>CM036755.1:66638048-67243048 GCA_020796225.1 Arion vulgaris | reverse complement strand
AACAGGGAGGGTAGCGTTACAAAGTTTATGTCGTGAAAAGTGGGCGGTGGACCGAAAAATCTATGCACTAGAGGGTTGTTGGTTCAATCCCAGACACGATGTTCCACACTTGAGGAAAGGAATTGACCTTCATAGCTCATGCATACTAGTTCCTAGTAATGTGAGGCAATAAGTACTTCAAAAACAAATTGTCTGAAAAGGCTATGGAAATTTTATTTATATGTAGATGGTAGTACCTCAAACTTGGCGTAATTTTCTGTATTACCAGCGCTCAGGATCACATCTTTTTACAAATTAATTGAACAACATTTTCGTACAATTTTTCTTATTGGTCGTGTATTATCAAACAAATTTACTGTGATTTTGATATATGTGGTTTGCACCATGAACGGGAATACGTTGCAACTCGATGCATAGGCAACTACTGCATGTATTACACGCGTACCCTATTAATTTCGGCCTAGCACGATCAACTTTCACAAAGCTTTTCAAAGCACCGAATTAACACTCGTTAAGGATACGCACTACATTGGTCTCGTGTATTTTGAAAAGCAGATACATTTTGATCCAATTTAAAAATGTATTACTACGTTCACAATTAACGCAACTAAGTTTTCACGTCACTTCTGTGCATGATCAATGACCTAGTATAACGACTGATTTAAGACGCTATGACATGTATACATTTTATCAACTACAGTTATTCATAACACGGTACAGAAACAGAGTGAAGAAATTATAATATACGCGTTTACTTACAAATCCCTGCACGAATAAGTTGTTCAAATACAATGATACTAGAGTTAAGAGTTCGAAAGTGTTACCTGCTTCACACAAACACACACAGCAACAGTGTATTTTATAATATAGGATAACTGAAATAATCAGATACAGTTATATATTTTTACATGAGAGTCATGTGCGTGATGTTGTATTCTGGAGCATATGTTGGTTATGCCATATTTTATTCCTTCTCTGTATACCAAGTCGCATGCTGCTATTGAATAATTCCTAATGTATGATTGCATTGTTTATGAACAGTGTCTCTTGTGGCGTTTGGATTGCGTCCAGTGTCTGGTTTCTGCGTCTCTTTCGTCTCGTGTAACCGGCTCGTTTTCTATTACTCGCATTACTATCAGCCAGGCTGGTGCCATCAGGGAAAAAACGTTTCCAGGGTATGACACTATGATAATAGTACTCTATCCCATGTAGTGGTCAGTCATGATGATGAGAGATGGCAATCAATGCAGGAGAAATCAGAATTGATAATGTAGAAAATCACAGTGTTATTAACCTATTTCCATGCCACTTGCTATCAGATTTTATTATTTCGTTAATGGCATCATTGAAAAGTTGACGTGTGTGATGATGTGTGGATCGAACCGCATCTGCCACATTTTTTGCTTCATTGTGGACCTCGTTAAGGATAATGATATTCTTCTGGTTAATATTTTGTACTAGAGTATCTCTAAATAAATACTGAAGTTTGTAGCAATTTTGTTGTTGGTTTTTTTTTTTTTTTAGTGAAATAAAGATTGAAGAATAAAACATACACCAGTATGATATATGAGGAAGCAAGCGTACAGACACATATGACCTACAAAAAACAAGATATACACCAGTATGATATATGAGGAAGCAAACGTACAGACAAATATATCCTACAAGAACAAGACATACACAGTATGTATATATAGAGCCAAAGAACAAACGGAACAACGTACAGACAAATATAGCCTACAAGAACAAGACATACACCAGTATGATATATGAGGAAGCAAACGTACAGACAAATATAACCTACAAGAACAAGACATACACCAGTATGATATATGAGGAAGCAAACGTACAGACAAATATAGCCTACAAGAACAAGACATACACCAGTATGATATATGAGGAAGCAAACGTACAGACAAATATAGCCTACAAGAACAAGACATACACCAGTATGATATATGAGGAAGCAAACGTACAGACACATATGACCTACAAGAACAAGACATACACCAGTATGATATATGAGGAAGCAAGCGTACAGACACATATAACCTACAAGAACAAGACATACACCAGTATGATATATGAGGAAGCAAGCGTACAGACACATATAACCTACAAGAACAAGACATACACCAGTATGATATATGAGGAAGCAAGCGTACAGACACATATGACCTACAAGAACAAATGGTTGATAGATCACCCAGGTCATGAAAAGGATAATGTATACCATCAACTAAATAGAAAAGAACAGGTTGTCATTTCTCGTCTAAGAACAGGGCACAATAGGCTGAGGTACCATCTGTTTAACAAGTACAAAATTGGCCCTTCTGACAAATGCACATGTGGCACCAAAAGTGACAGAGACACACTTACTGCAAGAATGTCCAACAGACAGTGAACAAAGAGAAAACACATGACCAAGTCCCAAATCAGTCCAAGACAAGCTGTATAGAGATGTACATGAACTCCGGTTGACCACTAACTACTTTAAAAGTATACAAATCGATGTCTGAAAACTTTGGAAGAAGAAGAAGAAGACCCAGTACAATTTATAACTGATAAGAAAACAAAGATAAGAATACCCAGAGCATGAATATTTCCAGTGGCAACGTTTGGATGTCAAGCATGGACATTTAACAAGGAAGTGGAAAAACATATATAGGTTTTGAGCATACATGATACAGAAGACCCTGGTATATAATAGACAAAGAAGATATAAAATATAAATACCCAGAAAGAACACAAAATTACAGAAAACTGGCTGGGGCTACAAATAAAAATGATAAAATTGAAGTATGTTGGACATATAAAGAGACAGGGAGAGTTGTAGACGACCATCATAAAGAAGGCATACCGGTAAAAGGAGAAGAGGAAGACCATGGAAAGATGGATTCAGGATGTAACTGATGGTTTGAGCATGACGGCTGCAGAGGCAGAACATCTGTCATATGAGAGAGAGAAATTCCGAGGGACTGTTAGGGTGGCAAAGTTCTGCTCAGGACAAGCTTTTTGATGATGAAGATTGTGTCAATCAAGCGATTTTCATGATTTACACACATGGTCAGTAATAGGAATGCTGAAATATTTTCAAGACAAGAGCAGATTGATTGATTGATTGATTGATATACCAAGCTTCATTGATCTTTGGTAAATTTCTGTTCACCATCATCATCATCAAGTGTCGTGCCGGCTGGTGTAGGCGATAATGGATCTCCACAAATCTCTATCCCTGGTATTTGCTATCATCTCAAATGTTGACGCTCTACCGTGTCATGAAGTCAGGATATTCAACATTTTCTCTCTCTGTCTTCCTCTCTCTCGTCTACCCTCGATTTTAACGGATGTCGCAATGTGTTCTAAACCTCATCATCACATGCCCGAAAAATGATGACTTCATCTTTCTTATATTGATGATAAGCTTACTCTGTGTCTTGATCTCATTCAACACCTCAACATTAGTCCTTTTAGTAGTCCATTGAATTCTCATCATTCTTATATAAAACCAAATCTCTGTGGCCCTCAGAGATTTTTCGATCTGCTTGTTCGTTGTCCATGATTCGCATCCGTATGTCAGTATTGGTTCTATGTAGCACTTTATAACTCTCATTTTGATCTCAACTGACATGGACTTGTTGCAGATAATGCTTCCAATTTTCTGAGACGTTGCTTTCGCCTGCCCTATTCTGCTCTTCATTTCTGATTTACATCTGCCATTTAATGTTACCAGGACTCAGAGGTATTTAAATGGCTGTCTTTGTCTTAGCTCAGACCCATCTCTGTTCGTATATTTTTTTTTACAACTAGGACGATCTCAATAGCGCAGGCGAAGACAAATGAAGACATTTGTGAGGATGGTGAAAATGGTCAGTGTTTTTGTTCCTGTGTTAGGTGTTTGCGTTAGTATAAGGGTTTGAGTCTGGTGGGTTTGTGTTCGCCTTTGTGTTAGTGGTTGGAGATGTGTGTTCTCTTTAGTGCTAGGGTGCAGGGTCTGTGTTTGCTTAAGTGTTCGTGTTTGGGATCGGGGGATCATTTTCCATTTAGGTTTAGGTTTGGCATCACAATTCTATAAACCACTTCTTGCTGGGTTTTCTTCAAGTTTATTCCAGTGATTTTTGTAGAATTCAAAAGAAGAAATTGATATAGTGCGCTTTTGTATCCGCCTCATATATCCTGTATTTTCCTTGCCTTGTTAATTATGAGGTTCACCGTTTTCGCGAACCACCTATTTCTGCATTGTATTCACTGTATCTGAGTAACATTATCCTTTGAAGAGCTCTGTTCGTAATATGCTTATATATACGATATATATTACACTTTTATCATTAAATGTTACATATTGCCTGCAAATAATTTCTCTATACCGTTCTATCCTGGGCAACTTGCTTAATCTCCTCCAAGGAACTGAGTACGATATTTTTTGCCTCTCTCAAGAAAGTTCCTTTCAGACTTTTCCTAGGGCGTCCACTCTTTCTTGAACCCTTTGCCTTCCTCTTCAATGCCTCCTTTGATATACTTTGATCATATCTTCTCATATGTTTATAAGGACGAACTATTGAATTTGTTATTTCTTGAGAAAGTTCAGTACTGATGTTGTATCTACTTTTTCCGGATGACGAAGTATGTATCTAGTTTACAGCGTCCGCAACCACTCTCAAATAAATGAGAAGCTTTGACTTGGAAAGAAAAAAAACCACAGTGTTGGCATGTTTTTATTTTTTAGTTTGTAAGGTTATCCTAATATTGCAAAGATGTTTACAAAAAAAAACATACGGTGTGTTGTCAGCACAATATCTAATATAAACAGAGATTGTTATATACAGATGGGCGGAACATTAGCCACTAGCATTCATGAAAGAAAACGTTTAAACGCAGCGATACAACTACTTGAATTTTCTCTCCATGAACTTGAATTTTTTCTCCATGAACTTGAATTTTGTTTATCCCGTTCATGGTATTTTCTGGGGTTACGTTCTTGATTTTTTGTTCACATACATTTTTGTAAAATTTATCTTTGTAGTCACATATAAATAATTTACTTGCCCGCCTGCCCAGCGTGTTCGTAGCGCGTTGGACTGCGGGTGACTAGCCCTCTGTGAGTGCGGGTTCAATTCAGTGGGCTGGTAGAAAAGCCACAGCTTCCCCAGATTCACGGTGTTCGTAGTACCGAACCGAAGGGTTGCGATGTCCATGGCACCGAGCCGAAGAGCTGAAAGTTCAAGTGCTTTTGGATCGGAAGAAAACAAAATAATAATTTACTTGGTGTAAATAAATGTTTGTAATTTGCGGTCTTGGTTGCAAAGTGGACTTCAGAAATAGCAGAGGCGATGAAACACTACATTGTGTAGGAAGATCAGTAGAGCTAAAGGTCTGATTGTCTATTCCCAGGTGGAAGATGTAGTTGGCTGTCCACTCTTGCCGTTAAACGTAGGGAATGGGAGCTTTTAATTTGCATTCTAGGGCTATCATAGGGATTTCATTCTCATTAAATGTCCAAACCACTGCATTTGTTGTCTTTCGATGTATTCGATGCATGAAGTTATGCCCACTCTGCTTCTGATGTCCTCATTTCGTAGTCTGTCTTTCCTGGTGACTCCACTGCCTTCCTCAAGCCTTTGATTTCACACGTGGTGAGCTAAAGGTTAAGGGAGTAAATCTTGATAGAAAAAATCATCACTCCCTTGTAGGTCAGCATGGTTGTGCAGAAGACTAGAGGCGTAAACATTGATACAAATCTGTAGGAAGGATACTAAAGTACTTGATGGTAATGTGTGCATTCCATGCAATCTTCTGGCACTCTCTGCAAAGTCTGCTTGTTTCCAAACGACAGGACTTTGTTTTTTACTTTGTATGAAAAGAAGGAGAAGATGGAGATACGTTGAACACACCTTGAGAAGAAAGGATCAAAGAATATCAAAGAAGATGGAGATACGTTGAACATACCTTGAGAAGAAAGGATCAAAGAATATCAAAGAAGATGGAGATACGTTGAACACACCTTGAGAAGAAAGGATCAAAGAATATCAAAGAAGATGGAGATACGTTGAACATACCTTGAGAAGAAAGGATCAAAGAATATCAAAGAAGATGGAGATACGTTGAACACACCTTGAGAAGAAAGGATCAAAGAATATCAAAGCAGATGGAGATACGTTGAACACACCTTGAGAAGAAAGGATCAAAGAATATCAAAGAAGATGGAGATACGTTGAACACACCTTGAGAAGAAAGGATCAAAGAATATCAAAGAAGATGGAGATACGTTGAACACACCTTGAGAAGAAAGGATCAAAGAATATCAAAGAAGATGGAGATACGTTGATACACTTGAGAAGAAAGGATCAAGGAATATCAAGAAGATGGAGATACGTTGAACACACCTTGAGAAGAAAGGATCAAAGAATATCAAAAGATGGAGATATTGACACTGAGAAGAAGGATCAAAGAATACAAGCAGATATTGAGGTAGATGCAAAGGATACAAGAAGGAGGACTTTTCATAGGGGAACCTGAAATTGAACTTTCTGAGGCAGAAATGCTCATCTGTTCCATGGAGGAGATTGAGCGGGTTGCCCAGGTTGAAGCGGTATGGAGAAATTGTTTTCAAGACCTATATAACGTATAACGGTACGAGATGAATTAATACAATTATATTTATGAAACAATAGACCAGAGAGGATGTTTGTGCAAAATAGGCAAGGCACATTAATTTCCCATATCAGCTGCCCAGGCTAGGCATAAATTGATTACTTCATCCTTGCTTTCGGCTCAGATACAACACGGAAAGCGACAGTCACGAGAGACTTTAGGATGAACTGAAAGACAAGAGAGCCAAGCAAAACTCAGAAGTTGTCGCAGTAACATCCTTGTTAATCAACCATCTGTAAAAAAAAAACCCGTAAAATGTCATTAGAAGGTACAACAAGAAGAAAGAAGAAAAAGAAGACGAAGGTTGCAAAGTTGTTAAGTTGTTTTCTTTGCCTTCAGAATGTCAAAACGTGGCCCTCGATAACATACGGCCGGCGGGCTCAGGTATTAATTCTAGGAAATAAGACCACAAACGTCACATGACCTCGCATTCCAATAGTGTTGTATATAGACGAATTTATTTTAAAAACAACAAGACATGTTAAATCAAAGTTATATTATGTAACAAGTTCAGTTTAACGCTAAGGAATATCAGTATTATAAATATTTTTCATTAATACATAACCATGAACGCATAGAATTGAGGTAAATTACAAAAGAAGCTTACAGTATTCTATCAAACATATACAAAAGATTCATGAAATTATACACGGTAAACGTGTAAACGTGTATGAGTGTACACGGTACATGGTAGGACTACATGATGCATTATCCTTTACTTGGGAATCTAAATTACATGTACTTCACAAGTCGGTGTAAGATTCGCCAGAATGACGAGGGATGAATCAGGTTTCCACATGAATGAGATTTATTGGGAAATCTGGTACATCAGTCTAAGGGTGATCGCAAGAGAGAGAGAGAGAGAACATGATGGCTGCAGATGTTGGAGGTCTGACCTATAAGAGAGAGAGAACATGATGGCTGCAGATGTTGGAGGTCTGACCTATGAGAGATAGAGAGAGAACATGATGGCTGCAGATGTTGGAGGTCTGACCTATAAGAGATAGAGAGAGAACATGATGGCTGCAGATGTTGGAGGTCTGACCTAGAAGAGAGACCATGATGGCTGCAGATGTTGGAGGTCTGACCTATGAGAGAGAGAACATGATGGCTGCAGATGTTGGAGGTCTGACCATGAGAGAGAGAACATGATGGCTGCAGATGTGGAGAGTCTGACCATATGAGAGAGAACATGATGGCTGCAGATGTTGGAGAGTCTGACTAAGAGAGATAGAGAGAGAGAACATGATGGCTGCAGATGTTGGAGGTCTGACCTATAAGAGATAGAGAGAGAACATGATGGCTGCAGATGTTGGAGGTCTGACCTATGAGAGAGAGAGAGAGAGAACATGATGGCTGCAGATGTTGGAAGTCTGACCTATGAGAGAGAGAACATGATGGCTGCAGATGTTGGAGGTCTGACCTATAAGAGATAGAGAGAGAACATGATGGCTGCAGATGTTGGAGGTCTGACCTATAAGAGAGAGAAGAACATGATGGCTGCAGATGTTGGAGGTCTGACCTATAAGAGATAGAAAGAGAACATGATGGCTGCAGATGTTGGAGGTCTGACCTATGAGAGAGAGATAGAAACTTTAAAGGGTTGTTAGAGTAAGAAAGTATTACATACTACAACTATTATATCATGGATATACTTATCACATTGCTTCTACACATTTCTAAGTAGTGATCTCTGTGGCGTAGAGGTTAGGTACACGATTCTCGTTCCAAATGGGCTCAGTTCGCTCCATCGTAGAGCCATGCGGATATTTTTCCAGGGATCCTTGATTTCAGTGTAGGTGAGATCGAGTTCCTAGTCCTATAGGAGACCAACGATAAAACGTAGGTTCTGTGTTTAATTTGAGCACGTAAAGGAACCCTCTGCAGTTCAAAATCGAGAAGATAAGGCTGAAAAGTCGCTGCTCACGCTAAAATTTATTAGAAAGTTTACAAATTAAAATTCTTACACAATATTATTACCATCTTTTAAATTACATCGGGGACCCTCGCCAGATCTACGGAGTTCGTGCACTGCCGCTGCAATTTTCCAGTGTAAGAAAGAGATCACAGCACACATGGTTACTCACCGAAGTACAATGATGATGATCATATCAATGTCTATGTAACTCTGTCAAAACGACGCAAATATTTCTTGAATAAAACATGAAAATGTGTCTCGAAGATTTTGGAAAAAAAATGAATTTAAATGACGCAATAAACTGTCTTTGAATCATAATTTTTGTATTTCCCAACGAACGTGCATGACTCGTCAAATCTGACGTCGAATATTATTCACACAAAAAGAAGAAATCGAAGATCGTTCATTCATTTTGATGCAGTTTTCCTTAATTCTCATAATTAGCAACAGTCTAATGACAAACCAAAAGTGAAATGATTAGGTTATGTAGAATTAATGACCGCCTTCGATACGTAACCGTTAATTCTAAGGGAGATAAAATTCAGAAATAATAGAGTTATTGTCAAAGGGAGGTAAAATCAAAACTAACAGAATATGTGCAAAAGTTGGAATAAACATTGCTCCAGAATATGAGCAGATATAGATAGCAAGAGAAACGATTTCAAATATTCAAGAAGGGCGCATAAAATAGACATACTCTTGGGCGAAGATCATAAAGCACAAATATAAGGCAAAAAGTATCGTTAAAGAGCAATGAACACATGAAGCAGTCGAGCAAGGACTCTTCCAATGGCCAGTCCTAGAAGGTTTGTAAATGTTCCTATACCAGAACGATCTCACCCAGTCAGAAAAGGCTGCAAAGTACAAGTCTCTTTGGCGTAGATCCAAGCCAAAATATACGTCATTAAAAAGATCATTAAAGAGTGTTTATCATGCGATTTAAAAGGAACGCCGCACTTTGCGTCAGAAAAGGCTGCAAAGTACAAAAGGCTCTTTGGCATAAATCCAGGTCCAAATATACGGCGATAAACTGATCATTAAAGAGAATTTAACAGCAAAGGGAAGAAAACTGCTTGACTGTCAGCAAGACAGACTCGAACATTTCCTAGGCCGAAAACTTCCGTTTAGGATGCGCTCGTCCTACATAGTAGGAGCTTAATGGGGGCGCAACGTTCTTACCGTATTTGACAAAGACTGTTTATATATCACAATAAGAATGATCGAAATTGTCGAGAAGAAAGAATTTAACGAAAGAAAAAAAAAAAGATTAACAAGTTCTTTGCAGCTTAGGAAGACGGAAGCATGAAATCAGTAAAAAAAAAAAAGTTAATTATTATTTGGCTCTGTAGTTTTAACATTCATTAGAAAGATTAATAAATAAAATGTATACAGAATATTTTTACCTTCTAAATTACGTCAGGGACCATCACTGGTGCTACGGAGTTCGTCAGTTACCCTCGAGATCTTCCTGCCTAAGAAAGAGATGGGAGCACACATGGTTGTTCACCGAAGAACAATGATGATGGTCCTATCAAACAATCAATCAATCAATCAATCAATCAATCAAGAAAATAAACGTCAAAAAAACAAACTAGTAATAATTTGCTAGGGGATTCTGGGAGCCTTTGCCTTGTTAGTCGAAAGTCGTGCATTCGAACCTGGACCGCACCGTTCTGTTCTAGAGTTCATTTGTTTTCACAAACCCCAGGAATTGTTACCAGAGGTTGCGCTTGTGCATACTCTCTGCAGGTGGCGTGTCTTTTCTGCGTAGAAGAACAGAGCAATATGGGTAAAACCCGATACAATGAGGTCAAACCTTCAGCTTAAAAACCCCAATAAACTAGCAATAATAAAGTGTGTGCTCCTTTGCCTTTATTCTATGTAAAGAATAAATCTGTAGAACTTATTGTACATAACGAAACTTGTACAAGCCACAAAATAACACCTGCAAGGAATTGAAAGACTGTACGCTCGGCTGTGTGGTACCGGGGCCCGCAAGGGAAGCAAAGAATAGCACCACTGCAACCTACAGTGCATGTCGTAAGAGGCGACCCATGTAGGCCCTAGGGATGCTACCTAGTAAATAAAAAGCAGCGCAGAAATCGGATGTGCTGTCCTACTTGCAGGCGCATAACTGACACAGCGTACAATCATTATTAGGCTCAGATCACATATAAATCACAAAGAGTGGTTAACAAGTGGTCGATATGGAGCGTTGGAAGAAGAAGATGAAAGTCTGTACAGTAAAAACGAAACCAGAGAGCAAAATTTCAGTTTCCTTTCTAGCTCCGATTGAAACGACCCTCTAAAATATATGTTCGCAGCCCCAGTCTAGTGTTTCCAGGGACAGGGGAATGCAAAGTACACATTGCAAATTGCTAAGTGCCGACACGCGGCCCGAAACGGCTGAGAATACTCCTAGTCCGGAAAAACTCACCGTGGGTAGAAAAGTAAGGCCGAGAATGTAAAGGTTGACTGTTACAAACTCAAACATTGGCGAAGGGTGATACTTTTCGGACGCCGATCATAATACCCGAACAAGATGACGTCCAGGTGGCAAACCCATCCGTCCGATGGTTCTTGGAAAAGCTTCCATAGTAAATATAAATCGTGGCATAAAATCGGATATGCTGGCCTAGGCACCCATAAGCGCATAACTGGTACAACGAACAATCGCTCTTAGGCTCAGATCACATAAAAACCACAAAGAGTGGTTAAATAAGTGATCGATATGGAGCGTTGCAGAAGAAAGAAGAAAGAATCTGCACAACGTATGTATGTAACGAAAATTGAACAAGTCACAGAACAACGCCTGCAAACAATTGAAAGACTGCAATAAAAACGGAACCATGTGTGAAACATGAAAACGAAACCGAATAGGTAAACAAGATGTGGTTCCGGAATTGAATTTTTTAAAAATCATTTGTAGAACGAGGTTATTTTTTGGGAAAAAGGATTATTCTATAGAGCAGGTAAGCATGAATAAGTGAGAGGGTCGGTGAGACGTGTGTATGGGTGGCTTAGTGGGGCGCTGTTTCTATAATAGTGCAATGAAATATGTGGGTACTTCACTATTAATGTACGTCTGGATCTAGATCACAACCCAAACGTTCCTGGTTCAAATGCCGAGGCAGGTAGTTTGAAACCTAATTTGTCCCCCTGGATTTTCACGAACGGTAAAATAGACCTCCCTGTTCATAAAGCAATGGCAAACTACTGAGCGTATAAGTACAAGCAACAAAATTCGTAAGTATGAATTTTTAAAAATTCCACAAAATATTTTTACAATTTTTAAAATAACAATGGGGACTCTCACCGGTGCTACGGAGTCGCTACACTGTCGGTGAGATTTTTATGTGTAAGAAATAAATCGAAGCACACATGGTTGCTCACTGAAGTGCAATGATGATGGTTCTATCAATCAATCAATCGATCAATCAATCAATCAATCGACATAAAAGAGGACAAATAATAATGTATACATCGCGTATAAAACACATCAGAAGAAAGCATTCAAAATTCTTTAGAGTCGTTCTGGGAAGAGAAAATCTTAAATACATTGTGACAACGGACACAAACAGGGAAAGATAGGGGTGGACTGAGGGAAAGATTTCAGACAGCTTACATCATGCCACGACGTGATGACAACATCGGAACACGTAGCAGTAACAAGAGACATTGATTGATTGATATGACCATCATCATTACACTTCGGTGAGTAACCATGCGTGTTCCGATCACTTTCTTATACAGAAAGATCTCAGTTGCAGTGCATGCGCCGGTGAGGGTCCACGTTGTAATTTTGAAGATCGTGAACATATTTTTGTAGGAGTTTTATTTTTATTCTTTTCTAATGAATCTTGCCCAGGCAGCGGCTTTCCAGCCTGCTCTTCTCTATTTTTAAATGTCAAGGATTCCTTTACGTGCTCAAATTGAACATGGGATAAAAGTTTTATCCTCAGTCTCCGATAGGACAAGGAACTCGATCTCACATACACTGAGATCAGGGATCACTGGAAAAATATCCAGATGGCTCCACGAGGGAGCGAACCTGGTACCTTTGTTACGAGAGACGAGCACCTAACATCTACGCCACAGAAACCCTCTTGGACAGAGACATAGAGTGGTGGACAAACAAGATAACATATGATTACCGGCATGGCACTTGATGCTGATGATACATAACACATTTTCAAACAAATGAAAGGAATGCAGGAAATTAACTTCAGTGGAAGAATTATAAATAACATAAGATATACACATGGCACATTGCAGTTAGCGTGGAACCAACAAGAATTGAAACAATTCATAAACGAATTCAGTAACAGAAATATAGACAAGACATTTGGATCTAAAAAACAAAAACAAGGTTGATAACCAAAAGAAAAGAAAGAAATGGTTTACATTTAAGTTGGAAAAACTAGAAACAGTTTCAAGTTCTGTGCATCGGGGAAATAATAAGGGGAATAATACAAGAAGTGAAAAGAAAGTTAGGAAGTGAATATAGCTATTTCATCATCATCATCAGGTGCCGTGCCGGCTGGTGTAGGCGATCATGATCTCCATAAATCTCTGTCGTTAGTGTTTGCTATAAACTCAGATGTTGACGCTCTACCGTGCCATGAAGTCAGGCTATCCACAATTGTCTCTGTCTTCCTTTTGTCTCAGTCTACCCTCGATTTTACCTGATGTATATATTCTTATATATATATATATATATAATTTCTCATGCGCTCTGTCTTGGTTAACAGACATTTCTTCCATGGAATTGGTCCAGATATTTCTTGCCTTCTACGTAAGTAGAAGTCGTTTCAGGGTCTCCCTAGCGTCCTCTCTTTCTTGAACCACTTGTCTCACTTCCAATGCCTGCTTTGGGTATTCTTTGATCATACCTTATTAACTTCCCAACATATCTCTATCTTCTCTTTCTTATAACAGTTGTTACTAGTGGTTGAACAGACATTTCTTCTCAAGGCATGTCCAACATATTTCCATCTTCTCTTTCTTATAACAGTTGTCACTAGTGGTTGACCAGACATTTCTTCTCAAGGCATGTCCATCATATCTCCATCTTTTCTTTCTTATAACAGTTGTTACTAGTGGTTCAGCAGACATTTCTTCTCAAGGCATGTCCATCATATCTCAATCTTCTCTTTCTTATAACAGTTGTTACTAGTGGTTGACTAGACATTTCTTCTCAGAGGCATGCCACATATCTCCATCTTCTCTTTCTTATAACAGTTGTTACTAGTGGTTGACCAGACATTTCTTCTCAAGGCATGTCCATCATATCTCCATCTTCTCTTTCTTAAACAGTTGTTACTAGTGGTTGACAGACATTTCTTTCAAGGCATGTCCATCATATCTCCATCTTTTCTTTCTTATAACAGTTGTTACTAGTGGTTCAGCAGACATTTCTTCTCAAGGCATGTCCATCATATCTCAATCTTCTCTTTCTTATAACAGTTGTTACTAGTGGTTGACCAGACATTTCTTCTCAGAGGCATGCCCAGCATATCTCCATCTTCTCTTTCTTAAAACAGGTGTTACTAGTGATTGACTAGACATTTCTTATCAAGGGATGTCCAGCATATCTCAATCTTCTCTTTCTTATAACAGTTGTCACTAGGGGTTGACCAGACATTTCTCTGATTTCATCACTTCACCTGAATTCATTCCATTTTATTTTCATTATTTTTCGCAGACATCTATTTTCAAATGTATTCTTCTCCTTCTATAATCGCTTCATATCTACCATTTGTTGTCATCTGTGAATAAGAGGGTACGTTGTGCCAGTTATGCGCCTATAAGTAGGCGAGCACATCCATTTTCTGCTACGCTTATTATTTACTAGTGTAGATTCCCTAGACCCCTACTTTACTCGCCTCTCACGGCTATCTTTGTAGGTCATAGTGTTAATATTCTGTGCTTTCCTTTGCGAGCCTAGACAACATACGAGCGAAATTCATTCTTCTTCTTCTTCGAGGTTCTTCTCCATATTGACCACTTGTCAATCACTTTGTGTGATTTATATGTGAGCCTAAGAGCTATTATACGCTGTGCCAGTTATGCGCCTACAGTAGGCCAGCACATCCGATTTCTGCGCTGCTTTTTATTTTCTAGAGTAGTATCCCTATGGCCTACATCAGTCGCCTCTTACGACATGCATTGTAGATTGTACTGATACTATTCTTTGTTCCCCTTGTTCCCCTTGCGAGCCCTAACATAACAGGAACGAAATTCATTCAACTTACTTTCTACATATTTAGTGGTTTTCCATCTCTCGCTGTTAGGATAGCAAAAATGTATATAGTCAAATAATGTATTTAACAGAATGAGAATAAAATGAACATCAAAGCGTGTAACAAACACACCAAATAAACGTCAGAAACATCAAGTGTTACTCAACATTGTTATATCGGCTGAAGGTGTGGGCAATAAAGAAACAGTTGGAAAATAGAATCGAGATTGTTGAAATGTGGATGTACTGAAAAGCGGAGAGAACAGTGGCGGCTCGTGATCATTTTTGTTGGTGGGGCCAGACAGATATTTTCGGTAAAATCATGGTTTCGGTTAGGATATATTTTAATGTAAAAAAAAAAAAATACACATTACACTTTACTTTTGGTGGAGCCCGGCCCCACTGGCCCTTAATGACGAGCCGCCACTGGGGAAGAATATCAAGAAATGAACGGGAGGGGGAAAAAACTAATAAAACGGAGCAACAAAAACTATGAGTGACAAGAGAATTTCTTCATGTGATAAAAGACACATTTTGGTCACACCCGCACATTGTTGAAGATTATATTATAATGATATTTGAGAGGAAGAGAGACAAGAGAAGACATATTTCATTGGCGCAGGTTTTTTTTTCCCTGGTCTCATCACATTTGGATTTGGTATCTATGCGCCCGTGTGTTGCCGGGACTCGCAAGGGGAGCAAAGGGTAGTGACACTGCGAACTACAAGTCATGTCGTAAGAGGCGACTGAGGTAGGGGCATAGGGAAGCTACCTTAGTAAATAACAAGCGTCGGAGAAATCGGAAGTGCTGGCCTACTTCTAGGCGAATAACAGGCATAAGGTACAATCGCTCTTGGGGTCGGATCACATACAAATCACAAGAAGTGATTTAACAAGTGGTAGATATGGAACTTTCAAAGAAGAACAAGGTATCCATGTTTTAGATGTTTACTGTAATATTTCGTGTAATTGTATTTTTGATCTTAACGAAGCTCTTTATGTCGAAACGCCGATTATAGTTGTTCGTATCAGCTACGAAGAATCAAACAGTCAAAACCAGAGGGTATTAAAACGCAAAGGTATTATAGGTATAGAGGGTATTATAACGCAAAGGTATTATAGGTATAGAGGTATTATAACGTAAAGGTATTATAGGTATAGAGGTATTATAACGTAAAGGTATTATAGGTATAGAAGGTATTATAACGAAAAAGAAAATAAAGAACATTAAAACCACAACATCCAAACTACCGAGAAGAGACTAGACATTCATACCTCATCTCCAGGCTAGCCCACAACAAAATGAGACACCACCTGTACACGAAATTCCAGATACGTACGTGCGGCTTATGCATCTTAACTGTGGTCTGGTAAGTATGACGACAAAGCATGCTCTACAGCAGAGGTTCACAAATTGTACATTACTTCGGACCCCATTCAAATACATTTTGCTGCCGCGGACACACACAAGTTTCTAGATATGAAAATGTACAGGATTGAATTATCTGTGTTTTACAATAGTAAACAATGTCTGCAATTTAACATTTTAATAAACACGAAGTGGTTTCCCTTTGCCTTGAACAACACGCGCCACCATTAGCGTCATCAGTACATTGGCGTTTCAATTTCCGCCAGTTCTCCATCTTGAAGCTCAGCGAATATGTATTGTAGCAAAATCCAATGCACGATAATGTTATTTATCCTATTTTTCACAAGATCGTTTCAGCGAATTACTTATTTAAATTTCATTCTTCTGGCGATGGAGTTATAATTACACCACACCAACAGACAAGCTGGCATCAATTTCTCAAATTGCAGGAAACTTCAAGTGATCTTTCATTTTGTCCTGTCAGACATTTAGACTCCGGTCTGGTCCGGGCCCTTTGATTTCGCAGCGGAACTAATTTACCATTGTTTTTATATATGTTTTTAAAATTTATTTTTCTGTTTGAAATTTCAAAGATCATACCATTTCCTCAAGCGATTGAGGACTCCCTGTGAGTAACTCGAGGACCAGTTGGGGGTACGCAGACTTCAGCTTGAGAATCGCTGCTCTACAGGATAGCCATTAATTTACAGATTTGAGTAGATACATGTGCCCTATTTGCCCCAACGTCCAAGACAAACTGCATGGTGTGACTGACAACTTGAAGCGTCGGCTTTATCAGACAATAGAAAATGCCAGACTAGTGAGATCGCAGAAGAAGATGATGCTGACGAAAAAAGTGTAAAAAAAACATCATAAATATTACATAAATAAGAAATTGATACTAGAATATGGATCTGCCTCCAAGCACGTGGCGAATATCGCAATAACACGTACATGGAGGCAGGTCGGTATGCTAGTATACATTTCTTGTCCTCCTTAGTTATAATTATGTTTTAGTTTATTTAATATTCTCTGTGTATGTATTTGTTATCGTGATAAAGACCTGTGGTCGAAACTTCGAGTTATGTTTATTTTCATTAATTTTCTCCTTACCCATGTAATACCGTATATAACCTGTCTTTGGCCATAGCGCCCATTTACTCAGTATTACTGCAGCCTCCCCACCGTTTTCTCCGGATCTGATCTGATCCAGTCTGACCCCCGTCAGATTTGTAGATTTCCATACATCGTCTCAACATCGGCGTAATCACAACATCAGAACACTCACAACAACAGTACAACCACAACATCAGTACAACCACAACATTAGTACAATCCCAACAACAACGTTAAGAAATGAAAATTGAAGAAAAGAAACCACACATACACTAAATATCATGACATTTTCTAACCACATTGCACACAACATTCCACAATGCAAATTTAGCAACAACCTGTTCTTGCAGATGTCAGTTGATGTGTTAAATGCATTTGGATTTAGCAAATTGAAAAGACATATCTGAAAATTACTGTATTCGAATACATCTTGGAAAATCGTTTATCAAAAATCCTGTTGTCGTTTTTTCTTACTACGGCATGAGTGCGTATAAACGGTGTATTTAGTTGCTTTTAAACGAACCTTTACTGTCCTGATAAAGGACACTATTTTCAAATTAGAAGCGATCAATTTTATTGAGGTAAGTCAATAAATAGCGCTAACAGTCATGCAGATAATGCATATTGCATTTTATTGGTTGATTCAATACTTTTGGTTGAGTTTAATTGGATCTCTGGGACTTCGTTTAATGGGGTCCCTATTGCTTCTGACTCTTATTCAATGCTTCGGAAGATCCAGAAAGGGAGATTGCGGTATGAGTGGATGCAGAGACCCTAGGATTGTTGCTGGAGCTACGGAGTTCGTGCTTTGTTCAATACTCTCGGCAGGTGGCTTGCCATTTCTGCGGAGAGGGACACAGCCATATGCGGTAAAACCCGATGCAATGAAGTCAATCCTTCGGCTTTAAAACTCGTCTATAGAGGTTTCCTTCCGCCAGAGACTCACATTGATCTACTGTCCTGGTCGTGAGGATGTTCGCGGTAACGAGAGAGCGGACATGCTTGCATCGAAAGTGTTGATTGTGGGGAATTTAGGATGGATAAGAGGGATGTTGTTCGTTCTCTTGGCGACTAAATGTTGGAAGTTTACACTAAAATTGTTGTTGAATCAACCCGGCAATTTAAGGAATTTGGAATTACTCGTTGTATAAGTAGAACTGGATGCTTGAGGAGCAGAGTGAAGATTGGGTTTAACAAGAGAGCCACAGGAACCATCAGCATGCATTCGCTTCGACATCGGTACGTCAAGACTTATAGAATACATCTTACTTATTTCTAACATGAATCCAGTGGCCAAATACAATAACAAATGATGACTTTTAAAATGAACAAAACGCCCGTGTATTGCTTGAGCCGTCAAGAGGAGCACATAATAGTAACACTGCGACCTACAAGACATGTCGTAAGAGGCGGCTAAGGTATGGGCCTAGGAAAGCTACCTTAGTAAATAAAAAGCGTCTCAGAAATCGGATGTGATGACCTACTCGTAGACACATAACTGGCATAACGCAAAATCGCTCTTAGGCTCAGATCACATACAAATCACACAGTGTGGTTTAACAAGTGTTCGATATGGATCGTTCGAAGAAGCAGAAGAATATATTTATTTGTTCTCTTCTCTGTTTATGATATTTTGTTTTTTTCCTGATCCAGAAGCACTTGAGCTTTCAGCTTTTCGGCTCGGTGCCATGGAGATCGTAACCCTTCGGTTCGGTACCACCAACACCATAAATCTGTAGAACCTGTGGCTTTTCTGCCAGCCCGCGAAATTGAACCCAAACTCACAGGGAGCTTGCCACCCGTCGTTCAACGCGCTACGAACACGCTGGGCAGGCGGGCGTGTTTTTGATACACAGACAACTCTTCTGTAACACTTATATTCTGAAGCAGATATATGTTTTTCCACTGCCTTGTTAAATGACCATGCTTCACACCCATAGATTAACATTTTTCAGAGTAACAGACATATGTATAGATAAAGAATGATAAAATATGACGCTTGAGGAAGAGAATATGATAGTTGGAATAGAACTGTAGATCATATGAGTAAAATAAATGACAGCTAAAAAGAAAAATGGATGGAAATGTATTCTGGTCTGGAAACGATGCCCGATTTACCATCTGGGATTTAAAAAAAATAAGATATGGAAAAACTACTAGGTTTTAAATAGACTTCGATGTTGGACGGAGTGTTTGCTTTCTTTTCTCCAATCATGTTTTGGCACACAGCGTCAGGATAATAAGATAATGTCTAGTATGAGCCCTTGTCACTAAAGTATCTATAGGAGTGTTGGTATGCTTGTGTAATGGTGAGTGTGTGTCTATGTGTGTTTAATTAAGTGTGTCTATATGTACGTGTGCTCATATTCTCTTGTTTATATATATATATATATATGTATATATATATATTGGCTGAAATCGGATGCACCTGTCCTAAACATGTAGAAGTCTATGTGTTTAGGGCCTACCAAACCAATGTGCAACGTATACACGTTCTTGGCAAAGATCAAACATATCACAAAGAGTGATTAAAATTGGTCGTAAAGAACGAACGCAAAGAAGAAGAAGGAGATTAATCAGAGAAATGTATGGTCAGCCACTAGTAACAATTGCCATAAGAGGGGGAAGATTGAGATATGTTGGGCATGCCTTGAGAAGAAATTATCAAAGAATACGAAAGCAGACATTAAAGTGGTAGGCAAAGTATCCAGAAATAGAGGACGCCATAGTCAAACCGTGAAACGAACATTGCTAACAGAGGCAAGAAATATCGGACTCAAATCCATGGAAGAAATTGAGCGAGCTGCTCAGGGCAGAACGGTACGGAGAAATTACTTAAAGGCCTTATGTAACGTATAACGTTACGAGTGGAATATTATATATATATATATATATATATATATATATATATATATATATATACATATATTATAAAAATATGTGACATCTGATAGTAACAAATATTTGTTGATTCATTGAAAGTAAACCATATCATGCACTGGTTAGTAACCAATGTAATAGGTCTCAACTAGATCTCAACTGCAGAGAACGAACTACGTAGAACCGGCGAAGGTCCCCGATGTAATTTTGAAGATGGAGAAGATTTTTTTATAATTTTATTTTCATTTTTTTCAAATGAATTTTGCATGGGCAGCGTCTTTCCAGCCTGCTCTTCTCGATTTTGAACAAGTAGGCCAGCACATCCGATTTCTGCGATGCTTTTTATTTACTAGAGTAGCTTTACTAGGTATTTCATCAATCACCTCTTACGACATGGGCCTTGTAGGTCGCAGTGCTATTATTCTTTGCTTCCCCTGCGGGCCTCGGCATCACACGGACGAAGAGACAGAACAAATAATAGCATAAATCAATGAATGCAGAATGTCACTATTACAAAAACAACACACAAAACAGAATATGACATTAATAGAGATACATTATTAAAGAAATATTAACATTATTTGTGGAAGGGGCATCAGCGGTTCTCAACTTGTTTTAAATTGTTTTACTGTTGCACTTCATTGGTTCTCTGGGACTCCGTTTACTGGGGCCGTTGTTGTTTCTGAGTCTCAGTTGATTCTTCGGAGGATCCCGGTTGGCAGGTTGTTGTATGAGTTGGCGTCGCCTATAAAGGTTTCCAACCTCAAGGGAAACTATTTCACAATGTAACAAAGACAAATATTGCTGGGAAGAGTTAGAGAGACAGAGAGAGATAAGGAGAGAGAGAGAGAGCGCACGCTACGCCAACTACTGGTGAACGAGTGAAGGATATTGTTGCACGAATTTCCGTTAAACAAAATAGATTCTACATAACTTTGGTGAGGAGAGAGAGAGAGAGAGAGAGAGAGAGAGAGAGATGAAAGTAGCTGCGGGATCTTTTCGTAAAAAGATGCGACACATAATGTTTGGTGTCATATATTAGCTTTGCGTCATTTTTAAAAAAAATACCGCATGCATGTAAATCGGTTCAGTGGAACGAAGGGGTTAATGCTTGTTTTATGAAGAAATGTGTAGATATGCATAAATATATAAATTTACTTGAAGAGTCCATCACTTGTTGTTAGTTTTAGAATCACTGGATTACCTCACACCATCAAAGTGACAGAAGGACAGAACTAGACCAATATGATCAACAAATACATCCATCTAAAATGGCAGACGTTAATATGTAGATGAAAGCGGGAGCTACACGAAAGAGCAGACAGAGAAACAAGAAATTGCCAGACGAGACAAGAAAGAACAAAATCTAGAAACTCCGAGTTAAGTCGATTTTACTCAGTAATTTTTCTAGCAGACGTCGACAGTGTTCAGTTGCACGCGCACTTGAGATGACGGCAGACGAGAATGTTCATTACTGCTTCCTTGGCAGGAATTACTTGAATCAATAAACAGTAAAATGATGTTACCATGGGGTTCTCAAACTAGTTACAATCCATACCCCTTTTAATGAAGTCATTGATCATGTATTTCGCCCCACAGACAAATATATATATATATATATAATATATATATATATATATAACAAAACGTTATTGGTTATTGGTTACTAAACTGATGTCATTGCACTCCGGGTAGACCCATAGGTGCTCAGTCTCCCCAACAGATATCGAAGAGTATGCATACAGATGGTTCCCGTGGCTCTTTGATTAAATACACTCCTCACTGCCTCTCAGGCATCCAGTTCTACTTGTACAACGGGTAACCGCAAACTGCCTAATTCGCTGGATCGATTCAACATCTAGTTTAGTGTCCTCATCCAACAGACAGTCGCGAAGAGACAGAAGAATAGCCCTTATCCATCTTCAACTCCCCAACAATCGATGCTGTTGATGCAAGCCTGTCCGCTCTCTCATTACCGCAAACACTAGCATGCCCAGTACAGTATACCCACGTAAGCCTCTCTATGACTCCCTTTACTAGTGGAATGTTAAAACAAGACGTTATAACTGTGCATTGTACACTAACAAAATTTTAATTGATTGATTGAACGATTGATTGATTGATTGGACCATTATCATAGGTTAATAAGCATGTGTGCTTAAATCTCAGCGACAATGCACTAACTTTGTAGCTCCAGCAGGGGTCATCGGAATAATTGTGACGATGGTGAAAATTGTTATAGAGGTATTATTTTATTAGTTAAAGATATTTGCCCGAGCAGCGAATTTTCAATCAATACTTATCGATTTTGAACTGCCAAGGGTTCTTTAGGCGCTCAATTTGAACACGGGACCTACGTTTTATCGTCCGACTCCCCTATGACTAAAAACTGGATCTCATCTACATTGCGATCAGGCATCTCTGGACAAAAGTCCCAATCGCTCTGCGTGGGAAACAAATCAAAAACCTTTGAAGTGAGAAGCGACACATTAACTATACGCTACAGAGACATCGTCAACGCTCTCAAAGAAAACATAAGCTCTGAAGATTTCAACGATGAAGATAAAGAGTATTCTCTATCTCGGTTGCGCAAGTTGTGCATACCGATAGGTGCGGCAAGACGGAAAAAACCACGAGAGAAACCAAGTATATACATCAATCAACACAGAACGGGAGTTATCTAAACACACTGAAATACATGCTTGGGAGGAGATGGGAGCAATTATGTACAAGTCCGATGCCCGATAAAGATGATCATCAAATGAACAATGAACGCTACGGAGAACCTCATATTGTGATATTAAATAATGGTTTATTAGCCAAGAAAGTACAAACAAATTAGTTTTAGTAATCTTGAAGAATAAACAAACGGATAAGAAGTACACAAAGAGATAAGGACTAAACAAACATATAAGAAAACAAGCAGATCACAAATAAAGAAACAGATAAGAAATAAACAATTTAATAAGAGATAAACAATTTGATAAGAAATGAACAAACAGATAAAAATTCAACAATTTGATAAGAAATGAACAAAAAGATAAAAAATCAACAATTTGATAATAAATGAACAAACAGATAAAAATTAAACAATTTGATAAGAACTACTGTTACGTATGTATCTGTGGCAGTGAGTTAGATCAAAACCCAAGCGTACCTGGCTGCAAACACCACTGCGGGCAATTTGGAAGCAAATTCGTTCCCGTGGACATTTACGAACGGTAAAAACAGACCTCACCGTTCAGAAAGCAATGACAAACTACTGAATGT
The DNA here is from genome assembly GCA_020796225.1 of Arion vulgaris. Lineage (NCBI taxonomy): Eukaryota > Metazoa > Mollusca > Gastropoda > Stylommatophora > Arionidae > Arion > Arion vulgaris. The sequence continues at coordinate 67,219,603 of CM036755.1, read as the reverse complement.
GTAAGTAGTTACTTGAAAATCAACGACTCGTTTTCTCTAGGTGATGGCGATGTCATATAAAGGATATGCCAGGGTTTATTATTGTTATAGTGTTTTTTTTAAGATTATAAATAGAATAGCCCAAACGAAAGCAGCTTTTATGAAAACGAAGAACACACTATGCGTGAACTCACTACCAATACTTATGTATGGCAGCGAATCATGGACAATGAACAAACAATCAATACGATCATTGGAAGCTACAGAGATGAGGTTTTACAGAAGAATGTTGACAATTCCATGGACAGCAAAGTAAAGAAATGTGGAGGTTTTAAATCAGGCCTGCACACAAAGAAACCTTATCAAAAGAATAAGAATCCGACAATCAAGGTTCTTCGGGCATATAATGCGAAGAGAAGGTTTAGAACATTTGGTGACTACAGGTAAAATTTCGGGAAGGAGAGATCGTGGAAGACAGAGGGAGAAGATGTTGGATGGCCTGACATCATGGTTCAACAAAATATTGACGTCAGAACTGATTACATGCACCAAGCAAAGAGAGTTGTGGAGAGACATGATCGCCTACGCCGGCAGGCACGGCACTTGATTGATTGATTGATGGCTTTTTCCCGATCCAGAAGCACTTGAGCTTTCAGCTCTTAGGCTCAGTGCCATAGACATCATAACCCTTCGGTTCGGTGCAACAAACACCGTAAATCTGGAGAACCTGTGGCTTTTTCTGCCAGCCCACTGAATTGAACCCGCACTCACAGAGGGCTTGTCACCCGTCGTCCAACGCGCTACGAACCCGCTGGGTAGGCGGACATTTATTATTATTAAAACCATACATAAACATACATAAAAAGGGGAAATACGGCTGACATGTTAACGTAGGTGTAGAGACAACTGCGAACAAAAACATAGATTGATAAATATACATGTACTAAGAGAGGCACCGGCACAAGAGGAATGTTTGGAGAACTATCTAAATGAGGAAGTAGTCTGTGGTTTTTGGCATGTAACGTAGAGATATGGGTTGGGAAAACATTGTGACATAGAAAAATATTGTTGGGAGAAAAGTTAGAGAGAGAGAGAGAGAGAGCTACACCTACTCCTGGTAAAAGAGTGAAGGACATGGCTGCAAAACTTTGCGGTTAAAAAAAAATAAATGCTACATAGCTTTTGGTGTCAGAGAGAGAGAGAGAGAGAGTGTGTGTGAGAGAGTGAGAGTGTGTGTGAGAGCTACACCTACTCCTGATGAAAGAGTGAAGGATATGATTGCACTAACTTCCGATAAAAGAAATAGATGATACATAACTTTTGGTGTCAGAGAGAGAGAGAGAGAGAGAGGGAGAGAGCGATAGAAAGTCAGAGAGAGAGATAGTGCGCGAGATAGAGAGAGGAAATTAAGTTGCTGGAACTTTCAGTCAAAAAGAGGCGCCACTTAATGTTTGGTGTCAAAAAGAGACTGTTTACACTAATATTGGAAGATAGAGAGAGAGAGATGGAGCGTGTGGAGATCTGTTAGAGGAACCACACAGACTTCATGAGTGAGGGCCACAGAGAAAGATGAAGTTCCACCAACTACTTAAGATGTAAACGTAGTTACACCAACTTCGAGATAGAGATGGAGAGATAACTTACACACACTTCCAGAGAGAGAGAGAGAGAGAAAGAGAGAGAGAGAGATAGAAAGAAAATTGGAGAGAGAGAGAGAGACAAAGAGAGAAAGAATTGGAGAGAGAGACAGAGAAAGAGTGATAGAGAGAATTGGAGAGAGAGAGACATGGATAGAGAGGGAGAAATAGCGAGATAGAGGGAGATAGAAAGCGAGATAGAGAGAGATAGAGAGAGATAGAGAGAGATAGAGAGAGATAGTTGGAGAGAGAGAAAGATAGAGATAGACAGAGATCTGGAAAGAGATAGAGGGAAGTTTACCTACTTCCGGATAGACAAAAGGAGATACACTAACTTTCGGAAGAAGCGAGAGAGAACGAGAAGGGGTCACACCTAAAATCTGAAGAGAGTGTGAGAGAAAGAGAAGAAGATACAACAAGATCCAGGAGAAAGAGAGAGAATGAGTTATACCAACTTAGGGAGAAAGAAAGAGAGAGAGAGAGAGAGAGAAAAAAACCGACTTAGGGACAAAGAAAGAGAGAGAAAAAAACCAAGCGAGACAGAGTGCAGGGAAAGAGCTATCGAAATACTAATATTATTTCTCATACACCACTAGTGTATTTACTAAAGTATTTGCCAAATATATTGCATCTAAACAAACACTTCAAATCCTTCACAAAATAGATGAGATTGCAGTAAAACTATTTGATTGGCAAAACACACTTCAAATCCTTACACACTTTGTCTTCACTTCTTCCACCGTTGTTCTGAGAAATATATTTTAATATATTGTGTCAGGATCAAAACAGCAAGAAAACCATTCGTTTTATTTTAATCAGCACAGACGGTGAGTCACGGTGCTCCAGTGACCTATTTTTACCTAGCAAAGAAAGGTGGTTTGGCTTAAATTAAAGATTTCTCAGACAACTTCACAAAACATCATCATCATCAGCAGGTGCCGTGCCGGCTGGCGTAGGCGATCATACTCGGCGATATTGTGAGAAGAAAAAAAAATTGAAGAAATAAAAATGACGGCGCTAGAGTAAGTATCGCACGTGTGTTGTCGGGGCGCGCAAGGGGAGCAAAGAATAGCAGTACTGCAACCTACAAGGCATGTTGTAGGAGGCGAGTACAGTGGGGCTGGCTACCCTATCAAGTAAAATATTGTTGCCAGAAATCGAAGCAACCATGAACAAGTTACATAAAAATAAAATAATAACTGTGCCAACCAAGAGGAAAGGAAGTTCTTCTACAAGAGGTAGGAGAGACAAGATTTGGAGGCAGAGATCAACAATATAAAGGAGGGAGCTGCAGGAGATATATAGAGATAGGAAGACTTGGCATGAGTTGGCTGAGGGCCTATGCCCCAATCCGTGTTCTTCTTCTTCTTCTAACGCTCCATATCGACAACTTGTCAACCACGCTGTATGATTTGTATGTGATCCGAGTCTAAGAGAGATTGCACGTTGTGCCAGTTATGCGCCTACAAGTAGGCAAGCGCAACCGATTTCCGCGCTGCTTTTTATTTACTAGGGTATCATCCCTAGGGCCTACATCAGTCGCCTCTTACAATATGAATTGTAAGTTTCATTGGTACTATTCTTTGCTTTCCTTGCGACCTCCGACACCATGGGGGCGCTAATCCGGGTTAAAAACCAGAGAGTGAGAGAGAGAGAGAGAGAGCGTTGGCACAAACATCTAAAGGCAATAATTCGTGTTACTTAATTCTTTTCCAACATGTTTTAAATATTGTAAAATTTGATCTGCTTCTAGCTTCTGTTTACTATTTCTTCTTGTATTCTCTTTGAAACAGTTCTTTTGTGTGTGTATCTTGTATATATTCTCATTTTGTATCTAAATGATATTTACTGTGGGCGTCTGTAGCTTAAGCGATAGTGAACTCGATCACAACCCTAGCGTACATGGTTTAAACTCACGGCCCGCATTTTGGAATTAACTTTCTTCCAGTGAAGTTTTACGAACGGTTAAAGTAGATCTCACTGTTCAGAAATCAATGGTAAACTACTGAACGTATACGTGGTGCGTAGAAAATTTTGTTATGGTTCAGTGACATTGTATTTATTGTTGTGTTTTTTCATGTAGATTTGAAACCAAATTAACTCTTTCGATCTGTTCAGAAAATATACTGGCTTGCAGAAATATTTAAGTTGACCGTAAGCCTGTGTGCAGGCCACTTTTGTACATCTTATTTGCAATACTTCTTGTTTGACCGCACCATATCGATCACTTGGTAACCACACTTTGTGTTTTGTATGTTTGTGATCCAAGCCTAAGATCGATTGTACGTTGTACCAGTTATGCGTCTACAAGTAGGTCAGCACATCCGATTTATGCTATGCGTTTTCTTTACTAGGTAGCTTCCTAGGCCCCTACATCAGACGTCTCTTACGACATGCCTTGAAGGTCGCAGTGTTAATATTCTTTGCCCCCTTGCGAGCCCCGGAACACATGGGCGTATTGCAAGACAAGTACGTCCGTAGGTGACTAGGGTAGCTTCCCTAGGCCCCTACATCAGCCGCCTTGTAGGTATCAGTGTTAATATTCTTTGCCCCCTTGCTAGACCCGGCAACACATGAGCGTATTGCAGGACAAGTACGACCGGAGGTGATTAGTGTAGCCTTCCTAGGTCCATACATCAGTCGCCCTGTAGATCTCAATGTTAATATCTTTTGCTCCCCCTGCGACCCTGGCAACACATGGGCGTATCGCAATACAAGTACGACCGGAGTTGTTATAAAATACGGAATGAAAGGGGTAAACTATGATTTATGGATTTGATAGAAGCATGATCCCTGCACTTTGGCGAATAAACATGTGTGCTCCCATCTCTTTCTTACACACCAATATCTCAGCGGCAGTGCATGAACTCTACAGCACCGACGAGGATCTTCGATGTAAATTTAAAGATGGTGTTCATTAGGAGGTAGACGAGACAGAGGAAGACAGAGAGAGACAATTTTGGATAGCCTGACTTCATGGCACACTAGAGCGTCAACATCTGAGTTGATAGCTAACACCAAAGATAAGAGATTTGTGGAGATTCATGATCGCCTACGCCAGCAGGCACGGCTTTTGATCATGATGGTGTTCATGTTTTAGATGTCTTATTGTTATATTTTAAAAAAAAAAGGTTTTGTCCATGTAGCGACATTTAACATTCTCTTATCGATTTGTAACTGTCAGTGGTTCTTTTGTGTACTCTTTTTCTTCTTCCAACGCACTATAACGACCACTTGTTAACCACTCTTTGTGATTTGTATGTGATCTGAGCCTACGTACGAGACTAAGTCTCGTAAGAGCGATTATACCTTGTGCCAGTTATGTGTCTACAAGTAGGCCAGGCCAGCACATTCGATTTCTGTGATACTTTTTAATTTGCTAGTGTAGCTACCCTAAGCCCCTTACCTTAGTCGCCTCTTACGACATGCCTTGCAGGTTGTAGTGTTACTATAATTAATAACAAAATTATAACCTGAACAGTTTGTGAACAGAAAATGGCTGAAAGTACACATCTCTAATATCTATTATCTCGATTATCTCCTAATGATGTTTAGATTCACAAAAATATAACTGGTTTTGTGGTACGGACACACGCACTGCGTAAGTGCTCGCATATTAATTCAGATACAATAGGGCCGTTGGGTAAATTCCACTCTCGACGTTCCATACTTGAGGAAAGGAATTTGTCCTTCTACCTCATGTACACTAGAATCTAGAAGTGTGAGGTGAAGTAGTAACATCATACCATGAGGTCTGAACAGAACCTTTAGTTATCACTTGAAGCCAATCTCATCTGATGTTAGTACGCTTCCTAAATATGTGAAGTATGTGAAAAAATATGTGATTTACTGCTAGGTGGCGTCTTTGGCTTAGTGGATAGTGACTCGGTCTATTAACCCTGACGTTCTGAGTTCGAATCCCGCTGCGGACAGTTTGGTTCCAAATTGTTTCGCGTAGATTTTTACCAAAAGACGAAGGCACCACCCGTTCATAAACCAATGGCAAACTACTGAACGTAATAATGCCTAGAAAAATATCAAACAGCGTTAAAAAAGATGTGGGTTGATTCGTAAAGTCCTGTAAAGGATAAGCACTAAAGTTTTATTTACTGCTACATATGGCACAAAACGTTAAAACAAAGTACTGTCGTTTTACAAAATAGACAACAATAACAATGCACAACAACGTTTCGACAAAAATGTCTTTATCAAGCAAATGCCACCAACGAAGTTAAGAATTTAACTTCTTATACAGTAAACAACATGTAGATCGGACAATAAATTTGTAACTGCCTTAAACTAAAAATATGTGACTATAAACGAATAACGAAATAAATGTAAAAAAATGGGAAATATAAATACATAAATGTAACTACTAATTCTAACGTAACTAGATCACTACGACTAGTTGCAGCAATCTTCCCTTATAACGATATTACTGCTACCAGTTTTTTTATTTTCTATGTGTTACTGCAACCGAGGTAATGACATTCGCTAGAGAGGAAAACGTTACAAATATCTCCATCGACAATCTTCCATTGAATCAAGTCAAAGACTTTACATAGCTATGTATCATTTTTTTCAGCAACGGGAAAAATAACATGAAATCAAACACAGATGCAACAAAGCAAATCAAATGATAGGACAAATGGGGCCAAATTTAAAATGCAAACGTCATCATGAACACAAAAAGAGCAATGTTCAACATAATCTTTCTCCCCACATTATATCACCAGTGCCAAACGTCGATGTTGACATCAAATGATAGAAGAAAACTAGTCACGACAGAGATTAAGTGTGTACGCAGAATGCTGGGGGTAACAAGAAGAGACCGTTTGAGAAATGAAGACATCAGGAAAAAGTGGGTACAACATCAGTACTAGACTTCATCAAGAAACAACACATTAAATGGTTCGGCCACATAAGCAGATTACCAACAGACAGTGTGCCTCAAAGAGCGATGTTACTCCGATACAATGCATACAAATCAAAAAGGCCGGCCACGCAAAAAATGAACCTCAGAGATAACAGAGGCGACGAAGGACACTATTTAAGAAGAGCACACAAGGGCTCGTTCTAATAATATCTTCTTATCCTGACACTGTGAGGTAAAACAGGATTATAGAAGAGAAGGAAAGAAAGAAAGACTTCTACCAGCTCTTTGTTCTCTGTTTTTTAACTGTTACTGTGTTAGTTAAATGTATCATCACTACTTCTGATTTCTTTAGATTTATGATTAGTCTGACGTGTTGGCTGTATTTATGTAATGTAACTGTAGTTTTATTTCCTAGGTATTTTGGCAGAAATGTGCAAGCGAAGCAGTACCATCTGTATAAAAGTTTATTGCATATCCTTTACATGACTTTGAGAATCAACCCCAGCTTTTTAACGCCGTTTATGATTTTTCTAGGCATTATTACGTTCAGTAGTTTGTCATTGCTTTCTGAACGGGTGGTGCCATCGTCTTTTGTAAAATCCACGCGAAACAATTTGCAACCAAATTGTCCACAGTGTAACTCGAACTCAGAACGTCGGGGTTAATAGACCGAGTCACTAACCCCTAAGCCACAGACGCCACCCAAACAAACATCAAGTCACTGAAAATCAAGTATTTCGGTTACTTTAAACGCCCCGGTGGTTTGGTGATAACAGTAAGAGAAGGCGTGGTTACTGGGAGTAGAGGCAGGAGAAGAACAAGACAAAGGTGGTAGCAGGACATCAATGAAACCTTGAACATGACCTTAGAAGAGGCGAGAGAACCTGCTAGAGACAGAACGTTTTTCAAGTAGGCTCAGATGAAAACGACGTTCTGCAAGGGACCTGTCACTTGTTGATGATGATTATGAATTGTATTTATTCTACAGATAAATATAAAAAGTGTTACAATCACACCGCAGAGTGATTCGAACTCAGAACGTCGGGGTTAATAGACTGAGTCACTATCACCTAGGCCACAGACGCCACCACCATCTGCATACATGTTGCATATATTTTAGTATGAGTATTTTAATTCTTAATCAAATTTATTGTTCTCTACTTTCTTCTGTTTTGATTTAACAAAATATTTAGATGTGCTTACTTTGTGAAATTGGTCCTCCTACCCCCTGCATACAAAGGTCTTAATTAATAGCCGTCCGTCGCATTGATGACAACAGCATCAGACGTGTGCTGCTGCACATCTCTGGTTTGTGCAGAGGTGACTGTAGGGTCCAATCCTCGAACACGATCCCCTACCACAGGTGTGGCATATATGATCAAGGTAAGACATGTCGGTGTTGTGTGTTCTGTACTTTTTCCCGCAACTCAAAGTTTCAGAAGCCAGCCTTCAAATCTTCTTATTTCTTCTTATTCGATATGACCACTTGTTAACCACACTTTGTGATTTGTATGTGATTCGAGCCTAAGAGCAATTGTACGTTGTGCCAGTTATGCGCCTACAAGTAGGCCAGCAGATGCGATTTCTGTTACGCATTTTATTTACTAGGGTAGCTTTCTTAGGCTCGTACCTCAGTCGCATTTTACGACAGGCCTTGTAGGCTGAAGTGTTACTTCTCTTTGTTCCACTTGCGAACCGCGGCATATCGCGGGCGAGGTGTGTACTAAGTACTATCTGAGAAACAAACTTTGCAGCAGTATTGTTGTACACCACATCAGCGGGCACCATATCTCCCGTATTACATATTTATGGCGCCCTATTTTAATCTGCCTTCTTTAATTAAGCTGGGGCCCCCTGCCCAGCTTGTTCGTAGTGCGTTGAACTACGGGTGACTAGCCCTCTGTGAGTGCGGGTTCAATTCCGCGGGCTGGCATAAAAGCCACAGGTTTTCCAGATTCACTGTGTTCGTGGCACCGAATCGAAAGGTTACGATGTCCATGGCACCGAGCGGAAGAGCTAAAAGCTCAAGTGCTTCTGGATCGGGAAAAAAATTCAGCCATGAAAACGACTGTAATCTCTAGGGAAATGTCTAGTATTTTACTAATATTATATCTGTTATATCGTCTTTATGTTGCCCTGGTTCGCAAGGGGAGCAAAGAAATTAACACTGCGACCTACACGGCATAACGTAAGAGGCAACCGATGTAGGAACTAGTGAAGCTGCCGTAGTAAATAAAAAACGTCGCATAAATCGTATGTGCTGGTCTACTTGTAGGCGCTTAACTGGCACAAAGTATAATCTCTCTTAGGCTTTGATTACATGCAAGTCACAAAGGGTAGTTAACAAGTTGTCGATATGGAACGTTCGAAGAAGAAGAAGAATTCGGCTCAGATCATATACAATCACAAAGAGTGGTTTAACAAGTGATCGATACGGAGCGTTCGAAGAAGCAGAAGAAGAAGAAGAAGAAGAGAAGAATATCTGTGATATAGAATTTATCTGAAAACTGATGTATCTGTTACTGACATTGGTTGATTGATTGATGAGGAACTCGATCTCACCTACACTAAGATCAGGAATCTCTGGAAACGTATCCAGATGACTCCACGAGGAAGCGAACCTGATACCTTTGCCACTAGAAACAAGCACCTAACCTCTACGCCACAGAAAACCCCCTTGACATGTTATATTGACTGTCATGATATTACTATACTTTCAACAACTTTTTTGTTTTTTTGTTTTTTTATTGTTGTTGTTATTTGTTCAGTTGTTTTGCCAATGCACGACAAAGTGGTCCCACCTGGAATTATAATTGTTAGAATCATGTTACATGATCGCGTGTTCTCTTTATAATTTCAACCATTCAAGCATCCCCACCTTCTTCTTTGTTAAGTCGTTTTGACTTTTCGTTTCCTTGGATACTGCAATTGATGTTCTCGTTTGGAATATCGGTATAGAGTGGTAGCAATAACTTTTACACAATTACGTATCGCGAGATGAAGTTTAGTTGTTGACGTTGAAGGTGGAGATAAAGTTTAGATGTTGACGTTGAAGATGAATATGAAGTTTAGCTGTTGAAGGTGGAGATGAAGTTCAGTTGTTGACGTTGAAGATGGAGATGAAGTTTAGATGTTGACGTAGAAGATGGAGATCGAGTTTAGATGTTGACGTTGAAGATGGAGATGAAGTTTAGATGTTGACGTAGAAGATGGAGATGACGTTTAGTTGTTGACGTAGAAGATGGAAATGAAGTTTAATTGTTGAAGTAGAAGATGAAGATGAAGTTTAATTGTTGAAGATGAAGATGAAGTTTAGCTGTTGAAGTTGAAGATGGAGATGAAGTTTAATTGTTGAAGTAGAAGATGAAGATGAAGTTGAATTGTTGAAGTTGAAGATGAAGTTTAGCTGTTGACGTTGAAGATGGAGATGAAGTTTAGTTAGTGACGTAGAAGATGGAGATGACGTTTAGTTGTTGACGTAGAAGTTGAAGATGACGTTTAGTTGTTGACGTAGAAGATGGAGATGAAGTTTAGTTAGTGACGTAGAAGATGGAGATGACGTTTAGTTAGTGACGTAGAAGATGGAGATGACGTTTAGTTAGTGACGTAGAAGTTGAAGATGACGTTTAGTTGTTGACGTTGAAGATGGAGATAAATATTTATTCGTAAAACACATTTTAAACCTATTTCTTCGTAACTTTCACCATCTTTAAAATTATATCCAAGACCCTCGCCACTGCTTCGGAGTTCGTGCACTACCGCTGAGATCTTCCTGTGTAAGAAAAATATTATAGCAAATATGGTTATTCCCCATGAACATTGCTGATCGTGATATCAATCAATCAATCAATCAATTAAATGAATAACTAAGAATACGTTACGAACAATTTCAGCGTTTTGTTTCTTTAGGAACGCGGAACAAAAAAAAGCACTGATATTAATCTTATCAACAAGTTGTATCCTCATGCTCCATTTGGAAATGGAAAGGTAAAGGAGAGACGAGAAAAACACAATTTCGTCGTGTTAATAAACGTGTTGAAATTATATACTAAAGTTAATAAACGTGTTGAAATTATATACTTAAGTTAATAAAAGAGATGAAATTATATACTTAAGTTAATAAAAGGGCTGAAATGATATACTAAAGTTAATAAAAGGGCTGAAATTATATACTAAAGTTAATAAAAGGGCTGAAATTATATACTAAAGTTAATAAAAGAGATGAAATTATATACTTAAGTTAATAAAAGGGCTGAAATGATATACTAAAGTTAATAAAAGGGCTGAAATTATATACTAAAGTTAATAAAAGGGCTGAAATTATATACTAAAGTTAATAAAAGGGCTGAAATTATATACTTAAGTTAATAAAAGTGCTGAAATTATATACTTAAGTTAATAAAAGTGTTGAAATTATATACTGAAGTTCATAAACGTGTTGAAATTATATACTTAAGTTAATAAACGTGTTGAAATTATATACTTAAGTTAATAAAAGTGTTGAAATTATATACTTAAGTTAATAAACGTGTTGAAATTATATACTTAAGTTAATAAACGTGTTGAAATTAAACACTAAAGTTAATAAACGTGTTGACATTATATCATCATCAAGGTGCTGCCTATTTTGTTTAAGAGGTTGCTCTCTTTGCAGCGCATCTGAAATTCACTCTATCTCCAGATGTCATATTCATGGTTTCTGTAACATCCTGTAGCCATCTTTTTCTGTGTCTGCCTCTGCGACCTGGGACCCTGCCCTCTAATATTGTTCTCTCCAGGCCATCGTGATGGTTGATGTGACCAAAGTATGTAATTTTTCTGTTTAGTATGTTGTTTATCAGCCAATTCTCTTTAACATTCAGTTCTTTCAGGACATCAGTGTTCTTTCTTTTTCTGTCCATGGTATTTGTCGAAACTTTCTGTAGCATTTAACTTCAAAGGGCTAGATTTTCGTTCTTGTTATGTGTGTAACGGCCCATGATTCACAGCCATAAGTAGCCACTGGAAAACACATGTTCTCAATATTTTTAATTTATATACTAAATTATTTATGAGATTATATGCTAAAGTTAACAAAAGAATTGCAATTATATACTAATGTTAAACAAAAGAGTTGCACTTCTATACTCAAGTTAACAAAAGAGTTGCAATTATATACTAATGTTCGCCCGTGTGGTGCCGTGGCCCACAGGGGAAGCAAAGAATAGTACCACTTCGACCTACACGACATGTCGTAAGAGGCGAATAATGTAGGAACTGGGAAGCTACCCTAGTAAATAAAAAGCATCCCAGAAATCGGATGATGTACTGACCTACTTGTAGACGCATAGCTCACACAATTTACAATCTTTCTTAGGCTCAGATCACATACAAATCACACAAAGTAATTAACAAGTGGTCGATACGGAGCGTTGGAAGAAGAAGAAGAATATACGAATGTTAATAAAATTACTGCAATCATATACTAACATTATATATCTACGGGGCTGATAGAGAAATGTAGGAGAAACATTACACCAGTGTTTCCCAAAGTGGGCGGTACGCTGAAGCATTCTAAGGGGGCGATAGTGGGTTTGGATGAATTTTGGGGGTGGGGGATGTTCAGTCGATTTGGGATCGGGGCTCCTTAAAGAAGAAATTAATAAAAATAGTTTTAAATAAATTATTTTCGTGTTTTTTGCGATTGAATAATCATTTAAAATTTGAATTCTGCAATATTAATTCATCTTATTCCCTGCTTACACGATCCATTTTTTCATCAATTTTCTATTTCATGCATATAATCTTTTGAAAATTGACCAATGATCACAGAAATATATAGCAATTTTCTAGGGCAAGAGAAAATAGAGCATGTATATGTGGGGGAAGGGGGCATTGGCAAACTGTTATAATGTGGAAGGGGCGAGGGGGCGTTACAAAGTTTATGTTGTGCAAAGTGGGCGGTGTGCCGAAAAAGTTTGGGACGGAAAGACATTAAACACAGGGTCTGGTATTCTATGTCCCCACCTCTCTTCTTTCTTCCATTTCCTACTCACTCCTACAGATTTAAACCTACTCACTCCTACAGATTTAAACCTACTCACTCCTACAGATTTAAAAAGTCATATTTTCTTATTAATGGAACTTCTATCATGTCAAGCTGCTCTGACCAGATTATCAGGCATCTTTCTCTAAGCAGCAGACACCTCTGAGTAATGGAGCCGATAGATAGCGTGACTGTTCATCATCTCCCCAGATATCAGCCTCCACTCTGACGTAATAACATTGATAACATCACACTGAAATACACACAGATATTATGTTTTAACTTCCGGCTTCGTGTATTCAATTTAACGAGACGACGTACATGACAGCAACGATTCAAATATGGAAATCCAAACTGTTAAATTTAATTAAATATACGAATGAAAAAAAAAAATTAAAACTTCATTATTTGACCATCTTGAAAAATACAATGGCGACGTGTTTAAAAACAAAGTACTGTAGTTTTACAAAATAAAAAAATAACAATACACAGCAACGTTTCGACCAAAAGGTCTTTATCAAGCAAATGATACAAGAGAGGTGAAGAATTTCACTTCTCACACAACACACAACATGTAGAGTCAATCAACAAGTTCCTAACCTTGTAACAAGTTCCTTTGGTTTCTTGTAACAAGTTCCTTTGGTTTCGTGTAGCAAGTTCCTTTGGTTTCTTGTAACAAGTTCCTTTGGTTTCTTGTAACAAGTTCCTTTGGTTTCTTGTAACAAGTTCCTTTGGTTTCTTGTAACAAGTTCCTTTGGTTTCTTGTAACAAGTTCCTTTGGTTTCTTGTAACAAGTTCCTTTGGTTTCTTGTAACAAGTTCCTTTGGTTTCTTGTAACAAGTTCCTTTGGTTAGAAAATTGATGTTTGATTCTACATGGTGTGTGTTGGTCAAGAGTTGAAATTCTTCACCCTCTCTTTATCCTTTGCTTGATAAAGACATTTTGGTCGAAACGTTGCTGTGTATTGTTATTGTTTTATGTGTATTATTTAAACCTACATTACTTTGTTGTTACGTGTTTGGACATTGCTACATAGTTTTACTGCAGTCTTCCCTTATATTGATAATGAAAAATACAAATAAACTGAAATATAATATTGAATTAAAATTGAAAAAAAGAAAGAATGAAACATACTTTCTTATTCCTCTCTGTTCCTCGTGAGCATTGGATCTTAATAGTTCTTCGTCATTTGTCCAGTCTCTGACTGTTTTCGTCATGGTGTTCCAGGATAGTCCAGCATACTTCAGTTCCTCAAGAAGACTCCGTCTCCAGGTATCTTTAGGACATCCCGTTTTCTTTTTTCGTGTGGGTTCCACTCAAGTGCTTATCTAGTTACACTTGATGTTGTCTTCTGTAGAGTATGCCCGACCATCTACAGTTTCTCCTCTTAACCAGGGTTATCATGGGTTTATGTCTTGTTCTTGGCCACTTGCATCACACAACATTTGGTGTATGGCGAGATTAAAGAGGAAAGATAATCAGTTGGTAGACAGAAGAAATGATTTAAATGTACTGGTAAAGTATCTCTAAAATGCTTCGATATAGGCACCACCTGCATGGAATCCCTGGCGCAAGATCGTCAAATGTGGCGCTGTAACAACACAAGAAACATTCGCATAGCTGAGAATCGTCGTACTGTTCAGGTGCAGAGAAAGTGAGCTGCGCAAAAAACGACAAAACACACAACACCCACATGAGAGAAGGTATGCTAATCAACTTATCGTGGGTACGATGAGCAAATAGACTTTAGGATGGCTGATGCAGCGGAGGACAGAGCACCCATGAAAAGTGTCCACCGTGACAAGATATCGATCGCATAATATAACTTAAAACAACACCAATATGTCTAACCTCGATCATGTATATATACCCCACCTGCGGTAAGGGATTATGTTCGAGGATTGGACTTTGCAGTCAACTCTGCACACTAAAGAGGTGCAGTCGCACACGTCGGAGACTCTTATCATCATCACTTGTCAAGGACGGCTATTTATAAATATATATATATTTAAAGTGTCAACGGCGAGGAATCGGCTTCATTGCACCGGGGTTTTACCCCATATGGCTCAGTCCCTGTTGGTAGAGATGACACGCCAATTTCCGAGAGCATTGCACAAAACACGAACTTCGTAGCTTCGGCAACAATCCTAGGGATCTCATGAGAATATTGCACATGGATTCGGTCCGAATTCGAACCTACAACCATCAGAACGTAAGGCAAACATCATAACCACTTAGACCCCATGTAATATTTATATATATATATATATATATATATATATATATATATAGTCACATCTATGAGAAACCATTTTTACTCATTCCAGTTTTTCTAGATTATAAATAATAGGGCTGACAACAAAATGACACAGCAAACAGCGGTGATCTTTAAATGACGGAATATAATGTAATCATCGTCTCTCCAGTGCTGTACTGTCACGCTATTGATATCTACAAGTTTGTTATTCACATCACAATATAAGATCAATGTTTATTTTTTTCATCTGTTAAAGAATATATACAAATTATATACTGTTTGGCGACAGGGAATGCAAGCAGCATTTAATCATCAGCCTATATAGTCTTCGAACTATACCAATTATCTTGAATAAATTCGGTATAACGTGTTTTTAAAAAAAAATAGAAAATAACAAAATGGTGTCCCATAGTTTAGCTATAGCAATGGAGCATTACAAAAATCAATACAGGTTGTATACTGTGATAATATTTTATGATTGAGTGTTGTCCTTGACCTTAGTAATAACGTGAGTGTACTTACACATGTCCGCTACACGTTAACGGTAACAGAATATCAGAGGCGTAACCAATGATCAATATTTTTTTTTTTAAATGTGCTTGCAGTATTTCTTCATCTTCTTCAATGAACGCTTTTAATAAATTTATAAATCAATGGGTTTTTTTCCCACTTGAATCTGAGCCATTAGTACATTCTACTGCTAGATTGTCAATATATGCTGGGTTGAGTTGCGCACATATGGGTATGTACGAAGTGGCTTAGTCAGTTCAGTAACAAATAACCAAAAACTATATCTTCATCTTCTTTGCGTTCGTTCTTTACGGCCAATTTTAATCACTCCTTGTAATATGTTTCATCTTTGTCAAGAACGTGTATACGTTGCACATTAGTTTGGTATGCCCCTAAACGAATAGACTTCTACACACCAATAACTATATAATAATTCCTCTCGTACCGTTATGCGTTACATAGAGCCTCCAAGCAATTTCTCCCTACCGTTCTATCCTGGGCAAACTCGCTCAATCACCTCCATGGAGATGATCGATATTTCTTGTCTCTCTCAGCAAAGTTCGTTTCAAGGTCTCCTTAGATCGTCCTCTCTTTCTTGAACTGTCTGCATCCCACTTCAATGCCTGTTTTGATATTCGTTGATCATTTCTTCTCATGGTATGTCCAACATATCTTCTCCTTCTCATAACAGTTATTACTGGTGGTTGACCAGTCAGTTCTCTGATTTCAACACTTCTCCTGAATTCATTAGATTTTATGTTCATTATTTACACAAACATCTGTTTTCAAATGCATTCAACTTGCTTTCTATATCTATAGTCATTTTCTAACTCTCGCTGGCATATGTTAGGATTGATACAACATTTGAATAGAAAATTCGTAATTTAGTTTTAATACTATATAACTTGCAGTTCCATATTTTATTTAGACTTTTAAAAGCTGCATTTTTTTGTAATGATTTATTTCCAGGACAGTGACTTTCCAGCCTGCTCTACTCGATTTTTTAACAGCAAATGGTTTTTTTAAGTGCTCAGCTTGAATACTGGACTTACATTTTATCGTCCTTCTCCAATAGGACTAGGATCTCGATCTCACGTACACTGAGATCAGGGATCTCTGGAAAAATATATCGATTGTTCTGCGGGAGAGAAGGGATGTGGCACCATCTGGACACTGGGAGGAAATACAATAGTTGATGAAAGAAAAAACCATGGGGTAATATGATGAAGATATAATGAGATGGTAAAATCTTCTTCTTCTTTGCGTTCGTTCCTTAAGACCAATTTTAATGACTCTTTGTGATATGTTTCATCTTTGTCAAGAACGTGTATAAGTTTCACATTGGTTTGGTAGGCCCATAAACGCATAGACTTTTACATGTTTTGGACAGGTGCATTCATTTCAGTCCACACCTCCTTAGTCGCCATTTACGACAAGCGTGGCATATAACAGTGGTTCTATTATTTACACCCCAAATTTGGGCCTGGTAACCACTCGGGCGAGATGGTAAGATAAGATTAGGAATGAGGAACTCAGAGAAAGAACTCGCCCGAGTGGTTACCCTGGGCACACATTGGGGTGTAAAGAATAGAACCACTATTAGCTGCCACGCATGTCGCAGGAGGTTGGGCGTGGGTTAGCTACCCCACACCGTAAAAAACACTAGATGGCTTCAGAACGGAGAGCGAACCGGGTAAAGCTGGCTGAAACCGGAGACATCGCTGAAGGATAGGCACCAGGGTTCCAAATGGTGCTGAAGATGTGACGTAAAACACATCAATGCTAAAGCTGCATAAGTCAGATGTCCACATGAATAGAATTTATGGGGAGATCTGGTGCACCGGTCTGAGTGATGATCGCGAGAGAGAGAGAGAGAGAGAGAGAGAGAGAGAGAGAGAGAAAGAAAGAACTAAACAGATACCAGTGGAGAAAGAGCTAAGGAATTGACACTGTCGTTAGATAGGACATACACTGAGAAGACATACCATAAGCATTGCAAGACAGCCACTGTTTTGAAACCCACATGGAAAGATGAGTAGGGGTAGACCTAGAAACACCTAGAGAGGATAGCTGAAGACTGATATTAAAAGGACAGGTAAAACATGGAAAAAACTGGAAGGAATGGCAAGAGAGAGGAAGAGCAGGAAGAAGTTTATTGAAAACTTGTGCTCCTTAGGGAGTTGAAAGGTGAAGAAGAAGAAGATAATGAGAAGAAAAACGACGAAATAGATTACACAAGGAAAGACGATGTGGTAGATAATGAGAGGAAAGGCAATGTCGTATATAATGGATGTGGATAATGGCAGAAGGGAAGATGTGGTGAAGAATAAGAGAAACGACGATGTTGTAGATAATAAAAGAGAAGAGATAACGGTGTCGATAATAAGAGAGAAAAATACGACAAACAAGATATATTCTTTAAATACAACGTATATGATTAGTAGGAGAAAAAGACGATATGACCAAACACGCAGACTGTTTAAAAAACGTTTAATACTACATGTAAAATACGTTAATACCTTCATGTAAAAAAACGTTTATACCTTCATGTAAAAAAAACGTTAATACCTACATGTAAAAAAACGTTAATACCTTCATGTAAAACACAAAACAAAAGTACATAAAGAAAGGAAAAGATCAGGTAAATAAGTGTTCCAATAGTGGGTAGTGACTAGCAATCAAGAGAAATCAAGTACAGCAAACAGATAGGCACGGTAAATTGAGCAAATTGAGTGGCAAGTGTGAACAAAAAATGAAAAACCTTTCGAGTATTTCCAAACGATAACCTGCAGAGACACAGATAACAAACCGGAAACAGAAATTGGCTAAATACACAAGATCTTTAACAGCGGGATGCTTGTTCCTCAAGAACTGGCATAAATCCTGCAGAGATTGAGGAAAGGTGGACGGTCAACGAGTACAGGTAAAAGAAATATGATCACAGAAGTGAAGGATACAACTCAAATATGGTAAAATCAATAGATGAAATAAGTGGCAGAAATTGAAATTAATTGGATACATGTGGATTTTACCGTTTGCACTGAACCAAACTTACAGTATTTGTTCAATTAATTTTAGTTTTCAATGCCCATGTATCGTGTTTCCATTTTTTTAAAAATCACTTGGGGTATTTTTAAGCTTAGAAAAAGCGGTAGGTTGTTGATGTTTTCCAGGGGCGTATCCTGGCTCTTAATACAAGGTGTATTACTTATTAAGAAGTTAGTCATCATCATCAAGTAGCTTTTTCTTTCCGGAACTTGGTTCCAATGACAGCAGTACTGAAAAACTCTCTGTTCTGTGCAAGTTGACCAGCGTCAGCAGCAGTCATTCTCAGATCATCGTTAACATCTTGCACCCATCGTCTTCTAAGTCTTCCTCTTATTCTTCTTCCAGGTATAATTCTCTCAAAGATTATCTTCTCTAGACACTCGTTTGATGTGTCAGAAATATTTAATTTTCCTTGATATTATGCTCTTTAATAGCCAACTCTCTTTAATATCAAGCTCTTACAGAACAGAAGCATTTGTTCTTTTCTCTATCCATGATATTCTAAGTACTCTTCTGTAACATTTGTTAGTCATCATCAGCAAATAGCTTGTACTGAACCGAACTTTGCCATTATAACATGTTTCGTAATTTCTCTCTCTCTCTTATAGGTGAGTTGTCCCTCCTCTGCAGCCGTTATGCTCAAACCATCAGCTACATTATAAATCAATCTTTTCCGTGGTCTTCCTTTTCTTTTTGCAGGGATTCCTCCTTTCTTTCTTTCTGATCTTCTCTACCTCTTGGTGTCTCGTTATATGTCCAAAATATTTCATTTTTCTCATTTTTATTTCTAGCATCAGCCAGTATTCGTTGATTTTGAGTTCTTTCTGGATATAACTATTTCTTCTCTTCTCTGTCCAAGATATACGGAGGACTCTTCTGTAACACTTATATTCAAAAGCACATATATATTTTTCCACTGTTTGTTAAATGTTCATGCTTCACATCCATAAGTCACCACTTTGAATATGCTGACCTCTTCTCTTTGCGTATTCTTCTTGTTACCTTGTCCTATCAATTTCATTCCTGAATGTTTTTAGTTGCTTGTAAGACCACGTTTGTTCATCTTTTAGTTTCCTTCATCATATTTCCATATCTTGTTGGGGGTCAACCGAGATATTCAACAGAATTTAGGACTATATTTTTCTTCTTCTTCAACGCTCCATATCGAGCACTTGTTAAACCACTCTTGTGATTTGTATATATTTTTCTTCTTCTTTGCGTTCGTTCTTTACCACCAATTTTAATGACTCTTTGTGATATGTTTCATCTTTGCCAAGAACGTGTATAAGTTTCACATTGGTTTGGTAGGCCCATAAACGCATAGACTTTTACATGTTTTGGACAGGTGCATTCGATTTCAGCCACACCTCCTTAGTCGCCATTTACGACAAGCGTGGCATATAACAGTGGTTCTATTATTTACACCCCAAATTTGGGCCTGGTAACCACTCGGGCGAGATGGTAAGATAAGATTAGAAATGAGGAACTCAGAGAAAGAACTCGCCCGAGTGGTTACCCTGGGCACACATTGGGGTGTAAAGAATAGAACCACTATTAGCTGCCACGCATGTCGCAGGAGGTTGGGCGTGGGGTTAGCTACCCCACACCGTAAAAACACTAGATGGCTTCAGAACGGAGAGCGAACCGGGTAAAGCTGGCTGAAACCGGAGACATCGCTGAAGGATAGGCACCAGGGTTCCAAATGGTGCTGAAGATGTGACGTAAAACACATCAATGCTAAAGCTGCATAAGTCAGATGTCCACATGAATAGAATTTATGGGAGATCTGGTGCACCGTCTGAGTGATGATCATGGAGAGAGAGAGAGAGAGAGAGAGAGAGAGAGAGAGAAAGAAAGAACTAAACAGATACCAGTGGAGAAAGAGCTAAGGAATTGACACTGTCGTTAGATAGGACATACACTGAGAAGACATACCTTAAGCATTGCAAGACAGCCACTGTTTTGAAACCCACATGGAAAGATGAGTAGGGGTAGACCTAGAAACACCTAGAGAGGATAGCTGAAGACTGATATTAAAAGGACAGGTAAAACATGGAAAAAACTGGAAGGAATGGCAAGAGAGAGGAAGAGCAGGAAGAAGTTTATTGAAAACCTGTGCTCCTTAGGGAGTTGAAAGGTGAAGAAGAAGAAGATAATGAGAAGAAAAACGACGAAATAGATTACACAAGGAAAGACGATGTGGTAGATAATGAGAGGAAAGGCAATGTCGTATATAATGGATGTGGATAATGGCAGAAGGGAAGATGTGGTGAAGAATAAGAGAAACGACGATGTTGTAGATAATAAAAGAGAAGAGATAACGGTGTCGATAATAAGAGAGAAAAATACGACAAACAAGATATATTCTTTAAATACAACGTATATGATTAGTAGGAGAAAAAGACGATATGACCAAACACGCAGACTGTTTAAAAACGTTAATAAAAACGTTAATACCTACATGTAAAAATACTTAATACCTTCATGTAAAAAACGTTATACCTTCATGTAAAAAAAACGTTAATACCTACATGTAAAAAACGTTAATACCTTCATGTAAAACACAAAACAAAAGTACATAAAGAAAGGAAAAGATCAGGTAAATAAGTGTTCCAATAGTGGGTAGTGACTAGCAATCAAGAGAAATCAAGTACAGCAAACAGATAGGCACGGTAAATTGAGCAAATTGAGTGGCAAGTGTGAACAAAAAATGAAAAACCTTTCGAGTATTTCCAAACGATAACCTGCAGAGACACAGATAACAAACCGGAAACAGAAATTGGCTAAATACACAAGATCTTTAACAGCGGGATGCTTGTTCCTCAAGAACTGGCATAAATCCTGCAGAGATTGAGGAAAGGTGGACGGTCAACGAGTACAGGTAAAAGAAATATGATCACAGAAGTGAAGGATACAACTCAAATATGGTAAAATCAATAGATGAAATAAGTGGCAGAAATTGAAATTAATTGGATACATGTGGATTTTACCGTTTGCACTGAACCAAACTTACAGTATTTGTTCAATTAATTTTAGTTTTCAATGCCCATGTATCGTGTTTCCATTTTTTTAAAAATCACTTGGGGTATTTTTAAGCTTAGAAAAAGCGGTAGGTTGTTGATGTTTTCCAGGGGCGTATCCTGGCTCTTAATACAAGGTGTATTACTTATTAAGAAGTTAGTCATCATCATCAAGTAGCTTTTTCTTTCCGGAACTTGGCTCCCATGACAGCAGTACTGAAAAACTCTCTGTTCTGTGCAAGTTGACCAGCGTTAGCAGCAGTCATTCTCAGATCGTCGTTAACATCTTGCACCCATCGTCTTCTAAGTCTTCCTCTTATTCTTCTTCCAGGTATAATTCTCTCAAAGATTATCTTCTCTAGACACTCGTTTGATGTGTCAGAAATATTTAATTTTCCTTGATATTATGCTCTTTAATAGCCAACTCTCTTTAATATCAAGCTCTTACAGAACAGAAGCATTTGTTCTTTTCTCTATCCATGATATTCTAAGTACTCTTCTGTAACATTTGTTAGTCATCATCAGCAAATAGCTTGTACTGAACCGAACTTTGCCATTCTAACATGTTTCGTAATTCTCTCTCTCTTTTATAGGTGAGTTGTCCCTCCTCTGCAGCCGTTATGCTCAAATCATCAGCTACATTATAAATCAATCTTTTCCGTGGTCTTCCTTTTCTTTTTGCAGGGATTCCTCCTTTCTTTCTTTCTGATCTTCTCTACCCCTTGGTGTCTCGTTATATGTCCAAAATATTTCATTTTTATCATTTTTATTTCTAGCATCAGCCAGTATTCATTGATTGTGAGTTCTTTCTGTATAGAACTATTTCTTCTCTTCTCTGTCCATGATATACAGAGGACTCTTCTGTAACACTTATATTCAAAAGCACATATATATTTTTCAACTGTTTGTTAAATGTTCATGCTTCACATCAATAAGTCACCACTTTGAATATGCTGACCTCTTCTCTTTGCGTATTCTTCTTGTTACCTTGTCCTATCAATTTAATTCCTGAATGTTTTTAGTTGCTTGTAAGACCACGTTTGTTCATCTTTTAGTTTCCTTCATCATATTTCCATATCTTGTTGGGGGTCAACCGAGATATTCAACAGAATTTAGGACTATATTTTTCTTCTTCTTCAAACGCTCCATATCGAGCACTTGTTAAATTACTCTTGTGATTTGTATATATTTTTCTTCTTCTTTGCGTTCGTTCTTTACCACCAATTTTAATCACTCTTTGTGATATGTTTGATCTTTGCCAAAAACGTGTATACGTTCCACATTAGTTTGGTAGGCCCCTAAACGCATAGACTTCTACACGTTTAGGACACGCGCATCTGATTTCAGCCAAACCTCCTTAGTCGCTTCTTACGACATGCATGGAAGGTAACAGTGGTTCTATTCTTTACACCCCAAATTTGGGCCCCGGTAACCACTCGGGCGATTTGTATGTGATCTGATACTATGAGCGATTGTACGTTGTGTCAGTTGTGCGTCTACAACTAGCCCAGCGCATCCGATTTCTACAACGATTTTTATTTACTAGGTAGCGTCCCTAGGCCCCTATTGAATTGTACCTTGTAAGTCGCAGTGGTTCTATTATTTCCTTATGGACCCTGGCACCACATGGATTAAAGAAGCGACGAGGAATGCTGTTTATGAAGTATACACACGCTACCCGTTGTATAAACCTCATCTTATTCTGACACTGCGAGGCAAAACATGACTAGAGAAAAGAAGAAATAAGAAATATCAGACGGCCAGCCAATGGACAGAGCTGACATCGTGAACGCCCTCATAGAGCGTGGCCGCAGAGAAGACCTTCATCTAAACCAATCCACGTCAACTACTAGATTGTGAGAACTGGGTTTGAGGATTGGTGTGCAAGAAAAGAACGGTACAACAGGTATACGAGTCGGCTCATCAATCAAAATAGAACTGGTACGGTCAGTCGCTGGACGCTGATGGAGATATTGCGAAGGAGATCGGAGCACCTATGGACATGTCCGGAGTGCAATGAAGATATTCCAAACTGAAACTGAAACTGAAATTTCAGAAATAAGAGCATAAACTTAATAGTCTACAATATACAACAACAAAATATTATTGAATATTCAAACTAAATACAACAAACGTAATAATCTTCTTCTTCTTCGAAGGCTCCATATTGAGCACTTGTTAACCACTCTGTATGATGTGTATGGGGGATCTGATCCTATGAGCGATTCTACGTTGTGCCAGTTATGCGTCTACAACTAGGACAGCACAGCCGATTTCTAGAACAGCCGAGTGGTTACCGGGGCCCAAATTGGGGTGTAAAGAATAGAACCACTATTACCTGTCATGTCGTAAGAGGTGACTAAGGAGGTTGGAGGTAGGGCTAGCAACCCCAAACCGTAAAAAACATTAGATGGCTACAGAACGGAGAGCGAACCGAGTAAACGCTGGCTGAAACCGGACACATCGCCGAAGGATAAGCACCAGAGCTCCAAATGGTGCTGAAGATGTGACGTGCAACACCAAAATGCTACGGTTGCATGAATCCAATTTCCCTATACATAGAATTTATGGGTAGATCTGGTAAATCGGTCTGGGCGGTGATCGTGAGAGAGATTTCTTGAACGATTTTTATTTACTAGGTAGCGTCTCTAGGCCCCTTCCTCGATCACCTCTTACGACGTGCCTCGTAGGGCATAGGGGTACTATTCTTTACTTCCATTGCGGGCCCAGGCACCACACTGGCGCAAAATTAATATTCTCTCTCTTTCTCTCTCTCTCTCTCTCTCTCTCGCGATCGTAAATTAATATTCAATATTCAAACTAAACGAAACAAAATAAAGTAATATTTAATATTATCTATATCCAGCACAAAATTCTATTCAACATTCTAATTATATCCAGCCTAACGTTCTATATATCATCCCTGCTATATTCAACACAAAATTATATAGAACATTCCCTATTCATCATGCATTTTATTGCAGGAGTAAATCTCTCATATCGATCTTATGTCCATTGTTTCCGCTCTGAGTAAACATGACAGACGAACAAATAATATATTGAATATTTTCTTTACCGAAATAATACACAATATATTGCTTGAAGTGAACGTATAATTTCTTAGTGCTCGTAATGTATACTTTTTTCCCCTGAAATGTTGGAAATTTACAGTATGAAGTTGAACTAATATTGTGGTTTTGCTTGAAGTATGTAAATTGAGAATGTATTTTTAGCTTCTCGTGTGTTGCTGGTATGATATGTTTGTGTTTATTGGTTAATTTAAGGTTCCTATCTGTGTCTTGTGAGCGTCTGTAGCTTAAGCGATAGTTAGCTCGATCACTGCCCAAGCGTACCTGGTTTAAACCCCGCGGCAGGCAGTTTGGAAGCAGATTTGTTTTCGTGAGATTTTACAAACGATAAAAATAGACCTCACCGTTCAGAAAGCAATGACAAACTACTGGACGTATAAGTGGTGCCTAGATAATCAACCGCTTGCTTACTGTGGTTGATGGCTACGTCCTGTAAAGGATATGCCACGATTTTCATGTCGTCTGCGTCCATGGAAAAACAAATAAGTGCTTTTGAATATAAGTGTTACAGAAGAGTCCTTCGTTTATCATGGACACAAAACAAATAGATATATCCAGAAATAACTCAAAATAAAACAAAACTGACTTATGCTACAAATAATAATGAGAAAACTAAAGTATTTTGGACATATAAAGAGACATGAAGGGCTGGAGAAGACCATAATGGAAGGAGGCATCCTGGCAAGACAAAGAGAAGAAGAGGAAGACCACAGAGAAGATGGATTACAGATGTAACTGATGGTTTGAGCATGACCACTGCAGAGGCAGAACATCTGGCCTATGAGAGAGAGACATTTCAAAGGACTGTTGGGGTGGCAAAGTTCTGCTCATGACAAGCTATTTCATGATGGTGATTATCTGTGGCTAAGTGGTTAATTTAAAGTTTATATTTGTGGCTAAGTGGTTAAGATTAAACCACTTCTCTGTGGCTTCCAATGATCTTATTGACTACTTGTTCATTATCAATGATTTTCACACATACGTATGTGCATTAGAACAGATCGGCTGGGGACAGCCCAAGGCTGACGGAGAGCGAACACAGTAAACGCTGGCTAAAACCGGACACATCGCCAAATGGCGCTAAAGATGTGACGAAGCACACCCATGCTAAAGCTACATGAATCAGATTTCCACATGAATAAGACCCAAAAAAATCAGAATTTATGGGGAAATCTGGTACATCAGTCTAAGCGGTGATCGCGCGCGAGAGAGAAAAGATTAAAAGGATAGACAAGACGTGGACATAATTGGAAAGGATTGCAAGAGAGCAGAAGGGCTGGAAGAAGTTTAAGACCTGTTCTCCATTGAGAGTTGAAATGTAATGAAGAAGCTGCGATTGAAAAACTGACAATTTGTGATGCTAATGAAAATACCTCCTAACCACCCTTTTTTCCCGCACCCAAAAAAAATGTTGACCATAAAATGTAACCATGAAATTGACACATCAAATTATTGAACAACATGTTCTGGCTGAAATAAATTGTTTTTTCACTATTTGATCTGCAGAGCGACGCCTGGTAGTTTGTGTGTTACAAGGCTACTTGGTTCTTTTCCTGCATGAAGAGATTAAAACATTATTTCAGAGATTCCTGATATCTCAATGTGAAAAGAGTCTGGCCGTTTGGATTAGAGCGCGGCTCCTCCTATGCGGGAGATATGTGTTCAATCCACGGTAAGACTAATACATTTTTTCTGTTGAGGGCATAAACGAAAAATCTAACCTGAACAACACGGCGTCTGCACTAGCTATTTGGTCAGTAAATTTCTCAGGCTCACGTCCCACCTGTCCTATACCGCCCTTAAAGGTAGTACTACAGACAGTAACAACGGTTTGAAATGGGAAGAAATGATCAAAAAATCACAAAGAAGACATTGAAGTGTGAGGAAAACGCTTCAAGAATGAAATAAAGCCTTTGTAAAACCACAAAACGAACTTTAATGAAAAATTCGATAAAATCGGACTCAATTCCATAGAAGAGAGTTGATGAGGATAGAATGGTATGGAGAAGTTGATTGCAGGTCTTATGTACCGTATAACTGTACGTGAAGAAAATCAATAATTAGGCTAACAAGTACATCGTTTGAAGAAGAAATAGCTCTATTGTGTACGTGCAATATCTCTGAGATTTGGACTAGCTAAAAGGGACTGAGCACTTAAAGCCTGAGAAGCACGTCTGTATGGTGGGAAACACAGGTAATAAGAAAAACCAGTCTTCACGCAAAAATCAGTCATAAGCGTCATAGCAGACACCATGACAACGCTTGACTTCATAGCAGGCTAATGCAGGTAGATGGGAAGAAGAAAGGGGCTGAGCATCTGAAGAGGACGTTCTAAACTTTACGAAGTAAAATGTAAGAATGATTTTCTGGTCAACACTATGTTACCTATGTCAAAAATGGTCAATAACACCAGCTGATGAATTTGTCTGTGTTCAATGGAATTTCATGGTATAGTTTAATAAAACATGGCCAATAACAGCAGCTAATAGAAAAGCGGAACATCATAACGATAGAGATAAAGGTGTCTTAGAAGAGCTGTCAGTGTGACAATAAGAGACAAAATTGTCGTACAAAATGTCGTAGAAGGCGACTAGGAGGTTTGTCTGAAATCGAATGCATGTGTCCTAAACGTGTAGAAGTCTATGCGTTTAGGAGCCTACCAAACCAATGTGCAACGTAACACGTTCTTGGCAAAGATCAAACATATCACAAAGAGTGATTAAAATTGGTCGTAAAAACGAACGCAAAGAAGAAGATGAAGACTCAAAAATCGACACTGACTGAACTCATTTGTCAAACAATCTTCCCCCATTTCCGATTTCAGTTATCACTTTTTATTTTCTCATCGATAGCATGATAAACAATTTTTTTATTTCCAAAACGTTCTTTTGATCACTTCTCTATTACATATAATACTTGTTGCTATTTTTGGTAGGCATCATATGATACGACCGTATTCAGATGCATATATTTATGCTAAATATTAAGAGGAAAAATGTAAAGCTCGTATTTCAAGTCGCGTGTATCTGTCTGTGTCGGCGTATGTGTGTTAGTGTGTGTGTGGGTGTGTGTACTTGCGTCTGTCAGTGTGTGTTAGTATAAATATAAAGCAGGAAAAATGGAAAGCTCGTATTTCAAATCTTGTGTATCTGTCTGTGTCGGTGTATGTGTGTTAATGTGTGTGTGGGTGTGTGTGCTTGCGTTTGTCAGTGTGTGTGTGTGTTAGTATAAATATAAAGAGGTAAAAGGGAAAGCTCATATTTCAAGTCGTGTGTATATGTCGCTGTTTGTGAGTTAGTATGTATGTGTGTGTTAGTGTATCTGTATGCTAGTGTGTGTTTGTTTCTGTCAGTATTTGTGTATGTGTGTGTTAGTATATATCTATAAAACCCTTTATCTGCTAAGGACGTATATTTACGTTTTTCCAATTTACTTCTAAAGACGCATTAACACGTCTGTAATTATCTCTCCTCTGTGAACTAAAGTCGTGTTAACACGCTATACATTACTACTGTCACTGCTATAGGCGTACATTCACGTTTGTGACCTAGAAACAAACAGTAGCTAATTTTAGCTCAGCCTTCAGAAAGCATGTAGCAGTGAAAGGGATAAGTAAAGTAGAAAGTACATGAACCCTTGTTATACCACGTAGTGTAACAAGGGTTCCTTTAGGTTTTAAATTTAGCAATACGATGTTAGGCCCTTATGTGGTACTGACCCTCGGCACACGATGGGTTATGTGATCAACATCCCGCCGGTCTCTTTTACTTTCCAAGCTTTTACAGGTATGCAATTGAGGCTGGGTCGACATGAGAGCAGTTATGATTAATTTTTTTTTTAAATTCCACGCCCACTGTGGAATCGAACTCGGACCACTAGTCTAAATTCACTAACAACTAGGCAACTGCGACTCTCCCTATACACACACACATATATATATAAATATAAATATATATATATATCAGATGCTCGTTTTGTCACAGCCAACTATAAACTCATATGGCTGGCGGACTCAGGAAAAATTTTAGGAAATAAGATCACAACCTTAGATCACGACCAAAGAAAATATGGAGAAGAAAGGTGGAAAAAGAAGGTCTGGACGACCAAAGAAAATATGGAGAAGAAAGGTGGAAAAAGAAGGTCTGGACGACCAAAGAAAACATGGAGAAGAAAGGTGGAAAAAGAAGGTCTGGACGACCAAAGAAAACATGGAGAAGAAAGGTGGAAAAAGAAGGTCTGGACGACCAAAGAAAACATGGAGAAGAAAGGTGGAAAAGAAGGTCTGGACACCAAAGAAAACATGAAGAAGAAAGGTGGAAAAGAAGGTCTGGAGCCAAGAAAACATGGAGAAGAAAGGTGGAAAGAAGTTGGAACGACGAAACAATTAACATGGGAAGCAAAATGGAAAGGAAGTCTCAAACGACCAAAAGAAAAATAATGAAAAAGGAAAAAGTAATTCTGGACCGAAAAGAAAAAAGGAGAAGAAGAAAATGGGAAAGTGAAGGTCTGGAGACCAAAGATGGAGAAGAAATGTGGAAAAATATGCAGGTATTTGTATAAAATAATAAATAAAACCATTGGGGAAGGTGGCAAAAGAGGTCTGGAGACCAAAAACATATAAATGGTGGAAGAGAAAAGGTCTTTATCACTTCACAAAGAAAAACAATGAAAATAAGGTGAAAATAGAAGGTCTGGACGACGAATGTTTCAAAAGCATGGAAAAAAGGGAATACGACCAGGTCTGACAATTAAAGAAAACATGGAGATAGTAAGTGGAAAGAGAGTTCTAGGACGACCAAAGAACATGAAAGAAAGTGGAAAAAGAAGATCTAGAACGACCAAAAAAACTATGTTGAGAAAAGCCTTGGTGGAAGAACGTCTGGATTGCATTATTGTATTGAAAACTACAGAAGTGTGAATACAAGATTCTGATCCCAAAAGATATTATGAACAAATGGGGTTAGTCTTTGGACGACTAATATAATACATGTTGAAGACAAGGTGGAAAAAGAAGTACATGCGCCAAAAAACACTGGCAGAAAGAATGGGGAGAAAAGAAGAACGTTTTGATTCTGACCGATTTAGAAAATTTGGTCGAGGATTAGGTTTCCGAAAGTAAGAGGCTGACGACAGGAAAGCTTTGTGAGAAGAGGTGTGGAAAAAAGAAGGTCTGGACGAACAAGCAATCTGGAGCAAGATAGAGTGCAGAAATGAATTGTCATGAGATACCCTCGACAAGAATTAATTCAAGTGAGAAAGGGTGGAAAATAGCGAGGGTCTGGACGACCAAAGATATCATCGGAAGATAGGTGGAAATAGAAGGTCTGGACGACCAAAGAAAACATGGAGAAGAAAGGTGGAAAGAGAAGGTCTGGACCAACGAAAACATGGAGAAGAAAGGTGGAAAAATAGAAGGTCTGGACTACCAAAGAAAACATGGAGAAGAAAGTTGGAAATAGAAGGTCTGGACGACCAAAGAAAATATGGAGAAGAAAGGTGGAAAAAAGAAGGTCTGGGCTACCAAAGAAAACATGGAGAAGAAAGGTGGAAATAGAAGGTCTGGACTACCAAAGAAAACATGGAGAAGAAAGGTGAAAATAGAAGGTCTGGACGACCAAAGAAAATATGGAGAAGAAAGGTGAAAATAGAAGGTCTGGACTACCAAAGAAAACATGGAGAAGAAAGGTGGAAAAAGAGAAGGTCTGGACTACCAAAGAAAATATGGAGAAGAAAGGTGGAAATAGAAGGTCTGGACTACCAAAGAAAATATGGAGAAGAAAGGTGGAAATAGAAGGTCTGGACCACCAAAGAAAATATGGAGAAGAAAGGTGGAAAAAGAGAAGGTCTGGACGACCAAAGAAAATATGGAGAAGAAAGGTGGAAATAGAAGGTCTGGACTACCAAAGAAAATATGGAGAAGAAAGGTGGAAATAGAAGGTCTGGACGACCAAAGAAAATATGGAGAAGAAAGGTGGAAAAAGAGAAGGTCTGGACTACCAAAGAAAACATGGAGAAGAAAGGTGGAAAGAGAGTTGAATGATCGTGACCTGAGGTCGGAAACAATTAACAAAAAGACGTGGCATCACTGCAACAATGGAAATCGTTTCTGGAAGCCTTATGTCTCAAACAGTACACCAAGAGAATTTAGAATAAATAACTTTAAACCAAAAAAAAAAACAGTTAACTATTCGATGGAACACTGAATAAGAATAAAAAGAGGAAGAAGAAGA
The DNA here is from genome assembly GCA_020796225.1 of Arion vulgaris. Classification (NCBI taxonomy): domain Eukaryota; kingdom Metazoa; phylum Mollusca; class Gastropoda; order Stylommatophora; family Arionidae; genus Arion; species Arion vulgaris. The sequence continues at coordinate 67,188,932 of CM036755.1, read as the reverse complement.
AGCATGAGGCATATGTGCAGTGTCGGCTCGTGATCATTTTTGTTGGTGGGGCCAGACAGAAACTTTCGGAAAAATCATGGTTTCGGTTAGGTTATATTTTAATGTATAAAATAATAAATACACGTTACACCTTATCTTTTGTGGGACCCGGCCCCACTGGCCCTTAATGACGAGCCGCCACTGCATATGTGCAACCAAAAACTATAAATTGTGGATTTAGAGAAAATGCGCCCTTCCTTACTTCTATCCTCCTTTCAACTAAATAAACAAAAACAATTAGAATATATAAGGAAAATAAAACACCATTTTACTGTTTAGATGTCTCGGTTTGTTGGCTGTCTGAATGTTTACAAAATGCTTTACTTTGTGATAAAATCAGTAATTACTGTACCAGTGCTCTCACTAATTAAATGTATGAGAAAGGTTGTGTGCGTGTATATTTGTATATGTGTGAATTCAGTATTGTATTTGTTGGTAGATTTGTATCTTGTATACGTGCAAAGCACGGAAAAAAAGTACTGTAGTTTTACAATATACAATGACAATGACAATACACAGCAACTTTTCGACCAAAAAGTATCTCGTATCGTTTTGCTTGATAAAGGCCTTTTTGGTGGTCGAAACGTTGCTGTGTATTGTCATTGTATTTGTATTGTGGTAAAACTACAGTACTTTGTTTTACGTGCTTCGTCATTATACATAGTTTTACTGCAGTCCCAATCTATATTGATATTATCTTGTATACATAATGCGGGCGTTAGTTTGTTTGTTTACACGCATATATATATATACAGGGTGTTTGTAACGTCTCACACTTCATGTGTAGGTCAGCTTGAAAAATGAAGTACACTGCGTCATAAAAACACGTCTGGCCAGAAATGGCGGAATGCGGGAGGACCAATCAGAGTCAGAACTGTTTGATTCTGAACACGACTTTGCTAGCGCATTTCCAACATGTTTGGTCGGGTATTTTCCGGTTTCGTTTGCCGAGCTACTGAGTTAGTGCTTGAGCAATGACTGTTACATGGAATGCTTTTGCTGTGTCAACCGTGCGTTTGTTGTGTGTATTCAGAAAATGGCGGACAGCGGTTATGACGAACAAGCTCAATCTGCCGTATGCAGTTATATTGCGAGTGCAGAAAGCTGAATTTTGTCATGATTGATGTTCGCTTCGACAAGAATTGCAATTCAAGTGATGAACAGTTTTGTGTTGCTACATTAGCGACAGCCATATGCGTTTTATGCGGTGCATGTTGTTTTTTGTGGCGGTACGCGGCTGTTTCATTCTGGAATTAGTTCACAAAGGAAACATTTCACAGTTGTTAGCATTTCGTGTGATTTTCATTGGCACAGGAACGGAGCAATTATGGGGTGACCCGTTGCAGTGAAGTTGGAACCGTACTTATGAACTATGAACTAAAAAAACGTGATAAAACAAAGTAGTGAAATTAATCACAATAGTTACTGGTATGGTCTACTGATTTCTTGGTAAACTAGAAAGAACAAATGAAATATTTGTTATAGCAAATGGAAATATCCACCACTGGCTTCAAGATATGTCTGTACACGTTTACTCATATTGTCAAATATTTTTTTCTTCAGTTGAAAACACCATTATAGTTTCAGTGAAAAAAATTACCCCAGCAGATAACAGTCATTCACTGCATATTGCAGCAGAATCGACTATGGAACAGATTTTTTTATGACGTCATGTACTTTGCTTTTCACATTTGTTCTACATATGAAGTGTTGTGAGACTTTACAAACACCCTATATGTATTGAACATAATATCCCTGTTACCATGTGCGCATATTAAAATGTGCACGCGCAAGGGGAGCAAAGAATAGTAACACTGCGGCCTACAAGACATGTCGTAAGAGGGGATTATGGTAGGGAGGTAGGGAACCTACCCTAGTAAATAAAAATCGTCACAGAAATCAGATCTGCTGACCCACTCGTAGACTCATAACTGGCAGAACATACAATCGCTCTTGTGCTCTGATGATATACAAATCACAAAGAGTGGTTTAACAAGTAGACAATATGGAACGTTCGAAGATGATGAAGAAGAAGAAGAAGAAGAAGAAGAATGGTTCACTATAGAACAGAATCTAAAGAAAGAGGATTGAAGCCATTTTACCATATTCCACATGGTTCTTCTGCGTAGAAATAGCACGTCACCTGCTGATAATATAGTACAAAGCACGATCTCCGTAGTTCCTGCAACAATCTTAGGGACTTGCAAAAAAATCCTAGATATCTCTTCGAAACGCAAGGCAACGCCACTCAGCCCGAGAGACCGCCCTACCATTCCCTAACCTTACTACAACTTATAGTTTATTGCTTGTTCTAAAAATAGCCATAACTTCTCAGGTGCAACAGTTGCCAGCTTCTCAGAGTGTCAGAATAATAAATAATTATACGTAGAGAAAGATATCAGATTGAAACTAGGTTATAGACTACCTTATATATATATATATATATATATATATATATATAGAGAGAAAAGCTATAGAAAAAATAAAAGGAAAGTTAACCTCTTCATACTTCAAGGCAGTGGCGGCTCGTCATTAAGGGCCAGAGGGGCCGAGCCCACCAAAAATAATGTGTAACGTGTAGTTATTATTTAATAAATTAAAATATAACCTAATCCAAAGCCATGATTTTTCCGAAAATTTGTGTCTGACCATACCAGCAAAAACGATCACTAGCCGCCACTACCTAAAGGTATATAGAACTTTGTTAAACCAGAGCCAACTATAAACTTATGGGACTCAGGTAAGAATTATGGGAAATCAGACTACAACTACACCACTTGACCTCGCATTCCAGTATTGTTGAACATAGATGAATTTATTTTACATCAACACAAAATGTTAAATAAGGTTATATTTTGCAACAAGTTAAGTTTAACAATAAGGAATATCAGTATTATTAATATTTTTCATCAATAAATAATCATAGACTCACAGAATTGAGTTAAAAAAAAAGCTTGCAGTGTTCTATCAAACATCTGTATTTTTCCGCCTCCTTCTCTGATCTAGGTCAAGGATTCCCCAGTCAGTTGTCTGACCTAGTTATCTAGATCTGGCTGTGGCTAAACCCGTATTTTTCATTGACCGTCGGCACACGATGGCTGATGTGGTTAACATCATACCGGTCGCCTTTACTTCCCAATGTTTTTCCTGGTACCCAGTTGACGCTGGGTTAACCTGAGATCTATTACCCTCGGAAAAATATTCCACAACTACTGGGAGAATTGAACCCGGACCAAAGAATCGAGTTCATTATTAATTACGCTACTGCGGCTCTCCCAGAAAACCAGAGTACTTATAGATAAACTTGATTATCTAAATATGAGAGAGAAAGCTAGAGTACTCATAGGTCTGAGAAACTATTGATTTTTGTGTTGTTTTTTTCGATCCAGAAGCACTTGAACTTTCAGCTCTTCGGCTCGGTGCCATGGACATCGTAACCCTTCGGTTCGGTGATACGAACACCGTAAATCTGAGGAACCTGTGGCTTTTCTCTCAATCCGCGGAATTGAACCCGCACTCACAGAAGGCTAGTCACCCATAGTCCAACGCGCTACAAACCCGCTGGGCAGGCGGGCCGCGAAACTATTGTAAAACTGGTTGTTCATTGCTTTTTCATCCCAAGGAAAGTTCGAATCTGTGCTCATTTTCACTGTGCCAGGCTTCTTGTAAGAACATTTCACTTGAACTTCAATCATCACAAACAACACATTAAAGGATTCAATCACATAAACGGATTACCAACAAACATACCGGAGCTACAGAGTTCGTGATTTATACAATATTCTCAACAGGGGGTGGCGTCATTTCTGAGGAAAGAGACTGAATCCTATGGGAGATTTCCAGTGCAATAAAGTCAACCTTTAATTCTTGGCCCTCTTTAGAATATTTAGACCAGCGTTTCTCAAAGTGGGCGACACGCCCACCCCAGTGTGGGTTTCAGATATGTGTGGGGGTGGGGGAGAATTCAGACGATTAGGGGTCGGTGGCTCCGTAAAGAAGAAATGAATAATAAATATTTTAAAATAAATTATTCTCCTGATTTTGCGATTGAATAATCATTTAAAATTTGAATTCTGCATTTTAGTTCATCTTATGTCCGTCTTATACGATCCATTTTTTCATCAATTTTCTATTTCATGTATATCAACATTTGAAAATTGACCATGTATGGCACAAATATATATCAATGTTATATGTCAAAGAGAAAATAGAGCATGTATATATATGGAAGGGGGAGGTGTTGGAAACTGTTAAATGTGGAAGTGGGCGTTACAAAATTGATGTTGTGCAAAGTGGGCGGTGGGCCCAAAACAAAGTTTGGGAATCTATGGTTAAGACAAACAAACCTTGTCTGTTGCCTTAAAGAGCAATACTATTCAGATACATTCATCATCATCATGAACTTGTCCTTAACGGAACTTGGCTCCCATGACAGCAATCCTGAAAAAACTCTCTATTCTGTGCAAGTTGACCTGCGTCAGCAGCAGTCATTCTCAGATCATCAATGACATCTTGCACCCATCGTCGTCTTGGTCTTCCTCTCATTCTTCTTCCAGGCACATTTCTCTGCAAAATGATCTTATCTGTGCTCTGGTGTTATTTGATGTATCAGAAATAATTAATTTTCCTTGATTTTATGCTCTTTAATAGCCAACTCTCTTTAATATCAAGATGTTGCAGAACACAAGCATGTTTGCTTTTCTCTGTCAGATACAGTAGATACAACTCACAATGTTGTCCCCACAAAAAGTCGACAACAGAAATGACGGCACCTGTTAAAAACAAGCTCAAAACGCACACAATAGCGCATTCTAGAAATCTCTTCTTATCCTGTACATGAAGCTATAATAAAAAACAGAATTAGAAGAGGTTGCGGGAGCAGAAACATATGCACTTAAAACGCAATTTAATATCACAAGAACCATTACACGTATCACCATGAAATTTTGCGTACATCTTTTTATTTTTCATATCAATATTATTTTATTAATGTTCATTTTTACAGGTACAGAGGTTATCTTAACCATGTGAGTAAGAAGTTTTTAAGGCATCAGGTAATGCAACTGAAATCAAGGAATATAGTCAATAAATAGACAGTGAATAGGTATTTAGAGCTTCCGGAAACAACATTTTTCCTAAACTCTGAAATGGAACCACAGAGTATCTCTATTGGCACCCATCGCCTATCCTGCACCTATGCCTGCTTCTATCCCTGCTTCTATCCCTGCTCCTATCCCTGTTTCTATCCCTGTTTCTATTCCTGCTTCTATTCCTGCTTATATCCCTGCTTCTATCCCTGCTCCTATCCCTGCTCCTATTCCTGTTCCTATTCCTGTTCCTATCCCTGTTCCTATCCCTGTTCCATTCCTGCTCCCATCCCTGCTCCTATCCCTGCTCCTATTCCTGTTCCTATTCCTGCTCCTATCCCTGCTTCTATCCCGGTTCCTATTCCTGCTTCTATCCCTGCTCCTATCCCTGCTCCTGTTCCTATTCCTGTTCCTATCCCTGTTCCTATTCCTGCTTCTATCCCTGTTCCTATCCCTGCTTCTATCCCTGCACCTATCCCTGTTCCTATCCCTGTTCCTATTCCTGCTTCTATCCCTGCTTCTATCCCTGCTTCTATCCCTGCTTCTATCCCTGCACCTATCCCTGTTCCTATCCCTGTTCCTATCCCTGCTTCTATCCCTGCTTCTATCCCTGCTCGGTTGAGAAATGAAGACATCAGAAAAACAAGGTGGGTACATCATCAGTACTGAACTTCATTAAAAAGCAACAACATAAATGTTTACGCAATAGAAGTAGATTACCAAAAAGCAATGCTACTCTGATACACTAGATACTAAGCAAAATGTTGTCAACTTAAATGTGGACCTCAGAAATAACAGAAGTGATGAAAATATTATTTATGAAGCGCACACAAAGGCACGTTCTATAAATCTCTTCTTTTCCTGACGCTGAGGCAAAACAAGATTAGAGAAAAGAAGAAACAAATAAGACCTGCAAGTTCTCCAGAAAAAGAGCTTCACTTTGTCGGTTCTTTCAAACAGCGTCGACTACACAACACAGATTATCAGGTCAGATTCAAACAATGCGTGCACACACACAGTTCTTAAAACAGCATTTTTATTTCTTCATCTTCTTCGGCGACTTCTGGTCATGCGCTTAATTTACTGTGGACCACAAACTGGGCAGTCAGCTTCAGGTCTGTCAGGTTTCCCAAAGCTTAGTTTTCAGGTCGATTGGGTGTGGCCACATGTTGTTTCTCAGCTCACACAGGAGAATACAGTCTTGCAGGATATGATCTGGTGTCGGTTCCGCCTGCTGACACTGGCAGAGAACTGATTGACTTGTTCATAGTCTATATAAGTGTTTTAATTTCTATTTCTACAGTTTAGACGACAAAAGTATTGTGTCTTCACTACACACAGTATGTTTGTAAAGTCTCACTACACTTTTTGTATATCTAGAATTGAACGTAAATACAAAAAACTAGCATAGTTTGAAAAGCCATGGTCGTATGTATGGCAGTGAATCATGGACAATTAACAAACAATAGGATTACTGGAAGCCATAGAGATGTGGTTTTACAGAAGAATGGTGCAAATTCCATGGACAGCGAAGAAACCAAATCATGAGGTTTTAAATCAGGCCTGCACACAAAGAAACTTTATCAAAAGAATAAGAATCAGACAATCAAGGTTCTTCAGGCATATAATGCGAAGAGAAGGTTTACAACATTTGATGACTACAGGTAACATTCAGGGAAGGTGATTTCGTGGAAGACAAGAGGGGGAAGATGTTGGATGGTCTGACATCTTGGTTCGACAAAAGATCGACGTCAGAACTGATTACCTGCACGAAGGAGAGAGGGTTGGGGAGAAACATGATCACCTACGCTGGCAGGTATGGCATGTGATTGATTGATTGGTTGATTGTCGAATGTTAAATTGTCGTTAGAGATTTATTTATTTGTTCTGATATAATTAATAATGATTCTACCTGGATAATAAATTTAACGAATTAACAAATAACAATGTCTAATGAAAGGATTAATGACAACAGATAAAACAAACATGACAAAAGATGTTATTATCAACGGAGAGAAAGTAGAAAATGTGAATAATTTTGAATATCTTGGTTCACTGCAAACAGATGGAAATGGATGAAGGAATTTACAAGAAGAACAAACATAGCTTTCAGTGGCGGCTCGTGATAATTTTTGTTAGTGGGGCCAGACACACATTTTCGGGGAAACCATGATGCTTTGGTTAGCTTATATTTTAATTTATTAAATAATAAATACATGTTAGATATTATTTTTGGTGGGGCCCGGCCCCATTGGCCCTTAATGACGAGCCGCCACTGATAGCTTTACAGACAACTTAAACAACTAAAAACAATATGGGACGGAACTGATAGGAAAACAAAGGTCAGAATACTAAGAGCATGCATATTCCTAGTGGCAACGTATGGGTGTGAAGCATGGACATTTAGTAAAGCAGTGGAAAAACATATATATGCTTTTTTAATATAAGTGTTACAGAAGAGTTCTTCGTATATCTTTGACAGGGAAGAGAACTAATAGATTCTATCCGGCCAGATATAACTCAAAATCAAAGAAAATTGGATGATGCTACAAATGTGAATGCGAAAATTAAATTTTTTTTGACATATAGACACGAAGGGTGGAGAAGACCATCATGGAAGGAGGCATGCCGGTAAAGAGGAGAAGGGGAATACCACAAAGAAGATGGATTTAGAATGTAACTGATGGTTTGGGCATGACCTCTGCAGAGGCAGGACATCTGACCTATAAGAGATATAAATTCCGAAGGACTTTTGGAGTGGCAAAGTTCTGCTCAGGGCATGCTATTTGATAATGCTGATGGTGATGAAAAGTTCAATACAGTCTCTAGAAAGAATATAGTGATACGCAGCAATAAGTGCATTATATATAGTTATAATTTGCGAAGTACAAATTTATACATCAAGTACTCAAAGTATTAAAATATATATAGTTATAAAGTGCACACTGTGCAATCTATTTATAGCCATAGTGCACAAAGTACAATATACATTTTGAAATATTTTAGTCATTACGTCACGCACGAAATATGGAAATTTACTTCATGATATACTGAGTTCCACAATCGTGTATGCAGCAGTACACAACAAGCCGTTGTTATATTCACGATTTCATTGCTGAAAGGAAATGGTGTTAACCATTGAAAACTGGGTAATTTTTGGTGGAACTTGTCTTTCGTAATAGTAACAAATATACTGAAGAAGTAATTCGACAACTTGTGCTGAAATTTCCAGACTCACAAGTCATGTTCACAGTTACTTTACCGAATACAAGCCAGCCAATAGCAGTAGTATCTAGATTATAGATTCCCAAACTTTTTCGGCCCACAGCCCACTTTGCACAACATAAACTTTGTAACGCCCTCCAACTTATAACAGTTTGAAAACGCCCCCTCACACATATATACATGCTATATTTTCTCTTGACATAGAAAATTGATATATATTTATGTCATACGTGGTCAGTTTTCAAATGATTTTATGCATGGAAAAAATATTGTTGAAAAAATGAATCGTATAAGACGGATATAAGATGAATTAAAATAAAGAATTCAAATTTTAAAGATTATTCAATCGCAAAATCACGAAAATAAATTATTTTAAAATATTTGTTATTAATTTCGTCTTTAATGAGCCATCGATCCCTAATCGCCAGAACAACCCTCAAATTCTTCTGAACCCACTTTGCCCCCATCCATAGAACGCTTCAGCGCCCACTGGGGGCGGTACCGCCCACTTTGGGAAACGCTGATCTAGATGACTAATAACAATGTACGTTACAATTTTTTTGGCGTCTTTGAAAACTACAATTCTCGTGACGTAGTTTCACCCGGGTGTAAATTTCACTGCACATTGACTTTATAAACACCTTGTAGATCAAGTACAACACTATATATATATATATATATATATAGCCATAAGTGCACAAAGTACAACTTATATATAATGATAAAGTGCACACACAGGGTAATGTATATATGCGAGATGATGGCTTTACCATTCTCAACGATGCTAACTTAAAACTGCAAGAATGTTGCATATAAACAATCGTGACTCGACAGGAACTCCCATGAGATCTGAAATAGAACGAACAAGTTACTGAAACTACCAACAGACATAATTTTCCTCATCTTATTTGGCAGAAATGGAGCCCTACGTGAAGGTGTGATCACATGATCGTGACGTCTTTTGTTAACTAATTTGTTATTTTCTATATCCTGTTTCTTAGAGCAGACGTGACCTGATTCTACGTCATCTGTACCGTCCGTCATGTTTATCAAGAAACTCATTTATTTAACAGATTTTTTTTTTTCGAGTTGAAATCAAGAGGGGTTTCTGCGGCGATGAAGTTAGGGGATCGTCTCTAGTGCCATAGGTACCAGGTTCGCTTCCTCGTGGATCCATCTTGATATTGTTTCCAGAGATCCCTGATCTCAGTGTAGGTGAGATCTAGCTCCTAGTCCTATACCAGACTATAAAACGTAGGTCGCGTGTTCAATTTGATCACGTCAAAGAACCATAAAGGTAAGAGGTTCGAACCTAGTGCCTTTTCTGGTACCCAATTGAGGATGGGTGGTTATGATAACCGCTACGACGATCGGAACAATATTCTACACCCACTGTAGAATTGAACCCGGACCACGGGCCTAAGAAGAGAGTTAACTAACAACTACACTAATGTGGCTATCTATTGAAGAATACAATACAATACATGTTATGTTAGGCGTGTTATCAGATCTGAAGAGCCAAGATTAAACTCTGTAGTGTTAGAGAAATTTAGTTTGAAATATGTGGTTCAGACATGGCACAAATCCAGATATAAGAAGGGATATTTTTGTTGTTAGCAGGTAAATTTGTAGAGAATAACCTGCTCCAGATGATTGTAGTTTGCTTGTTCATTGTTACTGAAGAATACATATTTGCATTCTTTATTCTAGGTCTGTAATTGCATCTTGCACTTTTGGATATGTGGAGACCAGTGGCGGCTAGTCAGTAAGGGCACTGGGGTCACTGGGGTCGGAACCCACCAAAAGAATGTGTAACGTGTATTTATTATTTTATAAATTAAAACATAACAACTCAAAACCATGAATTTCCCGAAAATTTATGTCTGGCCCCACCAACAAAAATGATCACGCGCCGCCACTGGCGGAGACCATCTTTTGATAGAGATTACATTAGAAATGAGGAAAGTAGAAGAAAGCTAAGAATAAGAGATAGACTTCGTTGTACCGGATTGTTTCCTATAGCACAGTTAACTTCTTTATAACCGGGTTATACTGTAACCGTAATGATATATATATCCTATAATAATGTATGGCTGGGAAACATGGACAATGAACAAGCAGTTAGAAGACAGAATTGATGCATTTGAGATGTGGATATATAGAAGAATATGCAGAGTTTCATGGACAGAAAAACAGACAAATAAACAAGTTTTAGGAAAACTAGGCATGAAGAAACAATTATTAAGAGAAATAAAATTCAGACAAGTGAAGTATTTTGGGCACATAAAAAGACATGACACCATGATAAAATCTTTACTAGAGGGGAAAGTTGAGGGGGAGAGCAAGAGGAAGACCGAGAGATAAGTGGGAGGGAAACTTTAAGAAATGGATCAGTTACAGTCTGGCAGTGTGCAACACCAAGGCGAAAGACAGAGGATGCTGAGATTCATTGCAGCCAACCTTCGATGTGGAGACGGCACCTGATGATGATGATACCGTAACTCGTTATAACCGGATTATAAATTATACTGTACTATTGTATGAAGGGCTGGAGAAGACCATCATGGAAGGAGGCATACCGGCAAAGAGAAGAAGACCATGGAGAAGATGGATTAAGGATGTAACTGATGGTTTGAACATGACGGCTGCAGAGGCGTGACATCTGGCCTATGAGAGAGAGAAATTCCGGAGTACTGTTGGGATGACAAAGTTCTGCACAAGACAAGCTATTTGATGATGAACAAGAACATCAGAAATAAAGAGCAAAATAGGGCAGACCAAAGCAACGTTTCAGAAATAAAGAGCAAAATAGGCAGACCAAAGCAACGTTTCAGAAATAAAGAGCAAATAGGCAGACCAAAGCAACGTTTCAGAAATAAAGAGCAAAATAGGCAGACCAAGCAAGTTTCAGAAATAAAGAGAAAATAGGCAGACCAAAGCAACGTTTCAGAAATAAAGAGCAAAATAGGCAGACCAAGCAACGTTTCAGAAAATGAGAATCATTTTCTTCTTTTGTCGTCACACTGCTACCGGGTTGTTGTCCAGTGTCGTCACACTGCTACTGGGTTGTTGCCCAGTGTCGTCACACTGCTACCGGGTTGTTGTCCAAAGTCGTCACACTGCTACTGGGTTGTTGTCCAGTGTCGTGATTTTCTGTTTTTGTCTTGTGCTGTTCTGGTGACCTGGGTGATTGTTATTTTTACTGTTTGACAGGATTCTGCTATGTCATCTAACCATCTTTTACATTGTCTTCCTCTTGCCTTCTTTCCCGATGTTCTGTTGTAGAAGACTTTGTATACTGGGAGTGTGGATGCATTCTTATTAAGTAGCCAAACCACTTCATTCTTTGTTTCTCTATGTAATTCAAGCAAGGTTCTGTGCCAAATTTCTTTCTTATGCTGATGTTAGTGACTCTGTCTTTTCTTGTAATGTTCGTAACTTTTTGCAGGCAATGCATTTCACATTATGAGAAGCATTATGAGCAACAAGTCATTGTCAATTGAGATCAGAATGAGAGTTATACAGTGCTACATAGAACCAATACTGACATACGAATGCGTGTCATGGACAATGAACAAACAGATCGAAAAATATGTGAGGGCCACAGAGATGTGGTTCTGTAGAAGAATGATGAGAATCCCATAGACTGCTAAAATGACTAATGTGAAGGTGTTACTGAGGTCAAGACACAGAGAAAGCTTATCACCAATATAAGAAAGAGACAGTCATTATTATGTCGGTATGTGATGAGAAAGGAAGGTTTAGAACACATTGTAACAACTGGTAAACTAGAGGGGAAACGAGACAGAGGAAGACAGAGAGAAATAAAATTGTGGATAGCCTGACTTCATGGCACGGAAGAGCGTCAACATCTGAGATTATAGCAAACACCAGAGACAGAGATTTGTGGAGATACTGATCGCCTACACCAGCCGGCACGGCACCTGATGATGATGATGAACAAGAATATAATTTCTTCTACTATCTTAATTGACAAATATTGATTTATATGAATTGAGAAGAGAAAGAAAAAACATATAATACAAGACGTACATATCGTGAAGCATTGGCCCATAATAAACAAACATCAAGTCACGGAAAATAAAGTATTTCGGTTACGTTAAACAACACGGTGGTTTGGTGATAACAGTAAGGGAACGCGTGATTCCTGGGAGTAGAGGCAGGGGAAGAACAAGACGAAGGTGGCAGCAGGACATCAATGAAATCTTGAACATGACCTTAGAAGAGACGAGAGAACTTGCAAGAGATGTTTTCAAGTAGGTTGAGATGAAAACGACGTTCTGCAAGAGACATGTTACTTGATAATGATGATGATGAATTGCATTTAATCTACAGAGAAATATAAAAATGATTACCATCAAATTGCACACTGACGAAGTTTACTATTGAAAGATTGAACTGAAAAACGGAGAGTGAACCAAGTAAACGCTGGCTGAACCCGGACACATCGCCGAAGGATAAACACCAAGGCTTTAAATGGTGCTGAAGATGTTACGTAAAACACACCAATGCTAAGGCTGCATGAATCAGATTTCCACATGAATATAAATTTATGGGGAGGTCTGGTACATCGGTCTGGGCGGTGATCGAGAGAAAGAGAGAGAGAGAGAGAGAGAGAGAGAGAGAGAAAGACTGAATTATCTTATTTTCTCATGAAAGTCTACATGATACACACATTCAAATCCCACAAAAATAATAATATGAATTATTACTTACCAAATTATGCTCGTGTATATTATCCATAAAGCGAGCTTCAGATCAAGGGTTGAAATATAGACAATGTATAAACGTGCTGCGAGTGGTCATGAATGGTGGCTGGGATGACAATCAGTTATCCAGTTATCAATAATGTTTCCTTTACTGTTAAAAGATGAGGAATATCAACAAATCTGACACATTTATGATAAAAACAGCCTGTTGATAACTTCTCTGATAACAACGGACTATGACCAGAAACTGTAATAGATCGCACAAGCCAAATCGCACAGTTCCCTCTGTGTACTTAGACCCTTATAATCCGTGGTGAGGCCAGTACTCTGTTGTCATAAATGCCAAGCAGAAACTAGCTATCTTTAGGTTTAATTTTTCCGTTGAATGCACTTAACCTGGACTCTCCATGAAACAGATGTTACACCGTGGATATTATATCCAGGATACTGGATTGCAAATATGTGGATTTCGTAATATTACTACATGTTGCTCAGCATTGACTGATTTTCTGCAAAAGAAAAGAGAACAAACCGTTTACTTTCATAATAACTACATTTCTCAATATAAAAGTTAACGAGAAATAAATGTTGATAGTAGTCTCAAAATATATTGAAAAACTGTAAATAATGCAATCAGTTATCAGTTATATAAATATATATATATTTCTCTTGCCATCGTTCTTTTTGACCATTTTGATCATTCTTATTCTGATATATAAACAGCCTGTGCCAAAAACATATTTTTACATCACATCGTTCAGCGTCATTTGGAGCTCTGGTGCTTATTCATGGGCGACGTGTCCGGTTTCAGCAAGCGTTTACTGGGTTCGCTCTCCGTCAGCCTTTGGCTGTCCCAAGCCTACCTGCAAGGCAGCAGGTTATCAGTTACATGAAGACTATCATCATAGCACTTCGGACATATCTATATATATACTCCTTTCAGTGCCTCAACAGACTCAGCAGCCTCCAGCGGCCTGACGCCAGTTCAGTTATCAGTTATATGAGGACTACCATCATAGCACTGCAGGCATATCCATGTGTGCTCTGTTCCCTGCCTCAACAAATCCAACAGCGTCCAGCGGCACAAGACGCCAGTTCAATGTACTTCTTCTTCTTCAAGCGCTCAAAATATCGACCCATTTTTAACCGCTCTGTGTGATTTGTATGTATACAGCCGCTGCCCATGCAAAATTCATTAGAAAATGTTAAAATAAAAATTCCTACCAAAATATCTACATAATCTTCAAAATTGCATCTTGGACGGTGCTACTGAGTTCGTGCATTGCAGCTGAGATCTCCTGTGTAAAAAAAAGATCGAAACACACATGTTTATTCACAGAAGTGCAATGATGAGTTTCTTATCAATCAATCAATCAAGTGGAGGTCTCCGTGACTAAGTGGTTAAGCCCTTTGTCTTGTTATTCGAAGGTCGTGGGTTATCAAGTGGAGGTCTCCGTGACTAAGTGGTTAAGCCCTTTGTCTTGTTATTCGAAGGTCGTGGGTTATCAAGTGGAGGTCTCCGTGACTAAGTGGTTAAGCCCTTTGTCTTGTTATTCGAAAGTCGTGGGTTCGAGGTCCGTTGAAGCCGCTTGCCGTTATTCAGGTCAGTGCAGTTTATCAAGAGACTCCGTGACTGGTTGCCTTGTCTGTATTCGAGTTCTGCTTATCAATAGTCTCCGGCAGGTGTTGTCCTTTCTTCGAAGGTCGTGGTTATCAATGGAGGTCCCGGTGCAATGGTTAACCCTTTCTTAAAAAGCGGTATCATCAGTTTTTCGTGTATTGTTAACCTTTATAACTTTTATTTCGTTTCAACTAACCAGTGCGTAGTAACACATGCAATTACCAGAGACACTGGAACTGCCAACACAGTGGAGTTAGCTCACAACACCAGGCAGGGTGGACACATTCTCAACAAGGGAGAGATAGGAAACACACCGCAATGAAGTAACACTCTAAACAACACAGTTTGTGAGATAGAACACACCAACAACACAGTGAGAGATAGAACACACACAACACAGTGAGAGATAGAACACACCAACAACACAGTGAGAGATAGAACACACAACAACACAGTGAAGATAGAACACACAACAACACAGTGAGAGATAGAACACAGCAACAACACAGTGAGAGATAGAACACAGCAACAACACAGTGAGAGATAGAACACAGCACCAACACAGTGAGAGATAGAACACACCAACAACACAGTGAGAGATAGAACACACAACAACACAGTGAGAGATAGAACACAGCAACAACACAGTGAGAGATAGAACACACCAACAACACATATCAAATATTATAAGGAAACGAAGGTGGAAATGTTTAGGTCATGTTCTTAGATCAGATGAAAAGAGACTAAATCGACAAGTCCTTATGTGGTCACCAGTTGGGAAAAGAAAATATGGAAGACCTAAGACCACTCTACGAAGAACAATCCTACAAGAAAGTAAACTATTGGGATGTAAAACCATGCAACGAACCGCATTACATGGTGAACTAAAACCTCTGTCTTTGGCATGACAGGAACAAACTAACTAACTAAACTATTTCTATATTCCCCATTATCTATATTTCCGTGCATAATATAATACACTGTTAATTTTTGTTGCAAACTTTCAATGAAAACAGACTGCCAGCTGTTCTTCTTTTGTATGTGCTATATTTAACAATCTGGCAGATTTCTTTGCTTACAATCCTGCTCTTACAATATTCTAAAGATTTCTTTGTGTAACGTTGTTACCTGTAACAATGATTTATTCAGACATATGACTTTGATATTCTAAATTTAACAGAGCTTGATTCTTCTTCTTCTTCTTCTTCTTCTTACTGTGTGGGGTCTCATTGGCGAAGTTGTTAAGTCGTTTGACTGTCGTACTGAAGGTTGCGGGCTCAAATACGGATATGTGTCACTGCGGTAAGGGCAGACATGACGGCAGAACACCTACTGCAAGACTGGCCACTGCTAGCAGACTTGAGAAACGAAACCTGGCCGGAAAATACCGAGCTAAATGAGAAGCTGTACGGAGGGACGGAGTCCCTAAAAACAAGAGCAGAATTAATGAGGAAATTTGGTACATCAGCCTAAGCGGTGATCGCGCGCGAGAGAGAATCCGGACCAAAACACATGAGCAATTTTTTCATGAGATCCCTTGGATTGCTGCCGGAGTTATGGAGTTCGTGCTTTATGCAAAGCTCTCGGCAGATGACATGCCATCTCTGCCGACCTACAGGGATGGAGCTATATGGGGAAACCCGCTGCAATGAAGCCACTTCGTCGCCTTTTGACCATTTTTTCTCTTCTTACTCGTTCACACACATACGTCAACAACTTGAGGATATATGTAACGTGGAGGATAGTTGCTCGACTCTCATTTCATAGATATTTTGTTCGTTCCCTCATAGAGCCAAAGGGACATTTTTCCAGAGGTGGCTGATCTTCAGAGTCTTTGGATTGAAAGTGACCTTAAAATAAAACACATGTGAAACAAGAACATGGTAAACTTAAAGAAGAAGAACATGTCATCTCCCTCTGATATAGTAGCTATGTTAGCTAATACATCAAGTCGTTCATTACCCCCGGACAAGCAACATAACTGAGAGAACAACAGCACACTATACATTTGATTCATTGATTGATTGATTGATAGGACAATCATCATTGCACTTCTGTGAGTAGCCATGTTTACTCCGATCTCATTCTTTCACATGAAAATCTCAGCTGCAGCTCATGAACTACGTAGCACCGGCAGGGTTCCCCATGTAATTTGGAGGTGGTGAAGATATTTTGTATAAATTTTATTTTTAATATTTTTTAATGAATTTTACACGGGCAGGAGCTTTCCAGTCTGCTCTCTCGATTTTTTAAACTAAAATTGTTCTTTTACGTGCTCAAGTTGATCATGGAAACTAAGTTTCATCGTCTGTCTCCGATAGGACTTGGAACTTGATCTCAACTACTCTGAGATCAGGAATCTCTGAAAAAATACCCCGATGGCTCCAAGAGGAAGCAAACCGGTTACCTTTATTGCTAGAGGCGAGCACATAACTTCTACAGTATAGAGACATTAGGTAAACTACACATGTATGTGTCACATAATAATAATAATTCCTCTCGTACCGTTTACGTTACATAGGGCCTGCCAGCAGTTTCCCATACCGCTCTATCCTGGGCAACTTGCTCAATCTCCTCCATAGAACTGAGACCGATATTTCCTGCCTCTTTCAGCAAAGTTCATTTCAGGGTCTCCTTAGGTCGTCCACTCTTTCTTGAACCCTTTGCATCCCACTTCAATGCTTGCTTTGATATTCGTTGATCATTTCTCCTCAAGGTGTGTCCAGCATATCTCCATCTTCTCTTTCTTATAACAGTTGTCACTAGATCATGTGTCATTTAGTACTGGAGATATCAACAGCATTTTCATACCTACTTTGTATTACCAGAGCCAAACATGGACAATGAGCAAAGCGCAGTCACACAAAAAAACTACATGTGAAATGCGCTGCCTGCGAAAAGTTACCAATAACACCAGAAAAGACAGAGTCACCAAACATCAGTATAAGAAAGAAAGTTGGCACAGAACCTTGCTTGAATTACATTGAGAAACAACGAATGAAGTGGTTTGGCCAATTAATAAGAATGCATCCAAACTCCACAGTATACAAAGTCTTCTACAACAGAACATCAGGAACAAAGGCCAGAGGAAGACCACGAAAAGATGGTTAGATGGCATAGCAAAATCCTGTCAAAGAGTAAAAATAACAATCACCCAAGCCACCAGAACAGTGCAAGACAAAAATAGAAAACCACGACACTGGGCAACAACCCGGTAGCAGTGTGACGACAAAAGAAGAAGAAGAAGATTATTTAGTTTAGTATTGTGTTCACTATTAAGACTAGTGACAACTGTTATAAGAAGGAGAAGATGGAGATATGTTAGAACACACCGTGAGAAAAAATAATCAAAGAATATCAAAGCATGCATTGAAGTGGGATGCAAAGGGTTCCAAAAAGATAGGACGACATAAGGAGACCATGAAACGAACTTTGCTAAAAGAGAGACAAGAAATATCAGTATCAGTTCCATGGAGGAGATTGAGCAAGCTGTCCAGGATAGGGCGGTATGGAGAAATTGCTTGCAGGCCCTATGTAAAGTATAACGATTCGAGAGGATGCAGTATTATTCATGAATATCGTCCGGACACCGACTTTACAGTATATTCTTTTCAATTTTCAACTGCCGATTGTTCTTTTACGTTCTCAACGTGAATACGGTACCTACATTTTATCGTCCAGCTCCGATAGAACTAGGAACTCATGCTCACCAACGCTGATATCATGGAGTTATCGGAACAATATAACTATCGCTACACACATGAAACAAATCGAATACCTTTGAGGCGAGAGTCTAGCAACTTACCTACACACCACAGAGTACACCTAATATGTGAGATAAAACTTACAAAAAACTTTCTTCTCTAGACATTTTAATAATATAATCGTCATTGTCCATGAATAAAACATGTACGCAGTGGATAATGAACAAGTCAAAATGTCTTCACGACCGTGCTAAAACTATCCATCGAAGAGTTGGGAAAAGTTACAAGAAAAAGATATGGAAACAAAAACAAAGGAAATAAATTAAGAACATCACATATTGGGCAGGTTTTCTAGTAAATGATAATCAAGATAAACCCTACAGCAATGGTAAGGTGGCGTGAGGATTCTCATTTTTAGTTCTTTCACGAACCTTAGTTCTTAAGAGACGAAGAACGAGTAGTTAATTTGTAAGCAGAAGTAGCGCTCTCTCTCTCTCTCTCTCTCACACACACTCACACACTCACACTGCCGTTTTAACCCGATTTGGGGTATATGCCCTCAACCAATTCATGCCATCAAGTCTTCCTATCTCTAGCTATCTCCTGCAACTCCCTCCAGTTCTTCTTTATATTGTTGATCTCTGCCACCAAATCTCGTCTCCATGTATCTCTCGGCCTCCCCTTCTTTCGCTGTCCCTGCGGGTTCATGGGAAGGTCCCTTCTTACTGTATTCCTCTCAGGTTTTCGATAAGTGTGTTCTATCCAGCGCCAGTGTCAGTTGTAACAAATGAACGAAGATTATGTGTACTGTCATCTGATATGGTATCTATTTGCAGTAACAAGATGTTGGTGTATATGGCATGTTACAAAAAAAGATATTGGTTAAAAGGTTAAAGGTTGAATTTTGACTTAATTGAAATACATTTATACGTGATGCTCAGCCCATATCATCAGAAATGACACACCCTCTGATGATGGTGCTGCACAAAGTATTAATTCCGAAGCTCTGACAGCAATCCTAAGGATCTAAAATAATGTATTTCTGATTCGAACGACGCGGTCGGATTCTCTCTCTCTCTCGATCCCTACCTAGACTGATGAACCAAATTTTCTCATAAATTGTGCTGTTTTTTAGCTTCTCGCGAAGATTATCGGGCCAGGTTTCGTTTCTTAGGGCTGCTAACAGCTGGCAGTCTTGCAGTATGTGCTCTGTCGTCATGTCCGCCTTTCTACAGTGGCATACGCTAGTTGTGCCAATTTTAAATGTGTTGAACATTTGAGCCCGAAGTCTGTAATGACCGGTACGGAGGCGGCCCGGATTCGTACTAACTACCTTCAGAACCTACGAAAGCCTTCGCACTTCGCCACTGACCTTACGATACATAAACAAAAGTTTACCCATATATTAGTTTTCATGTCGAATAGGTGTAGCTGCATGTTGCTTCTGAGATCACATAGAAGAGGACAGTCTTGCAGGACATTCTACGGTGTCTGTTCCGATTGTTGACGATGACAGAGATCTGGTTAACTTATTCATAGTCTATGTAAGTGTAGATTAAGCATGCAATGTCCGATGTGTATGCGAAATATAATGACCGAAATATAATAGACCGAAATATAATGACCGATATAAGAAATATAATGACCGAAATATAATGACCGAAATATAATTACCGAATTATAATGACCGAAATATAATGACCGAAATATAATGACCGAAATATAATGATCGAAATATAATGACCGAAATATAATGACCGAAATAAAATAACCGAAATATAATACCGAATATAATGACCGAATTATAATGACCGAAATATAATGACCGAAATATAATGACCGAAATATAATGACCGAAATATAATGACCGAAATATAACGACTGTTCTGCTGAGGCCATTGAGATTGTTTTTTTTCAATACTCATATCCAGTCTCCTTCTACTTCCAAAGTTTTCAGATATCGATTTGTTTGTATACTTTTAAAGTAGTTAGTGGTCAACCAGAGTCCATGTACATCTCCGTATAGCTTGTCTTGACTGACATCGATTTGTATACTTTTAAAGTAGTTAGTGGTCAACCAGAGTCCATGTACATCTCCGTATAGCTTGTCTTGGACTGACATCGATTTGTATACTTTTAAAGTAGTTAGTGGTCAACCAGAGTCCATGTGCATCTCCGTATAGTTTGTCTTGGACTGACATCGATTTGTATACTTTTAAAGTAGTTAGTGGTCAACCAGAGTCCATGTACATCTCCGTATAGCTTGTCTTGGACTGACATCGATTTGTATACTTTTAAAGTAGTTAGTGGTCAACCAGAGTCCATGTACATCTCCATATAGTTTGTCTTGGACTGACATCGATTTGTATACTTTTAAAGTAGTTAGTGGTCAACCGAGTCCATGTACATCTCCATATAGCTTGTCTTGAACTGATATGGGGATTGACCATGTGTTTTCTCTCTGTTCCGTGTATGTTGGACATTCTTGCAGTATGTGTGTCTATGTCATCTTGCTCGTGGCACATGTAAATATGTCAGAAGGGCCTATGTTTTACTTGTTAAACAGATGATACCTCAGCCTATTGTGCCCTGTTCATAGACGAAAAATGACAACCTGTTCTTCTCTACTTGGTGGTATCATATCCAGTATTTGTCTTCCAGTCTACTGCAGATGTTCTCTTGATGGGAATTTTGACGTCTTTAAAATACAGTAGTTGGTAGATTTCTCATTTGACACTGTCTTTCTTATCCAAGACACCATCACTACCATTCTCTTTAGTGCCACAAGATATACTTAATTTACCAAAGCGATGATTTGGCTAGAATCACAGACTTTCATCCATGCATGTTTTCAAAGTGACTCAATGAGTATGCTCAGGAAGATTGAAACAGGATGGGCTAGGAGACATTGGATGGAGTCGCCGGAGAGGTCTAAGCTGACAAAGATCAGTTTTATTTGTGTGCAAGGTCATGCAGGTGTAAGGGGAATGAACGTGCGGATAGACTTGCAGGTATGGCTGCTGTACAAAGCGGGCGAGCAATGGACCAGGTTGATATTATAAATTCCTTAAGGGAGAGAGGTCGTGTACATGATTCACGTAATAGCGGTGAATCTACAACACTAACCAGACTGCAAGAACTCAAAGTTAAGTGTGGTGTAGCTCGACAAGAATGCTATGCTGGCAGACAAAGAAGAATTGTAAACCAACAAAGAAACTAGTGTCGTTAGTCGCCACACGCTGATGGACATACTGAGGGAGAGATCGGAGCACTTATGGACTAATTTGTTCGACGTGCAGTGATGGTGATCCGACGACTAAACTAAAACATACTTAATTAAAGCGGCGTAATATTTTAAAAAAGGTAGTTGAATGGAGTACATCTTGGCAAGATACTACAGGGTGTTCAAGATAAAAGTAGCATGTTAAGGGAGTCAATCTGGCATATATTTATGAAAATGAGAAGGTTTATTATGACGTAAGATAGGTCAAGTACGTGAAGGAAGGGGCGATAAACCAATGTGACGTAGGACGAGCTAGTCAGGACCGGTTTAAAGAGTAAATAGACAAAACGCAGTGCGTTACTGGCAACTTTTTATTTGTCAATGGGGCCACTTTTATCTTGAACACCCCTATATCTACTTAACTATTATATATAATACTAATAAGGTGTTACAGAAAAGTTCTTAGAACATCATGGACAGAGAAGAGGAAAAACAAAGACATCCCACATGACCTGCATATCAAGGAGCATAGGCTCATAAATAACATCAAGTCCCGAAAGATAAAATATTATGGCAATGTTAAAAGTAAAAGTTGTTTGGAGAGAACGGTAATGAAAAGGAGGGTGCCTGGAGTACTATGCAGGGGATGACCAAGACGAAGGTGGCAGCAGGACATCAACGAAATCTTGAACATTAAGCTGGATGAGGTGGTAGAAGTTGTTAAAGATTAGTTTATCAGGCGAGCTGTGATGAAAGCGACGTTCCGAAAGTGACTTGCTGCTACCTGATATATAACTTGAGCATTGACGGCTCGTCATTAAGGGTCAGTGGGGCCGGCCCCACCAAAAATAATGTATAACGTGTATTTATTATTTTATAAGTTAAAATATAGCAACCGAAAACCATCATTTATCCGGAAAAAAATATCTGGCCCCACCAACATAAATGATCACGAGCCGCCACTGAACTTGAGTAAAGCTATTAACATTGAAAAAACGTAGTTTCTCAACTCTCTATCTTTCCTTTTTCTTATTACTCACTTGGTTGGATATTGATGATGTATTGATCTAAATAAACGATAAGCTTTGCTAGTCTTTTTACGTTCATATATTTCTACTGTATATTTATATTGCAAACATGTGCAAGCTGTTCTGCAGGCAGGGGCGTTGAACGAACAAGGAGATGAGTGACTCTTTGCTAGCAGGGTGTAGGTGTTATATAGGAGGATTGTCTTGAGTGTATCAATAAGGGACATGTGTTCAGTTCCTGGTACAGTTAATCTCTATTTCACCCGAAATCAAAATACTTGGTGACGTCTGTGGTTTAGGGGATAGTGACTCGATCTATTAAGCCCAACGTTCTGAGTTCGAATCCCGCTGTGGACAGTTTAGTTGCAAATTGTTTCGTGAGGATTTTTACGAAAAGGACGATAGCACCACCCGTTCAGAAAGCAATGGCAAACTACTGAACGTAATAATGCCTAGAAAAATTACAAACAGCGTTAAAAGCTGGGGTTGATTTGCAAAGTCCTGTAAAGGATATGCAATGAACTTTTTAAAAACTAGCACATGGGACGGAATAGCATAATATGGAAGCGTTTGTCTATCAACCCGGACACTCTCTTCACCTCGCGATCACCGCTTAGACTGTTGAACCAGATTTCCCCATAAATCTCATTCATGTGAAAATCTGATTCTTGTTGCTTTAGCATGGGTGTGTTTCGTACATCTTCAACGCCATTTGGAGCTGTGGTGCTTATCCTTCGACGATGTGTCCGGTTTTAGCCAGCGTTTACTGGGTTCGCTCTACGCCAGCCTTTGGCTGTCCCCAGCCGACCTGCACGGCAGCAGGTTAGCCCCGACACAAAAGGGTTGTATATTCAACCCCACACGCACGATCTTCCAAGTGTGAAGAAAGGAAGTAACCCTCCTACCTCCTGCACACTAGGGCCTAGAAATGAGGAGTGAAGAGACTTCATACCCTAAGATCTGAAAAGTCTACGGAAATTTTTTTTAAAAGCTGAGGTACCCCGTCGGACTCAGGTAAAATTTATAGGAAAACACCGTCACATGACCGTCACGTGACCTCGATTCCAGTATTGTTGTATCTAGACTAATTCATATTTTAAAAATCCAACATGCTAAATCAATGTTATATTATGTTACAAATTAAATTTACCATAAAGGAAAATCAGTATTATTAACATAAAGGAATAACAGTATTATTACCATAAAAGAATATCAGTATTATTAACATAAAGGAATATCAGTATTATTAACATAAAGGAATAACAGTATTATTAACATAAAGGAATAACAGTATTATTACATAAAGGAATAACAGTATTATTAACATAAAGGAATAACAGTATTATTAACATAAAAGAATATCAGTATTATTAACATAAAGGAATATCAGTATTATTAACATAAAAGAATATCAGTATTATTAACATAAAGGAATAACAGTATTATTAACATAAAGGAATAACAGTATTATTAACATAAAGGAATAACAGTATTATTAACATAAAGAATAACAGTATTATTAACATAAAAGAATAACATTATTAACATAAGGAATATCAGTATTATTAACATAAAGGAATATCAGTATTATTAACATAAAGGAATATCAGTATTATTAACATAAAGGAATAACAGTATTATTAACATAAAAGAATATCAGTATTATTAACATAAAAGAATATCAGTATTATTAACATAAAGGAATAACAGTATTATTAACATAAAAGAATATCAGTATTATTAACATAAAATAAATATTATTAACATAAAGGAATAACATTATATTTAAAATAAAAGAATATCAGTATTATTAACATAAAGGAATAACAGTATTATTAACATAAAGGAATAACAGTATTATTAACATAAAAGAATAACAGTATTATTAACATAAAGGAATATCAGTATTATTAACATAAAAGAATAACAGTATTATTAACATAAAGGAATATCAGTATTATTAACATAAAGGAATATCAGTATTATTAACATAAAGGAATAACAGTATTATTAACATAAAGGAATAACAGTATTATTAACATAAAGGAATAACAGTATTATTAACATAAAGGAATAACAGTATTATTAACATAAAGGAATAACAGTATTATTAACATAAAGGAATATCAGTATTATTAACATAAAAGAATATCAGTATTATTAACATAAAGGAATATCAGTATTATTAACATAAAAGAATAACAGTATTATTAACATAAAGGAATATCAGTATTATTAACATAAAGGAATATCAGTATTATTAACATAAAGGAATAACAGTATTATTAACATAAAAGAATAACAGTATTATTAACATAAAGGAATACAGTATTATTAACATAAAAGAATACAGTATTATTAACATAAAGAATACAGTTTATTAACATATAAGTACAGTTTATTCAACATATAAAGTAACATGTTTATAAATAAAAACTTACAGTGTTATTAATCAAAAATACAGTTTATTAACATAAAAAGCTTACAGTTTATATCAAACATATAAAAAGCTTACAGTTTATATCAAACATATAAAAAGCTTACAGTGTTATATCAAACATATAAAAAGCTTACAGTGTTATATCAAACATATAAAAAGCTTACAGTGTTATTATCAAACATATAAAAAGCTTACAGTGTTCATATCAAACATTAAATACTTACAGTTTATATCAAACCTATTAAAAAAGTTACGTTTATATCTCATCATAAAAGCTTAGTGCTTATATCAAACATATAAAAGGCTTACATGATTCTATCAAACATATCAGAAAGCAGCAACAGTTGTACTAAGAAATTTCATTCCTCAAACTATCGGACTTGAAGCAACAAGGCTACTAACTGAAGATTTCTATCCTAAACTCTGCGACTTGAACAACAACAAGTTGTTACTTTAACTTAAGATTTATATCCTAAACTCTGCGACTTGAACAACAACAAGTTGTTACTTTAACTTAAGATTTCTATCCTAAACTCTGCGACTTGAACAACAACAAGTTGTTACTTTAACTTAAGATTTCTATCCTAACCTCTGCGACTTGAACAACAACAAGTTGTTACTTTAACTTAAGATTTCTATCCTAAACTCTGCGACTTGAACAACAACAAGTTGTTACTTTAACTGAAGATTTCTATCCTAAACTCTGTGACTTGAACAACAACAAGTTGTTACTTTAACTTAAGATTTATATCCTAAACTCTGCGACTTGAACAACAACAAGTTGTTACTTTAACTTAAGATTTCTATCCTAAACTCTGCGACTTGAACAACAACAAGTTGTTACTTTAACTTAAGATTTATATCCAAACTCTGCGACTTGAACAACAACAAGTTGTTACTTTAACTTAATAAATGATTTAATTCAGATATTTAAATAACGATTACCTGAGTTGTGTGCTCTTCTTATCTTCATAGACAAATGTTACATTCACTAGAAAATGATTACAAACGTTGGGGTGTAGAATGCTCAGATTGTGAGGAAACGTCAGGTAGCTGTTGTTATAACTAACGTCTACCACATCCCAGGCACAAACACGTGCTTCCTCTTGGCACCTTAAAACACGCAGGTGCGACTAAACCCTTGTGACTCGCTTACCTTCTTAAAAGAATTTTGAAAGACTTGAGAACACATCCTTAATAAATATCAATTAAATTTAGCGCGTGAGTTGAGTAGAATACGCACTTGAATGACTTAACAGCCAGCCTTGTCATCTGCATTGCCTTTGAGTATGATTGATTGATTGATTGATTGATTGATTGATTGATTGATAGGTCCTGCATAATTGCTTATCGGTGAATAACCATGTGTGCTTTGATCTCTTTCTTACACAGTATGATTTCATCGGCAGAGCACGAACTCTGTAGCACATGCGAGGGTTTGAGATGCAATTTTGAAGATGACAAAAAATGCTGCCAATCAATCAAGTGTCATGCCTGCTGGCGTAGGCGATCATGTATCTCCACAACTCTCTCTCTGCTTGGTGCATGTAATCAGTTCTGACGTCGATCTTATGTCGAACCATGATGTCAAGCCATCCAACATCGTCTTCCACGATCTCTCTTTCCTTTAATTTTACCTGTAGTCACCAAATGTTCTAAACCTTCTCTTCGCGTTATCTGCCCGAAGAACCTTGATTGCCAAATTCTTATTCTTTTGATAAGGTTTCTTTGTGTGCAGGCCTGATTTAAAACCTTATCATTTCTTTTCTTCGCTGTCCATGAAATTTTCAGCATTCTTCTGTAAATCCATATATCTGTGGCTTCCAATGATCGTATTAAAAATGTTGTAGAAATTTTATTTTAATATTTTTTAAAGAAATTTACCCAGGTAGCAGCTCTAAATGTTACTCTTATTGATTTTCAACTGCTTATGGTTCTTTTTGTGGCGTCTGTGGCTTAGGAGATAGGGACTCGGTCTATTAAACCCGACGTTCTGAGTTCGAATCACGCTGCGGACAGTTTGGTTGTAAATATTTCGCGTGCATATTTACAAAAGAACGATGACACCACCCGTTCAGAAAGCGATGGCAAACTACTCAACGTAAAAATTTCGAAAAAATCACAAACAGCGTTTAAAAGCTGGGGTTGATTCGCAAAGTCCTGTAAAGGATATGCAATTAACTATTTATAGTTCTTTTACTGCTCAACTTGAATACGGGAACTACATTTTATCGTCCGTCTCCGATAGAATTATGATCTCGATTTCAACCGCATCAAGGTGAATCAGGATAGACTCAACGATCTCTGGAAAAATATCACGATCGGTCCATGCCGAACTCGAACTGAGTACCTTAGAGTGAAAGGCCAGCATTTAACCTTTATGCCACAGAGATTCAATGTGAGCGCATAGTTCAGGACCAAAACTGATTTAGAAAAAATGTACAGAATACATGTGGAGACAGTGGCGGATCGTTATCTTTTTTGTTGGTGGGGCCAGATACAATTTTGTGAGAAAATTATGGTTTTGGGTTAGGTTATATTTTAATTTACAAAATAATAAATACACATTGCACACTCTTTTGGTGGGGCTCGACCCCACTGGCCCTTAATGACGAGCCGCCACTGTGTGGAGAGGTTTATTTGGCTAAGCGTTTAAGCTATTCGTCTTTCGTTTCGAAGGTTGTGGTTCGAATACTGGACGCGCCGCTCTGTTAACCTCCTCTCTAGCATGTCACACTCACTGCGATTCGGACAGTTACAAATGCATACCATTTTAATTTTATTCTTGGCCGTACTCTTTGTGTTACTCCAGCTGTGATGGTTTTTTTCCGATCCAGAAAGACTTGAGCTTTCAGCTCTTCGGCTAAGTGCCATGGACATCGTAACCCTTCGGTTCAGTGCCACGAACACCGTAAATCTACTGAATCTGTAGCTTTTCTGCCAGCCCACCTAATTGAACCGCACTCACAGGTGGCTTGTCACCCGTCGTCCAACGCGCTACGAACACGCTGGTCAGGCGGGCCCAGCTGTGGTTCATTTCATTCAAATTTTGTTCTACTGTTCTTCTTCAGGTCTTTTTGAGTCTTGCATGTTTTTGTTTACTCTCTGAAATAAATCTCAGTGCAGTTTTCGTGACAGAGTTAGTGGCCAAGCGTATCACGCGTCCGATCCATCTCCAGCCTCTCTTTTGGATTGAAATAATTTTTCCAGAAAATCCAGGGATTGTTACGGGAGCTATGGAATTTTTCTTCTTCTTCCAGCGCTCCATATCGACCACTTGTCAACCCTCTGTGTGATTTGTATGTGATCTGAGCCTAAGAGCGATTATACTTTGTGCCAGTTATGTGCCTACAAGTAGGCCAGCACATCCGATTTCTGCGCTGTTTTTATTTACTAGGGTATCATCCCTAGGGCCTATATCAGTCGCCTCTTTCGACATGCATTGTTGGTTGCAGTGCATGAAAGGTACTATCCCTTTCTTCCCTTGCGGGCCCCGGCACCACACGGGCGAGATATGGAGATTCAAGATCTGTGGTGTAGGCTACCCTCAGCAGCTAGAGTGACAATTTTGTGGAGAGGGACTGAGACATACGAGGAAATGCGCTGCAATGAAGTCTTCTTCTTCTTTGCCTTCGTTCTTACAACCAATTTTAATGACTCTTTGTGATATGTTTGATCTTTGCCAAGAAAGTGTACACGTTGCACATTGGTTTGGTAGCTCCTAAACACATAGTCTTCTACACATTTAGGACATGTGCATCCGATTTCAGCCAAACCTCCTTATTCGTCTCTTACGACATGCGTGGTAGGTAACAGTGGTTCTATTCTTTACACCCCAAATTTGGGCCCCGGTAACCACACGGGCGGTGTCAGAATAAGAAGAGACTTCTAGAACGAGCTTTTGTGAGGGCTTCATAAATAGTGTTTTTACGGCCTAATTTATTTCTAAAGTAAATTAATTGCGTGGACAGCATTTTGCTTTGTAATCACTGTATCGGAGAAGCTTTGCGTTCTTGAAGGGCACTGTCTGTTAGTAATCTGCTTATGTCATCGTCATCACATAGCTTGTCCTGAGCAGAACTTTTCCACCTTAATTAAGGCGGGAGAACTACCCAGAAAAAGCGGTGTCATTTTTTAAAATTCACAGAAAAAAAATAATAAACATATTGTCATACAATTTGTCCACATGTTGCAATAGACATTGTTTTTGGTGATAAACAACGTTTAGTGTATGCGGAGTAATTTGTTTGTTTTTTATAATTAATTTTCTTGCAAATATATTGTAAAAAAGCACCCTACATCGGACAGTGGATTTCACAAAAATAAGAAATTCAAAGAATGCCAAACTAACATATGATATACATATCACCCATAACGAAATACGTACAAAGTACTATAGCTTTACAAAATACAGAAACAGTGACGATAAACAACAACGTTTCGACCAAAAGGCCTTTATCAAGCAAACGACACAACAGGAGTGACGAATTTCAAAGAACACTTACAAATGGACGGTTACAGAAACATTCAACAGTATCTAATCAAAAGTATCTATTTCATCAAGTTTTACTGCAGTCTTCCCCCTTTTTTGATATCACCCATAATTATGACAGTCGTTCAGAATTTATCTCTCTCTCATAGGCCAGATGTCCTGCCTCTGCAACCATCATACTCAAACCATCAGTTACATCCTGAATCCATCTTCTCCGTAGTCTTCCTCTTCTTCTCTTTTCCGGGATGCCTCCTTCCTGATGGTCTTCCCAAACCGTCTTACCTCTGTATATGTCCAAAATACTTCAATTTTCTCATTCTTATTTCTAGCATTAGCCAGTTTTCTTTAATTCTGCTTTCTTTCTAGATATATCTGTTCTCTTCTCTGTCCATGATATACGGAGGACTCTTCTGTAACATTTATATTGAAAATCACATAAATGTTTCTATTCATATGTGGACGAACCATTTAATGTGCTGTTTCTTGACGATAATTGTGCACTATAAGAGGCAAAAACTGCAATCCATGACAAGGACAGATGCGGCTAATAAAACGAATCTGCAACATAAAATGTCTCCCATGATTTTTGCTAACAATTCCAAGAACATTGTTATAATCTCGTACCCTGATGTGTGTCTTGGAAGGTTCTGTTCTAAACCTCTTTGAAGCAAGTTTATCTCGTACTCTGATGTGTGTCTTGGAGGGTTCTGTTCTAAACCTCTTTGAAGCAAGTTTATCTCTTACCCTGATGTGTATCTTGGAGGGTTCTGTTCTAAACCTCTTTGAAGCAAGTTTATCTCGTACCCTGATGTGTATCTTGAAGGGTTCTGTTCTAAACCTCTTTGAAGCACGTTTCTCCTTTATCATAATTCCGCTCTTTATACAGCCCCCTTTATTGCTATTCATAACCTCTAACGTCTTTGAACAAATTATACTTATGAGTCATGTATTCACCGGGGAATATATACACTTATATTTACAAAAGGGTTTAAAGCCGAAGGATTGACTTCATTGCACCGGGTTCTACACCATATGGCTCGGTCCCTCTGCGCAGAAATAGCACGCCACCTTCCGAGAATATTGCACAAAGCACGAACTCCGTAGCTCCAGAAACAATCCTAGGGATCTATGGAAAAAAACTCTTATATATAGCTGATGAAAAGATGAAAATCGTGACATTTCCTTTTCATGCCGTTGCCATCAAACACAGTAAACGAGTCGTTGATTTATTAGGCACCAATTACACGTTAAATAGTTTGCCATACCTTTTTGTACGTTAGAGTATCGTTTCAGTAATCGTAAAAATCCACGAGAACACATTTGCTTCCATACTGTCAACCGGATACTGTCAACCGGAGTGTTTGAACCAGGTACTCTTGGGATGTGATCGAGCTCACTACCATTAAACCGCAGACGCCCACATATAACCTTCTAGTGTTGATAAAAATGCTCATCTGTAGAGCTATGCAATGGGTGCAGTAAGAAATAAAGATTTGCGGTTCAAATTCTGTGTTCGGTAAATTTTTTTAATCTGGAAGCTCCTAGACAAAACACAGCTACAATCATTTCTAAAAATGTCTACAAATCTTCATCATCTTCAATTTAACATCCGACCGAGTGGTTACCGGGGCCCAAAATTTGGGTGTAAAGAATAGAACCACTGTTACCTGCCACGCAAGAGTCGACTAAGGAAGTTTGACTGAAATCGGATGCAGGTGTCCTAACGTGTAAAAGTCTGCGTTTAGGGCCTACCAAACCAATGTGCAACGTATACACGTTCTTGGCAAAGATCAAACATATCACAAAGAGTGGTTAAAATTGGTCGTAAAGAACGAACGCAAAGAAGAAGATGAATTTAACATCATGTAACCTCGTCGATATTACGGAGTTTTTGGGAAGCCGATGAGACAATCATTCGATCAAAGCCCACATTACTATTCACATGAAATTCGATATACCAATCAATCAATATATTCAGTTATAGAAAATGAAGTGAAAGTCGTGGCATATCCTTTACAGGACGTTGCTATTAACCACAGTAAACGGGCTGTTGATTATTTCTAGGCACCACACATACGTTCGTTAGTTTGTCAGTGCTATCTGAACGATAATGTGTATTTTTACCTTCGTGATATATTTGCGGGAACAAATTTTCTTGGAAATTTCCCGCCGCGGTGTTTGAACCAGGCACTCTTAGATTGTGATCGAGCTCACTATCACTATGCCCCATACGCTCATATATAGAAAATAGAAAGTACAACAAGCTACTGAAGGTTATTAGATAGTTTTCGGGCCCGAGTAGTTACCGGGGCCCAATGTGGGGTGTAAAGAATAGAACCACTGTTACCTGCCACGCATGTCGTAAGAGACGACTAAGGAGGTTGGTTGTGGGGCTAGCTACCCCACACCGTAAAAACACTAGATGGCTACAGAACGGAGAGCGAACCAAGTAAACGCTGGCTGAAACCGGACACAACGTCGAAGGATAAGCTCCAGAGCTCCAAATGGTGCTGAAGATGTGACGTAAAACACACCAATGTTATGGCTGCATGAATCAGATTTCCACATAAATAGAATTTATGGGGAGGTCTGGTACATCGATCTGGGCAGTGATCGCGAGAGAGAGAGATAGTTTTGTTGTATTTTATGCAAAGTAACAACCCTTAATATGTTATCATAACAACGATATCCTCTATTATCTCATGTGATACAAACGTACTTGTTACATTTCTATTGATATTTCAGCATATGTACGAGTTATTATTTCCTACACCTGTACGGATTGCTTACACACTGTTTACAGACTGTTCACGTACTGTTGTTTTTTTTTGTTCCAGAGGCACTTGAGCTTTCAGCTCTTCGGCTCGGTGCCATAGACATCTTAACCCTTCGGTTCGGTGTCACGAACACCGTAAATCTGGAGAGCATGTGGCTTTTCTGCCGGCCGGGGAATTAAACCGTACTCACAGGGGAGTGGGGCTTATCACCCGTCGTCCAGCGCGCTACGAACACGCCTAGCAGGCGGTCAATTACACACTGTTTACAGACTGCTTATACACTGTTTACGGACTGTTTACGTACTGTTACACACACATTTTAAGGGCTTCTTACACACTGTTTACGGAATTCTTATATCACAAAGTACTGTAGTTTTACAAATTACAAAAACAATGACAAAATACAGCAGTTGTTTTTGTAATTTGTAAAACTACAGTACTTGTGATTACGTGTTTTACCAATCAAATAGTTTTACTGCAGTCTCATATATATATATTGTGAATATTACATAATTCTTACACACTTTTTGCTAACAGAATTGAACCCCAGTCATAGGGGGCTTGTCACTCGTCGTCCAACGCTCTATGAAAACGTTGTTCAAACAGGCCAGCCAATGAAATAAAGACGTAATCAATTTAGCAATATGGAAGCTGTGAAAATAAGTTCGATCACAGAAAAGATTTTAATAAAATTCAACATAGAAAGCTAATCACAAGAAATAAGCGGGGATAGAGAGGGACATCAGACTAATCAGAAATACATACCTAGAGCAACGGGCAACAATATTAACGGGAAAAGTTACTCTAAATTCATTGACATAAACAGAGGAATGCGGCAGGGAGAATGTGGCCTGTTATCTAGTCTATTGGACAGCTAAAAATAGAGAGAATCTTAGTCTATTTGACATCTACACAGAGAGATAGTCTTAGTCTATTTGACATCTACACAGAGAGATAGTCTTAGTCTATTTGACATCTACACAGAGAGATAGTCTTAGTCTATTTAACATCTACACAGAGAGAGAATCTTAGTCTATTTGACATCTACACAGAGAGAGAATCTTAGTCTATTTGACATCTACACAGAGAGAGAATCTTAGTCTATTTGACATCTACACAGAAAGGGAAAATGATTATATTTGATATCTACAAATAGAAAATCATCAAACAAATCGAAAGATTACCAGAACACAAGTTTAATGAAGAAATAACAGACTAAGATAAAGTTATGCAGATAACATAGCATTGGTAGCAGAGAATGAGCAGGAGCTATAAAAACTAGTAGACCAAAAAATTAGCAAGGAATATTGATTAGAAATGAACATTCAGAAACAAATGACATGGTTATCAGCAAAGAAAGGAGAAGCCAAAACTAAATATAAAAATACACAGAGAATTACTGAAGCAAGCAAACAATATATATATATATGATATATATATATATATATATATATATATATATATATATATATATATATATATATATATATATATATATATATATATATATATATATATCTTTCCTTTCTTTCTTTCTTCCATTCGCTTGAAATATTGTCTATATATTCAATGTTGTTTCTTGTATAGTAGATGGGCTGAGTCCATTCATGGGCTGAGCCCGGCACTGCACCTGCCTTAGTGTCCATCTCAGGGCGAGTACCATAACATTTCTAATGTTATGTTATGTTAAGTTATGTTATGCGATCGACGTCACGGCACATTGGGCATTCCCATGCATGCTCTGTCCTCCGCTGCAGCAGCCATCCCAAAGTTCATTTGCTCACCGTACCCATGAGAAGTTGATTACTATATCTTCTCTCTCTACCACGAAGACGACACTGTCTGGCATGTCCAAACTAATTCTCGAACTCGTTCCAGTGTCTGAGACTTGCTCATGTCACATAACTGAGAGCATACCGGAAAGGAAAACCTGGCCAGCAATGGCGGAATGCGGGAGGACCATTCAGAATCAGAACTGTTTGATTCTGAACACGACTATGCTAGCGCATTTTCGCCATGTTTGGTCGGGTATTTTCCGGTTTCGTTTGCCGAGCTACTGAGTTAGTGCTTGAGCAACGCTGTGAGCTATGACTGTTACATGGAATGCTTTCTGCTGTGTGTCCACCGTGCGTTTGTTGTGTGTATTCAGAAAATGGCGGACAGCGGTTATGACGAACAAGCTCAATCTGCCGTATGCAGTTATATTGCGAGTGCAGAAAGCTGGATTTTGTCATGATTGATGTTCCCTTCGACAAGAATTGCAATTCAAGTGATGAACAGTTTGGTGTTGCTACATTAGTGACGGCCATATGCATTTTATGCGGTGCCGGTTTCTTTTTGTGGCGGCACTCGACTGTTTCATTCTGGAACTAGTTCACACAGGAAACATTTCACAGTTGTTAGTATTTCGTGTGATTTTCATTGGCACAGGAACGAAGCAATTATGGGCTGACCCGTTGCAGTGAAGTTGGAACCGTACCTATGAACTATGAGAGCATACCGCATTGATGATATCGGCTCTGTCCATACTTCTGCCCGTTTGAGTCGGGCCATTTCGAATAAAGATACGTATTCAGTATGCGTTAGTGCGTGGCGACCTGATTGCTATAGCGCGACTCTTGGCTGGTTGCCTCCGACTTCAGGACTCTTATTGCTAGAGAAGACTGTGGTCTAACTCGAGGGATAGAAAAGTTGTAAAAGAAGTAGGAGATAAGACAAGAAAAAGATCTCCTCAAGAGAGAGAGGAGGGCTGCAATTTAACCCATGGCTGGGGAGAGAGTTGATTACAGCCAGAGCAACTACCACTCGCCGGTGTGTTCTGCGCTGTCACCTTATGGGGCCTCACTCCTAAGTATAAAATAGGCCCATCTGACATATGTACATGTGACACCAGCAAGATGACAGAGACACACATACTGCGACAATGTCCAACATTCACGGAACAGAGAGAAAACACATGGCCAATCCCCATATCAGTCCAAGACAAGCTATACAGAGATGTACGTGGACTCCGGTTGACCACTAACTACTTTAAAAGTATACAAATCGATGTCTGAAAACGTTGGAAGAAGAAGAAGACCTCACTCCGCTCCCCGAACTTTAGTCTGGCCTTTCACCTTCAGTCTGTTCGGCTTGGTTAGAACTGCAAGGATTTAGACTCCCGCCGAGATAGCCTAAATTATCCTCAAGGCACACAAATGCTGCAACCACGATAAGGTAGGCTAATGTGGAGGGTACAGATGATGGAAGATGTGAAAACGAGATTATGTTTGGTTATTGGTTACTGAACTGATATAATAGCACTCCAGGCAGACCCATAGGTGCACAGTCTCCCCCAACAGATGTCGAAGGGTATGCATATTGATGGTTTCAGAGGCTCGCTGGTTAAACACACTTCTCGCTCTACCCATCAAGCATCCAGCTCTACCTGTACAATGTGTAATTTCAAATACCGTAGACAGCCAGATTGATTCAATGTTAATTTTAGGGTCATCATTCAACAGAAGTCGATGAGAGACCGAAGAACATCCCCCTTATCCATCTTCAACTCTCCAAAAATCGATGATTTCAATGCACCGCTCTCTCGTTGCTGCAAACACCCGCATGAGCAGGACAGTATATCCACATGAGTCTCCGGAGGTTAGAAACGTCTATAGACGTCATCCACTCATATCGCAATCTGTCATTCTAGACCTTCCAAAGCATCTACTGAAACTCAGAAACAACAACAGCCTTAAAAACACAGTCCCAGAGAATTAATGGAGGGCAGCAGTAACGGTCTCAACGTCCATCCTCATTCTGGAAGTAGTTGTCTTGTGTGCTCCATTTCGCTTTGCAGCAACTTTAACATTATTGCTAGAGAAGAAACCACAGCCTGACTTCTTACCACGATGCACAGACCCTTCGGTGCACATGCGATGCACATGCACCAGTATAAACAACAAGATTACGAAAGGAATATAGATGACGGAAAGTACAATCAATAATAAGAACAAGTTACTAACATCAAAAGCAAAGAAAAAACTGCTAACAATTATGAATGCAAGCTGGAAAGTTGGGGAAATACTTAGTGAATGGAAAGAAGCAATCACCGTGCCCATTCTAAAACAAGGAAAAGACAGACTCGACCCAAGAAGTTACAGACCGACTAGCCTCCTTAGTTGAGTTGGAAAAGTAATGGAGAGACTTGTCAATAGAAGACTAATGTGTCACTTGCAGCAAAACCAAAACAGAGCTTAGGTATACAGTATTATTATCCACCAGCAAAGAGGGTTTGGAAATCCTAACCATAATGACCAAGAAATATAGCGAAGACCAACATCTATATTTGAATACACACCAAAAAAAATAATAATGTCAACTGACAAAGCAAAAGGTTCACCTAACATCCAAATAAACAATGAAGAACTCCAACATGTAAGAAAAAGGTACGAATACCTGGGATCAGCAGTCAACAATAAAGGCGACTGCTCCAAAGAGATCTCAAGAAGATTGGCAATATCAATGAGGAAGTTAAACACTATGAAGAACATGTAGCAAAGCACCAGCAAAATATTAAAATTAAAAATTCTGCACGATGTATCGGTAGCGCTCTTTCAGTTATGTCCCTTGTTACGCTTAACTCCCCCTTTGTTTACATTCCTGAGACCATGCATTTTTCCAGTGTTTACTTATGGTTGTGAATCATGGACCATTACACAAGCAACAAGAACGGAAATCCAGTCCTTCGAAACGAAATGCTACAGATAGATCCTACGAATACCATGAACAGAAAAAAGGAAGAACACTGACGTCTTGAAAGAAATGATAAGCAATATACTGTACAGAAAAATCAGATACTTTGGCCATATCAAGCATCACGACGGCCTGGAGAGAACACTTTTGGAGGGCAGGGTCCCAGGACGCAGAGGCAGACCAAGAAGAAGATGGCTGCAGGATATTAAAGAAACCATTAATATGACCATCGGCGATGTGGGTGAACTGGCTAGCGACAGAGTGAATTTTATATGCGCTGTAAAGAGAGCGACGTCCTATAAAGGATACGCCCCTTGATGATAAAACAGACAACAAATAAGCTTCACAGTTTCAGAGAATTAGACAAGTTAGTTAGAGTACACAAGAAGATCTCGTCGGCAGTGCACGAACTCTGTAGCACCGGCGAGGGTCCACGATTTAATTTAGAAGATGGTGAAATATATAATAGATTTTCGTTTTTTTCAAACTTGGTTCCTTACAGCAACACATCACAGAAAGCTCACTACGTGTGAAATGAAATGCTTGAGGAAGGCAGTGGAGTCACCAGGAAAGACAGACTACGAAATGAGAACATCAGAAGCAGAGTGGGAATAACTTCATACACCGAATACATCGAAAGACAACAAATGTAGTGGTTTGGACATTTAAGGAGAATGAAATACAACCAACCACCAATAACAGCATACAATAAAAAGAGATCATGTACTAGAGCTAAGGGAAGACCACGACAAAGATGGATAGACAATATCAAGACCACACTACATAAACACGGATACAACACAACACGGGCAACTCATCTAGCCCTAGAACGCAAATTAAAGCTCCCATCCCTACGCTTAACGGCAAGAGTGGACAGCCAACTACATCTTCCATCTGGGAATAGACAATAGACTATTATTTGATGTGTGGACAGAAAAGAAATACAATCTTGATATATCTTTGTGATTCGAAACTTCTGATCTTGGAAGTTGCTCAACATTTTCAAAGAATGAAACAAGTTTGAGTTAAGTAAGATTACACCAATTCCTCAATGTATTACATGCCTACATTAAAGTATTACAATTTAAGATTTCTTCTTCAGATGTCATGTGTCATGTCTATAAGTACAGGTAATTTACATGTCTTCCCAGTTTCCGGTTTCTAATTAAAGAAATTCTTAAAACGACATGGACACAGGTAAGAACAAAATAATTTTTAATGAAAGAATTTATTATTGAAGATGATTTCGGCGTGGAACCAAGATAAGACAATCAAATAGGAAGTATGTTAATCATTAAATAATCTCATTAACTTTTGGTGAAGGCAGTCATTTAAGACCACTCGTCGAAGAACCATCCAACAAGAAAGTACACTATTGGGATGTAAAACCATACAAGATCTCCAACTACTAGCAAAGAACCGTATCACATGGAGATCTAAAACCTCTGCCCTATGTGCCGCCTTTGGCTCGAAAGGAATAAACTAACTAACTAATAGAAAAGTCGAATCATGAATAGTGAGACGAAACTGGGTGGAGGTACCAGTACAGACAATGATCAGAGAAATCACCTTCATTTTGTCCCTGGGCACACAGGAGTTAGTGGTAACGAACGAACCGATAGATTGGCTGGCATTGCTACGATATCAGAGGAAGCTGCAATGGACCGAAATGACATTTTTAACGCATTGAAAGAGTCTATCCGAACAGAGGAGTTTCAGAGCTGTGAATCCCACTCGCTGATCAGATTGAGAGAGATGGGTGTCGATATTGGTGCAGCCCGAAAAGAACGACATACTAAATATACAAATATATTGATTAATCAATATCGTGTTGGGCCACTGGACGTTGCTGGATTTGTTGAGGTGGAGATCGTAGCATCTATGGACGTATACGGAGTGCTATATGATAGTTCTTGGATAACTGATATCTGATACAATAAAAGAAGAACAAGGTCTAGGACAAACTAAAGGACAAGATGAAGTAGGAGATCACCCTTGTGATGCCGGGGCTAGCACGGGCAGCAAAGAATAGTAACACTGAGACCTACAAGACATGTCGTAGGAGGGTCTATGTAGGGGCCTAGGGAAGCTACGCTTGCACACAAAAAGCGTCGTAGAAATCGTATGTGCTGTCCAACTTGTAGACACATAACTGGCACAACGTACAATCAATCGCTCTTAGGCTCAGATTACATGCAAGTCACAAGAAGTGGTTTAACAAGTAGTCGATATGGAGTATTCGATAAAAAGAAGACGTATGAGATGATGTAAAATGTGAAGAAAAACGTGAAGAACTAGGGGAAGTGAAAAGTGAAGTGAGATATGAAGTAAAACTGAAAGGAAAGAACGAAGGAAAATGTGTAGAAAAAAAAGGATGAAAAATAAAAAGAATATTGAAAGAAAACGTGAAGTAAAAGTGTAGGAAAGTCTACAGGAATAGATGAAAGAACAGGTGTGGGGGAAAGATTATGAAAAAAAGGTTGAAGAAAAATTAATAAAAGGTGTAAGAAAAGCTCTGGAAAAAGTGTCGAAAATGGTAAAGGAAAAGTGTACAAATAAGTGTAGAAATGAGTAAAGGAAAAGTGTACAAATAAGTGTAGAAACGAGTACAGGAAAAGTGTACAGAGAAGTGTAGAAACGAGTAAAGGAAAAGTGTACAATTAAGTGTAGAAACGAGTAAAGGAAAAGTGTACAGAGAAGTGTAGAAACGAGTACAGGAAAAGTGTACAGAGAAGTGTAGAAACGAGTAAAGGAAAAATGTACAAATAAGTGTAGAAATGAGTAAAGGAAAAGTGTACAGAGAAGTGTAGAAACGAGTACAGGAAAAGTGTACAGAGAAGTGTAGAAACGAGTACAGGAAACGTGTACAGAGAAGTGTAGAAATGAGTAAAGGAAAAGTGTACAGAGAAGTGTAGAAACGAATGAAGGAAAAGTGTACAGAGAAGTGTAGAAACGAGTACAGGAAAAGTGTACAATTAAGTGTAGAAATGAGTAAAGGAAAAGTGTACAGAGAAGTGTAGAAATGAGTAAAGGAAAAGTGTACAGAGAAGTGTAGAAACGAATGAAGAAAAAGTGTACAGAGAAGTGTAGAAACGAATGAAAGAAAAGTGTACAGAGAAGTGTAGAAATGAATGAAAGAAAAGTGTACAGAGAAGTGTAGAAACGAATGAAGGAAAAGTGTACAGAGAAGTGTAGAAATGAATGAAAGAAAAGTGTACACAGAAGTGTAGAAATGAATGAAGGAAAAGTGTAGAAACAAGTGTAGAAATGAATGAAGGAAAAGTGTACAGAGAAGTGTAGAAACGAATGAAGGAAAAGTGTACACAGAAGTGTAGAAATGAATGAAGGAAAAGTGTAGAAACAAGTGTAGAAATGAATGAAGGAAAAGTGTACAGAGAAGTGTAGAAACGAATGAAGGAAAAGTGTACAGAGAAGTGTAGAAATGAATGAAGGAAAAGTGTAGAAACAAGTGTAGAAATGAATGAAGGAAAAGTGTAGAAACAAGTGTAGAAATGAATGAAGGAAAAGTGTACAGAGAAGTGTAGAAACAAGTGTAGAAACGAGTGAAGGAAAAATGTATTTTGCTTTCCCTTAACTTTTCCAATCCAGCAGTCATCTGAGCATTTTCACTTCGACATGCCATGACAATGAGTTTACAGCTCTGTCTGAGTTGTGATGTGCTAGAATAGAGATTGTTTTCAACATCTGGATATGGGAGTAGAAACTTGTGGCATAGGTCACCGAGTTCAGGGTACTGGAAGAATTAGTGAGCAACAGTTTCTTCAAAATAATCACACAATTAACGCGTAACGGATAAACGTAAATAGAAGTGTAGAAATGAGCAGAGGAAAAATGTACAGAGAAATGTAGAAACGAGTGACGAAAAAGTGTACAGAGAAATGTAGAAACGAGTGAAGAAAAAGTGTACAGAGAAGTGTAGAAACGAGTGAAGAAAAAGTGTACAGAGAAATGTAGAAACGAGTGAAGAAAAAGTGTACACAGAAATGTAGAAACGAGTGAAGGAAAAGTGTACACAGAAGTGTAGAAACGAGTGAAGAAAAGTGTACAGAGAAGTGTAGAAACGAGTGAAGAAAAAGTGTACAGAGAAATGTAGATACGAGTGAGTGAAGAAAAAGTGTACACAGAAATGTAGAAACGAGTGACGAAAAAGTATACAGAGAAATGTAGAAACGAGTGAAGAAAAAGTGTACACAGAAGTGTAGAAACGAGTAAAGGAAAAGTGTACAGAGAAGTGTAGAAACGAGTAAAGGAAAAGTATGGGAAAAGTTGAGAAAAAATGATGCCAAATGTGATGGAAAAGGTGTTGAAAAATGTAACGGAAAAAGTGATGAAAATGTGACAGTAAAGTAAAGGAGAAAGTGATGAAAATGTGACAGTAAAGTAAATGAAAAAGTGATGAAAATGTGACAGTAAAGTAAAGGAAAAAGTGATGAAAATGTGACAGTAAAGTAAATGAAAAAGTGATGAAAATGTGACAGTAAAGTAAAGGAAAAAGTGATGAAAATGTGACAGTAAAGTAAATGAAAAAGTGATGAAAATGTGACAGTAAAGTAAAGGAAAAAGTGATGAAAATGTGACAGTAAAGTAAAGGAAAAAGTGATGAAAATGTGACAGTAAAGTAAAGGAAAAAGTGATGAAAATGTGACGTTGAAGTAAAGGAAAAAGTGATGAAAATGTGACAGTAAAGTAAAGGAAAAAGTGATGAAAATGTGACAGTAAAGTAAAGGAAAAAGTGATGAAAATGTGACAGTAAAGTAAAGGAAAAAGTGATGAAAATGTGACAGTAAAGTAAAGGAAACAGGCGAAGATGAGTGCAAAGATGTGATAGACGAATTACAAATGAATGTATCATATGCTGCCACCTTGCATAGGATAAATGCTATTTAGGAGGTGATTTGTAAGATCAGTCAGGTTTTATTACGAATATGATACTGAATAATTGTCAGGGGAGAGAGATTATTTATGGGATATACAAACGGAATCAATGACATGAGAAAACATGTTCCGTATAGTACATGGTTCTGTACATTGTTCTGTACATGGTTCTGTACATGGTTCTGTACATGGTTCTGTACATGGTTCTGAATGAAAGAATATTGTATGAAAGAGGGGATAAGTAGTTACGCTCTTGTCTTGCTAGTCGAAAACGTCGTGTGTTCGAATCCGAACTGCGCAGCTCTGTTCACGAGTGCAGTCTTTTTTAGACACCTCTAGTATTGTTGCTGGAGCTACGGATTTCGTGTTTTGTGAAATACACTCGGCATAGACTTGCACTAGAACGCAAATTAAAGCTCCCACCCCTACGCTTAGGGACAAGAGTGGACAACCAATTCCATCTCTCACCCGGGATAGACAATAGAGATTATAAAAAATATATATGAAACTCTACGGGCCAGTGGCGGCTCGTCTTTAAGGGCCAGTGGGGCCGTGTCCCACCACAAATAAGGTGTAACGTGTATTTATTATTTTATACATTAAAATATATCCTAACTGAAACAATGATTTTTTCCCAAAATGTCTGTCTGGCCCCACCAACAATAATGATCACGAGCCGCCATCGCTACGGGCTATGAATTTTTCAAGCAGTTTGCCGACATCTGCTAGTGAAGTCTTTTCTAGGTTTAGGCAAGGGTCTCAGAAAACCACGAAGCCAATCATCAGGGATAGTACCGGTGCGTATACTCTTATTGAAAAGCTTGCATAATTCAGCAAGATCTTTGAATAAATGGATGGCTGCTGCAGCGGAGGACAGAGCACGAATGGGAATGTCCAATGTGCCATGACGTCGATCGCATAACATAACGTTATCTGAAATGCTTAAAAACAACCATCTTAAGAATGCACCCGTTGTAGATGTGGCCATATGCATCTCATTTCAACAACAAAGAAATCCAAACAAAGAAATCCAAACAAAGAAATCCAAACAAAGAAATCCAAACAAAGAAAGCTGTGGTCTTATTGAATGTCAAATACAATCTGTTATCTATCTCTGTAGACAATTATCTTCTTTTGTCATGTGTTTCCATGTGTTTTCTTTCATTTTGTTTCATGATGTTTGTTTAAATTTTATTAGCTAAAACTCGGATGAAATGAAAATCGTGGCATATCCTTTATAGGACGTAGTTATCAGCCACAGTAACCGAATCGTTGATTTTATAGACACCAATTATACGTTCAGTAGTTCGCTATTGCAT
Source organism: Arion vulgaris (assembly GCA_020796225.1). Taxonomy (NCBI): domain Eukaryota; kingdom Metazoa; phylum Mollusca; class Gastropoda; order Stylommatophora; family Arionidae; genus Arion; species Arion vulgaris. The sequence goes on along the minus strand of CM036755.1, from coordinate 67,145,617 downwards.
TGTGAACTGCGAGGTCTGTTTTTACCGTTCGCAAAAATCCGCGCGAACGAATTTGCTTCCAAACTGCCCGCTACGGAGTTTGAACTAGGCACTCTTGGGTTGTGACCGAGCTCAATAGCGTTTAAGCTACAGACGCCCACAAGTCTTCATATTACATATTGGAAATGAATTCTTAGGGTAGTAATAGTCTGTCATGGGAGAAAATAAATGAAAAGATTTAGACAGACATCAATAGAAATTGATTGACAATACGATAGAGTAGGACACGCCCCCAGTCTAATGAGCGAAAATAAGTGGGAACGCCCTCAGTATAATGAACAAGGTCTTAAACAGGAGGCAGATCTAGATGACGTTGGCATGGAGATTATCCTAGGTAGTCTGTGTGTTTCCGGTGCTAACAAGGTGAGCAAAGAATAGTAATACTACCACCTACAAGGCATGTCGTAAGAGGTGACTGAGGTAGGGACCTAGGGAAGCTACCGTAGTAAATAAAAAACATCCCTGAAATCGGATGTGCTGGCCTACTTGTAAGCGCATATTTGCACAAGGTACTATCGCTCTTATGCTCGGATCACATACAAATCACACAGAGTGGTTAACAAGTGATCAATATGAAGTGCTCAAAGAAGAAGAAGGAAGAAAAACCACTCTTTGTGATTTGTATGTAATCTGAGCCTAAGACCGATTGCACGTTATGTCAGTTGTGCGGCTACAATTAGACCAGTACATACGATTACTACGATTTTATTTACTAGGGTAGCTTCCTAGTTCCTACATCAGGCGCCTCTTACGACATGCCTTGTAGGTCGCAGTGGTACTATTCTTTGCTTCCCTTTCGGGCCCCTGAACCATACGGGCGAAAGAGTGGCTTAAAAAGTGGTCGATATGGTGGAGCCTTCAAAGAAAAAGAAGATATCAACTACCACTTTCCCTAGGTATTTTGTTTTACCTTGCAACATAATTATATGCCAATGTATGCTGAAATGCAATGAAAGAGCAATCAATAACATCACTGGAAGCCACAGAGATGTAGTTTTACAGAAGAGTACTGACAATTTCACGTACAGCGAAGAAAACAAACGAGGAGGTTTTAAAACAGGCATGCACACAAAGAAACTTTATCCTACTTCTTCTTCTGTGTTCTCACTAGATTGGGATTTCGGATTCTCTAATAAAGGAAGTCGTCTGCCTCAGATTATCAGCCACGCCATACAGTTTGTCTTCTGCGTTCTCCCTAGATTAGGATTTCGGATTCTCTAATAAAGGCAGCCGTCTGCCTCAGATTATCAGCCACGCCATACAGTTTGTCTTGTGCGTTCTCACTAGATTAGGATTTCAGATTCTCTAATAAAGGAAGCCGTCTGCCTTAGATTATCAGCCACGCCATACAGTTTGTCTTGGATACTGGTGTTAGATCCGACATTCTTACTGCGTGGCTAAATCTCCGAGGCAGATCGGCGACCTTAGAATGCGTTATCCCATTCCTCATTGTGAGGGGTCGTTGCACCATGTTATGCGCGTTACGGTGCATCCGTTTTCTGCAAGCATGTGTTTCGGGTTAGCATTCCCTAGCCTTTAATTGCTACACAACCGTCCCGCAAGGCAACGGGCCGATGTTTTCAAAACATTGAAACCTTATCCAAAAAATATGAATCAGAAAATCAAGGCTCTTCGGGTGCGAAGAGAAGGTTTAAAACATTAGGTGACAATAGGTAAAATTCAGGGAAGAAAAGATCCTGAAGACAGAGGGAGAAGATATTGGATGGTCTGGCATCTTGGTTCGACAAAAGGTCGACGTCAGAACTGATTACATGCCCCAAGCAGAGAGAGTTGTGGAGAGATATGATCGCCTAGGCCGGCAGGCATGGCACTTGATTGATTGATACTGAAATAGCTAGTATACTTGCTTTGCATCTTCTTCTTCGAACGATCCAAATCGACCACTTGTTAAACCACTCTTTGTTACTTCCTATGTGATCCGAGTCTAAGAGCGGTTGTACTTTGTGCCAGTTATGCACCTTCAAGATTGCAAGCACATCCGATTTCTGCAGCGCTTTTTATTTACTAAAGTAGCTACCTCAATCGCCTCTTACGACAGGCCTTGTAAGTCACAGTGGTGCTATTTATTTCTCCCTTTGACTGCCCCAGCAACACATGGGTGATCGATTTGTATCATTTAAAAATTTACTCACAGCAAGTATACCGGCTTAAATAATCAAATGGTTTAATCAGTCAAAAAATCAATTTCTCCAATATATAACATAGCGGGGCAAGAGGCTTGTTTACTTTCCTTTTACTCGATATATAACATAGCGGGGCAAGAGGCTTGTTTACTTTCGTTTTACTTGATATATAACATAGCGGGGCAAGAGGCTTGTTTACTTTCGTTTTACTTGATATATAACATAGCGGGGCAAGAGGCTTGTTTACTTAAGTTTTACTTGATATATAACATAGCGGGGCAAGAGGCTTGTTTACTTTCGTTTTACCTGATATATAACATAGCAGGGCAAAGGTGTTCTTTACTTTCGTTGTCCCTGATATATAACATAGCGAGGCAAAGGTGTTCTTTATTTCGTTGTCCTGATATATAACATAGCAGGGCAAAGGTGTTGTTTACTTTCGTTGTCCCTGTTATATAACATAGCAGGGCAAAGGTGTTCTTTAATTTCGTTGTCCCTGATATATAACATAGCGGAGCAAAGGTGTTGTTTACTTTCGTTGTCCCTGTTATATAACATAGCAGGCAAAGGTGTTTTTACTTTCGTTGTCCCTGATATATAACATAGCGGAGCAAAGGTGTTCTTACTTCGTTGTCCCTGATATATAACATAGCAGGGCAAAGAGCTTTCCTTACTTTCGTTTTCCCTGATATATAACATAGCGGAGCAAAGGTGTTCTTTACTTTCGTTTTCCAAAAATCGAATCTGGTTCATGGACATGGACATACGAAACAAATTATTGACAGGTACATTTATCCCAAATTTCAAATAACAGAAACTACTGTTACTTCAGTTTCGTTGAATAAATTATTATTCCCAACCACTTAACATTTGTTCAAAGGCGTATAACAATGTGGGAAACCCGATTCGTACAATAACAAGTACACAAGGGACTGGACATTTTATACAATAGTTTTACCACACAAATCAATACTCAACGAAAATTCGTCGCAAATAGAAAGTGATGGTGATGGCGGCCTGTTGGTCTCCAGAGACATTGCGTACAACACACATACGAGAGGAAGGATTTAGTGTGTGGGTACCGTGAGGTGAAGCTTGAATGCAATCTGCTGTGGGAGTGGAGTGGGAGTGAGTATTCTGATGTGGAATATCCTTATGTAGAATGTCCCCGTTGCAGTACGTTGCTTTTCTCATAGTCCGCTTGTCTGGGCTCTCTGTGGCCTAGAGGTTAGCTGCTCGTCTTTCGTGGCAACTGTACCAGGTTCGCACCCTCGCGGAACCATGTGGATATTTTGTCAGAGATCCTTGATTTTACTGTAGGTGAGATCGAGTTCCTAGTCCTATCGGAGACGGACGATAAAACGTAGGTCCGGTGTTCAGTTTGAGCAAGTAAAAGAACCATTGGCAGTTCAAAATCGGGAAGAGCAGGCTGAAAATCCGCAACCCGAGCAAAATGCATTAGAAAAGACTAAAATAAAATTCCTACAAAAATATTTTACCATCCTCAAAATGACATCCGCTCGTGTGGTGCTGGGACTTGCAAGGGCAAAGAATAGTAACACTGCGACCTACAAGGCATGTCGTAAGAGGTGACTTTCTAGGCCTTAGGAAGCTACCTAGTAAATAAAAGCATCGCAGAAATCGGATGTGCTGGCCTACTTGTAGGCGCATAACTGGCACAACGGACCAGGACCCTTCTTAGAAGAATATCCCATACAAATCACACAGTTAACAAGTGGTCGATATGAAGCGAACGAAGAAGAAGAAGAAGACGACAAAGAAAATTACATCGAGGACCGTCGCCGATGCTACGGACTTCGTGTACTGCAGCTGAGATCTTTCTATGTAAGAAAGACATTGGAGCACACATGCTTACTCACCGAAGTGCAATGATGATGATCCTATCAATCAATCATTCAGCTTGAAAAACTAGCAGTCTCTAGTAACTTACTTCCCATCTCTAACGTCATGTTCAATGTCTCTTTAATATCCTGTAGCTACTATCTTGCTATACAAAATCATATTTAAAATAATTCCTCTCGTACCGTTATACGTTACATATGGCCTGCAAGCAATTTTTCCATACCGCTCTATTCTGGGCAACTCTCTCAATCCCCTCCATGGAACTGAGACCGATATTTTTTGTCTCTCTCAGCAAAGTTTGTTTCTGGGGTATCTCTATGTCGTCTTCTCTTTCTTGAACACTTTGCATCCCACTTCAATGTCTGCTTTGATATTCTTTGATCATTTCTTTTCAAAGTGTGTCTAACATATCTCCATCTTATCCTTCTTATAACAGTTGTTACTAGTGGTTGACCAGACATAGCTCTTATTTTATCACTTCTGAAAACATTATATTTTATGTCATTTATTTTTCACAATCTATTTTCAAATTGCTATCTATATCTTTAGTCATTAAAAGGCTATAAAAGAAATTAAAAGATGGATTAGCATTGCTTTACAAAAACTATAAGAACTAACAAACATGTGGAAGGAAACTGACATAAGAACAAAGATCAAATGTTTAAGAGCCTGCATTTTTTCCTTGGCAACATATGGTGTTGAGAAGTGGACTATTAACAAAGCAGCGGAGAAGATCATTAATGCCTTTGAATGGAAACGCTACAGAAGAGTACTTAGAATATCATGGACAGAGAAGAGAACAAATGCTTCTGTTCTGCAACAGCTTGATATTAAAAAGAGGTGACTATTAAAGAGCATAAGAACAAATTAAATATTTCGGATACATCAAATGACATTAGTGCCTACAGAAGATAATTTTAGAGGGAATGGTACTCGGAAGAAGAATGAGAAAAAAAACCTAGAAGATGATGGGTGTAAGATATTGTTGACGATCTGAAAATGACCGCTGCTGACGACGGTTAACTTGCACAAAAAAGAGAGTTGTTCAGAACGGATGTCATGGAAGTCAAGTTCTGGAAGGGACAAGCTACTTGATGATGAACTAATATCAAATTAGATCTCCCTGTCTTGTCATCCACGAACCAACTTCTTTTTGACCCTTCGTTCCTAGGTAAGCATAGGTCCGCAACCAAGGCTTTACAAACTCGTCTATCCAATACTATATTTTCCAGATCTCCTCTTTCCCTATTTTCTTGTATTCCGTCTACAACTCCCATCTCCAGGTGTTCCTGTGTCTGCCCTTACCTCTACTGCCCTGGGAGATCTATCGGAGAACATGTCTCGTGATGCTATCAAGGGGTTTCCTCAGTGTATTTCCTATCAATGATCACCTTCTGCCCCTTATCTCTTGATCCACCTGCCTTTATCCCACTCTATCCCAAAGTTCCCTGTTTGTGGTTCTGTCACACAATCGCAGATGGAGCCTCCTGTGCAGGGATCTATTGATGAATGTCTGCAACATTTTTGTGTTGCCTTAAGTTGTTCTCCATATAGAAGGACAGCATTTACATTTGAGTCAAATATCATAATATTAGTTTGATTCCTATATAAGGAAGACTGCAGTAAAACTATGTAGCAATGACGAAACACGTACAAACACATTAAATGGAGACTGCAGTAAAACTATGTAGCAATGACGAAACACGTACAAACACATTAAATGGAGACTGCAGTAAAACTATGTAGCAATGACGAAACACGTACAAACACATTAAATGGAGACTGCAGTAAAACTATGTAGCAATGTAAAAACTATGTAAAAACAAAGTACTATAGTTTTACAAAATATAAAAAAGTGGGGAAAAATTCCTGACATATCCTTTACAGAACTTTGTTATCAACCACAGTAAACAAGTCACTGATTTTCTAGGCCCCACTTTTAGTAGTTTGCCATTGCTTTCTGAACGGTGATGCCTATTTATACCTTTCGTAAAAATCCACGTGAGATAATTTGCATCCAAAATGTCAGCCGCGATGTTTGAACTATGTAATCTTGTGTTCTGATCGAGCTCACTACTGCTCATAGCCGCCCACAATATAATAAATCTCTCATATTAACCAAATTGCCTCCAAACTCTCCTATTAGTAACACACAGTAAAGCATGGGATGTTCATATTACATAAACTCACAACAGAGAAAAGAAGTAAAGTTATTAACAAGTTCATAACAATAACAATACAATAACACAACATGTAGTAAAACATATATATTTTATGAAACCTGACACTGACAGCTCATTAGTTATCAATTGTGAAGATAGAATTCACAACAACAAAATATTTTGCTAATATCGTATCTGTTAGGAGTGGGCATGTGTAGCTTAAGCGGTAGTAAACTCGTTCACAACCAACGTGTAACTGGTTCAAACTCCGCCGCAGACAGTTTGAAAGCAAATTTGTTTGCGTAGAATTTTATGTACGGTAAAACATAGAACCTCACTGGTCAGAAAGCAATTGTAAACGACTGAACGTATAAGTAGTGCCTAGAAAATCTACGACTTGTTTACTGTTGTTGATAGCAACGTCCTGTAAAGGATATATCACGATTTTAATTTCATCTGTTAGAAGCGTATGGACGAAGGGATTAGAGCGCTGGCTTCCATTCGTGGGACCCTTGTTCAATACACGGTAAGGACAATGAGTTTATTTTTGTTTTCTGTTGGGGTGGGATAAATAACAAACATTTTAACCTGAACAGTTTCGCAGAGACAGTTTCGATAGAGAAACCAACCTGTTTGTTTGTCTAGATTTGTAAGTTAAATCAGTTTTCTTAACTAACATATTAGTTTATCGTATATAACGTTTAGTAGTCACCCTACAATAGCGTCTGTGGCTTAGGGGATAGTGACTCGGTCTATTAACCCCGACGTTCTGAGTTCGAATCATGCTGCGGACAATTTGGTGGCAAATTGGTTCGTGTGGATTTTACAAAGGACATCAATAATGATTTTAATAATGCCTAGAAAAATCACAAACAGCGTTAAAAGCTGGGTTTGATTCGCAAAGTCCTGTAAAGGATATGCAATTAACTAACCAGTCACCATATGAAGAAGATAAGATAAGATTTCGCTCGTGTGGTGCCAGGACAAGCAAGCACGCAAAGAGTAGTATCACTGCGACCTACAAGACGACTTGTAAGAGCCCAATGAATGCAAGCCCTAGGGAAGCTGCCCTAGTAAATTCAAATCATCGCAGAAATCGTATGTGCTGGCCTACTTGTAGGCGCATAATTGGCACAAAATATAAGCGATCTTAGGCTCAGATCACATACAAATCACAGAGAATGGTTAACAAGTGGTTGATATGGATCGTTCGAAGAAGAAGAAGAAGAGGTTTAGAAACACACAATGCATACATGTATATAACAATCTTGCCTAGGCTCAGATCACATACAAACAATGCATACATGTATATAACAATCTTGTAATGATATTAAAATATGTTGCAACGAGACAATACGAGATGTTACTGAAGACAAGCACAAGTGGTGGAATGCTTAACGAGTCTGTGAAATATATCCTCCGCAAAATGGTTCACTTAAGGATACACACGTACACAGATGACCGTAAATCCTGGAATAATAACACTTATTGGGAGATATGTCCGATGCACATATTTCCGAGTTAATCCTTATTTTCACAATATATATTACGAAATCACACAAAATCGCTAGTTAGGTCAACTTCTGTATCACATTGTGAAGCTAAGGAAAGCGATTGAACAAACATCGGCGACATATCTACTCACTTTCTACATCACAGCCGGGTCTGAACTCATGAATCTATCTCTCGCTCTCGCCTCGCTCTCTCGCTAACTTCCTTTACATTTCTCTAGCTCCCAGCTTGAAAACGCACGTTGAAGCGGTGGGTAGATTTTATCATGGATCGAGCGTAGTAGCGAGTGGTCCTCCAGGCCGCGTGTGTTGTGTGAGCCAGTGGTTGGGTTGCTGTTATTTCTCTTTTATTTTTATGCTATTGTATTTTAGTTGAAAGCTTACACGATGTTGTTGTCTACTAAGGTCGACTAAGATGACTACTGGTAGGTGATGTGTCATCTTGAGACTGATGTCCTGACGTCATACTGATAGTGGGAACATGACAGCAGTCTTCGTGTGTTGTTTATTCGAAGTCGATGCTTTATCGTCAAAAACAATGAAAAGTATACTGTAAAGGAGCTCTGCACAACTCATTCCACTCGGGAGCTATGACGCCGATGTTATACATCTGTGCCGCTCTATTTTATTCCTCCAGCTGCAACCCTTTTACTCCATTTTTTACCTCCAAGCGCGTTTTTTTGTGTGAAATGTATACTGAATCCGCCAGTATACTAACTTTGCTATATCTTTTTTGTTTAAATACCACTAGCACATATATCAACTCAGTAGAATAAAGGAGTTAACATTAATCAGAATTCTCTCTCTCGCGATCGTTCTTAAGTCGGTTTTATCATTCTATTGTGATATATAAACAGCCAAACATCAGAACGTGATGTACGTGCACAGCCTTCAGTACCTATTAGAGCTCAGGTGCTTATCCTTGGGTGGTGTGTTCGATTTCAACCAGCGTTTGTGTACGGTTCGCTCTCCGATAGCCTTTTGCTGTCCCCAGCCAAAACCCACAAGGCAGCAGGTGGTCATTTTCTTTTAGGGCAGCGACCCTTAGACGGCCTGCCCACCCCGGCTTATGAGCGCCATCTGCCCAGCAAACCGGTCGTTTTGTGGACTTCTTGGTTTGCCGCCCGTCCAGTTTTGTGTACGGTTTGCTCCGCTAGACTTTGATTGTCCCCAAACAAACTACAAAGCAGCAGTAAAATCAGAATTATTTTGTTTTTAATATGTTTCTGAATAACACTCTGATTCGGTAAGCATAATATTTAACACAATTAAACTTTGTTGTCAGGATTAAGTTTTCATTTCTTATTATTTTCAATTATGTTACTATTAATATTCTACTTCTTCTTCACTTCCAACCCCCAACGAAGCACAGGTCTTCAACAAACTGCTCCCACCTCTTCCTCTTTCTTGTTGTCACTTCCAATTCTTTTCATGTTTTATCTATCCTTTTAATATTAGTTCTCTTCTCCTCGTTTGTCTAGGCCTTCCCCTACTCCTCTTTCCATGCGGGTTCTAAAACAGTGTCTGTCTTGCAATGCTTCCAGTCGGTCTTCTCAATGTGTGTCCTATCCATCGCCATGGTCTCTTCCTTAGCTCTTTCTCCACTGGTATCTGCTTAGTTCTTTCTCTGAGTTCCTCGTTTATAATCTTATCATACCATCTCAGTCCCTCTATTCTACTCTCTTCCTTAGCTCTTTCTCCACTGATATCAGCTTAGTTCTTTCTCTGAGTTCCTCGTTTATAATCTTATCATACCATCTCAGTCCCTCATATCATCTCCTTCCCTGACGTCTTCTCCACTGATATCTGCTTAGTTCTTTCTCTGAGTTCCTCGTTCGTAATCTACCATACTATCTCAGTCCCTTTATTCTACATAAACATATTACTATTGCATGTTTCGCATGACTCATGCTCCTCCACAGTCATATGTGCCTAGATATATAAAACAAAACGATGAATACCATTCAGGGCGCAGAGCACGAGGCAGGCCAAGAACACGATGGATAGATAACATCTCAGAGTCCCTGCGAAAGCATGGACTGACAGCGTCAAGCGCAACACACCTGGCACAAGATAGAAAACTAACTCTCCCCACGACACTTCACGGCAAATGTGGTTAAGATAAGAAGACCAATGTTGTAAAGCAATTAAAATAATTCAAAATTATATATGACGTAAAAAGCAATCACAATAATTCGTTCAATCAATCAAGTGTCATGTCTGCCAACGTAAACGACCTGGTCTTTCTCCAACTCTCTCTGTCATTGGTGTAGTTAACTCTGAGTGGATCAGGGCAAAAGTCATGTTTTTACAAGCCATTTGTTTTAGAATTAAAAAGGCCTTTAGTGTGGCTCCTGGTAAAAGTCGTCCAACTAAAAGCCACATAGTGTGGTTTGTTAGAAACAAAGAGTTAATCTGTTCTGACGTCGATCTTTTATCAAACCACCCATCATCTTCTTTTCTGTCCTCCACAACCTCTCCTTCCCTGAATTGTGCCTGTTGTTACCAAATGTTCTAAACTCACTTTTCGGGATATATCCCGAAGAACCTTGATTGTCTGATTCTTATTCTTTTGATAAGGTTTCTTTGTGTGCAGGCCTCTTTTAAAACCTCATCATTTGTTTTCTTCGCTGTCCGTGGAATTTTCAGCATTTTTCTGTAAAACCCTACGTCTGGGGCTTCAAATGATCTTATTAATTGCTTGTTCATTTTCCATGATACGCTGCCATACATAAGTTCAATATAGTACTGGAGCACTCGTTGCAAATGGTTACAAAGAACGATATGGAAAGCATTCCTTTACGCACAAATCAGCCAGAAACACCATACTAGACGTACTGACTACGCCTGAATTCATAGCGGGCGAACGAGTAGAAGAAGAAGAAGAAGACGGTACAATGAACGAAAGTCTAATTCAATCAAACGATCGATCCTTATTAAGCATTGCACATCAACACGGTTTCGTATAATCAATACATATTTATATAGAACAGATGAACTGAACATCAACTTGTACCTAGCACTATAGCATAGGCGTATACGTACTTATCACGAGGTGTGGGGGAAGGCTTGTCAAATGACCATGTGAGTGTTGTTACATAAAGAGATACCGCTAAAAACTAAAGCAAATCTTATAAGAATGATTTTCTGGCTAACACTATTTTACCAGTGTCAAACATGTTAATGTCAATGATTCGTCTGTCAGGCCGTCTCTTGTTCGTACTACGCTTGAGCATTGTTGGTATAGCGCTCTAATATTGTCTAATAGTTGACCATGAATTCCGTATACACTTAGTATGGTCCATAGTTTGTTTCTGTCTATTCTATCAAAGATCATTTCTTGGTCTATGAATGCTAAGTTGAGCTGTTTGTCGTATTCTATGATGTTTTCACTGAGTTGCCTTAGTGTGAACAAGGCATCTGTACAACTCTTTCCCTTTCTAAACCCAAACTGAGCGATGTTCAGCTGTGGCTCTATTATAGGTTTGATTCTAGATTCCATAATTTTAGCATATAATTACCCAGCATGACTAAATTAACATATATTATCGCAAAATTTTCTTATGAGCAGCAGATATTAAACGAAGGTCTTCATGTTCTTCTTCTTTGTTCGTCACACTGTTACCGGGCTGTTGCCCAGTGTCGTGATTATCTATTTTTGTCTTGCGCTGTTTTGGTGGCTTGGATGATTGTTATTTTTGCTTTTTGATTGGATTCTGCTATGCCATCTAATCATCTTTTTCGTGGTCCTCCTCTCACCTTCTTTATTGATGTTCTGTTGTAGAAAACTATGTTTGCTGTGGAGTTTGGGTGCATTCTTATTAAGTAGCCAAACCACTTCATTCTTTGTTTCTCAATGTAATTCAAGCAAGGTTCTGTGCCAACTTTCTTTCTTTCTTATGCTGATGTTGGTGACTGTCTTTTCTGGTGTTGTTAGTAATTTTTCGCAGGCAGCGCATTTCACATGTAGTTTTTTTTGTGTGTGACTGCGCTTTGCTCATTGTCCATGATTGGCTCTGGTACCACAAAGGAGGTTTGAAAATATCCAAATCCCGTTGCCCGGGAAAAAACTCATTAGAAAAGATTTTAAATAAAATTCTTTCTCTTCTTCTTTACTTTCAATTTCTACTTCTTCTTCTTCTAGTTCTTCTTCTTCTTCTTCTACTTCTTCTTCTTCTTCTACTTCTTCTTCTTCTTCTTCTACTTCTACTTCTTCTTCTTCTTCTTCTTCTTCTTCTTCTTCTTCTTTCTTCTACTTCTTCTTCTTCTTCTTCTTCTTCTTCTTCTTCTTCTTCTTATCTTCTTCTTCTTCTTCTTCTTCTTCTTCTACTTCTTATCTTATTTGTATTCCTCTTCTTCTATTCATTCAATTTCTACCACTGTTCCTTTTGCGTCTTCTACTGCATTTGTTTATGCTGTAATCAGTGGCAGCTCGTCATTGAGGGCCAGTGGGTCGGGCCCTCCAAAATAATGTGTACGGTGTATTTATCATTTTATAAATTATTTATTCCTAATTATTACTTTTAAAGTGATGCTGATTAGTTTTTAAAATGGAATATATAAAGCTAAAATACCATATAGTCTGAAATTCAGCATCTTTCTTCACCAATTAGTATACAACTTCTAGGAATATATAAATAATAGTAAATACTAATAAATAACCTAGACCAAAACCATGATTTTTCCCAAAATGTTTGTCTGGCCCCACCAACAAATATGATTACGAGTCGCCACTGGTTGTAATTATTATTGTATATTTCGTTGCTCCTTTATTTAATGTTACTGCTTTTTATGTTATGGTGGTGTTGTTGTTGCACATGTCGTTGTTGTTTCTATTTTCTGGCTCATGTTTTTGTTCAGTATACTATATTACATCGTTCTTCTTCTTCTGCGTTCGCTTGCTATGAATTCAGTCGTAGCCATGGCTCCTAGTGTGTCGCTTCTCACTGATTTTTGTGTGAAAGCCTGCGTACCGTTTTATTGGTTTCCTCGACATACAGGCGGGCTTTCTCCCGCTTCAGATGTATTACATCCAAAGCCGTGCCGTGCTATGATGCAGAGAGGCGGCGCATCAGGCGGCCCCGTAAGAATGGCGGCATAAGCAGCAAAATCAAAATTACAATTGAAAGTTATTTTAAAGGAAAAACATTTAATGGGCGGAATTTCGAAGACTTGCATCATACTGTGAAAATATACCGCACGGCACTGATTACATCGTCCTAATAGCTTTCTTCGTCCTGAACATTCTTCTATCAATTTTCAAACAACACACCAGAAATTTTATTGAACTGCATAATTTCCTTCATCGCTATCCTTCTCGTATCACTCATCAGACAACAATACCAGCAGATTCAGTCAACTGTATGACTCCATTCTTCTTTATCCATTTTATGTCAATCATCACATCAGAAATCCAGTCGTTTCAATGAACTGTATGATTCGCTTCATGTCATACACGGAGCTTCTCATATTAGAGAATAAGACCGACTGAAAAGATCGTATTTTTACAAATTACTCCCTTCAATGATACCCAATAAAGACACAGACATCAGCCAAAACGGAGATTTTATTTCAATTTGTAAAGATATGGGTCCAATTAAAATATATTGGAGACTGCTTCTTCTTCTTCTTCTGCGTTCGTCCACTATGAATTCAGAAGCAGCAGACGGCGCCTGTTGTGGCGCTTCTGATCAGGGCCGTGCGGTATATTTTCTCAGTGATGCAAGTCGTCGAAATGCCGCCCCTCAAATGGTTTTTCCTTAAAATAACCTTTAATTGTAATTGTGTTTTGGTTGCTTATGCCGCCCCTCTTACAGTCCCGCCTGATGCGGCCGCCTCTCTGCATCATAGCACAGCACGGTCCTGCTTCTGAATGATGTTTGCTTGAAAGATGAAAGACTGCTTACCGTTTTATTGGTTTCCTCGCCATACAGACGGGGGTCGTCTCCGACATCAGAGGTATAATGGAGATAAGGAAAAGCATAGCATATCCTAAAGGACGTAGCCATGAACCACAGTAAACTAGTCGTTGATTTTCTAGGCACCACTTATAAGTTCAGTAGTTTGATAACCATGGAGATAAAAACTAGGTTAATTTGAATAAATGCGTCAGATACGCTAATACCGAAAGTCGATGTTTTTTCATATCTCTCCATATCGACAAATTTTTAACCACTCTTTGTGATTTGTATTGATGTCATCCTATGAGCGATCGTACATTGTGCAACTCGTCACGAGTCAACTCGTGAAACCATTCATATATTCTTTCAGAGATCCCTGATCTCAGTGTTGGTGAGATCGAGTTCCTAGTCCTATAGGAGACGGACGATAAAACTTAGGTCCCGTAATCAATTTGTGAACATAAAAGAATCCTTGGCAGTTAAAAATCGAGAAAAGCAGGCTGGAAGGCCGCTGCCTTGGCAAAATTCATTAGAAAAATTTAAGAATACATTTTACAAAATATCTTCTTTATATTCAAAAGTGACATCGTGACCCTCATCAGTACTACCTAGTTCGTGTACTGCCGCTGAGATCTCCCTGTGTAAGAAAGAGATCGGCGCACTACCGCTGAGATCTCCCTGTGTAAGAAAGAGATCGGCGTACATATGGTTGGTTACTCAACTAAGCGCAAAGATGATGGTCCTATAGACACGCAATACAAGGGCCCTCGGGGGAACCGCACTTCCTCTCTGGGTTCCAACCATGATAGAGAAAACATATTATTTAGTTGCTAACTTCTCTGTTCGTCTTGGAGATCTAAAACAAACTTCTTAAACAGCCCATGTCAAGTGTATTAATTTGTTTCACTTCTGTTGCATGCTAAATTCATTATTCTCTGCTAGAAAGATCAAGGTACTCAGCATACATACAGTTTACAAAATCATATTGATGTTGATACTTTACACGTTGTTTCTTTTTTACGTTTAGCAATGACATAAAAAAGAAAAGTTTTGAGGTCATACCGATCTGCTTCAGTAGGTCTGTATCAATTCCAAGGTCATCATTGATAGTGAAATCAAGTTGATGGAGGAATTTACCATCTACTCTCAGTTCAGTTTCCATTTATAATTTTATTTGGGAATTTTGTTATTTCATTGCACTATGTGATATATTCATAGGTGTTCCTATCTTCATTATATTATCTCCAGCATCTTGATATATTCATAGGTGTTCCTATCTTCATTATATTATCTCCAGCATCTTGATATATTCATAGGTGTTCCTATCTTCATTGTATTATCTCCAGCTCCTTGCTATATTCATAGGTGTTTCTATCTTCATTGTATTATCTCCAGCTCCTTGATATATTCATAGGTGTTCCTATCTTCATTGTATTATCTCCAGCATCTTGATATATTCATAGGTGTTTCTATCTTCATTGTATTATCTCCAGCTCCTTGCTATATTCATAGGTGTTCCTATCTTCATTGTATTATCTCCAGCTCCTTGCTATATTTATAGGTGTTTCTATCTTCATTGTATTATCTCCAGCTCCTTGCTATATTCATAGGTGTTCCTATCTTCATTGTATTATCTCCAGCTCCTTGATATATTCATAGGTGTTCCTATCTTCATTGTATTATCTCCAGCTCCTTGATATATTCATAGTGTTTCATCTTCCTTATATTATCTCCAGCATCTTGATATATTCATAGGTGTTTCTATCTTCCTTATATTATCTCCAGCTCCTTGATATATTCATAGGTGTTTCTATCTTCCTTATATTATCTCCAGCATCTTGATATATTCATAGGTGTTTCTATCTTCCTTATATTATCTCCAGCTCCTTGATATATTCATAGGTGTTCCTATCTTCATTATATTATCTCCAGCATCTTGATATATTCATAGGTGTTTCTATCTTCCTTATATTATCTCCAGCATCTTGATATATTCATAGGTGTTTCTATCTTCCTTATATTATCTCCAGCTCCTTGATATATTCATAGGTGTTTCTATCTTCATTGTATTATCTCCAGCTCCTTGATATATTCATAGGTGTTTCTATCTTCCTTATATTATCTCCAGCTCCTTGATATATTCATAGGTGTTCCTATCTTCATTGCATTATCTCCAGCAGGGGTCTCTCTGTCATGTAGAGGCTAGGTACTCATCTCTCATGCCAAAGGTACCAGTTTCTCTCTTTTGTGGAGCCATCTGGATATTTCTCCAGTGATCCCTGATCTCAGTATAGGCGAGAGTTCCTAGTTCTATCAGAGACGGACGAGAAAATATAGGTATCGTGTTTACGTTGAGCACGTAAAAGAATCATTAGCAGTTCAAAATCGAGAAGACCAGGCTGGAAAGCCGCTACCCGGGCAAAATTCATTATCATCATCATCAAGTTGTTTGTCCCTTCCAGAACTTGACTCCCATGACAACAGTCCTAAAATCTCTCTATTCTGTGCAAGTTGACCGGCATCAGCAGCAGTCATTCTCAGATCGCCAATGACATCTTACTCTCATCGTCTTCATGGTCTTCCTCTCATTCTTCTTCAAGGCACGATTCCCTCCAAAATTATTTCTCTAGACACTCATGTCGCTTGATGACAGACAATAGCATCTACTGCAAGTCTGTCCTCTCCTGGATGAGCTGAGAAGCAACAAATGGCCACACCCAATCGACCTGAAAACTAAGCTGTGGTGGTACCTGAGACTTACTCGCCACTTTATGGTACACAGTGAATTACCAGATATCGATGATTAACCCGTACTCTCCTTTGAGCGGATATACTGGCTCGCAGTAATTTTTAAAAGGACACAAAGCCAGTATACTGGTTAATACAGTATACATTTCTGATAAATCATCCCAAAACAGTTGATGTATGGCGAACTTGAAGGGGGCTACGTTCTGCTGGTGGACCGAAAAAAAACGTAAAGACACTCTTAAAGTGTCTCTGAAATGCTTCGATATAGACACCACGTGCTGGAATCCCTTGCGCAAGATCGTCAAATATGGAGCTGTAACAACAGAAGAGGAACCCGCATAGCTGAGAATCATTGTGCCGTTGAGGCATGGAGAAAACGAGCTGCACGAAAACACAGAACACACAACAACCACATGTCTAGCCTTGATCATGTATGCCCCACCTGTGGTAGGGGATTGTGTTTTGGATTGGAATTTACAGTCACCTCTGCACACCCCAGAGAGGTGCAGCAGCACACGTCTGAGACTGTTGTCATCCTCGCTTGCGATGGACGACTATTATACAGTTCAGTATAAATCGTCTAGGGGTAAATAAAAACAATTACGGGGAACGGGAGGAGATTCACCCAGAACAATTTTGTGTTTTTTTTTTTAAATTAACAGGAAAAAAACTAACAAACATATTGTCATATAATTTGGCATAAGATATTGCTTTTGATGATAAACAACGTTTAGCGTATGCATTGTAATTACTTATTTGAAAACTAATTAATTTTCTTGAAAATATATTTTTGAAACCTCCCTTCATCGTGCAGTGGATTTCAATAACATAAGACGTGCAAAGAATGACAAACTGACATATGATTTACATATCACCCATAATTACGGCGTAATCCTCCAAAAAATGTCTAACCAAATTGGTTTTGTAGATATGGTTTTTGCAATGTAACCCTTCCAAATTAAAAACAAATTTCTAAGTATAACAACAATATCTCTGCTGATATATAGTTTAGACAAAAAGTGGAAGTTCACGCTATAATTATGAATGATATGTGCATCATATGCAAGTTTGGCATTCTTTGTACTTCTTACATTTGGAAATCCACTGCACGATGAAAAGATTTTTAAAATATATATAACATATTAAGTATAAATAATTACAATGCATACACTTGACGTTATTTATCATCAATAACAATATCTTTTGCAACATGAGGCCAAATTGTATGACAATATGTTTGCTAGTTGTTGTTTTTCTGTTAATTTGAAAAAGACATCATTTTCTGTGTGGGTCTCCGCCTTAGAAGACATTTTTCTGTGTGGGTCTCCGCCTTGAGAAGACATTTTTCTGTGTGGGTCTCCGCCTTAAGAAGACACTTTTCTGTGTGGGTCTCCGCCTTAGAAGACATTTTCTGTGTGGGTCCTCCCTTAAGAAGTTAGGTAGAGTTCGAACCGCATATCATTATTTCCACAAACACAATAATGATTGTCGAATCATTCAATCATTCAATCAATCTGTTCTCCATTATCTAACATGCATTAATTTAAGTTAGTCGTATGGTATCTTTTTATAAATTATCATTGAAAAATACACTTTTCTATTTCTAATGTTATTATTCAATCAAACCATTTCTCTCCACAATACATATGTTTGTTTTGTCTAGTTAAACCATTTCTCTCCACAATACATATGTTTGTTTTGTCTAGTTAAACCATTTCTCTCCACAATACATATGTTTGTTTTGTCCAGTCAAACCATTTCTCTCCACAATACATATGTTTGTTTTGTCCAGTCAAACCATTTCTCTCCACAATACATATGTTTGTATTGTCTAGTTAAACCATTTCTCTCCACAATACATATGTTTGTATTGTCTAGTTAAACCATTTCTCTCCACAATACATATGTTTGTTTTGTCCAGTCAAACCATTTCTCTCCACAATACATATGTTTGTATTGTCCAGTCAAACCATTTCTCTCCACAATACATATGTTTGTATTGTCCAGTCAAACCATTTCTCTCCACAATACATATGTTTGTATTGTCTAGTTAAACCATTTCTCTCCACAATACATATGTTTGTATTGTCTAGTTAAACCATTTCTCTCCACAATACATATGTTTGTATTGTCTAGTTAAACCCTTTCTCTCCACAATACATATGTTTGTATTGTCTAGTTAAACCATTTCTCTCCACAATACATATGTTTATATTGTCCAGTGATGCATACTTTTTCTTACTTTTTAGGATATAAGTGACTATGCGAGATATTAATTTTTCTTAACAACGCATTGTTTACTCCTAGTTACCAAGCATTTTCTCAAATAATTATGATTCCTACACTAAAAAGGTGAATTAGTAATGATTCTAATCTTCTCAACCCTTCTGTAGAAGAAACATATTGAAAAATCGCGCCATGCAAAGGGATATTACTCTCAATTTAATGACAAGCGTCAGTGTTTACACGTGAGGCTGAAAATGTTTTGCCAACCTGGCCTGTTCAACCATTTATTGTACATCTGTTTTAGTGAATTAATTTCTTATTTCGTGCAACATATATCAATAGATTTAGCAAGAATAATATCTCTACTCTCCCTCTCTCTCTCTCTATCTCTCTCTCTCTCTAGTCTTTTACGCCCTTGACGTTTAAGGCAGCAACAAACACACACTATTCTTCTCTATTCATGGCCTTCCTCTGTATTGTGTTCCAGCTATGATTCATTTCTTTCAGTTAGTGCTTTATCGTTCTCTTTCAGGTTGTCTTGGGTTTTCCACGTTTTCGTTTACCCTCTGGCGTCCATCTCAGTGCAGTTTTCGTGTCAGAGCCAGTTCCCATGCGCATCACATGTCTGATCCATCTCCAGCGTCATCTTCGGATGATGGTCAAGAACAATATGAGTGACTTGATATAAATGTGTTCTCTGGCTTGAAATCAAACATTTCTTTACTGTTTACCATCTTGTTCAGTTCAAATATGGCTGGGTCATGATGTTTCTTTCAATTTTTGCCAACGTATATATGGGTCTTTCTTTCTTTCTTTCTTGTCTCCAATCCTGTTTTGTTTCACATCATCAGGTCAAGAAGAGATGTCTTAAACGGACATTTGTGTGCGCTTCGTAAATAGTGTCTTTCGTTGCCTCTGTTATCTCTGAGGTCCATCTTTTGCGTGGCCTGCCTGTTGCTTTGTACCCATTGTATCGGAGCAGCAATACTCTTTGAGGTGTACTGTCTGTTGGTAATCTGCTTACGTGACCGAACCATTTAATTTGTTGTTTCTTGATGAAGTCTAGTACTGATGTTGTACCCACTTTTTCCTGATGTCTTCATTTCTAAGCCGGTCTCTTCTTGTTACACCCAGCATTCTGCGTAGACACTTCATCTCTATCGCGACTAGTTTTCTTCTATCATTTGTTGTCAGCGTCCAGGTTTGGCACTGGTAACATTATAGTATATATGGGTATAGTTGTAAAGTGTATTTTGCTGACCTAACCATCTACAAAAACTGTTAACTATACGCTTGATTACATTAATGTTTATTCAAACTAAACCACTCTCACCGCTGTCTGAATATCAAAATTATGTTACTAACCGAACCGGGTTTGGACCTAGTCAGATTTAATATTGTTGGATCATCTATTGCATAGATTCTCAATCTTGTTCAGACCGTCGTCCACTTTGCACGACATAAACCTTGTAACGCCCTCTACACATTATAACAGTTTGTCAACGCCCCCCTTTCCCCACACATATATATATACATACTCTATTTACACTTTGACATAGAATATTGATATATATTTATTTCATACAAGGTCAATTTTCAAATGTTGATATACATGAAATAGAAAAATGATGAAAAAATGGACCGTGTAAGATGGGCGTAAGATGAATTAAAATGCAGAATTCAAATTTTAAATGATTATTCAATCGTAAAATCACGAAAATAATTTATTTAAAAATATTTATTATTAATTTCTTCTTTAAGGAGTCACCGACCCTTAATCGCCTGAACACCCCTCTCCCCAATTTTCTGAACCCACTATCACCCCTACCACCTAGAACGCTTCAGCGCCCACTGGGTGAAGGGTGTACCCCTAATTTGGGAAACGCTGATCTATTGTATGTGAAAATATCGATCAGAAACCAATCGATCTATAAATGTGTAAAACGGGCGCTGACTATATTTAATTCTGAAGGAATGATATTATGAAACCGTGTCATATCCACTACAGAACGTAGCCATTAACCACAGTAAACAAGTCTTTGATTTTCTAGGCACCGCTTATACGTTCAGTAGTTTGTCATTGCTTTCTGAACGGTGAGGTCTATTTTTACCTTTCGTAAAAATCCAAGGGAACAAATTTGCTTCCAATCTTTTGCTTCTAAAATTTGCCCGCCGAGGAGATTGAACCCGTACTCTTGAGTTGTCGCCCGTGTGCTGCCGGGGCCCGAGAGAGCAAAGAGTAGCGGCACTGCGACCTACAAGGCATGTCGTAAGAGGCGACTAAGGTGGGGTTTGGCGTAGGGCTGGCTACCCTATCCAGTAGAAAATTTTAGCCACAAATTCAACCAACCATGAACAAGTCACATAAAAATAAAATAAAAACTGTGCCAACCAAGAGGAAAGGCTCTTCTAGAAGAGGTATGAAGCGATGCAGAGAAAGCCGCAAGGAGTCTACAACGCAGATTATCTTCCTTTCACCTAGGAAAAGCTCCAGAATTGGCACCTGGAATGTTAGAAGTATGTATGAAATGGGAAAGACAGCACAGGTTGTAAATGAGATGAAATTTCACGGGATTGGCATCTTGGGATTATGTGAAACTAGGTGGAATGGTGCAGGAAAACAACGTCTAAACACAGGAGAAACAATGCTGTTCTCAGGCCATATGGAAGAAAATGCCCCCATAGTGAAGGAGTGGCTTTAATGCTATCTAAAGAAGCGGAGAAGGCACTAATAAAATGGAAGCAGTGAGTCCTAGGATAATCACAGCAACATTCAGAACCACCAAAAGAAAGTATTCTTGAATGTGACCCAGTGTTATGCACCTACCAATGATAAAGAGGAAAAAGTAAAGAGGAATTTTACATAAAACTTCAAAATACTATAGGTAATCAGAGAAATGGGAACATCAAAATTCTGATGGGCGACCTCAATGCCAAAATAGGTTCGGACAACATAGGCTACGAGGAGATCATGGGGAAACACGGACTAGGAATAATGAACGAAAATGGAGAACTATTCACTAATTTCTGTGCAGCGAATCAATACGTCATAGGTGAAGTGTCTTTCCACATAAAAGAATACATAAACAACCTGGGTATCACCAGATCACAGAACAGAAAATCAAATTGACCACATATGCATAAACAAGAAATTCAGGTCATCTCTACAAGATGTAAGGGTTCTAAGGGGGGGCAGATGTAGATTCGGATCACCATTTGTTGATAAGTAAAATTAAACTGAAGCTTAAGCGATACATAACATCCCATGAACATAGACACCAATATAATGTAGGATACCTCAGAAGTCAAGAAACAAAGGAACAGTTCACGGTCACAGTCTCTAATAAGTATGAGGTTTTGCGGCAATTAGAAGATGAGGTGAGTGCGGAAGAATGCTGGCAGCAAGCCAAAAATATTTGGAATGAAACATGCACAGAGGTATTAGGAAAGAAGGATGGAATCATAAGGCATGGATAACTCCAGAAACTCTCAAGGAAATAGAAGAAAGGAAAAGAGGAAAGCAGATTTAAATAATAGCAAACTAGAACTGCCAAAGCCATAGCCCAGGAAAAGTACAAAGAAGCTAGCAAGAAAGTGAAGAAACAAATAAAGTTAGATAAAAGACAATACGTAGAAGATCTAGCAAGAGAAGCAGAGGTAGCTGCAGGAAAAAGAAACCTTAGGGATCTTTACAACATCACTAGAAAGCTAGCAGGAAAATACAGACCATCAAATGGGTTGATCAAAAATAGTAGTGGGAAACTATCACTAATGTTAGAGACCAAATGGAAAGATGGATGGAATACTTCAAGGAACTCCTGAACAGACCAGCACCTGCAAACCCCCCCAGATATCCAACCGGCAGAGATTGACTTGGACATCAACTGTGAGAAACCATCCAAGGAGGAGATTAGTAAAGCCATTAAACTTTTAAAAGATGGAAAGCGGCCGGTCCAGATGGTATTCCAGCGGAGGCGGTTAAAGCCAACATAAACACATCCACAGAAATACTGTATAAATTATTTGCAGAATCTGGGAGACCGAAGAAATACCAGCAAACTGGAGAGAAGGATACCTGGTGAAGCTACCAAGAAAGGGGACCTTCAGAAGTGTGAAAACTATAGGGGAATAATGCTGTTGTCAGTACCTGGGAAAATACTAAGCAGAGTCATCCTGGAGAGATTGAGAGAGGCCATCGATATAAAGCTAAGAGATGAACAGGCAGGCTTCCGACCAAATAGATCCTGTGCTGACCAGATAGCCACATTACGTATAATAATAGAGCAAAGTATTGAATGGAAATCCCCACTTTATATCGGATTTGTTGATTATGAGAAGGCTTTTGACAGTATTGATAAGGAAACCCTTTGGAAATTAATGAGGCATTATGGAATCCCACAGAAAATTATTAACCTAATAAAGCAACATATACAGATATGAAATGTAGAGTTCTTCATGAAGGTAAACTAACAGATACTTTTGGAATAGAAACAGGAGTGCGTCAGGGATGTCTTCTATCACCTTTGTTGTTCTTACTGACAATAGACTGGATTATGAAGACCACAGTAACTAACACCAGAAATGGAATCCAATGGACTCTGACAGAGCAACTAGATGATCTGGACTTCGCTGATGATATAGCCCTTCTGTCACATACACGAAATCAGATGCAGGATAAGCTAAACACATTGAATCAAAGGTCCCAGCAACTAGGGCTGAACATTCATAAGGAAAGACAAAGATATTGAGAATTAACCAAGCAAACGACAACTCGATCTCCCTGGGGGAAATCCACTTCAAGAGGTAGAATCATACACATATTTGGGCAGCAACGTAGACAAAGAGGGTGGAACAGATAGAGATGTTAAAATAAGAATACAGAAGGCAAGAGGAGCTTTCATTGCACTGCGAAACATTTGGAAGTCCAAAGAAATCAAATCTAGAACAAAAATACGGATATTTAACTCTAATGTTAAAGCAGTTCTACTGTATGGGTCAGAAACATGGAGAACAACTAAAACAATAGCGCATAAATTGCAAACATTCATCAACTGGTGTCTGCGCAGAATAGAGGAATAAGATGGTATGATAGGGTCACAAATGAGGAACTTATGGAGAGAACAAGACAGATTCCAGTGAACGAACAGGTTAAAAAAAAAGACGTTGGCGCTGGATAGGACACACTTTGCGAAAACCGGAGGGAATATAACAAGAAGGGTCCTTGCCTGAACGCAGGGCAGCGAAAGAAGGGAGGCCGAGAAATACATGGAGACGAGATTTGGAGGCGGAGATCAACAATATAAAGAAGAGCTGGAGGAGCTGCAGGAGATAGCTAGAGATAGGAAGACTTGGCATGAGTTGGTTGAGGGCCTATGCCCCAACCGGGTAAAAGGCAAGAGAGAGAGAGAGAGACTCTTGAGTTGTGATCGAACTCACTACTGCTTAAGCTACAGACGCTCACAATAATATTATACAAGAGGCACTGATGAAGGTCTATGTGGATCGGTGGTTAAACCCTTGCTTTGTTTTCCGAAGGTCGTGAGTTTGAATCCGTATCACGTCGTTTTGATCACGAGTGTATTTTTCCAGAGAATCCTAGAATTGTTGCCCGAGCTACGGATGTCGTGCTTTATGTAACACACTCGGATTTTCTGCTGACAGGGACGGGGCGATATTGGGACACATTGAACAATGAACTCAATGCTTCGCCATTAAACCCTTTAGGCCCTAACTCCTTAGTTATGTTTGTGCCTCAAAGGGTACTAAAAATAACATACTAAACAAACTATTTAACCACTTTACTAAACAAACTATTTAACCACTCTACTAAACACATCCTCTAACCGCTCTATTAAACAAATTATCTAACCATTTTACTAAACAAACTATCTGACCACTTTACTAAACAAACTATCTAACCACTTTACTAAACAAATTATCTAACCACTTTACTAAACAAACTATCTACCGCTTTACCAAACACACTATCTAACCACTTTATTAAACAAACCCTCGAATCACTTTACTAAACAAACTGTCTAACCACTTTACTAAACAAACAGTCTAACCACTTTACTAAACAAACTATCTAACCACTTTACTAAACAAACTGTCTAACCACTTTACTAAACAAATCTTCTAACCACTTTACTAAACAAATCTTCTAACCACTTTACTAAACAAATCTTTTAACCACTTTACTAAACAAATCTTCTAACAACTTTACTAAACAAATCTTCTAACCACTTTACTAAACAAATCTTCTAACCACTTTACTAAACAAATCTTCTAACAAATAATGCAACAATCTTCTTCTTCTTCGAACCTTCCATATCAACCACTTGTTAACCACTCTGTGTGATTTGTATGTGATCATAGTCTAAGAGCAATTGTACATTGTGCCAATTATACGCGTACAAGTTAGAGAGAATATCCGATTTCTGCTATGCTTTTTAATTACTACTCTAGCTACCTTAGGTCCTACACCAGTCGCATCTTACTACATGCCTTGTAGGTCACAGTAGTACTATTATTTGCTTCTCTAGTGGGTCTCGGCACCAAACAGGCGAATCATTTAACTAGAAAATGTTTAACCAATAAACTAGCACGACGTTCTAACCACCTGACCAGCACAACTTTCTAACCACTTAACATACACATAGCTCTAACCACTTAATATACACATAGCTCTAACCACTTAATATACACATTGCTCTAACCACTTAACATACACATAGCTCTAACCACTTAACATATACATAGTGTTATAACCACTTAACATACACATGGTGCTCTAACCACTTAACATACACAGTACTCTAACCACTTAATATACACATAGCTCTAACCACTTAATATACACATAGCTCTAACCACTTAACATACACATTGCTCTAACCACTTAACATATACATAGTGTTATAACCACTTAACATACACATGGTGCTCTAACCACTTAACATACACAGTACTCTAACCACTTAACATACACATTGCTATAACCACGTAGCATACACATAGTACTCTAACCACTTAACATACACATAGTACTCTAACCACTTAACATACACATATTGTTCTAACCACTTAACATACAAATAGTGTTCTGACCACTTAACACACAAATAGTGTTCTAACCACTTAACATACGCAGTACTCTAACCACTTAACATACACATAGTACTCTAACCACTTAACATACACATATTGTTCTAACCACTTAACATACACATAGTACTCTAACCACTTAACATACATATTGCTCTAACCACTTAACATACACATATTGTTCTAACCACTTAACTAAGCCAACAGCATTACTTAACATACAGATCAAAGACAAAACTGACACTGAATACCTGCTTTAACTAAAACAACCTGTATTCAGAAATTGGCTGCGGTCCAAAGAACGAATATTCAATTCATGGCTAGCTTGCCCTGTTTCATTTTATTGTAAGATCTCATTAGCCGATTTATTTGCATCCATCTACAAGAATTCTAAGCAGTTTGAAATTATGCAGTAAATCAAGCGATGCGTAGTTTATTATTGCTTTTTCAACCGACTTCATACCAGTTTGTGTAGACATATAGGTGCTCATTCTTCTGCAGCATCTCTCTATATTCTCTTCGTATCCCGATTGATACATAATGCTTCCACAAGAGACTTTCACTATTGCCGTTCTCCTGTCTTTCTACCAACCGTCGCCCACGTCAGGCCACACTCCAACAACTCTCCACAGTCTTCTCCAAGTTTCCTATGGACATCCAGACTTTCTCTTCCCCTACTCTGTCCTTCTGAGAGCTGTCCTAGCCAATGCTCCCACTAGCATACGACACACATGTTCAAACCACATCCATCTTCGTCTCTTAATGATGGTCTCCAAGGATGCACAGTCTGTTTGTTTCAAAAGCTCCTCATTTGTTATGGTATTTGACCAGAAAATGTGCAGGATTCTTCTGAACCATTTATTGTGAAATGTCTCCAACTTGTGTATTATGTATTATGTCATTTCCAAGCATTCACTACTGTATAATAGCTCCTACAGCATACTCCAGTAGAAATGTTTCATGATCGTATATTTCTTCCTCTTCAAACTCTACATATTGAACACTTGTTAACCACTTTGTGATTTGTATGTTATCCGAGACTAAGAGGGTTTGTACATTGTGCCAGTTTTGCGTCTAAAAGTAGACCATCACATACAATTTCTGCAAACGCTTTTACTTATTATGGTAGCTTCCTGGGTCCCTACTTCAGTCGCCTCTTACGACATGCCTTGTAGGTCGCAGTGTCACGTCTTCTACTTGTTATTCGCGTTCGTTATTTACCACCAATTTTAATCACTCTTTGTGATATGTTTGATCTTTGCCAAGAACGTGTATACGTTGCACATTGGTTTGGTAGGCCCCCTAAACGCATAGACCTCTACACATTTAGGACACGTGCATCCGACTTCAACCAAACCTCCTTAGACGCCTCTTACGACATGCGTGGCAGGTAACAGTGATTCTATTCTTTACAGCCCAAATGTGGGCACCGGTAACCTCTCAGGCGGCAGTGTCACTATTCTTTGCTCCCTTCACGAGCCCCGGCTGCACAGGGACAGATATGCGTTCTGAAGATCGTAGGAACAAATCCGGACCGAGTCGTATGATTCACGAGAGCAGTTTTTTCTCTCTCAGATAACCTAGAATTAATGCTCAAACTTTGCAGTTAATGTGGAGAAACTATGTAGTTTATATAGAGAAACTATGGAGTTTATATAAAGAGAAACTATGGAGTTTATATTGAGAAACTATGGAGTTTATATTGAGAAACTATGGAGTTTATATTGAGAAACTATGGAGTTTATATTGAGAAACTATGGAGTTTATATTGAGAAACTATGGAGTTTATATTGAGAAACTATGGAGTTTATATTGAGAAACTATGGAGTTTATATTGAGAAACTATGGAGTTTATATTGAGAAACTATGGAGTTTATATGAGAAACTATGGAGTTTATATTGAGCTGAGTTTATTGAGAAACTATGGAGTTTATATTGAGAAACTATGGAGTTTATATTGAGAAACTATGGAGTTTATATTGAGAAACTATGGAGTTTATGAAACTATGGAGTTTATATTGAGAAACTATGGAGTTTATATAGAGAAACTATGGAGTTTATATTGAGAAACTATGGAGTTTATATTGAGAAACTATGGAGTTTATATTGAGAAACTATGGAGTTTATATTGAGAAACTATGGAGTTTATATTGAGAAACTATGGAGTTTATATTGAGAAACTATGGAGTTTATATTGAGAAACTATGGAGTTTATATTGAGAAACTATGGAGTTTATATTGAGAAACTATGGAGTTTATATGAGAAACTATGGAGTTTATATTGAGAAACTATGGGTTTATATGAGAAACTATGGAGTTTAGTTTGAGAAACTATGGAGTTTATATTGAGAAACTATGGAGTTTATATTGAGAAACTATGGAGTTTATATAGAGAAACTATGGAGTTTATATTGAGAAACTATGGAGTTTATATAGAGAAACTATGGAGTTTATATTGAGAAACTATGGAGTTATATTATAAGTAATAGCTATGGAGTTTATATAGAGAAACTATGGAGTTTATATTGAGAAACTATGGAGTTTATATAGAAACTATGGAGTTTATATGAACAGAATTTAAACTATGAGTTATTTAACTGTTATTGAGAAACTATGGAGTTTATATTGAGAAACTATGGAGTTTATATTGAGAAACTATGGAGTTTATATTGAGAAACTATGGAGTTTATATTGAGAAACTATGGAGTTTATATTGAGAAACTATGGAGTTTATATTGAGAAACTATGGAGTTTATATTGAGAAACTATGGAGTTTATATTGAGAAACTATGGAGTTTATATGAGAAACTATGGAGTTTATATTGAGAAACTATGAGTTTATATGAGAAACTATGGAGTTTATATTGAGAAACTATAGAGTTTATATTGAGAAACTATGGAGTTTATATTGAGAAACTATAGAGTTTATATTGAGAAACTATGGAGTTTATATGAGAAAACTATGGAAAGGTTTATATTGAGAAACTATAGAGTTTATATAGAGAAACTATGGAGTTTATATTGAGAAACTATGAGTTTATATGAGAAACTATGGAGTTTATATTGAGAAACTATGGAGTTTATATAGAGAAACTATGGAGTTTATATTGAGAAACTATAGAGTTTATATTGAGAAACTATAGGAGTTTATATGAGAAACTAGGAGTTTATATAGAGAAACTATGGAGTTTATATTGAGAAACTATGAGTTTATATTGAGAAACTAGGAGTTTATATGAGAAACTATAGAGTTTATATTGAGAAACTATAGAGTTTATATTGAGAAACTATAGAGTTTATATGAGAAACTAGGAGTTTATATAGAGAAACTATGGAGTTTATATTGAGAAACTATAGAGTTTATATTGAGAAACTATAGAGTTTATATTGAGAAACTATAGAGTTTATATAGAGAAACTATGGAGTTTATATTGAGAAACTATGGAGTTTATATTGAGAAACTAGGTGAATGTTTATATAGAGAAACTATGGAGTTTATATTGAGAAACTATAGAGTTTATATTGAGAAACTATAGAGTTTATATAGAGAAACTATGGAGTTTATATTGAGAAACTATGGAGTTTATATTGAGAAACTATGGAGTTTATATTGAGAAACTATGGAGTTTATATTGAGAAACTATAGAGTTTATATAGAGAAACTATGGAGTTTATATTGAGAAACTATGGAGTTTATATTGAGAAACTATGGAGTTTATATAGAGAAACTATGGAGTTTATATTGAGAAACTATGGAGTTTATATTGAGAAACTATGGAGTTTATATTGAGAAACTATGGAGTTTATATTGAGAAACTATGGAGTTTATATTGAGAAACTATGGAGTTTATATTGAGAAACTATGGAGTTTATATTGAGAAACTATGGAGTTTATATTGAGAAACTATGGAGTTTATATTGAGAAACTATTGAGTTTATATTGAGAAACTATGGAGTTTATATTGAGAAACTATGGAGTTTATATTGAGAAACTATGGAGTTTATATTGAGAAACTATGGAGTTTATATTGAGAAACTATGGAGTTTATATTGAGAAACTATGGAGTTTATATTGAGAAACTATGGAGTTTATATTGAGAAACTATGGAGTTTATATTGAGAAACTATGGAGTTTATATTGAGAAACTATGGAGTTTATATTGAGAAACTATGGAGTTTATATTGAGAAACTATGGAGTTTATATTGAGAAACTATAGGAGTTTATATGAGAAACTATGGAGTTTATATTGAGAAACTATGGAGTTTATATAGAGAAACTATGGAGTTTATATTGAGAAACTATGGAGTTTATATTGAGAAACTATGGAGTTTATATTGAGAAACTATGGAGTTTATATTGAGAAACTATGGAGTTTATATTGAGAAACTATGGAGTTTATATTGAGAAACTATGGAGTTTATATTGAGAAACTATGGAGTTTATATAGAGAAACTATGGAGTTTATATTGAGAAACTATGGAGTTTATATTGAGAAACTATGGAGTTTATATTGAGAAACTATGGAGTTTATATAGAGAAACTATGGAGTTTATATTGAGAAACTATGGAGTTTATATAGAGAAACTATGGAGTTTATATTGAGAAACTATGGAGTTTATATTGAGAAACTATGGAGTTTATATTGAGAAACTATGGAGTTTATATTGAGAAACTATGGAGTTTATATTGAGAAACTATGGAGTTTATATTGAGAAACTATGGAGTTTATATTGAGAAACTATGGAGTTTATATTGAGAAACTATGGAGTTTATATTGAGAAACTATGGAGTTTATATTGAGAAACTATGGAGTTTATATTGAGAAACTATGGAGTTTATATTGAGAAACTATGGAGTTTATACTGAGAAACTATAGAGTTTATATTGAGAAACTATAGAGTTTATATTGAGAAACTATAGAGTTTATATTGAGAAACTATAGAGTTTATATTGAGAAACTATAGAGTTTATATTGAGAAACTATGGAGTTTATATTGAGAAACTATAGAGTTTATATTGAGAAACTATGGAGTTTATATTGAGAAACTATGGAGTTTATATTGAGAAACTATGGAGTTTATATTGAGAAACTATGGAGTTTATATTGAGAAACTATGGAGTTTATATTGAGAAACTATTGAGTTTATATTGAGAAACTATGGAGTTTATATGAGAAACTATGGAGTATAGAAAAACTATGGAGTTGGAACTATGAAAATGGTTTAGAGCCCGACTCCCATGCCGGATACCCGTGTTCAGTTCACGATAAGGCCGTGGATTTTTTTTCTGTTGTGGGCATAAATGTATAATCCTAACCTGAACAGCTTCGCTGCGACAGCGCTAGCCATTTGGCGTTTAAATTTCTGAGGCTCTCGTGCCACCTGTCATACACCGCCCTAAACAGCGGTACTACCGGCAATAACGACTACGGAATTCGTGTTTTAGGCAATATTCTTGGCAGATTGTGTGCCTTTTCAACGGTCCATAAAGGGAATATCGGTCCAAGTAAGTCAATATTTGGCCTTTAAATGTTTGACTCATATGTTAGATAACTTCTCGATCTACATCTGGGCAAAGACCAGTCTTCTCCATTCGGGAGAATGGTTTGCTTGCTTGTGATGAACGGGATTTCTTCTCTTCAGGTTTCAACTCCCAAAGGAGCACAAATCTTTAACAAATTTCTTCCAGCTTTCGTTTCTCCTGCCATCCCTTCCATTCTTTCCATATTTAACCTTTCCTTTTAATATCAGTCTCCAACTCTCTTCTCTGGGTATGTTTATGTCTTCCCTACTCCTCTTTCCATGCGGTCTCCAAAACAGTGACTGTCTTGCTATGCTTTCAGTCGGTTTTCTCAGTGTGTGTCCTATCCATCGCCAGCGTCTCTTTCTTAGCTCTATCTCCACAAAGACCAGTCTTGTCCAATGCGGGGGAATCATTTGCTTGTTTGTTTGTTAATAAGAGGATAAAACCACTTTTTCCGATCCAGAAGCACTTGAGCGTTTAGCTCTTCGGCTCGGGGCCATGGACATCGTAACTCTTCGGTTCGGTGCTATGAACACCGTAAATCTGGAGAACCTGGGGCTTTTTCTGCCAGCCCGTGGAATTGAACCCGCACTCACAGGGGACTTATCACCCGTCGTCCAAAGCGCTACGAACACGCTGGGCAGGCGAGCGGTATTGCTTTATGATAATGAATTTTTATTTTAAAACACAACAGGCTAAATCAAGGTTATATTATGTAACAAGTTAAGTTTAACACTAAAGAATATCAATAATATTATCATTTTTCATAAATAAATAAACATGGAGTGATATAATTAAGCAAAATTGCAAAAAGCTTACAGTGTTCTATCAAACATATACAAAAATCAGCCCCATTAAACAGGAATTTTCAATTTCTATTCTGAGCTATTCGGCCTTCTGTTGCCGGGGCCCATAAACATACACTAAATCTTAAATATGACAACGTAGAGTTGCTGCCACGTACAAAACATAAAACGCACGTGCGTTATGTCAACATAAGCCCATAACAATCGATAAACACTACCAATAATTGAGACGGAAGCTGGACCTGAGACTTGGCTACAGCGGCTCTAGTAGGTCAAGTACTCACGTGAACACGAGCATAAGTGATCTTAATATTGGTATAACCTTCAACGACTCCACATCAGAGATATTGGGTTATTTAAATAACAAGAAAATCATCACACGAATATCTTCTTCTTCTGCGAACGCTCCATATCGACCACTTGTTAACCACTCTGTGTGATTTGTATGCGATCTGAGCCTAGGAGCGATTGTGCGCTGTGCCAGTTATTAATTAATAATTCCTCTCGTACCGTTATACGTTACATAGGGCCTGAAAGTAATTTCTCCATACCGCTCTATCCTGGGCAACTCGCTCAATCTCCTCCATG
This sequence comes from Arion vulgaris, assembly GCA_020796225.1. Lineage (NCBI taxonomy): Eukaryota > Metazoa > Mollusca > Gastropoda > Stylommatophora > Arionidae > Arion > Arion vulgaris. The sequence continues at coordinate 67,112,998 of CM036755.1, read as the reverse complement.
GAACTGAGACCGATATTTCCTGCCTCTCTCAGCAAAGTTCGCTTCAGGGTCTCCTTAGGTCGACCTCTCTTTCTTGAACCCTTTGCATCCCACTTCAATGCCTGCTTTGATATTCTTTGATCATTTCTCCTCAAGGTGTGCCCAACATATCTCCATCTTCTCTTTCTTATAACAGTTGTCACTAGTGGTTGACCAGACATGTCTCTGTGCCAGTTATGCGCCTACAAAAAAGGAACAAAGAATAGTAGCACTGCGACCTACAAGGCATGTCGTAAGAGGCGACTAATGTAAGGGTCTAGGGAAGCTACTCTAGCTCTTAGAGGACAAGGGCAAAAACAATTATAGAGTAAAAAGCCACTTAGTGTGACTCCTTGTCCACAAGGACCTAGTAAATAAAAAGCATCGCAGAAATCGGATGTGCTGGCCAACTTGTAGGCGCATAACTGAGACAACGTATAATAGCTGTTAGGCTCAGATGACATACAAAATCACAAAGACTGTATTAACAAGTTGTTGATATGGAGCGTTGGAAGAAGAACACATATAATAGCTATAACATGTCTTTTTCCCGATCTAGAAGCACTTGTGATTTCAGCTCTTTGACTCGATGCCATGGACATCGTAACCCTTCGGTTTTGTGCACGAACACCTTAAATCTAGAGAACATGTGGCTATTTCTGTCAACCCGCGGAATTGAACCGCACTCACAGTAGGCTTTTCACTCGTCGTCCAACGCAACATAACAGTCTAGTAACCGCGTTATAAATACCAATCATCACGTGACCGTACGGTGAGACAAACAAAGACATAACAAAATTCAATTTTGGCTTTGATTTGGCCCAGTCTAAATTCCTGCTGGCAGTTTTTTATGACGTTTTATTCAGATTTCGATCAGAATTTGAAAAACTGACAATACTTCCTCCTTATATTGTTATTCTTCATTTTTCTTGTCTACTTTCTTCTTCTCTTCTTCTTCTTTGTGTTCGTTCTATGACCAGTTTCAATCTATATTGTTATTCTTATTTTTCTTCTGTCTACTTTCTTCTTCTTCTTCTTCTTTGCGTTCGTTCTATGACCAGTTTCAATCTATATTGTCATTCTTTATTTTTCTCTTCTGTCTACGTTCTTCTTCTTCTTCTTCTTTGCGTTCGTTCTATGACCAGTTGTAATCACTCTTTGTGATATGTTTGATCTTTGCCAAGAACGTGTATACGTTGCACATTGGTTTGTAGGTCCCTAAACGCATAGACTTCTACACTTTAGGACACATGCATCCGATTTCATCCAAACCTCCTTAGTCGCCTCTTACGACATGCGTGGCAGGTAACAGTGGTTCTATTCTTTACATCCCAAATTTGGGCCACGGTAACAACTCGGGCGTAAGTTCTTCTGATTCCTTCTTCTTCTTCTCTTCTGTTCTTATATTCAATGTTTTTCTACCCTACTTTTCTTTAGTACGTCTTCATTTTCCTCCTAGTATTCACCTGTTCTTTAATTCTATATTCAGGGCCGTGCGGTATATTTTCTCAGCATGATGCAAGTCTTCCAAATGCCGCTCCTCAAATGGTTTCTACCTTAAAATAATCGTCAATTGTAGTTGTGTTTTGGCTGCTCTTATGGCCCCTTTACGGCCCCGCTTGATGCGTCCGCCCTTCTTATGGCACCGCCTGATGCGGCCGCCCCTCTTGCGGCCCGACCTGATGCGGCCGCCTCTCTGCATCATAGCACGGCACGGCCCTGTCCATATTTACCTTTTTTCATTTCTTCGTCGTACGCTCCATATTAACCACTTGTTAACCACTCTTTGTGATTTATATGTGATCCGAGCCTAAGAGCGATTGTACACTTTTTCAGTTATGCGCTTATAAGAAAGCCAGCATATTTGATTTCAGCGACGCTTTTTATTTACAAGAGTAGCTTCTCTAGGCCCCCTACCTCAGTGGCCTCTTACATGTCTCGTAGATCACAGTAGGCCCCCTACCTCAGTGGCCTCTTACATGTCTCGTAGATCACAGTAGGCCCCCTACCTCAGTGGCCTCTTACATGTCTCGTAGATCACAGTAGGCCCCCTACCTCAGTGGCCTCTTACATGTCTCGTAGATCGCAGTAGGCCCCCTACCTCAGTGGCCTCTTACATGTCTCGTAGATCACAGTAGGACCCCCTACCTCAGTGGCCTCTTACATGTCTCGTAGATCACAGTAGGACCCCCTACCTCAGTGGCCTCTTACATGTCTCGTAGATCACAGTAGGCCCCTACCTCAGTGGCCTCTTACATGTCTCGTAGATACAGTAGGCCCTACCTCCAGTGGCCTCTTACATGTCTCGTAGATCCATGTAGGCCCCCTACTCAGTGGCCTCTTACATGTCTCGTAGAACACAGAGGCCCCTACCTCAGTGGCCTCTTACATGTCTCGTAGATCACAGTAGGACCCCCTACCTCAGTGGCCTCTTACATGTCTCGTAGATCACAGTAGGCCCTACCTCAGTGGCCTCTACATGTCCTAGATCACAGTAGGCCCCTACCTCAGTGGCCTCTACATGTCAAATCACAGTGTAGGCCCTACCCCAGTGGCCTCTTACATGTCTCGTAGATCGCAGTAGGCCCCCTACCTCAGTGGCCTCTTACATGTCTCGTAGATCACAGTAGGACCCCCTACCTCAGTGGCCTCTTACATGTCTCGTAGATCACAGTAGGCCCCTACCTCAGTGGCCTCTAACATGTCTCGTAGATCACAGTAGGTCCCCAACCTCAGTGGCCTCTTACATGTCTCGTAGATCACAGTAGGCCCCTACCTCAGTGGCCTCTTACATGTCTCTGTAGATCTTCTTAGGCCCCTACCCAGTGGCCTCTTACATGTCTCGTAGAACACAGTAGGCCCCCTACCTCAGTGGCCTCTTACATGTCTCGTAGATCACAGTAGGACCCCCTACCTCAGTGGCCTCTTACATGTCTCGTAGATCACAGTAGGACCCCCTACCTCAGTGGCCTCTTACATGTCTCGTAGATCACAGTAGGCCCCCTACCTCAGTGGCCTCTACATGTCTCGTAGATCACAGTAGCCCCCAACCTCAGTGGCCCTTACATGTCTCGTAGATCACAGTAGGCCCCTACCTCAGTGGCCTCTTACATGTCTCAGTGATCAATGATAGCCCCTACCTCAGTGGCCTCTTACATGTCTCGTAGATCACAGTAGGCCCCCTACCTCAGTGGCCTCTTACATGTCTCGTAGATCACAGTAGGCCCCTACATCAGTGGCCTCTTCAAGTCTCGTAGATCGCAGTGGCCCCTACCTCAGTGGCCTCTTACAAGTCTCGTAGATCAGTAGGCCCCCTACCTCAGTGGCCTCTTACATGTCTCGTAGATCGCAGTAGGCCCCCTACCTCAGTGGCCTCTTACATGTCTCGTAGATCACAGTAGGCCCCTACCTCAGTGGCTCTCTACATGTCTCGTAGATCACAGTAGGACCCCCTACCTCAGTGGCCTCTTACATGTCTCGTAGATCACAGTGAGCCCTACCTCAGTGGCCTCTTACATGTCTCGTAGATCACAGTAGGACCCCCTACCTCAGTGGCCTCTTACATGTCTCGTAGATCACAGTAGGCCCCCTACCTCAGTGGCCTCTTACAAGTCTCGTAGATCACAGTAGGCCCCCTACCTCAGTGGCCTCTTACAAGTCTCGTAGATCGCAGTAGGCCCCCTACCTCAGTGGCCTCTACAAGTCTCGTAGATCACAGTAGGCCCCTACCTCAGTGGCCTCTACAAGTCTCGTAGATCAGTAGGCCCCTACCTCAGTGGCCTCTTACAAGTCTCGTAGATCACAGTAGGCCCCCTACCTCAGTGGCCTCTTACATGTCTCGTAGATCACAGTAGGCCCCCTACCTCAGTGGCCTCTTACATGTCTCGTAGATCACAGTGTTACTACTCTTTGTCTTCTTGCGTGCCCCGGCAAACTCACGGACGCACATTTTCATGACAATCACACTTTGCTATCATTATTTCTCTTTTCGACTTCTCTCATCTACTTCAAGCTTCTTCTATCTCTCTTCTAATTACCTCCCCTCATACCACTAATAGACTCCACTATCTTTCTCTTCTAATTACCTCCCCTAACACCACTAATAGACTCCACTATCTTTCTCCTCTGATTACCTCCCATCCTCCACTAATAGACTCCACTACCTCTCTCTTCTAATTACCTACCACCCTCCACTAATAGACTCCACTACCTCTCTCTTCTAATTACCTACCACCCTCCACTAATAGATTCCACTACCTCTCTCTTCTAATTACCTCCCACCCTCCACTAATAGACTCCACTACCTCTCTCTTCTAATTACCTCCCACCCTCCACTAATAGATTCCACTACCTCTCTCTTCTAATTACCTACCACCCTCCACTAATAGATTCCACTACCTCTCTCTTCTAATTACCTACCACCCTCCACTAATAGATTCCACTACCTCTCTCTTCTAATTACCTCCCACCCTCCACTAATAGACTCCACTACCTCTCTCCTCGATTACCTTCCACCTACTACTTTTTCCTTCTTTTTTGATAGGACAATCCCCACTGCACTTTGGGAATTAACCATGTGTGCTCTGATCTCTTTCTTATACAGGAAGATTGCAGCTGCATTGTACGGAACTCCGTAGCACCGGCGAGGGCCCCTATTTAATTTTGAAGATAGTTCAGATATTTCGTAGAAATTTTATTCTTGTTTTCTAATGAATTTTGCCCGGGCAGCGCTTTCGGTATGTTCTTCTAAATTTTGAACTGCCACGAGTTGCTTTACCTGCTCAAATTGAATACAGAACCTGGATGAGCTTAGAAGTACATGTGGCCACCCCCAGTCGACCTGAGAACTAAGCTTTAGGTAAACCTGACAGACCTGAAGCTGACAGTCCATTTTGTGGTCCACAATATATTAAACAGCCAGAGATCGCTGAAGAAGATGAAGAAGAAGATAACGGGAGCTACGTTTTCTCGTCCGTCCCCTGATATGTCTAGGAACTAGATCTCACCTACACTGATCTCTGGAACAATATCCCAATGGCTCTACGAGGGAGCGAATAAACTAATAGACTATCCTACCTCACTCCGCTGATTACCTCCGACTCTTCCTTACTAGACCCCCTCTAATACTTCAACCACTGACCTCCTATACTATCCTCCATTTTTTCACTATACTGTCTCTTCACTGAAAAGAACTAAATGTTAAAGAGAATTGGCTGATAAACAATATACTATAAAGAAAAATTAGATACTTTGGTCACATTAAGGGTCAGGATGGCCTGGAGAGAACAATTTTAGAGGGCATGGTCACAGGACGCAGAGGTAGAGGTAGACCAAGAAGAAGATGGCCACAAGATATGAAAGAAATCATGAATATGACCATCGGCGAAGTGGGTGAACTGGCTAGTGACAGAGTGAATTTCAGATGTGCTGCAAAGAGAGAAACGTTCTATAAAGGATACGCACCTTGATGATGATGATGATCTCTTCACTACCTCTCTCCTTTACATTCCTCCTCTATTTACCTATTCTTCCTGACCCCTTCTCTTTCATTACATCTTCTTCACTCTTTCATCTTCCTTCTCTTTCTCTTCTTCACTCTTTCATCTTTTTCACTTCTCTTTTTCCCTCTTCTTCACTCTTTCATCTTTTTCACTTCTCTTTTTCCCTCTTCTTCACTTCTTTCTTCAAATTACCACTTCTTTTTTTCCACCCTTTATTTCTCTGTCCTTCGTTGTATACCCTCCTCCTTATTCTCCTCTTCCCCCCTCCTCTACAACTCTAACCCACCTCTACTCCTATATCATGTACTCTTCCTCCTCATCGCCTTTGACTTCTTCATTTTCTGGAAGTGAGGATATATTTACAACAACTTGACCCGAGTTGTTCTTGTTCTTCCTGGTTAATTATTGATCGCCACCCATTACTATTTAAGGACGTTTTCTTGAGATTAATCCACGAGGTTATACTTGTCTTTAGTATCTTAACAAGAACATGGAAGCCGTCCTGTCTCATTGGCAATGAACTAAATTTGAACACAATTGAACAAAAGTTCTGTGTTTGTTCTTGCAGGAGCTACTACGTACACTCTGTAAATGAAACATTTTAAGCTAACGTCTAAATCACTGTAATGTTTTGAGATCGTTTCAGCAAGTGTCTAGATTAGAAGAGTCTTGTTTCCTCTCTCTCTCTCTCTCTCTCGCGATCGTTCTTTTTGGCCATGTGTATCATTCTTATTGTGATCTATAAATAGCCTTTGCCAATAACGTATTTTTACGTCCTATCATTTAGTATCATTTGGAGCTCTGGTGCTTATCCTTCGGCGACGTGTCCGGTTTCAGAACGCGTTTATTCGGTTCGCTCTCCATCAGCCTTCCGGGTTGTTCGGCGTCATCTGCCCAGATTACCTGTCTTCATTTTGGACTACTGCGTAATGTTTTGAGACAGTTTTATCTAGTGTCTAGTTTAGTGTCATATTGTGAGACAGTTTGAGCTAGTGTCTAGTTTAAGGCAGGAGACCCACCCAGAACAGGGGTTATCTGTTTTACAAATTAACAGAAAAAAAACTAACAAACATATTGTTATACAAGTTGGCCACATGCTAGTTTGGCATTCTTTGCACTTCTTATATTTGTGAAATCTACTGCATGATGAAGGTGAAGGGAGAAGTGGGGGAGAAAGGGGGGTTACAATATATGTTCACGACAATTTTTATTTTTTAAATACATAATTACAATGTATAAACTAAACGTTGTTTATCGTCAATAACAATAACTTTTACAATGTGTGGCCAAATTTTTGTTCTGTTAATTTTTTTTAAAAAGACAACCCTTGTTCTGAGTGAGTCTCCCTTCTTGATGCAATGTTTTGAGACAACCTCAGTAAGTGTCTAGTTTAGTGTCATGTCTTGAGACAACCTAAGTAGTTGTCTAGTTTAGTGTCATGTTTTGAGACAACCTCAGCAAGTGTCTAGTTTAGTGTCATGTCTTGAAACAACCTAAGTAGTTGTCTAGTTTAGTGTCATGTTTTGAGACAACCATAGCAAGTGTCTAGTTTAGTGCCATGTTTTGAGACAGTTTCATTTAGTGTCTAGTTTGGTGTTATGTCTGGAGTGTATGAAATGCTTAAGGTTTTGGGTTGATGGTATGAGATCTGAGTGTGTGTGATATGAGTTTTCTTTTTAGGGGAGGGGAGATCAGATATAGTGGGGAGGGGGTGGGTGAAAGGTATGTGTCAGATATTTCAGATGTTTGTGTGTTGAGTGGAGTGGTTATGGTTAGATTTTGGTCTGCGATGTACATGTAGTGTGTGTATGTGTCTTTCTGTGTGTTTGTGTGGGTGTGCATGCGAGTGTGAGTGTGTATATGTGTAGGTGTGTGGGTGGTGCGTGTGGTAAGTGACAAGAGTAGGATAAAGCGGATTTGTGAGAAGTGAATAAGGGGTCGGTTTCAATGCAAATCGATTGAAGTCTGAATGTATTGACAAGGCTTGCGAGCAGGAAGGGCAACGGTTAGGATTAGTTGTGTGCTAGATAGTGAGTAAGGGGGTGAGTGAGTGAGGGGGTGAATGAATGAGTGAGTTTGTGGGTGAATGAATGAGTGAGTGTGGGTGAATGAATGAGTGACTTTGTGGGTGAATGAATGAGTGAGTTTGTGGGTGAATGAATGAGTGAGTTTGTGGGTGAATGAATGAGGGAGTTTGTGGGTGAATGAATGAATGAGTTTGTGGGTGAATGAATGAGTGAGTTTGTGGGTGAATGAATGAGTGAGTTTGTGTGGAATCTGGCTAGCTAGTTAATTAGTGAGTGAGTTATTTCGCTAGAAAGTTAGTTGGTTGGTTTGTTCGACAGATGGTGAGTTTGTTCGATGGTTGACTGGTTGATTGTTTGGTTGGCTGGTAGGTTGGTTGTTGGTTGACTGGTTGGTTAAATAGTTTGCTGGTTATGGTTGTGTTTGGCTGGTTAGGTAGGTGGTGACTTGCTGGCTGGCTGTGGCTAGGATTAGGTCGGTTGTTCGGTCAGTCAGTCGTATGTCATCAGTCGGGGTCGCGTCGTTCGGTCTCTCTCTCTCATAGGTCAGTTGCCCCCTGCAGCAGTTATGCTCATACCATCAGTTATATCCTGAATCTATCTTCTCCGTGATCTTCCTCGTCTCTTCTTTGTCGGGATGTCTCCTTCCATAATGATCATCTCTAACTTTTTGTGTCTCTTTATATTTTTATATGTCCAAAATACTTAAATTTTCTCATTCTAATTTGTAACATCAGCCAATTTTCTTTTAATTTTAAATTCTTTTTAGATAGATCTATTTGTTTGCTTGTTTTTTTTTTTGTTTTTTTTTTTCAATGAGATCAACAACTGCCAGGAGAAGAAATGGAATACAATGGACCATGATGAGTCAATTGGAGGATCTGGATTTTGCAGATGATCTAGCACTCCTCTCTCACAACCATCAGCAGATGCAAGAGAAAACAACAAAACTAGTAACAGTCTCACAGCAACTAGGCCTGACTATTCACGGGGAGAAAACAAAGATCGTGAGATTAAATGCTGGTTCCAGAGACCCAATCTTACTGAGAGGATCACCACTAAAAGAGGTGGATACATTTACATATCTGGGAAGTGTCGTCAACATTCAAGGTGGCACAGATGAAGACGTTAAGGTTAGAATACAAAAGGCAAGATCAGCATTTGCCATTCTGAAGAACATATGGAGTTCAAGAATGATCAGGAATAAAACTAAGATTCAAATGTCAAGTCTGTCCTTCTGTATGGAGTGGAGACATGGAGAACGACTAAGGTGAACACCAAAAAGCTGCAGACATTCATCAATAGATGCCTACGCAGGATACTCCATTTGAGATGGTATGACAAGACCACAAACAGAGAACTGTGGGATAGGGCAGGACAACGGCAGGTGGAACAGGAGATAATGAGCAGAAGGTGGCGATGGATAGAACACACACTGAGGAAACCCCTGACAGCATCGCGAGACAGGCTCTCCGATGGAAACCCCAGGGCAATAGAAGTAAGGGAAGACCCAGAAACACCTGCAGACGGGAGTTAGAGATGGAATGCAAAAAAACGGGGAGAGAGTGGCGAGATCTGGAAAAGATGGCCTTGGATAGGCGGGGCTTGGAAGGCCTTGGATGCGGACTTATGCTTCCCTAGGGGCGGAGGGTGAAGAAAGAATGAATGGAATTTGTTTTTATTGTCGATGTACGGAAGGCTTTTCTGTAACACTTAATTTCGAAATCACATATATGTTTTTCCACTGTCTTGTTAAATGCCCGTGTTTCACACCCATACGTTGCCACTGGGAATATATATGCTCTTGATATTCTGAGCTTTGTTTTTTATCAGTTCTATTCCATACTCTTCTTCTTCTTCTTCGCGTTCGTTCTTTACGACCAATTTGAATCACTCTTTGTGATACGTTTGATCTTTGCCAAGAACGTGTATACGTTGCGCACTGGTTTGGTAGGCCCCTAAACGCATAGAAATCTACAGGTTTAGGACATGTGCATCCGATTTCAGCCAATATTCCATACTGTGTTTAGTTGTTTAATTGTTAGTGAAGTCATGTGTTTTTTTGGTGTTTTTTGTTTTAGAATACTAGCATATTTCAATCCTGGCTCGAGCCCAGGGCTCTTAGGAAACCCAGACACCTGAGCTCTTCAATGTTACGTACAAACACCTGAGCTCTTCAATGTTACGTACAGACACCTGAGATCTTTAATGTTAGTACAGACACTGATTCTCTTCAATGTTACGTACAGACACCTGATCTCTTCAATGTTACGTACAGACACCTGAGCTCTTCAATGTTACGTACAGACACATGAGCTCTTCAATGTTACGTACAGACACCTGAGCTCTTCAATGTTACGTACATACACCTGATCTCTTCAATGTTACGTACATACACCTGAGCTCTTCAATGTTACGTACAGACACCTGAGCTCTTCAATGTTATGTACAACGTGACTACTACATGATACTAGAAACTCCCCAAAGAACAAATTACCAAACACAGGTTTCGAACCACTTATCTTTCTTACTGCACCCATTGCCTAACCTAGCAATACTAACGTTCTTACGAACACATCCAGCCAGCTATAGAAAATGTATTAACTGAGAAGTGTCTTTCACAAACGCTTCGTTTTAGCTAGACACAGACTAATTAGGTAAGGTTCGATTGAACAGTGTTTGTACAAACATATGCTAGAAACTTATTGTGCTTGTATATTTGAGATGAGACAATATCATACATACACACATGTTTACACATATAACAAACATGTCTAGCTAAAACAAGCTTTAATCTGTGTCTAGCGAAAACAAAGCATTTGTAACAGACACTCCTCAGTAAAGCCATTTTTTTAATGACTCGCTGGTTGTGCTGGTAAGAACGCTCGTATTGCTAGGCTAGGCAATGCGTGCCGTAAGAAATAAGGTTAAGGGGTTCGAATCCTGTGTTTGGTAATTTTTTTTCTCGGAAGTTCCTAATACTTATACACTGTCTATTTATTGCTCAATTCATTGCTTTCCCTGCTTCCCCTGGTGGTTCTTACAAAAAAACTCTTTATTCTCATTCTAGGAAATTCCAACTGCTTTGTGAGTCAGCATGGTTATGCAGAAGTCTAGAGGAGTAAACATTTGCCAGAACTCCGCAGAGAGGGACCCTAAGACATTTAATGGTTATGTGTGTATTCCATTCTATCTTTTGGTATCCCTTGTAAGTCCTGCTTGATTCCAAACTGATTGACTTTGTGTTTCTATTGGCAGAAACAGTAGGGTTGGCTGTGCAAAACGGGCAAGACACATTCCCCATATCAGCTGTCTAGAATAAACATAAATGGAGAAGAAACTTTTTACCTTTCTTTTGGCTCGGACACAACACGGAAAACAACAGTCACGAGAGACTTAGAGATGAGCTGAAAGGCAGGAGAGACAAGAGCACACTCAGAGTTGTTACAGTAAAACACATGCAATTTACCGTTGTAAAGACAAGAAGAAGCGAACTCGAAGTTATCACAGTAAAACACTTACCAATTGACCATCTGTAAAGACAAGAGAGACAAGCGAAAACTCAGAAGATGTCCCAGTAAAACACTTGCCAATTTACCGTCTGTAAAGACAAGAGAGACAAGCGAAAACTCAGAAGATGTCCCAGTAAAACACTTGCAAAATTGACCGTCTGTAAATATGAAAATATCATATATACTTAACCAAAGAGCAAGAGGTCAAGTGATATTGAATCAGTGAAGACGATGTAGACGTGTTATCCATTCTTAGCAATATGCATCAATGACTCTATGACAGCTTTATTTCTTTGTTACTCTAACCCGAAACCCTATATTTTAGAATCCATATATCTGTTAAATCCAACCATTTGTCTTGAAGACATCTGTCTGTCCCCGAGACCCTTTAAGTAGTCTTCCATTGAATCCCGTTTCTCGCCTGCCTAACTTCTCGCATAGAAAGGATTCACCAGTATGTTATCATGACACTCATATTTATCGCTGTACATAGATTATCCAACAAGAAACGAAGTGACAATTGAGATGGGTATTTTAACCAGTGGCGGTTTGTGCTCATTTTTGTTGCTGGGGCCAGACATATATGTTCGGAAAAATCATGGTTTTGAGTTAGGTTATATTTCAATTTATAAAATAATAAATGCACGTTACACATTATTTTTGGTTGGGCCAGCCCACTGGCGCTTAATGACGAGACGCCACTGATTTTAACAGAAATTTTTGTCGTTGGATTTTCCTTATCTCTCTTTCTCTCTCTCTCTCTCTCTTTCTGTTTTACTCTGTTATCGATTTTCTTAATTTTTCCTTCACCTATTACTTGCTATTTGTTTACATGTATATGTTTAATGAACCAGATTAAGCATATCATCTCGTATTTTGTGTTCAGTTCGGACGTATCTATATTACAATATATAACCGAAATAGCTAATAATATACTGGGTGTTGCTTCATTTTAAACTATATCTTCTCTTCTTCTCTTCCTCCATTTAGAAGTGTGGAGGGGGAGGCATAGGGATCTTGTGTGTGCTTGTTTTAATGAACTTTGTAAGCTGATGTTCATTTTTGTAAGGCTGTTCTTGATGCCGTCGCTCCTCCATCTTTTGCGTGGTCTACCTCTTGCTTGTCTTCATTTTAAACCATACATCGAGCCAGTATATCGATTTAGAAGGGAGGTTGGGTTAAATATAGTTTCACCTTCACAACCAGCTCTAACATTAGGCCGTATAACTGACCGTGAAACCATGACCTAGTTTAGACTGGGGGCGGGGGCTGGGGAGAGGGATTTTGTATATTTGAAAGAACACTGCAAGCTTTTTTGCAATTTTACCCAATTCTGTGAGTCTATGGTTATTTATTGATGAAAAATATTCATAATAGTGATATTCATTATTGTTAAACTTAACTTGTTGCATAATATAGCCCTGATTTAGCATTTTGTGTTGATTTTAAAATGAATTCGTTTATATACAACAATACTGGAATGCGAGGTCACACGACGGTTGTGGTCTTTTTTCCTATAATTTTTACCTGAGTCCGCTGGCCGTAATTAGAGTTGATTTAATGAACCAGATTAACCCTTTCATCTCATATTGTATTTTAAGTTCGGACGTATTTATATTTTTATGTGTATCGAAACATCCAGCATACTGATTTTGCTTCATTTTAAACCATACCTCCAGCCCTTATATCAGCTTAGAAGGTGATTGAGTTAAATATAGTTTATTACTATCATCTAGCTGCGTGAATAATTTTTTTGAGTGTGCAAGTTGTCCTGTTTCTGGTGCTGTTAAAGTCATCTCATTGTGTACTGCTCAACAAATAAACAGTGTACAGGTATTTAGAGCTTCTGAAAAAACAAAACTGCTGCGCTGTCCAACGCGATGCCCGCGGGGGGCATGGTGTCCGTGTGATACATTCATGGTGCCCTATTTTATTACTCCAGATTTAACGTTTATCAAAAGTTCAAGGAACAGAAGTACGTTTCTAAATAATACAGGGTGTTCAAGATAAAAGCAGCCCCGTCAGGAGAACCAATTTGGCATATGTTTATGAAAATGAGAAGGTTCAATTATGAGATTGAATAAATAAATTAAGAGGGTATTTTTGTGATGGTTTGTAATTCTAGCATGGGAAGGGGCGCTGAACAAATGTGATGAAGGACGAGCTAGTCAGAACCGGTTTAAATAGTAAATAGACAAAACGCAATGCGTACTTGGTAACTTTTGATTTATCAATTGGGCTGCTTTTATCAAGAACACACTGTAGTATAATTCAATTTTGTTCAAAAATGAACAATATTTTTTAAATATAATTTTATCAGGATTAAGCTTGTATCTGTTATTCTGTTATTATTTATATTAATTTTACTATTAATATTTCTTTATTATCCTTAGTATTATTACTACAATTGTCCCATGGCGCCCTCGCTACAATAACCATCATTCAGATACGCCCCAATGTACAAAAACGTTGGAAGCACTGAATTAGACCATCATTACGCAATTTGGTCAGTAACCATGTGTATCCCAATATTTTCCTTATACAGGAAGATCTCAGCGACAGAGCACGAACTTCTTAGCAAAAGTGACGATTCCTGATGTAATTTTGCAGATAATGAAAATGTTTTGGTTTCAATATTTTTCTTTATTTAATGAATTTTTTACAGGTAGCTGCTTTCTAGCGTACTTTTCTCAATTTTGAAGTGCCAAGTGTTCTTTTAGGTGCTTAACTTTGAAAAAAGGGAGACACGTTTTATCGTCCGTCTTCGATAGGACTAAGAACTCAATCTCATTTACAATGAGATCTCAGAGATTTCTGGAAAATAATACCGATATCTTCACGATGCAACGAACCGAGTACCTTTTGGAATGAGAGGTGAGAGCCTAGCCTATACGTCACAGAGACACCCTAATACTCAGGACCGTGCTGTATATTATTTCAGTATGATGCAAGTCTTCGAAATGCCGCTCTTTAAATCTTTTTTCTTTAAAATAGCCTTCAAATGTAATTTTGATTTTGCTGCTTATGCCGCCCCCCATTACGGTACGCCTGATGCGGTCGCCTCTCTGTATCATAACACGGCACGGTCCTGCTAATACTGGTGGAATATTAGTATTCAATAATAGATTTTCATTCTCTCTTGTCCCTTACTTCTTGCCCTTTCCAACCTTAGCTGAAGTATTCCACATCAGGGATTATACTGACAGTGAAATACCGTTAAATGTCTGCCAGACATTGAGAGCACGTATTTCTTAATGAAGGTTTCATAACCTCTGTTCTTTTTCCGGGACTGAGTTGTCAATCCTGCACCCAAACACCCAATCTAGAGGACCGGGAAACCATATTTAATCTGACCTCTCGCCTTGGTAGTGTCCGGCTTGAGTAGCCCAACTAATAACATACTATTCCTACTAGCAAAGCTTTCAGTGTCATTGAGGTACACAAAAAGCACACAACTACAAGTTTAAAAAGCAGAAAAAATAATATTTCATATTCTTCTTCTTCTTCGAACGCTCCATATCGACCACTTGCTAAACCACTCTGTGTGATTTGTATGTGATCTGAGCCTAAGAGCCATTGTACGTTGTGTCACTTTTTTTCTGATCCAGAAGCACTTGAGCTTTCAGCTCTTCGGCTTGATGCCATGAACATGGTAACCCTTCGGTTCGGTGCTACGAACATTGTGAATCTTGGGAACCTGTGGCTTTTCTACCAGCCCACGGAATTGAACACGCACTCACAGAGGGCTAGTCACCCGCAGTCCAACGCGTTTTAACACGCTGGGCAGGCGGCGTTGTTCCACTTATGTGCCTACAAGTGATTTGCTTTTTATTTACTAAGGTAGCTTCCCTAGGTCCAACATCAGTCATCTTTTACGACATGCATTGTAGGTCGCAGTGGTACTATTCTTTGCTCCCCTTGCGAGCCCTGACAACACACGTGCGATATTACATATTATGTCTCTAATGATATATTTGTATTATATTCTTTTCTTACCGCTATACGTAACTTAGGACCTGCACCTAATTTCTCCATACCGCTCTAAAATGGGTCTAAAGCCTAAGGATTCACGGATTTTCCGCATATTTCTCGGTCCCTCTCCGCAGAAATGGCACGCTACCTGCCGAGAGTATTACACAAAGCACGAACTCCGTAGCTCCGACAACAGTTTTATGAGTCTCTGGGAAAAATTCAATAGCAAAAGAACGGCTAGGTCCGGTTTCGAACCTACGCCATTCTGAACTCAAGTCAAGGGCTTAACCACTTACCCTATAGAAGCCCCATACCGCTCTATCCTGGGAAACACGCTAAATCTCTTCTGTAGAATTGAGACCGACATTTCTGGACTCGCTTGGTAAAGTTCGCAAAGTTTCCCCAGGGCCTTCTTTCTTTATTGAACTCTTTGTTTCCCATCTTCAATGCCTGCTTTGATATTCTTTGATACATTTCTTGTCAGAGTATACCCAATATATCTCCACCTTCTCGTTCTTATAAATGTTGTTGTTAGTGAAATATTATTCCATATCCAAAATCATCATCATCATCAAGTAAAATATCACTTCCGGAACTTGGCTCCCATGACACAAGTCCTGATAAACTCTCTGTTTTGTGCAAATTGGCCGGCGTCAGCAGCAATCATTCTCAGGTCGTCAATGACATCTTACACCTGTCGTCTTCTAGGTCTTCCTCTCATTCTTCTTCCAGGCACGGGTTAAGTTGAAAAAATGGCGATAGGTTAAGCATACCCTACAGAAGACACAGTCGAGTGTAACTAGACAAGCAGTGGAGTGGAACCCGCAAGAAAAACGAAAAATAGGACGCTCTAAACAGACCTGGAGACGAAGTCTTCTTGAGGAACTGAAGAGTGCTCGACTATCCTGATAGACTATAAAGAAAACAGCCAGAGACCGAGAAGAGTGGCGAACAGCTGTTGAGGCCCTATGCTCCACGAGGAGCAGAGAGGAATAAGTAAGTAAGTAAGTAAGTAAGTAAGCAAGCAAGTAAGTAAGTAAGTAAGCAAGTAAGTAAGTAAGTAAGAAGAGATAATTGGTAAACATTTCTAGCAAGAGTTAGTGTCATTTCTGCAAGTATAACCTGTATTGAAGATATGCTGAACTCTGTAAATATCTATTTATATTCCTATTTTAACTGGATTTTCTCAGATATTGGTTATTGGTTACTAAACTGACGTCGTTGCACTCCGGGCAGACCCATAGGTGCTCAGTCTCCCCGAACAGAAATCGAAAAGTATGCATACTGATGTTTTCTCAGATATGTTATTATATAACTATTTTCGAACGTTTGTTGTCGGAGCTCGCAATGGGAGCAAAGAATAGTAACACTGGGACATACAAGGCATGTCGTAAGAGGCGACTGAAGTAGGGGCCTAGAGAATCTAGTAAATAACAAGAAACGCAGAAATCAGATATGCTGGCTTACTTGTAAGCGCATAACTGACACAACGTACAATCGCTCTTAAGCTCAGATCACATAAAAATCACAAAGAGTGGTTTAATAAGTGGTCTATTATTTTTATTATGACGATATCTATTTTGATTTAGAGAATCATTTAAATAATATTACAAGAGCCAATCAAGATAATAAATAGCGACATCATTGACAAGGGTATTCTTATAAGTCCACAATTTGAACAAAGAGTTCTCTACAAACCGTGTTCGCGATGTAATGAAATCTATGCGATAGTTCTCTTACAATGAAAGAAAAAAACTAAGAACATGTCAATATATATATATATATATTCTCGTGTCCCCATTGATACAAAAAGTTTCTACAAAAGATGTTCATTGTTGTCGTTCTTCTACCTTTCTACTAATTGTTGTTAAGTCACAATTTTTAAACTCGATTTCTGCAGTTCTTATTTTTGGGGTTCTCTGTGGTTTAGAAGTTAGGTGATCGCCTCTCGTACCAAAGGTACTCGGTTCATTCCCTCGTGAAGTGATCCGGATATTTTTTCCTGATATCACTGATCTCGATGTAGGTGAGATCGAGTTCCTAGTCCTATAGGAGACGGACGATAAAACGTAGGTCCTGTGTTCAATTTGAGCACGAGAGAGAACCCTTTGCAGTTCACAATCGAGAAGAGCAGGTTGGAAAGACGTTGAATATGCAAAATTCATTACAGAGATTTATTTTTAAATTTTCATGCACAATATTTTCACCATGTTCCAAATTACATCGGGGACCCTCGCTGATGCTACGGAGTTCGTGCACTGCCGCTGAGATCTTACTATATAAGAAAGAGATCGAAGGCTGCTCACCAAAGTGCAATGATGATGGTCCTATCAATCAATCAACCAACCAACCAATCAATCAATCAATCAATCAATTAATCAATCAATTAACCAATCAATCAATCATTTCTAATCCATGTTCTTTTTTATCATCCAATTCTTCTTTTCCTATCCACTATCCATTGAAGAACTGTCATAGACGATGCCCATACTGAGAAACGACATGCGTGCCCAATCCGTACAAATCTTGTCTTTAATCTTCTTCTTCTTTGCGTTCGTTCTTTACAACAAATTTAAATCACTCTTTGTGATATGTTTGATCTTTGCCAAGAACGTGTATACGTTGCACATTGGTTTGTAGGTCCCTAAACGCATAGACTTCTACACGTTCATGCCACATGCATCCGATTTCAGCCAAACCTCCCTAGTCGCCTCTTCCGACATGTGTGACAGGTAACAATGGTTCTATTCTTTACACCCCAAATTTGGGCCCGGTAACCTCTCGGGCGCTTTGTTTTTAATGATGTTCACTGTTATTGCAACCTTCAGAGACTCAAGCGGATCTATTGTCCTGGTCATACGGGTGTTTGCCGCAATGATAGCGCGGACATGTTTTCATCGAAAGCATCGATTGTTGGGGAATTTAGGGAGTCCAAGGGGGAAGTTCTTCAGTCTCTTGGCGACCTAGTGTTGGATGAAGACACTAGACGTTCAATCAACAGAGAGATTTAGGGAGTTTAAAATTAAACGTTGTACAATTAGAGCTATTCTTTACATATTAAACGACATGAAGGGCTGGAGAAGACCATCATGGAAGGAGGCATACCGGTAAAGACAGGAAGAGGAATACCACAGAGAAGATGGATTGAGCATGTAACTGATGGTTTGAACATAGGGGCTGCAGATGCGGGACATCTGGCTCATGTGAGGGAGAAATTTTCATGGACTGTTAGAGTGACAAAGTGATGCTCAGGGCAAGCTAATTGATGATGATGATGAAAGTAGAGCTGGTTGCTTGAGGAGACAGAGAGAAAGTGTGTTCAACCAGCAAGCCATCAGTATACATACCCTTCTAAAACTGCTTGGAGAGACAGAGAGAAAGTGTTTTCAACAAGCGAGCCATCAGTATACATACCCTTCTAAAACTGTTGGAGGAGACAGGTCACATATGGGTCTGCTCGGAGTGATGTGACATCTGTTGATTAACCAAGAGCAGGCGTATTAGGCTCGTATTTTTCATTGACCGTCAGGACCCGATTGGTGATGTGGTCAACGTTTGCTTCACAGTGCTTTTCCTGGTACTCAAGTGAAGCTTGGTCGACCTGAGAGCTGTTACGGTAGGGGAAAATATTCCACGCCCACTGTGGAATTGAATTTGGATCACGTGCCTAGATATGAGTTCAATAACAACTAAGCTTCTGTTCTAAATAGTCAAATAATTTCGATTATCGTTTCTGTGGAGCGTTTCTTGGCAAGCCTTACTCGGACTCATAAGTACTTGTAATTTAGAACGCAAAGTAAAGGATATATACAATGAGAAGGCCGACCGGAACCAATTTCCTCTATAAACACCGAGCATTTGTTTTTAGACCAAGTTGCCTTCAACGGAATTTTACTGCCGTTGTCAGTAATGAAGGTTAATAATTTCCGTTTACAGGCCCATCCTCCAGTTATGATGATGTTCCATATTTCTTTTCTTTTGTTTCCATTTTACCATAGTCATAGTTAAAGTCAGGTCATAGTTATTTAATCTCCATTATTTATTGCAGTGGAATCAATTCATGGAAAGTGATTTGAAAGAGGAATGCAAACTTGTCGCCGTGAACACTAAAAGAGCAATGTACAACCACAGCCAACTATAGATAACTAGGCCAGACAACTGACTGGAGGTTCCCTGATCTAGATGAGAAAAGGGGCCGGAAAATATAGATGTTTGATAGAACACTGCAAGCTTTTTTGCAATTTAGCTACAATTCTATGAGTCTATGGTTATTTATTGGTGAAAAATATTCATAATATTGATATTCTTTATTGTTAAACTTAACTTGGATAATATAACTTTGACTTAGCATTTTGTGTTAATTTTAAAGGGAATTCGTCTATATACACTAATACTGGAATGCGAGGTCACGTGGTGTAGTTGTGGTCTGATTTCCCATAATTCTCACTTGAGTCCGAAGGCCCATAAGTTTATAGTTGGCTCTGGCACAACACAATCTTTCTCCCAACATTATGATGTCGATGTTAAACCGGGACGCTGACATCAAATAATAGAAGAAAACGGGTCACAACAGAGATGAAGTGTCTACGCAGAATGCTGGGAATATCAAGAAGAGACCGATTTAGAAATGAAGACATCATTGAAAAAAGTGGGTACAATATTAGTACTGAACTTCATCAAGAAACAACGAATTAACTTGTTCGCCCACATAAGCAGATTACCAGCAGACAGATCACCTCAAAGAGCAATTTTACTTCGATAGAGTGGAAATGAAGCAAAAGG
Source organism: Arion vulgaris (assembly GCA_020796225.1). Lineage (NCBI taxonomy): Eukaryota > Metazoa > Mollusca > Gastropoda > Stylommatophora > Arionidae > Arion > Arion vulgaris. The sequence continues at coordinate 67,093,189 of CM036755.1, read as the reverse complement.
CCGTCCAAACAAAAGGTGGACCTTAGAAATAGCATATGCGTTGAAAGACAATATTTATGACAAGCAAACAAAAGCACGTTATATAAATCTCTTCTTGTCCTCACAATGTGTAGTAAAATATGATTAGAGAAAATAAGAACGAAAAATAACAAAAAACCAACATCAAAATATTTTCATATATATCTATCTATATATTGACAAGTAAATATATATATTTGTACCATTCTCTATTTTTGACCAATATGCTGCTAAATCTGGGAAAAACTACTCAAGTAGTGGAAAGTAGGTCAGTAGTCCCAGAGGTTGCAGAACAAACAAAAGGCACTTTCTTTACTGCTTCGAAATTATTCATTCTCTGAAATGTCAGCTTTGACGTCATAAGGTCATTAGCAGGAACATTTTTCAATCAACATATCTAGTTTAATGTAATCTTACATTTAAATATTAGAGGGGGGAAAAGTAAGAAAGGGAGGGTGTGAACGAACAGGTTGATTGGGGGCAGATATGTGACGTGTGAGACAGATTGACAGTAAAATCAAAATCACTTGAACGCCCGTGTGGTGCCGAAGCTCGCAAGGGGAGCAAAGAATAGTACCTACAAGGTATGTCGTAAGAGGCGACTGAGGTAGAGTCCTAGGGAAGCTATCCTAGTAAATAAAAAGCGTCGCAAAAATCGAATGTGCTGGCCTACTTTAATCACATAATTGACACAACGTACACTAGCTCTTAGACTCAGATCACATACAAATCACAAGGAGTGGTTTAACAAGTGATCGATGTGGAGCCTTCGAAGAAGAAGAATCACTGATGATGAATGAAATAAAGACAATTAAATGCAATATGAAATTATATTACAAAATAATATGAATTATATTCACTATTTATCAAAAACAATAAAACTAGAAAACAATTTAAAGCACCGCCCCCCAATCCTCTTCCCTCTCTATTTCTCCCCATCTCTATTTCGTTAAGTCTGTTGATATTTCTATTTGTATACACCTATATCTCTTTCTATATTTTACTATCTCTCTCTCTCTCTATCTATCTATCTATATATATTAGGAATATATTCATAGAGAGAGAGGAGGGAGGGAGAGAGTGGGAGAGATAAAAATAGAAAAACGGGTATATATATATACCACTTTTTCTATCTTTATCTCTCCACTCTCTCTCCCTCTCCCTCCCTCTCTCCCTCCCTCTCTCTCCCTCCCTCTCTCTCTCTCTCTCTCTCTGAATATATTCCTCTATTCTCTTCCTCTATCCCAATCTTTTTTTTTTAAATCATGGAGTATCCTCTACGAGACGTCACCATCAACCGCAGAAAATGAGTCGTCGAGTTTCTAGGCACCAACTATACGTTCAGTAGTTTGTCATTGCTTTCTGAACGGTGATTTCTATTTTTACCTTTTGTTAAAATCCACGGGAACAAATTTACTTTCAATCTGCCCGCTGCGGTGTTTGAACCAGGTACTCTTGGGTTGTGATCGAGTTCACTATCGCTAAGCCACAGATGCCCATATATATGTATTTTACCTACTACTATTTCTCTATAGATCTCCAGCACATATACATATATATATATATTTACTTCTCTCTCTGTCTGTCTCTCTTCAGTCATTAATTAAAACCTGATTATAATCAATGGCTGTACTCAGGAGGCTGCTTAGAGTGCTAAGCACCTTTGATATAATTAAAAGTGCCAGTTCCTAATTACTTATACAATACTCCATAGACGAATATTAATCTCTCTCAACTCCTTCTAAAAGTCAGAGTGCCCATTTATAGCTGGGTGGATTATAAATTCAACAACAATTTAGCTCATTGATTTTAAGTACACATAGATTTTTGAAGTTATAGGTCATCCCGTACTTACCACTAGAAACAAGGCAACAGTACTCACAAATATTTTTAGAGTATTTTTTATATTTGGTTCTTCCCGTGTTTTACCTGTGGGTCTCGCAAGGGAAGCAAAGAATACTGCGATCTACAAAGCATGTCGTAAGAGGAGACTGTTGTAGATGCCTAAAGAAGCTACTCTAGTAAATAAGAAGCGTCGCAGAAATCAGAAATGCTAGCCTACTTCAAGGCGCATAACTGGCACAATATACAATCGCTCTTAGGATTGGATCACATACAAATCATAAAGAGTGGTTTAATAAGTTGTCGATATGAAGCATTCGAAGAAGAAGAAGCAGTATTTCACTCTACCTGGAAATGCCACAACCAGTCAACCCAGTTACGGTTGAACGTGTAGAAAACTCCGAGCGTCGTCGTTCTTTCGAATGAGCACTGCTCGGAATTTGTTTAAATGTATTACGTTGTCTGTTGTCGCTATGAAGGCTTCCATCCATTGGCGCAAAACATGTGGTTATATATATGTATATATATATATATATATATATATATATATATATATATATATATAATATATCGTTCAAGAAAGCAATAGCAAACTACTGAACGTATACGTGGTGCCTAGAAAATTGATGACTAATTTTACTGTAGTTGAGACGAAGTCGTGTACAGGATATGCCCGATTTTCATATTTTTTTTCAATATATATATATATATATGAGTTATTCCTCTTGCTCCAGATGAAGCATAAGGTTCTTCCAGTAGTTGTCCAATTTTCACATTCTCCATGCCATTTTTTATGGTTTCTCACAATAATTCAGCATCCTCCAATTTCTCAAGAAGACTGTCTCTAGATTTTCTTATACGTCCCGTTTCCTTTTCCCTTGTGGGTTCCACCCAAGTGCGTGTCTAGTACGAGAGAAATGATTATTATTTATATATATATATATATATATATATTCCTATCGTACCGTTACACGTTACAGTGCTCACAAGTAGTTTCTCCATACCGCTCTGTCCTGGGAAAGTCGCTCAATCTCTTCCATGGAACTGAGACCGATATTTCTTGCCTCTCTTAGCAAAGTTACCTTTATATATATATAAATTATTTTTTAAATTAAAAAAAAAAGTCGCTACTGCATGTTGTACAGCTTTTTAGGGCGGTGTAGGACAGGTGGGCAGAGCTGAGAATTTAATGGCCACATGGCTAGTGCAGTCCCATCGAAGCTGTTCAGTTTAGGATTTTTCATTTATGCCCACAACAGAAAAAAATCCTTGCCTTACCGTGAACTGAACACCGGTCTTTTGCATGGAGCCACGTTCTAATCCATTCAGTCAGACGCTCTTCAACATATATATATATATATATATATATATATATATATATATATATATATATATATATATACAGGGGCGGCTCGTCATTAAGGGCCAGTGGGATCCGGCCCCACCAATAAGCGAAAGGGGAATAACTTCCGGAATAGTAAAATGCTAAAAAACACTGATTTTTCCGATAAGTTGTGTCTGGCCCCACCTCGAAAAATGAGCACGAGCCGCCACTGTATAATATATATATATATATATATATATATATATATATATATATATATATATATATATATATATATATATCCATTATTGAGTCTTTTGTATACTTTCTCGTCTTTCTATATAAATGTCGTTGTTGACATCACACGTTAATATTAATCAACAATATGCTCTTACATCGCCCTCTCTCTCTCTCTCTCTCTCTCTCTCTCTCTCTCTCAGCCATATTTGCTATTCAACATATCCCCACCCGCTACTGATGTAAATTGAAGCGACTTATTTCAGAAGCTTCGGGCCCTTCCATCGTCAGCAGGTTTCAATGTGTAGGCAACCACTGCAAATATTGATGTCGTCATCAGGGAAAATTGATTTACTTACAGCGGATTGAAAAAAAACAATAGTAGCAAAAAGTTCTTGCCGTTTCTCTCCCTTACTTTCTACTTCGTTTTATTTTGTTTTACTTGTTCCGTATCATTCGATTTCTTCAATCCTTTTGCGAACAAGACATTTGTAATACTAGCTAAACTTAAGATGTCTATAGACCCGGTTTTTCATTATTAAAAGAAATGTTATTGTGTAAGGTCATCATCAGGTGCCGTGCCGGATGGTGTAGGCAATCTTAATTCTAAGTGGACGAGAGCAAAGCCATGTTTCTACAAGTCATTCGTTTTTAGAACAAAAAAACGCCATTTAGTCTGCCTCCTGGTAAAAAGAGTCCAACCCAAAGCCTCGTAGTGTGGCATTTCGTCCACAATGAGTTAAGTAAAAGTAAAGGAACCCTTTTCATACCATATTGTATATAGGCTAATACGGTATTAGGTATGTATTTTTCATTGAACGTCGACACACTATTCATGATGTGGTCAACATCATGCCGGCTGTCTATACTTCCTAGAACTTGTCTTGGTACCCAATTGAGGCTGGGTAAAACTGAGAGCCGTACACAGTGGGAAAAATGCAACGCCCATTGTGAAATTGAACCTAGACCACCAGCCTACGAAGCGAGTTCACTTACAACTACGCTACTGTGGCTCTAGTGAGATCATTGATTATCTGTCCCTGGTATTTGCTATCATCTCAAATGTTGACGCTCTTCCGTGACATGACGTTAGGTGTCTAAAATATCTCTCTTTCTCTGTCTTCCACTGTCTCATCTCCCTTCGATTTTACCGGTTGTCAAATGTGTTATAACGCCCCCTCCCTCCCATCCTTTTCATCACACGTCCGAAAAAATGATGGTTATCCATTTCTTAGGATTCGAACCACAAATCCTTATTTCTTACGGCACCCATTGCCTAGCCCTACACTATGAGCGATGTTAAGAACACAACTAGCTGGGCATGAATAAGTAGGTCAACTTCCAGGACTGGATGCATGGATTAATTGAAAGATGAATCGAAATGGGCTTGGGCTAGCTACTTTACCCCGTAGTAGAAAAAAAATGAGCCAAGAACTCTACAATAAACATGAGAAGGACAACAATAAGAAATAACTAAACTCAACCATCCGAACCATTGAAAGGTCCGCCAACAGGATGGGGGTTGCCAAATGACGTATCACCGGGAACGCCGAAAGGATCCGGTGATACCGACTAACCTTCTCTCCTGTAGGAAAGCTGCCAGAATTGGTGGTGGAAAGGATTGCCAGCCTGCCCAGCGTGTTCAGAGCGCGTCGGACGACGGGTGACAAGCCCCTGAGTGTGGTTCAATTCCGCGGGCTGGCAGAAAAGCCACAGGTTCTCCAGATTTACGCTGTTCCTGGCCCCGAACCCAAGGGTTACGATGTGAATGGCACCGAGCCGAAGATCTGAAAGCTCAAAGCTTCTGGATCCCAAAAACAGGATAGGTAAACATGGAAAGAATTGGAAGAGATGGCAGGAGAGAGGAAGAGCTGGAAGAAGTTTGTTGAAGACATGTGCTCCGTTGGGAGTTAGTTGAAAAGTGAAGAAGAATCGATGGATAAATAAATACGTGGACATCATTCTATGGTTGAACGATCAGATGGAGTGATAGATAAATGAACTGTTGTGTGTTATATTTTGACAGATTGATGAGTGGATGAATGAGACAAGGCAGTGGCGGCTCGTCATTAAGGGCCAGTGGGACCAGGCCCCACCAAAAATAATGTATTTATTATTTTATAAGTTAAAATATAGCAACCAAAAACCATAATTTATCCGGAAAAATATGTCTGGCCCCACCAACAAAACTGATCACGAGCCGCCACTGAGACAAGGTATAGATTGACGAACTCATCCGTACGTTGCCGGGGCTTGCAGTGGGAGCAATGAATAGCAACACTCCTACATACAAAGCTTGTCGTAAGAGACGACTGAGATCCGTATTGGAACTCACAACGTTCGGATCGCAAGGCAATGGCTTAGTCACTTAATCACAGAGAGATTTGCTCGACCAACATGAATAAGTTGTCCAAGTTTCATGATTCTAGAACAGAGTTCAAAAGTTGTTAAGGCAATGGCTTAGTCACTTAATCACAGAAGATTTGCCTGACCAACATGAATAAGATGTCCAAATTTCATGATTCTAGAACAGAGTTCAAAAGTTGTTAAGGCAATGGCTTAGTCACTTAATCACAGAGAGATTTGCTCGACCAACATGAATAAGATGTCCAAATTTCATGATTCTAGAACAGAGTTCAAAAGTTGTTAAGGCAATGGCTTAGTCACTTAATCACAGAGAGATTTGCTCGACCAACATGACTAAGCTGTCCAAATTTCATGATTCTAGAACAGAGTTCAAAAGTTGTTAAGGCAATGGCTTAGTCACTTAATCACAGAGAGATTTGCCTGACCAACATGAATAAGCTGTCCAAGTTTCATGATTCTAGAACAGAGTTCAAAAGTTGTTAAGGCAATGGCTTAGTCACTTAATCACAGAGAGATTTGCTCGACTAACATGAATAAGTTGTCCAAGTTTCATGATTCTAAAAACAGAGTTCAAAAGTTGTTAAGGCAATGGCTTAGTCACTTAATCACAGAAGATTTGCCTGACTAACATGAATAAGTTGTCCAAGTTTCATGATTCTAGAACAGAGTTCAAAAGTTGTTAAGGCAATGGCTTAGTCACTTAATCACAGAGAGATTTGCTCGACCAACATGACTAAGCTGTCCAAATTTCATGATTCTAGAACAGAGTTCAAAAGTTGTTAAGGCAATGGCTTAGTCACTTAATCACAGAGAGATTTGCTCGACCAACATGAATAAGCTGTCCAAGTTTCATGATTCTAGAACAGAGTTCAAAAGTTGTTAAGGCAATGGCTTAGTCACTTAATCACAGAAAATTTGCTCGACCAACATGAATAAGCTGTCCAAATTTCATGATTCTAGAACAGAGTTCAAAAGTTGTTAAGGCAATGGCTTAGTCACTTAATCACAGAGAGATTTGCTCGACCAACATGAATAAGATGTCCAAATTTCATGATTCTAGAACAGAGTTCAAAAGTTGTATAGGCAATGGCTTAGTCACTTAATCACAGAGAGATTTGCTCGACTAACATGAATAAGTTGTCCAAGTTTCATGATTCTAGAACAGAGTTCAAAAGTTGTTAAGGCAATGGCTTAGTCACTTAATCACAGAGAGATTTGCCTGACCAACATGAATAAGCTGTCCAAATTTCATGATTCCAGAACAGAGTTCAAAAGTTGTTCACGCTTCAGAAAACCATTAATGAACACACTTATTTTTATATTATTCTATTCTGTGTTACAACATGCGTGTAAACTCGGAGCAATTGATTGATTGGCCATCGATCGATCGCGCTGTATCATGCCATCCTGTTCATTTGAAATACAAAATGAATGCGACAAATATTCGTTACGTTTTTTTTTCCTTAGAAATGTTCAAAACCGTCCGATGTCGAATGTAATGGATAAATAGTGATGCTTTCAACTTCCATAGTCGTATATGGAGTTATTGTTCTAGGCATACACGTGATAGAGAAATGGTGGGAGATTCTACTGTCCTAGTCTTCAAAGTGATAGCTATAAGGGGAGGGATTCTTCTGTCCTAGGCTTACATGTAATAGAGATAGAAGAAGAGATTATATTGTCCTAGGCTTACATGTAATAGAGATAGGGGAGGGGGGAGATGTTATATTGTCCTAGGCTTACATGTAATAGAGATAGGGGGCGATTATATTGTCCTAGGCTTACATGTAATAGAGATAGAAGGAGTGATTATATTGTCCTAGGCTTACATGTAATAGAGATAGAAGGAGTGATTATATTGTCCTAGGCTTACATGTAATAGAGATAGAAGGAGTGATTATATTGTCCTAGGCTTACATGTAATAGAGATAGAAGGAGTGATTATATTGTCCTAGGTTTACATGTAATAGAGATAGAAGGAGAGATTATATTGTCCTAGGCTTACATGTATTAGAGATAGAGGGAGAGATTATATTGTCATAGGCTTACATGTATTAGAGATAGAAGGAGTGATTATATTGTCATAGGCTTACATGTAATAGAGATAGAAGGAGTGATTATATTGTCATAGGCTTACATGTAATAGAGATAGAAGGAGAGATTATATTGTCCTAGGCTTACATGTAATGAGATAGAGGAGAGATTATATTGTCATAGGCTTACATGTATTAGAGATAGAAGGAGTGATTATATTGTCATAGGCTTACATGTAATAGAGATAGAAGGAGTGATTATATTGTCATAGGCTAATGTAATAGAGATAGAAGGAGTGATTATATTGTCCTAGGCTTACATGTAATAGAGATAGAAGGAGTGATTATATTGTCCTAGCCTTACATGTAATAGAGATAGAAGGAGTGATTATATTGTCCTAGGCTTACATGTAATAGAGATAGAAGGAGTGATTATATTGTCCTAGGCTTACATGTAATAGAGATAGAAGGAGTGATTATATTGTCCTAGGCTTACATGTAATAGAGATACGGGGTAGATATTATATTGTCCTAGCCTTACATGTAATAGAGATAGAAGGAGAGATTATATTGTCCTAGGCTTACATGTAATAGAGATAGAAGGAGTGATTATATTGTCCTAGGCTTACATGTAATAGAGATAGAAGGAGTGATTATATTGTCCTAGGCTTACATGTAATAGAGATAGAGGGAGTGATTATATTGTCCTAGCCTTACATGTAATAGAGATACGGGGTAGATATTATATTGTCCTAGGCTTACATGTAATAGAGATAGAGGGAGAGATTATATTGTCCTAGGCTTACATGTAATAGAGATAGAAGGAGAGATTATATTGTCCTAGGCTTACATGTAATAGAGATAGAGGGAGTGATTATATTGTCCTAGGACATGTATAGAGATAGAGGGAGTGATTATATTGTCCTAGGCTTACATGTAATAGAGATAGAAGGAGTGATTATATTGTCCTAGGCTTACATGTAATAGAGATAGAGGAGTGATTATATTGTCCTAGGCACTATGTAATAGAGATAGAGAGAGTGATTATATTGTCCTAGCCTTACATGTAATAGAGATAGAAGGAGTGATTATATTGTCCTAGGCTTACATGTAATAGAGATAGAAGGAGAGATTATATTGTCCTAGCCTTACATGTAATAGAGATAGAAGGAGATATTATATTGTCCTAGCCTTACATGTAATAGAGATAGAAGGAGAGATTATATTGTCCTAGGCTTACATGTAATAGAGATAGAGGGAGTGATTATATTGTCTTAGCCTTACATGTAATAGAGATAGAAGGAGAGATTATATTGTCCTAGGCTTACATGTAATAGAGATAGAAGGAGAGATTATATTGTCCTAGCCTTACATGTAATAGAGATAGAGGGAGTGATTATATTGTCCTAGGCTTACATGTAATAGAGATAGAGGGAGAGATTATATTGTCCTAGCCTTACATGTAATAGAGATAGAAGGAGTGATTATATTGTCCTAGGCTTACATGTAATAGAGATAGAAGGAGTGATTATATTGTCCTAGCCTTACATGTAATAGAGATAGGGGGAGAGATTATATTGTCCTAGGCTTACATGTAATAGAGATAGAAGGAGAGATTATATTGTCCTAGGCTTAAATGTAATAGAGATAGAGGGAGAGATTATATTGTCCTAGGCTTACATGTAATAGAGATAGAGGGAGAGATTATATTGTCCTAGGCTTACATGTAATAGAGATAGAAGGAGAGATTATATTGTCCTAGGCTTACATGTAATAGAGATAGAGGGAGAGATTATATTGTCCTAGCCTTACATGTAATAGAGATAGAGGGAGAGATTATATTGTCCTAGGCTTACATGTAATAGAGATAGAAGGAGAGATTATATTGTCCTAGCCTTACATGTAATAGAGATAGAGAGAGTGATTATATTGTCCTAGGCTTACATGTAATAGAGATAGAGAGAGTGATTATATTGTCCTATGCTTACATGTAAAAGAGATAGAGGGAGAGATTATATTGTCCTAGGCTTACATGTAATAGAGATAGAGAGAGTGATTATATTGTCCTAGGCTTACATGTAATAGAGATAGAAGGAGAGATTATATTGTCCTAGCCTTACATGTAATAGAGATAGAAGGAGTGATTATATTGTCCTAGCCTTACATGTAATAGAGATAGAAGGAGTGATTATATTGTCCTAGGCTTACATGTAATAGAGATAGAGGGAGAGATTATATTGTCCTAGGCTTAAATGTAATAGAGATAGAAGGAGAGATTATATTGTCCTAGGCTTACATGTAATAGAGATAGAGAGAGTGATTATAATGTCCTAGCCTTACATGTAATAGAGATAGAGGGAGAGATTATATTGTCCTAGCCTTACATGTAATAGAGATAGAAGGAGAGATTATATTGTCCTAGCCTTACATGTAATAGAGATAGAGGGAGAGATTATATTGTCCTAGGCTTACATGTAATAGAGATAGAAGGAGTGATTATATTGTCCTAGGCTTAAATGTAATAGAGATAGAGGGAGAGATTATATTGTCCTAGGCTTACATGTAATAGAGATAGAGGGAGTGATTATATTGTCCTAGCCTTACATGTAATAGAGATAGGGAAATTTATTGTCCTAGGCTACATGTAATAGAGATAGGGGGAAATTATATTGTCCTAGGCTTACATGTAATAGAGATAGAGGGAGAGATTATATTGTCCTAGCCTTACATGTAATAGAGATAGAAGGAGTGATTATATTGTCCTAGCCTTACATGTAATAGAGATAGAAGGAGAGATTATATTGTCCTAGGCTTACATGTAATAGAGATAGAAGGAGAGATTATATTGTCCTAGGCTTACATGTAATAGAGATAGAAGGAGTGATTATATTGTCCTAGGCTTACATGTAATAGAGATAGGGGGAGAGATTATATTGTCCTAGGCTTACATGTAATAGAGATAGAAGGAGAGATTATATTGTTCTAGGCTTACATGTAATAGAGATAGAGGGAGTGATTATATTGTCCTAGGCTTACATGTAATAGAGATAGAAGGAGTGATTATATTGTCCTAGGCTTACATGTAATAGAGATAGGGGGAGAGATTATATTGTCCTAGGCTTACATGTAATAGAGATAGAAGGAGAGATTATATTGTCCTAGCCTTACATGTAATAGAGATAGAATGAGAGATTATATTGTCCTAGGCTTACATGTAATAGAGATAGAAGGAGTGATTATATTGTCCTAGGCTTACATGTAATAGAGATAGAGGAGAGATTATATTGTCCTAGCCTTACATGTATAGAGATAGAGGGAGTGATTATATTGTCCTAGGCTTACATGTAATAGAGATAGAGAGAGTGATTATATTGTCCTAGGCTTACATGTAATAGAGATAGAGGGAGAGATTATATTGTCCTAGGCTTACATGTAATAGAGATAGAAGGAGAGATTATATTGTCCTAGGCTTACATGTAATAGAGATAGAGGGAGAGATTATATTGTCCTAGGCTTACATGTAATAGAGATAGAGGGAGAGATTATATTGTCCTAGGCTTACGTGTAATAGAGATACGGGGTAGATATTATATTGTCCTAGGCTTACATGTAATAGAGATAGAAGGAGTGATTATATTGTCCTAGGCTTACATGAATAGAGATAGAGGAGAGATTATATTGTCCTAGCCTTACATGTAATAGAGATAGAGGGAGAGATTATATTGTCCTAGGCTTAAATGTAATAGAGATAGAGGGAGTGATTATATTGTCCTAGGCTTACATTTAATAGAGATAGAGGGAGTGATTATATTGTCCTAGGCTTACATGTAATAGAGATACGGGGTAGATATTATATTGTCCTAGGCTTACATGTAATAGAGATAGAAGGAGTGATTATATTGTCCTAGGCTTACATGTAATAGAGATAGGGGGGAGAGATTATTTGTCCTAGACATGCCTGTGATTGATTGATTGATTGATTGATTGATTGATTGATTGATTGATTAATTGATTGATTCATTCATTCATTCATTCATTCATTCATTCGTTCATTCATTCATTCATCCATTCATTGATATGACCATTGGCATTGCACTTCGGTGAGTAACCATGTGTGTTTAGATCTCTTTCTTACACAGAAAAATCTCATGCATGTGCACGAACGCCATAGCACTGGCGTGGGTACCAGGTCTAATTTTGAAGATGGTGAAAATATTTTGTAGGAATAGTTTTCTTATCTTTTTAATGAATTTTGCCTGGGCAGTGGCTTTCCAGCCTGCTCTTTCTCGATTTTGAACTACCAATGGTTCTTTACGTGCTCAAATTAAACGGCGTATCTACGATCAGAAATAAAGAGTAGAATATGACAAGCGAAAACATCGTTCCTGAAAATGAGAAGCATTATCTGCAAATAAGTCCTTGTCAATCTCGATCAGAATGCGAGTTATTCAGTACTACATAGAACCAATGCTGACATACGGATGCGAGTCATTGACAATGAACACACAGATAGAAAAATCTCTGAGGGCCACAGAGATGTGGTTTTATAGAAGAATGATGAGAATCCCATGGACTGCTAAAATGACTAATGTTGAGGTGCTGAATGAGATCAAGACACAGAGAAAGCTTATCAGCAATATAAGAAAGAGGCAGTCATCATTTTTCGGGCATGTGATGAGGAGAGAAGATTTAGAACACTTTGTGACAACCTGTAAAATTGAGAGTAGACGAGACAGAGGAAGACAAAGAGAGAAAATTTTGGATATCCTGACTTCATGGCACGATAGAGCGTCAACATTTGAGATGATAGCAAACACTAGAGACAGATATTTGTGGAGATTTATGATTGTCTAAACCAGCCTGCACGGCACCTGATGATGATGATCTACGTTTTATCGTTCGTCTTCCATAGGACTAGGAACTTGATCTCACCCACAATGAGATCAGAGATGTCTGGAAAAATATCCCGATGCCTCCACGAGGGAACGAACCGAATACCTTTGCAACGAGGAACAAGCACACAACCTCTACGCCATAGCTAAGTGCTATTTTATTCTCGTTTAGAGTACTGTCCCCTTTACTTTACTCAATTTCTTCTTCTTCTCTTCCAGCATTTACTTCTTTATAGAAGTGTTAGGGGTGGGGGCGGGGAGGGGACGTAGTGATCTTGTGTGTGCTTGTTTGAAAGCACTTTGTAAGCTGATATTCATTTTCGTAAGGCTGTTCTTTATGCCGTCGCTCCATCTTTGCGTGGTCTTCCTCTTGCTTTGTCCTCATTATACTTTTTCTGTGTGGCTCTCTAAGGGCGATACCAAGGCATTCTTGTTAGGTGTTCAAACCATTTAATCTGTTGTTCTTTTATGAATTGCATTACTGGTTTCACATTCAGTCTCGTTCTAATTTCTTCATTTCTAATTTTGTCTCTTATTGTCAAACCTGCAGCTTTTCTAAGACACCTCAACTCTATCGTTATGATGTTCCGCTCATTAGCTGCTGTTATTGGCCATGTTTTATTAAACTATACCATGAAATTCCATTGAACACAGAAAAAAAACAGACCCTAACACCGTATTTCTCAATATATCACATAGTCTAAAATGGAATTCCATTGAACACAGAAAAAAACAGACCCTAACACCGTATTCCTCAATATATCACATAGTCTAAAATGGAATTCCATTGAACACAGAAAAAAAAACAGACCCTAACACCGTATTTCTCAATATATCACATAGTCTAAAATGGAATTCCATTGAACACAGAAAAAAAACAGACCCTACCACCGTATTCCTCAATATATCACATAGTCTAAAATGGAATTCCATTGAACACAGAAAAAAAAACAGACCCTAACACCGTATTTCTCAATATATCACATAGTCTAAAATGGAATTCCATTGAACACAGAAAAAAAAACAGACCCTAACACCGTATTTCTCAATATATCACATAGTCTAAAATGGAATTCCATTGAACACAGAAAAAAACAGACCCTAACACCGTATTTCTCAATATATCACATAGTCTAAAAAAGTGCTCTTTACTCTGTAGGTGCTCGTCTCTCTTGCCATCGGGATATTTTTCCAGAGATTCCCAATCTCAGTGTATGTGAGTTCAAGTTCCTAGTCCTATCGGAGATGGACGATAAATAGTATGTCTCATGTTCAATTTGAGCGCGTTAAAGGACCCTTGGTAGTTCAAAATTGAGAAGAGCAGGTTAGAAAGTCTGTGTAAAATTCACTAAAAATATTTTTATAAAATTCCTACTAAATATTTTCCCACTTCTCTAAATTACATCGGGGACCCTCGCCAGGGCTACAAAGTTCGTGCAATGCCGATGAGATCTTCCTGTGTAGGAAAGAAATTGGATCACAAATTATTACTCAACGAAATGCAACAATGATGGTGCTATCAATCAATTAAAAAAATATTTGTTAAAACTGTCGTTACTGTCTGTAGTATCGCTTTTTAGGGCGGTGTAGGACAGGTGGGACGTGAGCCTGAGGAATTTAATGGCCACATGGCTAGTGCAGTCACCGCAAAGCTGTTCAGATGAGTTTTTATTATTTATGCCACAACAGAAAAAAAGTCTTGGTCTTACCGGGAATTACACAGTCAGCTATAAACTCATAGGGCATGCGGACTAGGCTAAAAATTATGGGAAATCAGACTACAACCGGTCACGTGAACTCGCATACCAGTATTGTTGTATAAAGATGAATTCGTTTTAAAATCAAAACAAAATCCTAAATCAAAGTATATTATACAACAAGTTCAGATTAACAATAAGGAATATCAATATTATGATTATTTTTCATCAATAAATAACCATAGACTCACAGAATTGAGTAAACTTGCAAAAAAGCTTGCAGTGTTCTATCAAAGATATATAAATTCCAGTCCCCCAACTGAAACTAGGTCGGGGTTTTCCGTCAGTTATGCAGCCGGTATTTAGAGTTGACTGTGATTAAACACGGGGCTCCCATCAATCCCCAATATTCCACATAATCTAAAAATGGGTTCTTTACCCTCTTACATTTCACTAAAGTACGTCCCACTTTCTTCTCAATAGCTTTCCTGATTTAGTAAATTCCCAGTGCAACCTGATCAATCACTTTTTTGTGTCCACACGTAAACCTTTTAGTCGCTCTCCAGGGCAACATTTTGAACTATTTCATCCATTTCAAGTTACACTAAACCAAAAATATAATTACGAGCGATGTGTGTTAACATGTACAGGTTTTAACTTTATTTTTCTTAAATTGTATTTTGATCCATCTATGTTTTTTTTTTCTCTCTATAAAGATAAATTGCAAGTAGTATTTATGTTGTTAAGTGTTACAGAAGAGTCCTCCGTATATCTTGGACAGAGAAAAGAATAAATAGATATATCCAGAAAGAACTCAAAATCAAAGAAAACGGATTGATGGTGCAAATACGGAAGAGAAAATGAGATATGTTGGACATATAAAAAACATGAAGGGCTGGAGAAGACCATCATAGAAGGAGGCATTCCGGCAAAGAGAAGAAGAGGAAGACCATGGAGAAGATGGATTCAGGATGTAACTGATGGTTTGAGCATGTTGGCTGCAGAGGCAGAACATCTGGCCTATGAGAGAGAAGTTCCGGAGGACTGTTGGGGTGGCAAAGTTCCGCTCAGGACAAGCTATTTGATGATGATGATTTATGTTGTGCTGTTGCCTATTGTCTTTCCCCAGGTGGATGATGGAATTGGTTGTCTACTCTTGCCGTTAAGCGTAGGTGTGGGAGCTTTAATTTGCGTTTCAGAGCCAGATGAGTCGCCCTTGTTGTGTTATATCCGTGAAAGCGATCCTCGATGAACTAACGCGCTCACTCAAAAGCACCGTCATTCAGTGGATTCTATCACACTGTAATATAAGGGAAAACGAACGTGCCGACAAACTAGCTAAAGAAGGCGGGAGACTGCCTCAGACCGATCACGAGATCAGTTATGAGGAAGCCCGAACAACCATCGATTCGCACTACAGAAACAAATGGATAAAAGACCATCCCCAGTACTCTAACAGTGACGGATACTATGGTCTGTCCCGTAGCGAATAAGTTGCCATACTTCCCCTCCGTACCGGCCACAACAAGCTACGCGCCCACATGTACAACAAGTTCAAAATAGACACAACTAGCCTGTGCCCATGTAAAAAGGCGAACATGACCGCAGAACACGTTCTGCAGGATTGTCAGCGAATAGCAGGTTTAAGAAACGAAACCTGGCCACAAAACACAGAGCTTCAGAAAAGCTGTATGGAGGAATGGAGGAACGGAGTCCCCCAAAACCCACGGTAAAAACATGATAAATTTGGTTCATCACTGGTTTTGGGAAAGAATCCGTTTTTTAAGGGGGAATTGCTACCATCCGGTCTTTCCTTTTGCCCATCATCATCCAAAAGGGTACCCCCTTTAAGGGACGCCTTTTGCCCTTTGAAATTCACTTTGTTTTCCTAGCCATTCCCCACGGGGAAAAGGTCAATTCATGGTTTCCCTTTAAACTTGAGCCACTTTTTCTTGGGTCTGCCTCTGCGCCGGGGCCACCCTCTAAATTTTTAGGATGGAGCGGAGCCAAAATTTAATTTTCTGTTAGTTTTGTTTATCAGCCAATTCCTTTAAAATTTAGTTTTTCAACATCTTTCTTTCTTTTTTGCCCATTATTCAAGGGTTTTTTGTACTTTTATAAGGACTTTTTTTCTTCTTTAGATCGAAATTTTTTTCTTGCATTTAATCAAGGATGGATTTTTTGTCTTTATATCAAAGGACTTTTTTTTGGGCTTTATTTTTCGGGACATTTTTCTTAGTTTTTCAAGGACTGGTTTTTCTTGTTTTAGACAAGGGATATTTTCTTGATTTGTATCAAGGACTTTTTTAACATTTAGTTCGGACTGGTTTTTCTTCTTTAGTATCGAAGGATTTTTCTGAAACATTTAGATCGAAGGACTGGATTTTCTGAAATTTAGTATCAAGGACGGATTTTTCGGGCATTTATATCGAAGGACTGGTTTTTTCAGCATTTAGTATCGAAGGACTGGTTTTTTGGCATTTATTCAAGGACTGGATTTTTCTGGCATTTAATCGAAGGACGGGATTTTTCGAGCATTTAAAAGGACGGGTTTTTTTCTGTGCATTTAGTATCAAGGGACTGGTTTTCAGCATTTAGTATCGAAGGACTGGTTTTTTCTGAGCATTTAGTATCGAAGGACGGGATTTTTCAAACATTTAGTATCGAAGGACTGGATTTTCGGGCATTTAGTATCAAATGGATTTTTGAGCATTTGTATGAAGGACTGGTTTTTTCTGTAGCATTTAGTATCAAAGGGACTGGTTTTTTCTTGCATTTAGTATCGAAGGACTGGATTTTTCTGAGCATTTTTCGAAGGACGGGATTTTTCTGAGCATTTAGATCGAAGGACTGTTTTTTCGAGATTTAGTATCGAAGGACTGGTTTTTTCTGAGCATTTAGTATCGAAGGACTGGATTTTCTGTAGCTTTTAATGAAGGACGGGATTTTCTGAAAATTTGGGTATCGAAGGACGTTTTTCGAGCATTTAGACGAAGGACTGGATTTTTCTGGCATTTGTATCGAAGGACGGGTTTTTTTCTGTGCATTTAGTATGAAGGACGGATTTTTCTGTAGCATTTAGTATCGAAGGACTGGTTTTTTCGGGATTTAGTATCGAAGGACTGGATTTTCTGTAGCATTTAGATCGAAGGACTGGATTTTTCTGAGCATTTAGATCGAAGGTGGTTTTTTCGTGCATTTAGTATCGAAGGACTGGTTTTTTCGTTTTTAAAATGAAGGACGGATTTTCTGTAGCATTTAGTATCGAAGGACTGGATTTTTCGGGCATTTGTATCGGGACTGGATTTTTCTGAGAAAGATCAAGGACGGATTTTTTGCATTTGTATCAAGGACGGGGTTTTTCGATTTAGATGAAGGACTGGATTTTTTTAGATTTGTATCGAAGGACGGGATTTTTTAGCATTTAGTATCGAAGGACGGTTTTTTTCAGCATTTAGTATCGAGGACTGGATTTTTTGAGCATTTAGTATCGGAGGGATTTTTTAGCATTTAGTATCGAAGGACTGGTTTTTTCAGCATTTAGTATCGAAGGACGGGATTTTTCAGCATTTAGTATCGAAGGACTGGTTTTTTCTGAGCATTTAGTATCGAAGGACTGGATTTTTCTGACATTTAGAAACGAAGGACGGTTTTTTCTGAGCATTTAGTATCGAAGGACTGGTTTTTTCTGTAGTTTTGTATAAGGACGGTTTTTTCTGAGCATTTAGATCAAAGGGAAATTTTTTTTCTGAGCATTTAGTATGAAGGACTGGATTTTTCGTAGCATTTAGATCAAAGGACGGGATTTTCTGAGCATTTAGTATCGAAGGACTGGTTTTTTTGGCATTTAGTATCGAAGGACTGGTTTTTTCTGGCATTTAGTATCGAAGGACTGGTTTTTCTGAGCATTTGACGAAGGACGGTTTTTCGTAGTTTGTACAAAGGGACGGTTTTTTCTGGCTTTTAGTATCAAGGACGGGATTTTTCGGGGCTTTTGATAAGGACGGATTTTCGCATTTAGTATCGAAGGACGGATTTTTTTAGCATTTAGACGAAGGACTGGATTTTTGAGCTTTTGACAAAGGGCCCGGATTTTTTCTTAGCATTTAGACGAAGGACGGGATTTTTTTGGCATTTAGTATCAAAGGACGGGTTTTTTCTGAGCATTTAGTATCGAAGGAGGGGTTTTTTCTTGATTTAGTATCGAAGGACTGGTTTTTTCTGAGCATTTAGTATCGAAGGACTGGATTTTCTGAGCATTTGTATCGAGGACGGTTTTTTCTGTGCATTTAGTATCGGGATGGTTTTTTTCTGTACATTTAGTATCAAAAGGACGGATTTTTCTGCATTTAGATCAAGACGGATTTTTTTAAATTTTATATCGAAGGACTGGATTTTTCGCATTTGGTATGAAGGACGGGTTTTTTCTGAAATTTAGATCAAGGACGGATTTTCTGTGCATTTGTATCGAAGGACTGTTTTTTCTGGCATTTAGTATCGAAGGACTGGATTTTTTCGTGGCATTTAGTATCGAAGGACTGGATTTTTTTGGGTTTTAGTATCGAAGGACGGATTTTTCTGTGCATTTAGTATCAAGGACTGGATTTTTCTGTGCATTTAGTATAAAAGGACGGGATTTTCTGTGCATTTAGTATAAAAGGGACTGGATTTTTCAGCATTTAGTATCGAAGGACTGATTTCGCATTTAGTATCGAAGGACTGGTTTTTTCTGGCATTTAGTATCAAGGACTGGTTTTTTCTGTAGCATTTAGTATCGAAGGACGGGTTTTTTCGTAGCATTTAGATCGAAGGACGGATTTTTGGGGCATTTAGTATCAGGACTGGATTTTCTGTAGCATTTAGATCAGGGTTTTTTCTGTAGCATTTAGTATCGAAGGACTGGATTTTTTGCATTTAGTATCAAGGACTGGTTTTTTCAGCATTTAGTATCGAAGGACTGGATTTTTCTGAGTTTTGTATCGAAGGACTGGATTTTCTGTAGCATTTAGTATCGAAGGACTGGATTTTTCTGGGTTTTTATCGGGGACTGGTTTTTTCTGTGCATTTATATCGAAGGACTATTTTTTCTGTGCATTTAGTATCGAAGGTGGATTTTCTGTAGCATTTAGACCCAAGGACTGGATTTTTCTGAAATTTTAATGAAGGACTGGTTTTTTTTCTGTAGCATTTAGTATCGAAGGACTGGATTTTTTGTGCATTTAGATCGGGGACGGATTTTCTGGGCATTTAGTATCGAAGGACTGGTTTCTGGCATTTAGTATCGGGCCCGATTTTTCTGGATTTAGTATCGAAGGACGGGGATTTTTTGCATTTGAGAAGGCTGGATTTTTCGGGCATTTAGTATCAAAGGGACGGGGATTTTCTGTAGCATTTAGACCCAAGGACGGTTTTTTCTGGCATTTAGTATCGAAGGACGGGATTTTTTTAGCATTTGACGAAGGACTGGATTTTTTAGCATTTAGTATCGAAGGACTGGATTTTTGCATTTAGTATCAAAGGTTTTTTTCAGCATTTAGTATCAAGGACTGGTTTTTTTCTGTGCATTTAGTATCGAAGGACGGATTTTTCTGATTTTAGTATCGAAGGACTGGATTTTCTGTGCATTTGTATCGAAGGACTGGATTTTTCGAGCATTTATATGAAGGACTGGTTTTTTCTGTAGCATTTAGATCGAAGGACTGGATTTTCGAGCATTTTATCGAAGGAGGGGATTTTTCGAGATTTGACGAAGGACGGTTTTTTCTGAGCATTTAGTATCGAAGGACGGTTTTTTGCATTTAGATCGAAGGACTGGGGATTTTCGAGCATTTAGAACGAAGGACGGGATTTTTCTGTAGCATTTAGTATCGAAGGACGGTTTTTTCAGATTTAGTATAAAGGGACGGTTTTTTTCTGAGCATTTAGTATCAAACGGGATTTTTCGTAGTTTAGTATCGAAGGATGATTTTTTGTAGCTTTTAATAAGGACGGGATTTTTCTGTGCATTTAGTATCAAGGACTGGATTTTCTGAGCATTTAGACGAAGACTGGATTTTTTCGAGCATTTGTACGAAGGACTGGATTTTTCAGCATTTAGTATGAAGGACTTTTTTTCTTGCATTTAGTATCGAAGGACTGGATTTTTTTTAATTTAGATCGAAGGACGGATTTTTGGGATTTAGTATCAAAGGGATGAATTTTCGGATTTAGACGAAGGACGGGTTTTTTATGTAGCATTTAGATCAAAGGGACTGGGGGATTTTTCTGGATTTAGTACGAAGGACGGATTTTTCTGGCATTTATCGAAGGACGGGATTTTTCTGGCATTTAGATCGAAGGACGGGATTTTTTTTAGCATTTAGTATCGAAGGACTGGATTTTTCTGTAGCATTTAGTATCGAAGGACTGGATTTTTGTGATTTAGTATCGAAGGACGGGATTTTTCTGAGCATTTAGTATCGAAGGACGGATTTTTCGTGCATTTAGTATCGAAGGACGGGATTTTTTTGGATTTAGTATCGAAGGACGGGTTTTTTGTAGCATTTAGTATCGAAGGACGGATTTTTGTAGATTTAGTATCAAGGACGGGATTTTTTGTAGCTTTTAAAAGATCGAAACGGGATTTTTAGCATTTAGATCGAAGGACTGATTTTTCTGGCATTTAGTATCGAAGGACTGGTTTTTTTTGATTTAGTATCGAAGGACTGGATTTTTTTAGCATTTAGTATCAAGGGGGGTTTTTTCTAGCATTTAGTATCGAAGGACTGTTTTTTGTAGCTTTTAGTTCGAAGGACGGGTTTTTTCGGGCATTTAGTATCAAAGGGACTGGATTTTTCGTAGATTTGTATCGAAGGACGGGTTTTTTCTGTGATTTAGTATCGAAGGACGGGTTTTTTTGTAGCTTTTTTAGTATCGAAGGACTGGATTTTTCGGCATTTGAAACGAAGGACGGGTTTTTCTGTAGCATTTAGTATCGAAGGACTGGTTTTTTCTGTAGCATTTAGATCAAGGACGGGGATTTTTCTGAGCATTTATATAAGGACTGGTTTTTTCTTAGCATTTAGTATCAAAGGACTGATTTTCTTGCTTTTAGTATCAAAGGACTGGTTTTTTCTGGCTTTTGTACGAAGGACGGGATTTTCGGGGCATTTGTATCGAAGGGGATTTTTCTTGCATTTAGTATCGGGACTGTTTTTTCAGATTTAGTATCGAAGGACTGTTTTTTCTGTAGCATTTAGATCGAAGGACGGATTTTTCTGTAGCAATATCGAAGGACGAATTTTTCTGAGCATTTAGTATCGAAGGACGGATTTTTCAGCTTTTAGTATCGAAGGACTGGATTTTCTGAGTTTAGATGAAGGACGGTTTTTTCTGAGCATTTAGTATCGGGAGATTTTTCTGGCTTTTTGTATCGAAGGACGGTTTTTTCTGAGCATTTAATCGAAGGACGGGTTTTTTCTGTAGCATTTAGTATCGAAGGACGGGATTTTCTGGCATTTAGTATCGAAGGACTGGATTTTTCTGTAGCATTTAGTATCGAAGGACTGGATTTTTCTGTAGCATTTAGTATCGAAGGTGGTTTTTCTGTATTTAGTATCGAAGGACTGGATTTTTCTGTAGCATTTAGTATCGAAGGACTGGTTTTTTCTGTGCATTTAGTATCGGGACGGTTTTTTCTGAGCATTTAGTATCAAGGACGGGTTTTTTCTGTGCTTTTGTATCGAAGGACTGGTTTTTTCGGCATTTAGATCGAAGGACTGGATTTTTTTTAATTTTAATGAAGGCCCGGTTTTTTTCTGAGCTTTTGACAAGACGGGTTTTTCTGAGCATTTAGTATCGAAGGACGGGTTTTTTCGTAGCATTTAGATCGAAGGACGGTTTTTTCTGTAGCATTTAGTATCGAAGGACGGATTTTTCGGGGTAGCATTTAGAACGAAGGACTGGATTTTTCTGTGGCTTTTAGTATCGAAGGACGGATTTTTTTTTGGCTTTTAGTATCAAATGGTTTTTTTTGTTTTTAAGTATGGGACCGGATTTTTCTGGCATTTAGTATCGAAGGACGGATTTTTTTGCATTATTCGAAGGACGATTTTTCGCATTTAGTACAAAGGGACTGATTTTTCGAGCATTTAGATCGAAGGACGGTTTTTTTCTGTAGCATTTAGATCGAAGGAGGGGATTTTTCTGAGCAAATGAAGGACGGATTTTTCTGAGCATTTAGATCGAAGGACGGTTTTTTCAGCTTTTAGTATCGAAGGCCCGAATTTTTCTGGCATTTAGATCGAAGGACTGGATTTTTCGTAGCATTTAGTATCGAAGGACTGGATTTTTCTGGCATTTAGACGAAGGACTGGTTTTTTTCTGTAGCATTTAGTATCGAAGGACTGGATTTTTCTGTAGCATTTAGTATCAAGGCGGGATTTTTCGTAGATTTAGATCGAAGGACTTTTTTTCTGTAGCATTTAGACGAAGGACGGGTTTTTTCAGTTTTTAGTATCGAAGGACTGGATTTTTCAGCTTTTAATGAAGGACTGGATTTTTCTGTGAAGTATCGAAGGACTGTTTTTTCTTAGCATTTAGTATCAAAGGACTGGATTTTTCCCAGCATTTAGTATCGAAGGACGGGTTTTTTCTGGCATTTGTATCGAAGGACTGGATTTTTTTTAGCATTTAGTATCGAAGGACTGGATTTTCTGAGCATTTAGACGAAGGACGGTTTTTTCGGCATTGATCGAAGGGGGATTTTTCCAGCATTTAGATCAAAGACATTTTTCGTGCATTTGATCAAGGACTGGTTTTTCTGGATTTAGTATCAAAGGGACGGATTTTTTTGAGATTTAGATCGAAGGACGGATTTTTCTGTAGCATTTAGATCGAAGGACTGGTTTTTTTAGCATTTAGTATCGAAGGACTGGATTTTTCTGTAGCTTTTGATCGAAGGACTATTTTTCTGACATTTAGTATCGAAGGACGGGTTTTTTTCTTAGCATTTAGTATCGAAGGACGGTTTTTTCTGTGATTTAGTATAAGGACGGTTTTTTCGGGCATTTAATCAAGGGAGATTTTTCTGAGCATTTAGTATCAAGGACTGGATCTTTCTGGCTTTTAGTATCGAAGGACTGGATTTTTCTGAGCATTTAGATCAAGGACGACTTTCTTCTTTTCCCGAAGGCGGTTTTTTCACATTTAGCACAAGGACTGGTTTTTCTTGCATTTGTATCGAAGGACTGGATTTTTTCTGTAGCATTTAGTATCGAAGGATGGATTTTCGGGGCATTTAGATCGGGACGATTTTTCGGGAAATTTAGTATCGAAGGACTGGTTTTCTTGCAAAACAAGGACTGGTTTTTTTCTGTAGCATTTAGTATCGAAGGACGGGTTTTTTCTGGTTTTAGTATCGAAGGACGGGTTTTTTTCTGTAGCATTTTTGTATCGAAGGACTGGTTTTTTCTGTAGCATTTGTATGAAGGATATTTTTCTGAGCATTTAGATCGAAGGACTGATTTTTGGGGCATTTAGTACCCAAGGACTGGTTTTTTCTGACATTTAGTATCAAGGGATGGATTTTTCTGTAGCATTTGTATCGGGACTGGATTTTTTTAAAGTTTTTTTAGTATCGAAGGCCCGGATTTTTCTGTGTTTTGGTATCGAAGGACTGGATTTTTCTGTAGCAAGTATCGAAGGACTGATTTGAGTTTTAGTATCGAAGGACGGGATTTTCGGATTTAGTATCGAAGGACTGGATTTTTCTGAGCATTTAGTATCGAAGGACGGATTTTCTGAGCATTTAGTATCGGACGGATTTTTCGATTTAGTATCGAAGGGGGTTTTTTGAGCATTGTATCGAAGGACTGGTTTTTTCTGTAGCATTTAGTATCGAAGGACTGGATTTTTCTGTAGCATTTAGTACGAAGGACTGATTTTTCTGAAATTTAGTATCGAAGGACGGGATTTTTCTGGCATTTGTATGAAGGACTGGTTTTTTCTGTAGCATTTGTATCGAAGGACGGGGATTTTTCTGCATTTATATCGAAGGCCCGGGTTTTTTTCGTAGCATTTAGTATCAAAGGGCCCGGTTTTTTCTGAGCATTTAGTATCGAAGGAGGTTTTTTCTGTAGCATTTAGTATCGAAGGACGGATTTTTTTTTTGGGCATTTAGATCGAAGGACGGTTTTTTCGGGAACATTTGGTATCGAAGGACTGGTTTTTTCTTAGATTTAGTATCAGGACGGATTTTTCTGGTTTAAACAAAGGACGGGTTTTTTCGGGGATTTATATCGAAGGACGGATTTTTCTGAGCATTTATATCGAAGGACTGGTTTTTTCGGCATTTAGTATCAAAGGACTGGATTTTTCTGAGCATTTGTATCGAAGGACGGTTTTTTCTGAGAAAGTATCAAGGACGGGTTTTTTCTTAGCATTTAGATCGAAGGACGGGACTTTTGAGCATTTAGTATCGAATGACTGGTTTTTCGACGTATCAAAGGGACGGGTTTTTTCTGTGATTTAGTATCGAAGGACTGGTTTTTTCTGAGCTTTTTAGTATGAAGGAGGGGTTTTTTCTTCTTTTGTATCGAAGGACGGGATTTTTCTGGCATTTAGTATCAAAGGGACTGAATTTTTCGTAGCATTTGTATCGAAGGACTGGTTTTTATGTAGCATTTAGTATCGGGACTGGATTTTTCTGTACATTTAGTATCGAAGGACGGATTTTTAGCATTTAGTATCAAAGGGATATTTTCAGCATTTGTATCGAAGGACGGATTTTTCCATTTAGTATCAAGGAGGGGATCTTTCTGGCATTTAGTATCGAAGGACTATTTTTTTAGCATTTAGTATCAAAGGGACGGGATTTTCAGCATTTAGTATCGAAGGATGGATTTTTGTAGCATTTAGTATCGAAGGACTGGATTTTTCTGGCATTTAGTATCGAAGGACGGGTTTTTTTGGGCATTTAGTATCGAAGGACGGTTTTTTTGGTAGTTTTAGTATCAAAGGACGGATTTTTGAGCATTTAGATCGAAGGACTGGTTTTTTTGACATTTAGTATGAAGGACGGGATTTTTCTGTAGCATTTAGTATCAAAGGACGGGGTTTTTTCGGGCATTTAGTATCGAAGGACTGGTTTTTTCTGAGCATTTGTTCGAAGGACGGGTTTTTTCTTAGCATTTAGTATCGGGACTGGATTTTTCGGATTTATATCAAAGGACGGGATTTTTTTGAGCATTTAGTATCGAAGGACTGGTTTTTTCTGTAGCATTTAGTATCGAAGGACTGTTTTTCTGAGAAGACGAAGGACGGATTTTTCGTAGCATTTAGATCGAAGGACGGTTTTTTCTGGTTTTTGAAGAAGGACTGGATTTTTCGTAGATTTAGTATCGAAGGACTGGTTTTTTCGTAGCATTTAGTATCGAAGGACTGGTTTTTTCGTAGCTTTTGTATCAAAGGGACGGTTTTTCGTGCATTTAGTATCGAAGGACTGGTTTTTTCTGTAGCATTTAGACGAAGGACTGGATCTTTCGCATTTAGTATCGAAGGACTGGTTTTTTCGGTAGCATTTAGTATCAAAGGGACGGTTTTTTTCTGTAGCATTTAGTATCAAGGACTGGTTTTTTTCTGAGCATTTAGTATCGAAGGACGGGTTTTTTCTGTGGCATTTAGTATCGAAGGACGGATTTTTTAGTTTTAGTATCGAAGGACGGAATTTTTTCTGAGCATTTAGTATCGAAGGACTGGATTTTTTTGAGCATTTAGTTCGAAGGACTGGATTTTTCTGGCATTTAGTATCAAAGGGATGATTTTTCTGTGCATTTAGTATCGAAGGACTGTTTTTTCTGTAGATTTAGTATCGAAGGACTGGATTTTTCTGTGCATTTAATGAAGGACTGGTTTTTTCTGAGCATTTATATCGAAGGACTGGATTTTTTTTAGCATTTAGATCAAGGACGATTTTTTTTTGGCATTTAGTATCGAAGGACTGGATTTTTCTGTGGATTTGATCAAAGGGGACTGGATTTTCTGGCATTTAGTATAAGGACGGATTTTTCACATTTAGATCGAAGGACGGGTTTTTTCGAGCATTTATATCAAAGGGACGGATTTTTCGGATTTATACGGGACTGGATTTTTCGTAGCATTTAGATCGGGACTGGATTTTTCTGTACATTTAGTATCGAAGGACGGGATTTTTTTGGATTTAGTATCGAAGGACTGGTTTTTTCTTGAAAGATCGAAGGCTGATTTTCTGAGATTTAGTATCGAAGGACTGGTTTTTTCTGTACATTTAGTATCGAAGGACTGGTTTTTTCTGAGCATTTAATGAAGGACGGTTTTTTCTGAGCATTTAGTATCGAAGGACTATTTTTCTGTGTTTAGTATCGAAGGACTAGTTTTTTCTGTAGTTTAGTATCGAAGGACTGGTTTTTTCTGAGCATTTAGTACGAAGGACTGGATTTTTCTGTAGCATTTAGTATCGAAGGACTGGTTTTTTCTGAGCATTTAGATCGAAGGACTGGATTTTCTGAGATTTATAGGGGACGGGATTTTCGGCATTTAGTATCGAAGGACGGATCTTTCTGGCATTTAGTATCGAAGGACTGGATATTTCGTAGCTTTTAATGAAGGACTGGATTTTTCTGGCATTTAGTATCGAAGGACGGATTTTTCGTGCATTTAGTATGAAGGACTGGTTTTTTCTGAAATTTAGTATCGAAGGACGGGTTTTTTTCGGGTTTAGTACAAAGGGACGGGATTTTCGGCATTTAGTATCAGGACGGTTTTTTCTGTAGCATTTAGACGAAGGACTGGATTTTTTGGGCATTTGTTCAAGGACTGGTTTTTTCTGTGCATTTGTATCGGGACTGGATCTTTCGGGCATTTAGTATCGAAGGACGGACGGTGCATTTAGTATCAAAGGACTGGTTTTTCTGAGAAGTATCGAAGGACTGGATTTTTGAGCATTTAGTATCGGGACGGTTTTTTCAGCATTTAGTATCAAGGGACGGGTTTTTTCAGCATTTAGTATCAAAGGGCGAATTTTCTGAGCATTTAGTATCAAGGACGGGATTTTTCTGAGCATTTAGTATCGAAGGACGGTTTTTTCAGCATTTAGTATCGAAGGACTGGTTTTTTCGGCTTTATATAAAGGACTGGTTTTTTTTAGCATTTGTATCAAAGGACGGGATTTTTCTTGCTTTAATCAAAGGACTGGATTTTTTGGGATTTATATCGAAGGACTGATTTTTAGATTTGTATCGAAGGACTGGATTTTTTGTATTTTAGTATCAAAGGGACGGGATTTTTCAGCTTTTGTATCGAAGGACTGGTTTTTTCTGTGCATTTAGTATCGAAGGACTGGTTTTTTTCTGGCATTTAGTATCGAAGGACGGTTTTTTCTGGCATTTGTATCAAAGTTTGGTTTTTCTTAGCATTTAGATCGAAGGACGGATTTTTCTGTGATTTAGTATCGAAGGACGGGATTTTCTGAGCATTTAGTATCGAAGGACTGGATTTTTCGGCATTTAGTATCGAAGGACGGATTTTTCTAGCATTTAGTATCGAAGGACTGGATTTTTCTGTAGCATTTAGTATCGAAGGACTGGTTTTTTCGGTAGCATTTAGTATCGAAGGACGGTTTTTTCTGGCATTTAGTATCAAGGACTGGATTTTTCTGGATTTAGTATCAAGGACTGGTTTTTTCTGAGCATTTGTATCGAAGGACGGGATTTTTTTTAGCATTTAGATCGAAGGACGAATTTTCTGGCATTTAGTATCGAAAGGATTTTTCGGATTTAGTATCGAAGGACGGTTTTTTCTGGCATTTATATCAAAGGAGGGTTTTTTCTGGCATTTAGTATCGAAGGACTGGTTTTTTCAGCATTTAGACGAAGGATGGATTTTTCTGGATTTGTATCAAAGGGATGGATTTTTGTAGATTTAGTATCGAAGGACTGATTTTTTTTAGCTTTTGACGAAGGACGGATTTTTTTGGATTTAGATAAGGAGTTTTTTCGGGAAAAGTATCGAAGGACTGGTTTTTTCTGAGCATTTAGTATCAAAGGGACGGATTTTTCTGAGCATTTAGTATCAAGGACTGGTTTTTTCTGTAGCATTTAGATCGAAGGACGGATTTTTTTTGGCATTTAGTATCAAAGGGATGGATTTTCGGTAGCATTTAGTATCGAAGGACTGGTTTTTTCTGTAGCATTGTATCGAAGGACTGGATTTTTCTGTGCATTTAGTATCGAAGGAGGGGATTTTTCTGAAATTTAGTATCAAGGCCCGTTTTCTGTAGCATTTAGTAACGAAGGACTGGATTTTTCGTAGCATTTAGTATCGAAGGACTGGATTTTTCGGCATTTATATCGAAGGACTGGTTTTTTCTTATTTAGTATCAAAGGGACGGTTTTTTCAGCATTTAGATCAAAGGACTGGATTTTTCTGGCATTTGTATCGAAGGACGGATTTTCTGAGAAAGATCGGGACGGATTTTTCGGAGCATTTAGATCGAAGGACGGGATTTTTCTGTAGCTTTTGTATCGAAGGACTGGATTTTTCTGTAGCATTTAGTATCGAAGGACGGTTTTTTCTGTAGCTTTTAGTATCAAGGACGGTTTTTTTCTGGATTTGATCAAGGACGAATTTTTTTTTGGGCATTTAGATCAAGGACGGATTTTTCTGAGCATTTAGACAAAGGGACGGTTTTTTGAGCTTTTAGTATCGAAGGACTGGATTTTTCGGCATTTAGATCGAAGGACGGATTTTCTGGCATTTAGTATCGGGTGGTTTTTTCTGCATTTATTCAAGGACGGTTTTTTTCTGTCATTTAGACAAAGGACTGACGTATTTATATCAAAGGAGGATTTTTTGACATTTAGTATCGAAGGACTGTTTTTTCTGGCTTTGTTCGGGATGGTTTTTTTTTGGGCATTTGATCGAAGGACGGGATTTTTCTGGATTTAGTATCGAAGGACTGGTTTTTTCGGGCATTTATATCAAGGACTGATTTTCTGTAGCATTTAGTATCAAAACGGATTTTTTTTCTTTAGTATCGAAGGACTGGATTTTTCAGCATTTGTATGAAGGACTGGTTTTTTCTGTACATTTATATCGAAGGACTGGATTTTTTTTGGATTTAGTATCGAAGGACTGGATTTTTTAGCTTTTAGACAAGGCCCGGTTTTTCTGGCATTTAGACAAAGGGACGGTTTTTTCTGAGCATTTATTCAAGGGACTGGTTTTTTCTGTAGCAAAATAAGGACGGATTTTTCGGGAAAGTATCGAAGGACTGACTTTCTGTAGCATTTAGACGAAGGACTGGTTTTTTCGGGATTTGACGAAGGACGGGATCTTTCTGGCATTTAGTATCAAAGGACTGGTTTTTTCTGTAGCATTTAGTATCGAAGGACTGGATTTTTCGGGGTAGATTTAGTATCGGGACTGGATTTTTCGAGCATTTAGTATCGAAGGACGGTTTTTCTAATTTTAATCAAAGGGACGGATCTTTCGGAGCATTTAGTACAAAACGGTTTTTTCTGAGCATTTAGTCGAAGGACGGGTTTTTTCAGCATTTAGTATGAAGGACTGGATTTTTCTGTAGCATTTAGTATCGAAGGACTGGATTTTCTGGCTTTTTGATCGAAGGACGGATTTTCAGTTTAGATCGAAGGACTGGTTTTTTCTGAGCATTTAGTATCGAAGGACGGGGTTTTTTCTAGCATTTAGAACGAAGGACTGGATTTTTCTGAGCATTTAGTACAAGGACTTTTTTTCTGAGCATTTAGATCGAAGGACTGGTTTTTTCTGAGCATTTAGTATCAAAGGGACGGATTTTTCAGCATTTAGTATCAAAGGGGACTGGATTTTTCAGCATTTAGACGAAGGACTGGATTTTTCTGGCATTTAGTATCGAAGGACTGGACTTTCGGCATTTAGTATCGAAGGACTGGTTTTTTCTGTAGCATTTAGTATCGAAGGACGGGATTTTTCTTGCATTTATATCGAAGGACGGGTTTTTTCTGTGCATTTAGTATCGAAGGACGGGACTTTCTGTAGCATTTAGTATCGGGACTGGTTTTTTCTGGCATTTAGATCAAAGGGATGATTTTTCTGGATTTAGACGAAGGGGATTTTTCTGACATTTGTATGAAGGACTGGTTTTTTCTGTGGCTTTTAGTATCGAAGGACTGTTTTTTCAATTTAGTATCAAGGACTAATTTTTTTTGGCATTTAGATCGAAGGACGGGGATTTTTCTGTAGCATTTAGTATGAAGGACGGGTTTTTTGGGCATTTAGTATCGAAGGACGGGATTTTTCGAGCATTTGATCGAAGGACGGATTTTTCTGAGCATTTAGTATCGAAGGACAAATTTTTTCTGAGCATTTAGATCGAAGGACTGGTTTTTTCTGAGATTTAGATCAAAGGGACGGATTTTTCAGCATTTAGTATCGAATGACGGATTTTTCGTAGCATTTAGAACGAAGGACGGTTTTTTCTGTACATTTATATCGAAGGGAGGGGATTTTCTTAGCTTTTAGACGAAGGACGGGTTTTTTCTGAGCATTTAGTATCGAAGGACTGGATTTTTTAGATTTAGTATCGAAGGACTAAATTTTTTTCATAGCATTTAGTATCGAAGGACGGGATTTTTCTGTATTTAGTATCGAAGGACGGTTTTTTTCTGAGCATTTAGTATCGAAGGACTGGATTTTCTGAGATTTAGTATCGAAGGATGGATTTTCGTGCATTTAGTATCGAAGGACTGGTTTTTTCTGAGCATTTAGTATCAGGACTGGATCTTTCTGATTTAGTATCGAAGGACTGGATTTTTCCCAGATTTAGTATCGAAGGACGGGTTTTTTTTAGTTTTAGTATCGAAGGACGGTTTTTTTCTGGCATTTAGTATCGAAGGACTGTATTTTTCGAGCATTTAATCAAAGGGACGATTTTTTTTAGCATTTAGTATCGAAGGGACGTTTTTTCTTGGCATTTGTTCAAGGACTGGATTTTTTAGCATTTAGTATCGAAGGACTGGATCTTTCTGAGCATTTAGATCGAAGGACGGGTTTTTTCGGCATTTAGACGAAGGACGGATCTTTCAGCATTTATATCGAAGGACGGATTTTCAGCATTTAGTATGAAGGACTGGTTTTTTCTGTAGATTTAGTATCGAAGGACTGGTTTTTTTCTGTAGCATTTAGTATCAAGGATGGATTTTTTAGATTTAGTATCAAAGGGACGACTTTCAGCATTTAGATCGAAGGACGGGTTTTTTCTGTAGCATTTAGACGAAGGGATTTTTTTTGATTTAGATCGAAGGACGGTTTTTTCTGTAGCATTTAGTATCAAAGGACGGATTTTTCTGGCATTTAGTATCGAAGGACTGGTTTTTTCTGAGATTTAGTATCGGGACTGGATTTTTTTTGGCATTTGTATCGAAGGACTGGATTTTTCTGAGCATTTAGTAACGAAGGACGGATTTTCTGAGCATTTAGTATCGAAGGACTGGATTTTTCTGTGCTTTAGTATCAAGGACTGGATCTTTCTGAGCTTTTAGTATCGAAGGACGGATTTTTCTGAGCATTTAGTATCGAAGGACGGACTTTCTGTAGCATTTAGTATCGAAGGACTGGTTTTTTCTGTAGCATTTAGTATCGAAGGACTGGTTTTTTCTGTAGCATTTAGTATCGAAGGACGGGATTTTTTTAGCATTTAGTATCGAAGGACTGGATTTTTCTGTAGCATTTAGTATCGAAGGACTGGATCTTTTTTAGCATTTAGTATCGAAGGACGGATTTTCAGCATTTAGTATCAAGGGGATTTTCGTAGCATTTAGTATCAAAGGGAGGGGATTTTTTGCTTTTTAAATGAAGGACGTTTTTTCTGGTTTTTAGTATCGAAGGACGGGGTTTTTTTTAGCATTTGTATCGAAGGACTGGTTTTTTTCTGGCATTTAGTATCAAAGGACGGGTTTTTTCTGTAGCATTTAGTAACGAAGGCGGGTTTTTTCTGTATTTGTATGGGACGGATTTTCTGGCATTTAGTATCGAAGGACTGGTTTTTTCTGTAGCTTTTAGTATCGAAGGACTGGTTTTTTCGTAGCATTTAGTATCAAAGGGACGGGATTTTTTTTTGGCATTTAGTATCAAGGACTGGTTTTTTCAGCATTTAGTATCGAAGGACTGGATTTTTCTGTGCATTTAGTATCGAAGGGCCCGGTTTTTTCAGCATTTAGATCAAAGGGACGGTTTTTTCTGAGCATTTGTATCGAAGGACGGATTTTCTGAGCTTTTAATCAAGGTGGACTTTCGAGATTTAGTATCGAAGGACGGGTTTTTCTGAGAAGTATCAAAGGAGGGTTTTTTCTGAGATTTGATCGAAGGACTGGTTTTTTCTGAGCATTTAGATCGAAGGACTGGATTTTTCTGTAGCATTTTATCAAAGGGACTGAATTTTTCAGATTTATATCGAAGGACTGGTTTTTTCTGAGCATTTAATCAAGGACTGGTTTTTTCAGCATTTAGTATCGAAGGACGGGATTTTCTGTAGCATTTAGATCAAAGGGACTGGATTTTTCTGTAGCATTTAGATCGAAGGACTGGTTTTTTCTGAGCATTTAGTATAAAAGGACTGGATTTTCTTAGCATTTAGTATCGAAGGACGGGATTTTTCGGGCATTTAGTATCGAAGGACGGATTTTTCGTAGCATTTAGTATCGGGACGATCTTTCGGAGCATTTAGTATCAAGGACGGATTTTCGGGCATTTAGTATCGAAGGACTATTTTTCTGTGCATTTAGTATCGAAGGACTGGATTTTCTGTAGCATTTAGTATCGAAGGACTGGATTTTCTGTAGCATTTATATCGAAGGACTGGTTTTTTTCGGCATTTAGTATCGAAGGACTGGTTTTTTCTGTAGATTTAGTATCGAAGGACTGGATTTTTTTTTGGCATTTAGATCGAAGGACGGTTTTTTCTGTAGCATTTAGTATCGAAGGACTGAATTTTTTTAGCATTTAGTATCGAAGGACTGGTTTTTTCTGTAGCATTTAGTATCGAAGGACTGGATTTTTCTGTAGCATTTAGTATCGAAGGACTGGATTTTTCTGTGGCATTTAGTAACGAAGGCCCGGATTTTTCTGAGCATTTAGATCGGCTGGACTTTCGGCTTTGTTCGAAGGGGATTTTTCTGTAGCATTTAGATCAAGGACGGATTTTTTGCATTTAGTATCGAAGGACTGGTTTTTTCGAGCATTTGTATCAAGGACTGGATTTTTCTGCATTTAGTATCAGGCCCGGATCTTTCTGTAGCATTTAGATCGAAGGACGATTTTCGGGCATTTAGACGAAGGACTGGATTTTTCTGGATTTAGTATCGAAGGACGGATTTTTCAGCATTTAGTATCGGGACTGGATTTTCTGAGCATTTAGTATCAAGGACGGGTTTTTTCTGAGCATTTATATCAAGGACAATTTTTTCTGTAGCATTTAGATCAAAGGACTGGATTTTTCTGTGCATTTAGTATCGAAGGACTGGTTTTTCGGGGCATTTAGTATCGAAGGACGATTTTCTGGCATTTAGATCGAAGGACGGATCTTTCGTAGCATTTAGTATCAAGGACGGGATTTTTCGTAGTTTTGTATCAAGGGACGGTTTTTTCAGCATTTAATCGAAGGACTGGATTTTTCTGTAGCTTTTAGATCGAAGGACTGTATTTTTCTGTGCATTTAGTATCGAAGGACTGGTTTTTTTCTGGCATTTAGTATCGAAGGACTGGATTTTTCTTGCTTTTAAAATTTAAAGGACTGGATTTTTTGGATTTAGTATCAAAGGACTGACTTTCTGACATTTAGATCGGGCCCGGATTTTTTTTGGCATTTGTACGAAGGACGGATCTTTCTGAGCATTTAGTATCGAAGGACTGGTTTTTTCTGTGCATTTAGTATCAAAGGACTGGATTTTTTAATTTAGATCGAAGGACGGATTTTCTGAGATTTAGTATCAAAGGGACTGGATTTTTCGCATTTAGTATCGAAGGACGGGTTTTTTCTGTAGCATTTAGTATCGAAGGGACGGATCTTTCTGTAGCATTTATATCGAAGGACTGGTTTTTTTCAGCATTTAGTATCAAGGACTGGTTTTTTCTGAGCATTTAGTATCGAAGGACGGGTTTTTTTCTGTAGCATTTAGTATCGAAGGACTGGTTTTTTCTGAGCAAAGAAGGACGGATTTTTCAGCATTTGTATAAAAGACGGATTTTTCTGAGCTTTTGATCGAAGGACTTTTTTTCTGAGCATTTAGTAAAAAGGGACTGGATTTTTTGGCATTTAGTATCGAAGGACTTTTTTTGAGCATTTAATCGGGACGGATTTTTTTTTCATTTAGTATGAAGGACGGTTTTTTCTGAGCATTTAGTATCAAGGACTGGTTTTTTCTGTAGCATTTGGTTCAAAGGGCCCGGTTTTTCTGTACATTTGTATCGAAGGACGGGATTTTTTTAGTTTTAGTATCGAAGGACTGGATTTTCTGAGCATTTAGTATCGAAGGACTGGATTTTTCTGTAGCATTTAGATCGAAGGACTGGATCTTTCTGTGCATTTAGTATCGAAGGACTGGATTTTTCTAGCATTTAGTATCGAAGGACTGGATTTTTTAGCATTTAGACGAAGGACTGGTTTTTGTGCATTTAGTATCGAAGGACGATTTTTCTGTGCATTAGACGAAGGACTCGAATTTTTCTGTAGCATTTAGTATCGAAGGACTGATTTTCTGAGCACTAGTATCGAAGGACTGATTCGTAGCATTTAGTATCGAAGGACTGGATTTTCTGTGCATTTAGTAACGAAGGACTGGATTTCTAGCATTTAGTATCGAAGGACTGGATCTTCTGTAGCATTTAGTACAACGACGATTTTTCTGCACTTTAGTATCGAAGGACTGGATTTTCATGAGCATTAGTATCAAGCGACTGGATTTTCTGAGCATATCAGGACTGGATTTTCTGTAGTTTAGTATCGAAGGACTGATCTTCTGTAGCATTTAGTATCGAAGGACTGGATTTTCCAGCATTTAGTATCAAGCGACGGATTTTTCTAGCATTTAGCATCGAAGGACTGGATTTTCAGCATTTGTATCGAAGGACTGGATCTGTAGCATTTAGCATGAAGCGACTGGATTTTCTGAGATTTAGTATCGAAGGACTGGAATTTTTCTGGCATTTAGTATCGAAGACGATTTTCTGTAGCATTTCAGTATCAAGGATGCGATTTTTCTGCATTTAACAAGGACTGATTTTTCTGTAGCATTTAGTATCGAAGGACGATCTTTCTGCATTTAGATCGAAGGACTGGATTCATGTAATTTAGGTCATCGAAGACTGGATCTTTCTGAGCATTAGTATCGAAGGACTGATTTTTCTTTTCATTTAGATCGAAGGACTGATTTTCTGCGCATTTATTAGCTGGCTTTTTCTCTAGCATTTAGTCATCGAAGGACTGTATTTTTCGAGCATTTAGTATCGAAGGACTGATTTTTCTTAGCATTTAGTATCGAAGACTGATTTTCTGTAATTAGTATCGAGACTGATTTTCTGTAGCTTTAGTATCAAGGACTGGATCTTTCAGCATAGTTCGAAGGACTGGATTTTTTAGCATTTAGTATCGAAGGACTGATCTTTCTGTAGCATTTAGTATCGAAGGACTGATTTTCTGTAGATTTAGTATCGAAGGACTGGATTTTTTCTGTAGCATTTAGTATCGAAGGACTGGATTTTTTCTGTTAGCATTTAGTATCGAAGGACCGGATTTTTCTGCATTTAATCAAACTGATTTTTCTGTGCATTTAATCGAAGGACGATCTTCTGTACATTTAGTATCGAAGGACTGGATTTTTCTGTAGCATTTAGTATCGAAGGACTGGATTTTTCTGTAGCATTTAGTATCGAGGACTGGATTTTCTGTAGCATTTAGTATCGAAGGACTGGATTTTTCTGTAGCATTTAGTATCGAAGGACTGGATTTTTCTGTAGCATTTAGTATCGAAGGACTGGATTTTTCTGTAGCATTTAGTATCGAAGGACTAGATTTTTCGTTCTTGCTCTGATCTTATGTTGTACATTGTTTTAAATGTTGGGTATCTTGGAATTTCTCTATCCATCCACCCCACCCCCACACCCCCCTTTTTCCCGTCTGAGAGAGTCTCATCAGACTATCCTGGTACAAAGGGACGAGGGTGTCTTCTGTGGTGTGAAATGATACACCATTAAACGTACAGTTCACAGTGTTTATTCTCTACTTCCATGTTGAATGTAGAATATTTCTAAATGGGATAAAATCGAAGGTTTGACTTCACTGCACCGGGTCTCAGCATATGTCTCAGTCCCTCAATACAGAAATGGCATCCCACTTTTGCGTAGATGAAACATGAAAAATCCTGGCATATCCTTTACAGGACGTAGCCATCAACCACAGTAAATGAGTCGTTGATTTTTTCTAGGCACTCACTATACGTTCAGTAGTAGTTTGCCATTGCTTTCTGAACGGTGAGGTCTATTTTTACATTTTGAAAAATCCCACGGAAACGAATTTGCTTAAAAACTTGGGGTTTGAACCAGTTGAACCAGTACCCTTGGGTTTGTGATCGAGCTGAATATCGCTTGAGCTACAGACGCTCACATTTTGCGTAGATAGCGTTGCATTAAGTATGAATTCCATAGCTCGAACAACAATTTTTTAGGTATCACCGAAATTGAGTGCGAATTTAAACCGACGATCTTACGAAAAAGGTTTTTAAGCCGAAGGATTGACTTCATTGCACCGGGTTTACCCCATATGGCTCAGTCTTTCTCCGCAGAAATGGCACGCCACCTGCCGAGAAGACTGGGAACTCGATCTCACCTACATTGACATTGGAAGTCTCTTAGAAAATATCCTGATGGCTCTAGAAGAGAACGAAGTGAGCTCCATTTGGAACGCGAGACGAGCATCTAATCTCTATGTCCCAAAGAATTTATCAAAAATGTTAATATAACTGCTGTTATATATCGTTTTTTGTTGTTCACATATTTTTGTTGTCCGAATACTTTTGTTATGATTCTTCATCCATTAATGCAGGCGCTGTCATGGCGCCTAATACGGCGTCTCTGAATGATGTTTATGTGAAGGCTTGTTTCTTTTCACCAGTGTCCCTCGCCATTCAATCGAGCCTTACTCCGACTTCAGAAGTGCTTGTAATTTAGATCCTCATGTTGCCCGAGTGGTTACCGGGGCTTAAATTGGGTGTAAAGAATAGAACTACTGTTACATGCCACGCATGTCGTAAGAGGCGACTAAGGAAGTTGGGTATGGGGCTAGCTACCCCACACCGTAAAAACACTAGATGGCTACAGAACGGAGAGCGAAACTGAGTAAATGCTTTCTGAAACCTGACACAGCGCCGAAGAATACGCACCAGTGCTCCAAATTGTGCTGAAGATGGATGTAAAACACACC
The DNA here is from genome assembly GCA_020796225.1 of Arion vulgaris. Classification (NCBI taxonomy): domain Eukaryota; kingdom Metazoa; phylum Mollusca; class Gastropoda; order Stylommatophora; family Arionidae; genus Arion; species Arion vulgaris. Next base: position 67,055,291 of record CM036755.1, on the reverse strand, counting down.
AATGCTAAGGCTGCATGAATCAGATTTCCACATGAATAGGATTTATGGGGAGGTCTAGTACATCGATCTGTGCGGTGATCGCAGAGAGAGAGATCATCATGTAAAGGATCAGGGCTTTCTGTTACCCAAGCGCGTTCCCACCGAAAATTAGTGGCACAAGCTCTCTTCGAATCTTGGAATTTCCACGGCACTGGCGCAGCGTGTTAACTTTGCAATTGTCAACATCAAAAGTTTTGTTATCCTTGCATCACACTGATAACAGAATTACAGTTATCTGTATAATGCCTGTGCCAGTAATTAGTTACACTGTCAAACTCTCGAATCCTCAAGTGTGGGTAATCAGTTTTGTTAACAGAGAAATCAAAGAGGCGATAACGCCCATCACATATTTATTTACACCTTTCAAGTTTGTTTTACAGTTTTCGCGCTAACCACTAAGTTATTTATATCAGTATTAAAACAACCACAATCTTGAAACACCCAACAATTCCAGTAGAGACTAAATAACAGATAACAAATTCAATCTTTATACCAACACTGTGCTACCAGTGCCAAACATGGACACTGCCAAAAGTACAAGAAAGAAAAATTACCACATAGGAAATGAGATGCCTGAGGAAAGCCGTAAATAAAACAAGAAGAGACTATATAAGAAATGAGGAAATTAGAAGAAAAGTTGGAACAACACCTGCTATTAGATTAATTGAAAAACAGAGACAAATGGTTTGGCCACTTGGTCAGAATGAACCCGAATACACCAGTTGCCAGAGCGTACAAGCTGAAAATTGAATCATCAAGAGGAAGGGGCAGACCAAGAAAGATGGGTTGATGGAGTTACAGACATCTTAAAACTTCATAATACCACAAGATATCAAGCGACCAAGCTTACATTATCTCGGAAACCGATCATCAGTTAAACCTGTTACGTCTAACTGCAAATAAAAGCAGAGAAGGACAAAAAAAGAAGAAAGAAGAAAAGAAAAAGGCAGGCAAAAACCTCGTTCAAGAAAATAGAAGCATTATATGCAACAAGTCATTGTCAATTGATATCAGAATGAGAGTTATACAGTGCTACATAGAACCAATACTGACATACGGATGCGAGCCATGGACAGTATACAAACAGATCGAAACATATATGAGGGCCACAGTAATATGTTTTACAGAAGAATGATGAGAATCCCATGGACTGCTAGAGGGGCTAATGTTGAGGTATTGAATGAGGTCAAGACACAGACCAAGCTTATCATCAATATAAGAAAGAGACAGTTAACATTTTTTGGACATGTGATGAGGAAGGGAAGCTTAGAACACATTGTTCCCTTTTTCTTTATGCGACCGACAGAAAGTATTTCTTGCTCTTATCGTGGATTAAGCCTGAGAATATTTGTACTGTTTATGTGTAGAGTCAACCAGCTGTCCGAAAACACAGAACACACAACACCCATATGTTTAACATTGATCTTGTATGCCCCACCTGTGGTAGTGAAGTGTGTTCGAGGATTGGACTCTACAGCTACTTCCGTACACACAAGAGAGGTGCAGCAGTACACGTCTTAGGCTGGTATCATCATCGCATGCGATGGACGACTATTAATATTATTACTATAATTAAAATTAGTCTGTATACTAGCTTTGGGTTATCGTTAAACATTCTACGATCCAGTATCATCATCATCAAGTAGCTTGTCTCTTCCGGAACTTGACTCCCATTACAGCAGTCCTGAAAAACGCTCTGTTTAGTGCAAGACGCCGGACGTCAGCAGCAATCTTTCTCAGATCGTTAATGACATCGTGCACCCATCGTCTTCTAGGTCTTCCTCTCATTCTTCTTCCAGGCACCATCCCTCCAAAATTATTTTCTCTAGACACTCATGTCATTTGATGTGTCCGAAATATGCGAGCCGGTATATCGGCTCAACATGCAGAATGGGTTAAGCTGCCCCATATTCGTCTCTGATAAAATTGCTAGACAAGAGAGAGAGAGAGAGACAAGGAGAGACAAAGAGAGAGAGAGACAGAGAGAGAGAAAGAGAGAGAGAGAGAAAGAGAGAAGAACAAATAGAGATTAGCTAAAAGTTTCTCAAATTAGTTTCCAGAACTCTCACTGAAATCCTTGATTCCTCATCGACCTCCAGAGACATCTAAATAAAGAAGGAGAGCATATCGCAGCAATGAATCACCATCACACCGAGCTCGATACATTTATAAATGATTTATCGATACCCTTTATTGTTATATTGATCAGCAAGGGATCGATACGACCACAACTGGACCTCTCCATTATACTGGTCGTATTTGGAAGAGCCCAATTACATTCAGTTTTGAATATCTCTTATTACATGTCGAAAACAACATCCTTATATTCAGTGCGACAACAATGTTTTACGGGGGTTCTAGTGGTTAAATGTTTGCATTACGTTACTATGAACGGTTTTTAAGCCGAACGACTGACTTCATTGCACCGGGTTTTACCCCATATGGCTCGGACCCTCGTCCCTTAAAAAGCACGTAACCTGCCGATAGTATTGCACAAAGCACGAACTTTGTAGCTCCAGCAACAATCCTAGGGATCTCTGGAAAACACTGCACTCGTGAACAGAACGGAGCGGTCCGGATTCGAACCCACGACCTTCGACTCACAAGGCAAAGGGCTTAACCACTTAATCACAGAGACCCCCAGCGTTACTATGGTAGAGGGTTCGAATACGGTCTGCGCCGTTCTGTTCACGAGTGTATTTTTTAAAAACCGCTTTGATAGTTGCCAAAGCTGCGGAAACCGTGTTTTATGCAACACTCTCGGCAGGAGGTGTGTCATTTGTGCGGAGAGGGACAGAGTCATATGGGTTAAAACTCGGTGCAATGAAGTTAATTCTTCAGTTTTAAGCCCTTTAAACAGTGTTTTGTTTGGGATACTACTTCTACATCACTTTTGAAATATCAGCCTCAATTACAGTCTGATTGATTGATTGAATGATTGATTGATTGATTGATTGATTGATTGATTGATTGATTGATTGATTGATTGATTGATTGATTGAGTCTTCTTCTTCTTTGCGTTCGTTTTTTACGACCAATTTTAATCCTCTTTATGATATGTTTGATCTTTGCCAAGAACGTGTATACGTTGCACAATGGTTTGGTAGGTCCCTAAACGCATAGACTTCTATACGTTTAGGACATGTGCATCCGAGTTTAGAAAAGCCTCCTTATTCGCCTCTTACGACATGCGTGGCAGGTAACAGTAGTTCTATTCTTTACACCCCAAATTTGAGCCCCGGTAACTACTCGGACGATTGATTGATTGATTGATTGATTGATTGATGGATTGACATGACCATCATCATTGCACTTCCGTGAGTAATCATATGTGATCCGATCTCTTTCTTACACAGGAAGATCTCAACGGTAGTGCACGAATTATGTAGCACCGGCGAAGTCCCCTTAATTATAATCAACTTTGATAATGTTTCAGCAGCTCATTTCCTCTTGTTCCTCTTGTTCGCTTGCGGTGTCGAGGTAGTAAAGTATATAACTCTCTTATCAGTTGTGTATAAAGAGGTGTTTGGGGATTTTGCTATTCCATCGGTTCAGCGATTGTATGGTCGACCTCTCTTCCACTGTTCCTGTTTGCTTTGTGTATTAATGCATATTATGGTATACTAACGCGTCTCACGCCGAAGGATTGACTTCATTGCACCGGGTTTACTCCGTATAGCTCGGTCCCTCTCCGCAGAAATGACACGCCAGCAACCGAGAGTATTACACAAAGCACGAACTCCGTAACTTCAGCAATAATCTTAGGGATTTCTGAAAAAAATGCAATAGTGAACAGAACGGCGCAGTCTGGATTCGAACCCTCGACCTTTGAAACGCAAGGCAATGGCTTAACCACTTACCAACAGTTGGAAGACAATCATGTTATGCGACACAAACTTCTGACCTGATGCCTTTGGATAAATTCTGTTGTTGCTTTTACTCCAACTTTGGACCTTGCTTTCGCCCGATGCGATTTCAGCCTTAGTTATGACGTCTTTGATTGATATTTTGCGTGAAGACTTGTTTTCCTAATCAACAATATCCTCGTCATCCAGGCGAGCTTTTCCGAAAAAACCTACGACCTTCAGAAAGCAATGCAAACAACTTGACAACCTCGCCACGGATATCCCTAAAATAAAATTTAAAAACTAGCGTTACTGCCTGTAGTGCGGATTGTTATGGCAATGTAGTACAGGGGTACAAGATCATGAAGAAGTTAACGACGCCATGACTAGGAAAGTCGCTGCGAACCTGTTCAGTTTAGGATATTTCTTTTATGTCCGTGACTCTTCCTCTCTCTTACCATTTCTTTCACTTCTTTCCCCGTCTTGCCTTCCCTTTCAATATCAGTTTCTAGATTTCTTCTCCAAGTATTTCTAGGCCTTCCCCTACTCCTCTTTCCCTGCGGGTTCCATGTGACACATATTGATCCACAGATTCAACATGACCCACCAATGAAACCTTTCGTTAACCAACAATTTGACCTCCCTTGACCCACCATTAACCAGGTTTGACCCGACACGTGTTATTTGGTGAACACAACATTTAAGCTCCCTACAACACCACAGTAAACCCAAACGTAGATAGAACACGGGTCTACCGCATGGGAACAGCGCTCTAATTCTTTCAACCAGACGCTCCTCATGCAGATAGCCCTAGCAACGTATAAATATAACAGAAAGTGCAATCTCATTAGAATAACAATATATCGGCATATCTATATTCATATTATATAAATCTCAAAATTGACATCCTTAACCGGGACCTCCCTTTAAATACGCCACTGTTTTCAGGTATAAATTCTCATCTCAATCACCTTGCAAAAACGTCTTTATTGGTTCCACAATATGTTGTTTTATATTATTTTATCGTACGCTCAGGCCTCTTCTTGTCATGCAGCACTCACGCACTGCATGACAAGCTCCCTCCTCTAGCCTCGATCAATACACATGCCTGCAGATATCCAGCCTACACGAGAGACGAGAAATTAACAATACAAAAAAAAAAGCAGTGAGTGTTAGGTCCGTGACAGGATCAGTAAAGCAATAAACAACAGACATTGAGATAGTCAATACAGAATGAATTGTTAATACAACGCACGTGTATGAACTCAAGAATACTTACTGTTAACTTCACGTTAAAACTACAACACACTAGCAATAGAGGTTATGTGCTCGCCTGTCGTGCCTTAAGTACCAGGTTCGCTACCTCGGGGAGCCATGGGAATATTTATTCAGAGATCCCTGATCGTAGTATAGGTGAGATCGAGTTCCTAGTCCTATTGGAGACGGACGCTAAAATGTAGGTCTCGTGTTCAATTTGAGCACATAAAATAACACATGGCAGTACAAAAACGAAACTATCAGGCTGGAAAGCCGCTACCTAGAGAAAAAGTCACTAGAAAAATTAAAGAATTAAATTTATACAAAATATTTTCACCTTCAAAATTAAATTCCTACAAAATATTTTCATCTTCAAAATTAAATTCCTACAAAATATTTTCATCTTCAAAATTAAATTCCTACAAAATATTTTCATCTTCAAAATTACATCGAGACCCTCGCCTGTGCGACGGAATTCGTGCGCTGCAGCTGAGATTTTCCTGTGTAAGAAAGAGATAGGAGCACACATAGTTACTCACCGAAGTGCAATGATAATGGTCCTATCAATTAGCGTGGGCTGCCGGGACTTCACGGAAGCAAAGAATAGTAACACTGCGACCTACAAGGAGTGTAGTAATAGGCGACTGTGGTAGGGGCCTAAATAAGCTACCCTAGTTAAAAAAAAATCAGCGCAGAAATCGGATGTGCTGGTCTACTTATAAGCGCATAACTGGCACAATCCTCTTAAGCTCAGATCACATACAAATCACAAAGAGTTGTTAACAAGTGGTCGATATGGAGCGCTCAAAGAAGAATGTGATATCACTTAATCAATCTTACAAATGAAAGTTAATTAATTTTTTTCCGATCCAGAAGCACTTGAGCTTTCAGCTCTTCGGCTCGGTGCCATGGACATCGTAACCCTTCGATTTGGTGCCATGGACATCGTAACCCTTCGGTTCAGTGCCTTGGACATCGTAACCTTTCTGCTCGGTGTCATGGACATCGTAACCCTTCGGCTCGGTGTCATGGACATCGTAACCCTTCGGCTCGGTGCCATGGACATTGTAACCCTTCGGCTCGGTGCCATGGACATCGTAACCCTTCGGTTAGGTGCCACAAACACCGTAAATTTGGAGAACATGTGGCTTTTCTACCAACCGCGAATTAAACCCCACTCACAGGTTGCTTGTCATCCGTCGTCCAACGCACTACGAACACGCTGGGCAGGAGGGCCGAATGACAGTTAATTCTAGACGCAATGTGGATAGCTAAAGAACCACAATGGCGGCTGAATGATTTGTCTTTTCTGGTCAAATTTCACAAGTATTGACTGATGATTAATCCCAATGTTCCACTTCCAATCCAAGTTTTGTTATGTTTGGTAACTGTAGTTAAGATTCTCATTACGTTTGGGTTTACTGTGGTGTTGTAGGGAGCTTAAATGTTGTGTTCACCAAATAACACGTGTCGGGTCAAACCTGGTTAATGGTGGGTCAAGTGAGGTCAAATTGTTGGTTAACGAAAGGTTTCATTGGTGGGTCATGTTGAATCTGTGGATCAATATGTGTCACATGGAACCCACAGGAAAGAGAGTAAGGAAGGCCTAGAAATACTTGGAGAAGAAATCTAGAAACTGATATGGAAGGAAAGGGAAGGCAAGGCGGTAAAAGAATTGGAATAAATGGCAAGAGATAGGAAGAGTTGGAAGTAATTTTTGAAGACCTGTGCTCCGTTGGGAGCTGAAAGGTGAAGAAGAAGAACAAGGTCACATTTGTAATTCAATAGATGTCCCATTTGTGTATTTAGGGACGTCAGATTTGGGAATTTATGGACGCAAGATTGTGAATTTAGGGACGTAACTAGGTATATTTTTCAGTAACATGCAAGTCTTCGAAATGCCGCCCCTTAAATGTTTTTTCCTTAAATCAACCTTTTGATTTTGCTGCATAAGCCGCCTCCCTTATGGTTCCGCCTGATGCGGCCGATTCTCTACATCATAGCACGGCACGGCCCTGGTAAGATTTGTGAATTTAGGGACATGAGATTTGTGAATTTAAGGACGTCAGATTTGTGAATTTAGGGATGTCAGATTTGTGAATTTAAGGACGTCAGATTTGTGAATTTAGAGATGTCAGATTTGTGAATCAATAGTCGTCAAATTTGTGAATCAATAGTCGTCAAATTTGTGAATCAATAGTCGTCAAATGTGTTAAATTGTGGACGTCAGATTTGTGAATAAATGGACGTAATATCTGGGGAAACAATATACGTTGCTATTGTGGATCAATATAAATCGCATTTGTAAGCAATAAGCATCACATTTGTGAAATATGTTCTATTTATTGTTACGTTTGTTACTGAATCGGTGTCCTAGCACTATGGGCTGATCCATAGATACTTAATTTCCTCCAATAGATGTCCAAGTCTTTGGTTACTAATCTTCTTCTTCTGCGATCAACGTTTGCTACGCGACTACTCCGATATGTATCATAAACTGGGTGGTGCGATTGAAGTCTTCACTGGTTCCCCCATAGTGTGTCGTGGCTGTGGGGGAGGGGGTGTTTACCTGAGTAATTAAAGTATTTAACCAGCTGACCACTTCGTAGAATGGAGGGACTGAGATGGTATGATACGTTAGTTATAGTCTGTCCATTAATTCGTGAGCACGTTTGAAATTGATTTTCTCGAAAACTACCTGTTGGATCTCAGTGATTTTTGCAAGCAGCCTTAGAATATCCATGACGCTAGAGAAATATTTTTTCCAAGAAAATTTGATGTAGTTTGAAATATTTCTTCTTCAGGTTATATTAAAATCAACCTCATCGGATTGTACACAATAGTAACAGATCTACGGTACACAGACGCGTTGCTCTAAAAATACATTATGGTAACATAGAAATATCGTGAGTATACAACAATTTCACGAAATCCCGTGCACCTAACCCAGTCGACTTTGAAAGCGGAAAGCATATGACGTTATAATTGGGATACCGTTGTATAGTTATAGGCTTATCTCGCTATTTATATGAACTATTGTATCATATTTGTTGGCTTATCAAAACTGACATTGATATCACATTCATAATGAGTCTGAAGTGCACATTTATAACAATGCAGAAGGTTACAGTTTTACTATACCAACACTTCCGTAAGGAATCTAAGAGAGGTCATCTATATTGCGATATTCATAACCCTGAGAAACGAGCGCAACTGGCGCTTGGTCTGAATAGAGAATCCTTTTCCCGATGGATTAAACAGGACACAAAGTGCACTAATGTCAAGCAAGGACGGAAAAGAACAATTGACGACTTTGACATAGATGTCATAAGACAGGAGCTCTTGAAAATGTTTGCGACAAATCAACTTGTTACTCTCAGGAAACTGAAATTAAAACTGCAATCAGATTGCAGCATAGACATTTCTAAAAGTACTCTATGGAAAATTGTAAGAGCCTCCGGCTTCACCTTCAGAAAACTATAGGCGGCAGGAATATTATTTGTGAAAAGCCACATTTAATTGCTGCCGAAGTAAATACCTGAGGTAGATCCGTGAGCGGCGGAGGCAAGGCTATGATATTGTATATTTGGACGAATCCTGGGTCAATGCTCACCACACCAATGCTAAGGAATGGCAATCAGTAGACGGTGAACAGAAAAGAAAAATACCAAGCAGCAAAGGCCAGCGTATTATACTAACACATGCAGGAAGTAGTGAAGAAGGTCTTGTCCATGACGCTGGACTTATTTTCCAATCAAAAGTACCGACGGTAGGGACTACCACACAGAAATGAATGGACATATTTTCAGGCACTGGATGGAGAAAGATCTACTTCCAATTCTAAACAGACCATCATGCTTGGTAATGGATAATGCATCCTATCACAACGCAGTATCAGCGGAAGACAAAGTACCAATTGCATCAAATACAAAAGATCAAATTATGACTTGGCTTGCTAAGGAAAATGTCAGCTTCGATGATACATATTTGAAACCCGAGTTGTTGCACCTGGTGAGGATGACAATAAGACAAAGGTGTTTCATATTGACAAAATCATTGCGGAATACGGCCATGCGTCTTTGCGACTACCTCCATATCATGCTCAATCCGATAGAGCTTGTCTGGGCTAAAGTAAAAGGGCAAGCTGCCGAACAGAACAGGACGTTTAAAATGTGTGATGTTGAAGTTCTGACACGTGAGTCCTTTTCAATGATAGACATGCAGTTCTGGAAGAAGTGTGTTGAACATGTGCTCGAGAGGAAGACGAGTACTGGCACCGAGATGGATTACAATTTGTCCAGCCAGTAACAATTATCAACCTCATGGAATCGTCAGATTCGGGATGATACAAATCATATTTTGATTACAGACTGAGAAATAGCAACGTATACATTTCCATATCCAAATGCGTCTACCATCATACAATTTGTGGTGAAGTTAAGACACCCTGGGGTCTAATGGTGACCGAAGGGAGGACTAACTGTTGCATATTGTATCCAAGTTCACGATTGCACATAAAGGGCAACACAATTAATTACTTGACCTATCAAGTTAATATGGAGATACACCTATGAATAGAATTGACATGGACAAATTCTGGGATACTGTAAAATCTAAAATTTGAGCCCCGTATTTGCAATTGTCATAAAAGATCAAAGGAATTCGCCGATGTGCAAAATCCGTAGCATCTATGGACTACTGGTTAGCTTTATTTTAGCGTCATGGATATTCTAAGGCTGCATGCAAAAATCACTGAGATCCAACAGGTAGTTTTCGAGAAAATCAATTTCAAACGTGCTCACGAATTAATGGACAGACTATAGTTAGTCTTTCCTCTTGGGCCTGTGGGCGGCGCATAGGGCAGAGGTCATAGCTCTCCATGTCTCGCGGTTCGTTGCTATCTGTTTTAGGTCTTTAATGTTTACTAGGCCCATCGTTGAGCCTTCTCTGGTGATGGTTCTACGCAGAGTCTCTCTTGGTCTCATATAAAGTATGATGAGTTACGGTATGATGAGTTACGGTATGATAAGTTACGGTATGATAAGTTACGAACGAAGAACTCAGTCACTGAGAGCAAATAATAGTAACACTGACACCTATAAGGCATGTCGTAAGAAGCGACTGAGGTAGGGGCCTAGGTAAGGTACCCTAATAAATAAAAAGCATAGCAGAAATCGGATGTGCTGGCCTTCTTGTAGGCACATGACTGACACAACGTACAATCGCTCTTAGGCTCAGATCACATACAGATCATAAAGAGTGGTTGCAGGTGGTCGATTTGCAGCGTTTGAAGAAGAAGAAGAAGAAGACCTAAAGCAACAAAAGAAAAATTAACGTGCTCACGGTAACATCAGCTATGTTAACAAATATTTGATTGATTGATTTATTTATTTATTTATTGTGAACGTCTGTAGCTCAAGTGGTAGTGAGCTCGATCACAGACCCAAACGTACCTGGTTCAAACCCCACGGTGGGCAAGTTTGGAAGCAAATTCGTTTCCATGGGATTTTACAAAGGTAAAATAGACCTCACCATTCAGAAAGCAATGGCAAACTACTGAACGTATAAGTGGTGCCTAGAAAATCAACGACTCGTGTACTGTGGTTGATGGCTACGTCCTTTGGGATATGCCACAATTTTCATTCATTTATTTATTACATGATAGATTTATTGATTGGTTGATTCATTGATTGCTATTTATTTATTTATAGATTTATGTATTGATTGATTGATTGATTGATTGATTGATTGATTGATTGATTGATTGATTGATTGATTGAGGCTTAGTACTCAGAAACTAGTACATACTATCTGTTGAGGCTTTTGGTTAGGACCAGCGGCCATTCCCTTCATGTATTATAGCTTTTTTCAGAAGCCGAAACATACTATCTGAGGACCGATGAAACATACTATCTGAGGACTGATGAGAACAAGGAATTTTTAGTAAGAATCCCAGGAAAAACAACGGAAGCAAAGAATATGACCAATAAATAGACAGCTTACAAGTACTAAGAGCTTCTGATGACGATGAAGACGATGGGGGCAAGATGTCATTGACGATCTGAGAATGACTGCTGCTGACGTCGCTCAACTTGAACAGAATATAGATTTTTTCAGACTGCTTTCATGGGAGCTAAGTTCTGGAAGGGACAAGCTACTTGATGATGATGATGATGATTATTAGGGTTCAAAGGTTAGAACATACTATATGTGAATGGATAGGACACACAATAAAGATACCTCGTGACAGCATCAGGAGACAGGCCCTTCGATGGAACCCCCACACTAATAGAGGTAATGAAAAAACCCAGAAACAACTGGAGACGTGAGTTGGGAGACGTGAGTTGGGAGACGTGAGTTGGGAGACGTGAGTTGGGAGACGTGAGTTGGGAGACGTGAGTTGGGAGACGTGAGTTGGGAGACGTGAGTTGGAAGACGTGAGTTGGGAGACGTGAGTTGGGAGACGTGAGTTGGGAGACGTGAGTTGGGAGACGTGAGTTGGGAGACGTGAGTTGGAAGACGTGAGTTGGGAGACGTGAGTTGGAAGACGTGAGTTGGGAGACGTGAGTTGGAAGACGTGAGTTGGGAGACGTGAGTTGGGAGACGTGAGTTGGGAGACGTGAGTTGGGAGACGTGAGTTGGGAGACGTGAGTTGGGAGACGTGCGTTGGGAGACAGCATGCAAGGCAATGAGAAGAGAGTGGAACGATCTGGAAAAGATGGCCTTGGATGGGATGACTTGGAAGGCCTTGGTTCCGTACCTATGCCTTCCTGTTGGGGAAGGATGAAGAAGAAGAAGAATATGTGAACGCTCTTGGTTATGGCCGGTTACTATTACTGGCATGTATTATACAAGGTGTTCGAGATAATTGCAGCACCCATTGACAAATAGAAAGTTGCCACATAACCTATCGCGTTGTGTTTATTTACTATTTAAACCGATTCTGACTAGCTCGTCCTACATCACATTTGTTCATCGCCCCTTCCCGCACTACAATTACACACCATCACACAACCTTGACCTATACTACGTCATAACTGAACCTTCTCATTTTCATACATATATGCCAGATTAGCTCCATTCATAGGCTGCTTTTAAGTTGAACACCCAGTATGTTAATACCTCCACAAATCCACTTTGTACCTCAATGCATAATTTAATATATATTATGTTTAAATTATAGATGTCTGCGAAAAATAATGAATTTAAAATGGTACGAATTCAGGAGAAGTGATGAAATCAGAGAAATGTCTGTTCAACCACTAGTAACAACTATTATAAGAAAGAGAAGATGGAGATATGTTGGACACACCTTGAGGAGGAATGATCAAAGAATATCAAAGCAGACATTGAAGTGGGATGCAAAGGGTTCAAGAAAGAGAGGTCGACCTGAAACGAGCTTGGCTGGGAGAGGCAAGAAATATCGGTCTCAGTTTCGCCCGAGTGGTTACCGGAGCCCAAATTTGAGGTGTTGTAGAGCCGCGGTAGCGTAGTTGTTAGTGAACTCGCTTCTCAAGGCTGGTGGTCCGGGTTCAACTTCCGCAGTGTGCGTGGAATTTTTCCCGACCGCGACGGCTCTCAGGTCGACCCAGCCTCAACTGGGTACCAAATATACTCTGGGAAAGTTTAGGTGGCCGGTGGATGCTGACACATCACCCATCGTGTGCCGACGGTCAATGAATAATACAGGCCTAACACTGTATTGCCATATATACCATAAGGTATGAAAGGGTTCCTTTACTTACCCTTACTTAAATTTGAGGTGTAAAGAATAGAACCACTGTTACCTGCCACGCATGTCGTTAAGAGGCGACTAAGGAGGTTTGGATGAAATCGGATGCACATGTCCTAAACATATAGAAGTCTATGCGTTTAGGGGCCTACCAAATCAATGTGCAACGTTCTTGGCAAAGATCAAACATATCACAAGGAGTTATTAAAATTGGTCGTAAAGAACGAACGCAATGAAGAAGAAGAAGATCGGTCTCAGTTCCATGGAGGAGACTGAGCTAGTTGCCCAGGATAGAGCGGTATTGAGAAATTGCTTGCAGGCCCTATGTAACGTATAACGAGAGGAATTATTATTACTATTATTTGATGTAACTTCTCATGCACATGCAAATTTGCTAATTTCAAAAATAAATTTAAAACAGGAAATATGAATTTAAAATTGCGACTGATTAGTATGCACGACAAGTCTAACGTTACAGCCTTAACGACAACCACAATTAGGATGGGTTCTATTTCCAGAGAACTGAGCAAGGAATAACTGACAGCAGACATTATCAACATTCGTGCCAGAGTTTATTGAAATATCTTGTAAAGAAACTAACTGGACCAAGGTGTATCGAATTTTGGGTAGTATTCTCTGAGATTCTGTGAAATGGTTGTAATTAAATGTTAGGTTTATTTGTGAGAACGGAGACAGGGAGAAAAGATAAATACGCAGAGAGGAATACTGACAAACAAGATGAAATATAGACGGACGGGTGATGTTGACGGGTATACATACAGACTGAATGACTGACAGGTACCAGAAGAGTTGATAGAATGACGCACATTCAGTGTGTGAGAATGTTGAATGTGATGGCGGTGACGATGATGGCGATGACGGTGCAGGAGATATTGTTTATCAATTTTTGATAACATTTTTCTTTACAATAATATGAGTTTGTAGAATGTAGAGAATGTAGAGATTGTAGAATGTAGAGAATGTAGAGAATGTAGAGATTGTAGAATGTAGAGAATGTAGAGATGTAGAATGTAGAGAATGTAGAGAATGTAGAGAATGTAGAGATTGTAGAATGTAGAGAATGTAGAGATTGTAGAATGTAGAGAATGTAGAGATTGTAGAATGTAGAGATTATAGAATGTAGAGATGTAGAATGTAGAGAATGTAGAGATTGTAGAATGTAGAGAATGTAGAGATTGTAGAATGTAGAGAATGTAGAGATTGTAGAATGTAGAGAATGTAGAGATTGGGGCAACATGAAGGCTGAACTCCCAGTTAAGCAGCTGATAGAAGATAATGCAAGGGATGATGATGTTGTTGTATATACCGATGGGTCGGTTCAACGTGGTGAGAAGTCCGGCTGGGGTTTCTTGGCTAATGCGCATGGCAGGGTTTTTGCGGAACGAAGTGGGACATACAGGACAACTACTTCTAGTATCAGGATGGAGGTTGAGGCTGTTACTGCTGCCCTCCATTGGCTCTCTGGGACTTCATTTACTGGGGCAGTTGTTGTATCTGACTCTCAGTCGATGCTTCACAAGATCCAGAAGGGTAGGTTCCGGTATGAGTGGATGTCGTCTATAGAAGTTTCTAACCTCCAGAGGCTACGTGGATATACTGTCCTGGGCATGCGGGTGTTTACGGTTATGAGAGAGTGGGCAGGCTTGCATCAACAGCATCGATTGTTGGGGAGTTGAAGATGGATAAGGAGATGTTCTTCGGTCTCTTCGTGACTGTCTGCTGGATGAGGACACTAAAATCAATGTTGAATCGATCAAACGATTTAGGCAGTTTGGAGTTACCCGTTGTACAAGTCGAACTGGATGCCTGATAGGCAGAGTGAGAGGTGTGTTTAATCAACGAGCCACAGGAACCATCAGTATGCATACTTTTCGATATCTATTGGGGGAGACTGAGTACCTATGGGTCTACCCGGAGTGCAATGACGTCAGTTTAGTAACCAATAATAAATTCTTTACAATAAGTTATGATCAAATAGTTTGTCTTGAGCAGAACTTTGCCACCTTAACAGTCCTTCAGAATTTCTCCCTCTGTCTCTGCAGCCGTCATGTTCAAAGCATCAGTTACATCCTGAATCCATCTTCTCCGTCGTCTTCCTCTTCATCTCTTTGCGGTATGCCTCCTTCCATAATGGTCTTCTCCAGCCATTCGTGCCTTTTTATATGTCCAAAATACCTCAATTTCTCTTTCCTTTTGTAGCATCAGCTTATTTTCTTTGATTTTGAGTTCTTTCTAGATAGATCTCTGTGCTCTCTTCTCTGTCTATGATATACAAGAGAATCATGAATAATGTAATAGCACAATAAGTATTGTGTTTATGTTTATATATATCAGTTATCAGTTATATGAGCACTATCATCATAGCACCAGACACGTCCATAAGTGCTCTGATCTCCACCTCAGCAAATCTAGCGGCGTCCAGCGACCCAACACGCCAGTTCGATACTGATTAATCAACCTCTTTGAATACATATATATATCTGTAGCTCAAGCGTTAGTGAGCTCGATCACAAACCCAAGCGTACCTGGTTCAAACCCCACGGTTGGCAAGTTTGGAAGCAAGTTCGTTTCCGTGGATTTTACAAAAGGTAAAAATAGACCTCACCGTCAGAAAGCAATGGCAAACTACTGAACGTATAGTGGTGCCTAGAAAATCAACGACTCGTTTACTGTAGTTGATGGCTACGTACTGTAAAGGATATACTACGATTTTCATTTCATATCTACTCGTATATATTTGAATATGGTAAAAATAAATGTCTGCGAAAAATAATGAACATAAAATAGAACGAATTCAGAAGATGTGATGAAACGTGGCCAACGTTACTAACTGGCCACAGCGCGGACGGCAATATTGCCATGTGACGTCACAGGCTGAGGCGGTGTATTCTCACAGACTAACTATTGACTGTTACTATTGGGAAACGCTGATCTAGACAATACATCTTGCAGATGTTAGAAACTTGTTGTTGGATGCATGTGTGTATTACAGAAGATGTTTTCTGATAAGTAGCTATAGTTGTTGCTCTTACATACTATTTTAGTTTAATTTTATACAGAATACTTAGATTAATTTTAAATATGATAACTATTGTACTTACATCAGCTTATGGTAGTCTCTCTTCAGTTATCCATGAATAAGTAAGCTACATGTTTGCACAACACCACAGCTTGATTAGCACAGAAACTAAACAGTATTACATAAATATATTTATCTACTACTGAATTTTGCTACTTTCCTTTTTGTGAAGAAGCAGTTTGCTGAACATTGCATTGATCATTCCTTATTTTTCCTTAATTGTTGAGGAAAATGTTAGCAAATGTTGGAACCGCGGACAATAAAGTTTTTCTTTTTTGAGCTCCGCAGATACATGCAGTACTGTCTAATGAGAATTTTATGTAGCTGGCAGTTACAATTTGTATGACAATCTCCTTCTGGTTTGTCGTGACCAAGAACTTATCTTCATAGTCAGATGATATCGGCTTTTGAACAACTATATATGATATGAAGCAGAGAACAGTGAGATCTTGTGATAGGTACTTCAGTCCACCCCTATCTATTAAATATGTGTAGTTAAATGAAACACCATTTTTTATTACATTATGTCGAAGGAGATCAATAGTCTACATACCAACTTTAATACATTATGTCGAAGGAGATCAATAGTCTACATACCAACTTTAATACATTATGTCGAAGGAGATCAATAGTCTACATACCCACTTTTATTACATTATGTCGAAGGAGATCAATAGTCTACATACCAACTTTTATTACATTATGTCGAAGGAGATCAATAGTCTACATACCAACTTTTATTACATTATGTCGAATGAAATCAATAGTCTACATGACAACTTTTATTACATTATGTCGAATGAAATCAATAGTCTACATGACAACTTTTGTTACACTATATCGAATGAAATCAAGTCTACATGACAACTTTGATACATTATGTCGCAAGAGATCAATAGTCTACATGCCAACTTTTGTTACATTATGTCGAAGGAGATTAAGTCTATGTGACAACTTTTGATACATTATGTCCGAAGAGATCACTAGTGATACAGGATAACAAAGGAAAACAAAATGATGTGCCAATCAATTTTCACAACACTACAACTTGATTAGCACATAAACTAAACAGTATTAAACAAATATATTTATCTACTACTGAATTTTGCTTCTTTCCTTTTTGTGAAAAAGCAGCTTGCTGAACATTGCATTGAACATTCCTGATTTTTATATCATTGTTGAGGAAAATGTTGGAACCGCAGACAATAAAATATTTCTTTTTGAGCTCCGCAGACACATACAGTACTGTCTATGAGAATTTCATGTAACTGGTAGTTACAATTTGTATGACAGTCTCCTTATGGTTTGTCGTGGCTAAGAACTTATCTCCATATCCAGATGATATGAGGACAGATCAGGTTCAATTTAATATGTCATAAATGCAAAACACTGAGTGTTATACCATTTTCTGTTATCTTTAGTTCTGACCAGATGGAACTGCTCAGCTGGGAATTGGAGTGTTTTCTCTGGCACAAAACTAATGCTTGTTGTGGATGATAAACTAATTGCTTCAACCAGATTATCATGTGC
Organism: Arion vulgaris; assembly: GCA_020796225.1. Lineage (NCBI taxonomy): Eukaryota > Metazoa > Mollusca > Gastropoda > Stylommatophora > Arionidae > Arion > Arion vulgaris. Next base: position 67,037,788 of record CM036755.1, on the reverse strand, counting down.
CATTGTCATGTAATAGTCAATAGTTGGTGCTCTTCTAAATCTTTTCATGATTTGCATGGACAAGAGGTTTTCAACATGAAACCATCTCTCAATTTTTCACTATTTGACAGCCAGTTAAAGGAACTCTTATCTATGGAAACTTTCTTTAGGTGAACAGTAAAGACATGTCTTGATCTATTTTAATACTGAGTCCTATAGCTGGTGCTTTCAATAATTATACAATAGAATATGTTCCTTGTCTACATTTCGGTACACAACACTTTCTAGGCAGCGTTATTTTGTTGTTATGTTTATTAAAGAAGGTAATTGTTAAATTATACACATATAATTATAATCGTAATTTGATCTACATTTTGGTACACATTACTTACTAGCTAGGCATCGTTATTTTATTGTTATGTTTACAACACTGACAACAGTTAGGTTTACTGAAGAAGGTACTTGTTAAATTAACTTATATTATACATATATAATTACAATCGTAATTTGATCTACATTTTGGTACACAGCACTTACTAGGCATCGTTATTTTGTTGTTATGTTTACTAAAGAAGTCTGTTTGAGTTCGTATGTTTACTAAAATGTCCATATGTTTACTAAACACGTTTGAATAATCCGCCTCACCCTCCATCTTGAATAATATAGCGCTTCGGCCAGTAGTTACGTTGGCAGGATGAAATCAGAGAAATGTCTGATCAACCACTAGTAACAACTGTATCTATCTATATATCTATCTATCTATCTATCTATCTATCTATCTATCTATCTATATCCTCTTCGTGTCCCGATTGACACAGGTTTCCACAAGAGACTTCCACTGTTGCCGTTCTGCTGCCTTTCTACCAACTGTCTACCACGTCTGGGTCACACTCCTTCAACTCTCTCTCCACAGTTCGTCTCCATGTTTCCTTTGGACGCCCAGGCCTTCTCTTCCCATCACTGTCCATCTGAGAGCAGTCCTTGCTAATGCCCCTACTTGCATACATGTCCAATCCATTTCCTTTTTCATCTTGTAATGATGGTCTCCAAAGATGCACTGTCTGTTCGTCTCAAAAGCTCCTCATTTGTTATGGTATTTTGCCAGAAAGTTTGCAGATTCTTCTCAAGGCAGTTGTTATAAGAAAGTGATATGTTGGTCATACCTTGTGAAAAAATGGTCATAGAATACCAAATTCTCAACTTGAACACAACACCTAAGTTTTATCGACCGTCTCCGATAGAAATATGAACTCAACCTAACCTGCACTGGGATCAGTCACAGCCAATTATAAACTCATAGGGCTTGAGAGCTCAGTTAAAAATTATGGGAAATCAGACCGCAACCAACCACATGGCCTCGCATTCCAGTATTGTTGTATATAGACGAATTCATTTTAAAATGAACACAAAATGCAATAAAATCAAAGTTATATTATGCAACAAGTTGAGTTTAACAATAAGGAATATCAATATTATGAAAATTTTCCACCAATAAATAACCATAGACTCACAGAATTGAATAAAAATTGCAAAAAGCTTGCAGTGTTCTATCAAACATATATAAATTCCAGCCCACCCTCCTGAATCTAGGTCAAGGGTTCCCGTCAGTTGTCAGGTATAGTTATTTAGAGCTAGCTGTGGATCAGGGATATCTGGAAAAATATAACGACCGCTTCACGAGGGGAACAAACCATTACCTTAGGAACGAGAGGCGAGCACCTTATCCCTACACTACAGAGATCACTTTAATTATTTGATTGTTATGTAGGCGATTAGACTCTCTTTAAACCGAGGCACACTGCTTTCAACTTAACGACGAACCATGTTTTCATTATATCAGAACACGTAGGTCAACAAACATGAAAAATAAGAATTAAATCTTTTCGGAGAATCAAAATTGTGTTTTCTTATTATTATTTTTCTTCTTCTTCTTTTTCTTCTTCTTTTCTTCTTTTTCTTCTTCTTCTTTTCTTCTTTTTCTTCTTCTTCTTTTTCTTCTTCTTCTTAGCGTTCGTTCTTTGCGACTAATTTTATCATTCTTATTGTGATATATAAATGATCTCTTACAAGAACGTCTAACGTTAAACCCCGGTTCTTAGACCCCTTACTTCGGTATGGTACCATGCACGTTTAGGGCAGGGCTTCCGGTTCTATCCTACAGGAAATTTTTTGAGTTTGTCTCACTGACAGTCAGTCCCCCACACTTCATGTATTCATTGCTCTTTAACGATCATTTTTAGCTGTATATTTTTGCTTTAAAGTTATGTTTGAATCTGTTTAATGTGTCAATGTATTAGATATCGTACAGACGCCATCAAGCAGAAGAAAGGATGCCATTTTATGAACACTCTTCATCAAATTGTAAAATCTGAGCTTTGCATACGATATTGACAATATGTCACATAAATACAAGCATATGCTTTGAAAAACTTACCGTACTCAACAAAAATTCAATAGTGGTAAAACTTGAAAGAAAATCAAATCATAGAAAGATTATGGTAAACTTGCTACACCACCCAGCTTAGCATGGGATTAACGTGTGGAATTTATATCCCCGTAACGGCTCTAATCGTCTGTAGTTTCAGCGATAGTGAACTCGATCCCAACCCAAGCGTACCTGGTTCAAACTCCACGGCCAGAAAGTTTGAAAGCAAGTTCGTTTCCGTGGGATTTTTACGAAAGGTAAAATTAGACTTCACCGTTCAGAAAGCAATGGCAAACTACTTAACGTATAAGTGGTGCCTAGAAAATCAACGACTCAGTTTAATGGGTTGAAGGCTACGTGCCGTAAAGGATATGTCCCCATTTTTATTTTTTAATGGCTCTAAGTTCGACCCTGGCCTCCGATAACATACGGCCGGCGGGCTCAGGTAAAACTTCTAAGAAATAAGACCACAACTGTCGCGTGACCTCACATTCCAGTGTGGTTGTATATAAACTAATTCATTTTTAAAACATAACAACATGATAAATCAAGGTTATATTATTTTACAAGTTAAGTTTAAAGCTCAGGAATATCAGTATTATGAACATTTTCATCAATAAATAACGATGAACGCATAGAATTGATTAAAATTACAAAAAAGCGTACAGTGTTCTATGAAACATATATAAAAACCATCCCCAATTAAACAGGAATTTTCAATTTGTCGGCTAAGCTTTTCGGCCTTATGTTACCGGTGGCTATGATTAAGGTTATGATTAAAGTTCGACCATTTTTACTGCATAGTTATAATTGAACCAAGCGCATTTAATTTGTTCAATTATAATCGAAACTTCATTGTATATTCACAGTTAATCCTCATTCAAATTTATTCTGCACTCGAATCATATACATTTTTATGTAATAAAAGCGTCCATCGCAAACGATGATGACAGCAGCATCAGACGTGTGTTGTTGCACCTCTTTATTGTGTGTGGAGGTGATTGTAGAGTCTAATCTTCGAACACAATCCCTGGTGGGCATACATGATCGTGCTTAGACACGTGTCTTATGTGTTTGTCTTTCGTGCAGCCCGTCTTCTGCGCCTCGACGTCACGACGATTCTCAGCTATGCGAGTTCCTTTTTTGTTGTTACAGCGCCACACTTTGGCGACCTTGTGCGAGGGATTCCCAGCACGTGGTCTCTATCATCATCAAGGTGCGTATCCTTTATAGGACGCTGCTCTCTTTGCAGCGCATCTGAAATTCACTCTGTCTCTAGCCAGTTCACCCACTTCGTCGATGGTCATATTCATGGTTTCTTTAATATCTTGTAGCCATCTTCTTCTTGGTCTGCCTCTGCGTTCTGGGACCCTGCCCTCCAGTATTGTTCTTTCCAAGCCGTCGTGAAGATTGATGTGACCAAAGTATGTAATTTTTCTGTATAGTATGTTGTTTATCAGCCAATTCTCTTTAACATTTAGTTCTTTCAAGACATCAGTGTTCTTTCTTTTTTCTGTCCACGATATTCGTAGGATCTTTCTGTAGCATTTAGTTTCGAAGGACTGGATTTTCGTTCTTAATTTTTGTGTAATAGTCCATGATTCCCAACCATAAGTAGCCACTGGAAAATGCATGCTCTCAATATTTTTAATTTTAATATTTTGCTGGTGCTTTGCCACATGTTCTTCATTGTGTTTAACTTCTTGATTGCTATTGCCAATCTTCTTGAGATCTCTTTGGAGCAGTCACCGTTATTGTTAATTATTGAGCCCAGATATTCGTAGCTCTCTACACATTGGAGTTCTTCATTGTTTATTTGGATGTTAGGTGAGCCTTTTGCTTTGTCAGTTGAAATGATTTTTGTTTTTTTATGTCTATATCGAAGAATTTTAGAGATACTTAAAGAGTGTTTTCTGTGCACCTACTGAACGCCTACCCCTTTCAAGTTCGCCATATATCAACCTATTTTGGGATGCGTTTATCAGGCATACGAGCAACGTGACAGGCCCATCTCTATTGGGTCTTCTGCAACAGGGTGTTGACGCTTGGGATCTTTGCTCTTATCAGGACTTCGGTGTCATGACATCTGTGTGTATATTCTCGGGTATGCCTCATCGAATGGAGAGAAAATAGAAAATGTGAACAGTTTTGAAATCTCGTTTCACTGCTAACAAGAGATCAAAATAGGATGAAGGAATTATAGAATAGAACGCCCGCCTGCCCAGTGTGTTCGTAGCACGTTGGACTATGGGTGACTAGCCCTCTGTAAGTGCGGGTTCAATTCCGCGGGCTGGCATAAAAGCCACAGGTTCCCCAGACTTACAGTGTTCATGGAACCGAACCGAAGGAATACGATGTCAATGGCCCTGAACCGAAGAGCTGAAAGCTCAAGTGCTTCTGGACAAACAAAATATAACAGAACAAACATGACAGTACCAAATACTAAGCAATTAAAAATAGTATGGAATGAAACTGATACAAAAACATAGATTAGAATATTGAGACCATGCATATTCCCAATGGCAACATATGAGTGTGAAACATGGACATTTAAATATGTGATTTTGAATATGTGTTACAGAAGAGTCCTTCATATATCATGGACAGAGAAGATAACAAATAGATCTATCCAGAAAGAATTCAAAATCAAAGAAAACTGGCTGATGCTACAAATAAGAAATAGAAAATTTAGGTATTTTTGACATATAAAGAGGCAAGGATGGTTGTAGAAGGTCATCATGGAAGGAGACATCACGGCAAAGAGGAGAAGAGGAAGACCACGGAGAAGATGGATTCAGGATTAACTGATAGTTTGAGCATGATGCCTGCATGATGTCTGGCCTAAGAAGAGAGAAATTCTGAAGGACTGTAAGGGTGGTAAAGTTGTGCCCAGATCAAGCTATTTGATTATGAAACCACAACGATTTTAATCTGCACTCGAGATTTCGTTTCATATTCGCATTTAAGTCGTAACCCACTTAATACGTATTTGGGTAATCATGATTTCAGTATATATTCAGCGTCATTAACCGGTTAATATACCTTCGGATAATCGATATATCACTGTATATTCAAATATCAGATCAGACGTTTCATATACTACCATATGACAGTAGATGGTACCATCTGCAACTGTTAACCAACTGCTCTGTGGGTGGAGGTGGACTCGGACAGAGCCAACTATAAACTTATGGTCCTTCGGACTCAGGTAAGAATTACGGAAAATCAGACCACAACTACACCACGTGATCTCGCATTCCAGTATTGTTGTATATAGACGAATTCATTTTAAAATCAACACAAAAGGTTAAATCGAAGTTATATTATGCAACAAGTAAGTTTAACAATAAGGAATATCAATATTATTTTTCACCAATAAATAATCATTGACTCACAGAATTGAGTAAAATTGCAAAAATGCGTGCAGTGTTTCTATCAAACATCCGCAATTTTCAGCCCGTTTTCTGATCTAGGTCAGGGAATAACCGGTCAGTTGTCTGGCCTAGTGATCTAGAGTTGGCTGTGGCTTGGACGAGCTAAAGGCTAAGAGAGTAAACCCTTAATCTTCTCCTTCTTCGAACGCTCCATATCGACTACATGTTAACACTCTTTGTGATTTGTATTTGATCTGAGTCTAAAAGCGAATATACGTTGTGCCAGTGATGCGCCTACACGTAGGCCAGCATATCATATTTCAACGATGATTTGTCTCGTATTTACTAGGGAAGCTTTCATAGGCCCCTACCTCAGCCTCCTCTTACGACATGCCTTGTAGGTCGCAGTGTTACTATTCTTTGCTCCAGCTGTGAGCCCTGGCAACACACGGGCGGTAAATCCTTATAGAAAATCCCCACTGCCTGGGCGATCAGCACGGTTATGCAGAGGGCTAGAGGAGAAAACCTTGACCAAAAACCCTTAGGGAGGGATTTTAAAGAAGTTGATGCCCGCCTGCCCAGCGCGTTCGAAGCGCGTTGGACGACGGGTGACAAGCTCCCTGTGAGTACAGGTTCAATTCCGCGGGCTGGCTGAAAAGCCACAGGCTCTCCAGATTTACAGTGTTCGTGGCACCGAACCGAATGGTTACGATGTCCATGGTACTGAGCCGAAGAGCTTTCAGCTCAAGTGCTTCTGGATCATAAAAGATTTTTAAAGTTGATAATTATGTGGGTGTGCATTCCATCTTCTGGCATCTACTGCAAACACTGCTTGATTCCAAACGTATGGACTTTGTCTTTCCTTTGGGTGAAACAGTAGGGTAGAAGGGGAGATTATGTCAAATTGACAAAGACACATTCCCCATATTTTTTGCCAGGGCTAGGCATAAATGCGCAGGGACTTAGGTATGAGCTTCTTCTTCTTCTTCGAACGCTCCATATCGACCACTTGTCAACCACTCTGTGTGATTTGTATGTGATCTGAGCCCGAGCGATTGCACGTTGTGCCAGTTATGCGCCTACAAGTAGGCCAACACATCCGATTTCTGAGCTGCTTTTTATTTACTAGGGTAGCATCCCTAAGGCCTACATTAGTCGCATCTAACGGCATGCATTGTATGTTGCAGTGGTAAGGTATGAGCTGAAAGGCAAGAGAGACAAGCACAAATTCAGAAATTGTCACTGTAAAACAGATACCAATTGACCGTCTGTAAAGACCAAAAATGCCATATATATATTGAGAAATCAGCCACAAACCGGTTAATCTACCCTCAGATAATCGATATATCACTGTACATTCACAGTTAAAATCTATATATGGACAGTAATACAGGACAACATGGAAGAATCGGGTAGCCATAAAGTTTTAGGGTTAAAAGAAGATTGTGATATTCATTCATTAATACTTATTCTATCTCTTACGAAAATAATATGTGCTTTCCCTGTTTTAGTCTCACCAACACATTTCCCACAGATTCGCCCCTCTTTTTCCCTCGCTAGTGTCTCTCACTCTACTCCCCTCGTGCATTCTCTAACTCCAGAAATCGTGTGAGTTAACCTCGCCCCGCGACGGAACGCGTATCTTCAGAGCTTACTGATCGATCGCGTAGTCATGGTAACCCCCGGGATCGATTGGTTGGAAGCCTGGTGAGCAGCCAAATGCTGTAAACATTAAAATTTTTGTGTCAATTTATCTTCACGCGATTTTTTCTTTAAGATAATCACAAACTAATTTTAGCTCAGGGAGAGCCAGAACGAGTTACAGAAAATATGAAGTGATGCAGAATAGGACAGTAAGACAATATGTTAGGAATACATGACAGAGTTCAACACGACGAGCTGAACCCTGAGAGATTGCATCCACTTTGTCCTTGCTCGTGAGCATTGAGTATGAACACGCTGATAAATTAATTCAGGCATATTCCCAGTGTCTAGCTTGAGGCTCGACTCTCGTTCTTTCTATTTTTATTTTATTTCTCTATTCTTCTTCTTTCCTTCATTAGTTTTCCGTTCTTGTGGGTTTTCTTTGTCGTTTGTGTTTAGATAGTGCTAATGTATTTATGTGTGTGTTTGCATTGCGTGTGTAGTGTTTGCGTAATCTTTGTGCTTCTTCTTCTTAGATCGCACAATATTGACCACTTGTCAAACACTCTGTATGATTTGTATGTGATCTGAGCCTAAGAGCGATTGTACGTTGTGCCAGTTTTGCGCCTACAAGTAGTCCAGCACATCCGATTTCTGCAACGCTTTTTATTTACTAGGGTAGCATCCCTAGGACCTACACCAGTCGCCTCTTATGACATGCCTTGAAGGTTGCAGTGGTACTACACTTTACTATCCTTGCTGGCCCCTGCATCTCATGGGCGTAATGTTTGTGCAATGTATTTTTACGTGTGAGTACATTATATGCAACACGTGTGCAAAGTTAGTATACAGTATCTATATTTAGTGTCGCCCCTGCGTTACCGGAGCTCTCAAGAGGAGCAAATAATAGTAACACTGCGACCTACAAGGCATGTCGCAAGAGGCGACTGAGATAGGGGACTAGGGAATCTACCCTACTAAATAAAAAGCGTGGCAGAAATCGGATGTGCTGTCTTCTTGTAGACACATAACTGGCACAACGTACAATCACTCAAAGGATCGAATCACAAAGAGTAGTTAACAAGTGGTCGATATGGAGCGTTCGAAGGAAAAGAAGATGAAGAAGATATTCAGTGAATGTGTGCGTGCATCCGTGCGCGTGTGTGTGTGTGAGAAGAGAATGTATTGTATATACGTTAACACTGTTTGTATAGTATGCATAAAAGGTGTGCACAATGTGTGTTGTGGATGTGTTATGTATTAAGATTATACAAACGATTGTAACGTGCGTGCTGTTCATGTGCGCTGTTCATATAGATTGTGCGTGTGTGTAGTTTTTCAGTGTGTTGCATATATATGTTCTTGGGTATGTGGTAAACACGTCTATGTTTACGTATATTGTGTTTATGTTTGTGTTTGTATGTATGAATATAATACATTGTGGTGGTAGCAGCTGTGCCTTGGAAGGTCTTCTTCTCCTTCTTAGAAGGCTCCATATCGACCACTTGTTTACCACTCTTTGTGATTTATATGTCATCTGAAATTAAGAGCAATTACACGTTGTCCCAGTTATGCGCTTACACGTAGACAAGCCTGTCTCATTTTTACGACGCTTTTTATTTACTAGGGTAGCTTCCATATGCCCTTACATCCGTCGCATCTTACGACATGCTTTGTATGTCGCAGTATTACTATTCTTTGCTCCCACTGAGGACCCCAGCAACACACGGGCGGCCCTGGAATGGCGCTGGAATAGCCCTGGAATAGCCCTGGAATTACCCTGAAATGGCCCTGGATAGCTTAAGCTTGCCTGAAAGAACAAGCTTGTAATATATGTCTTTGAGGATCTCTATGACGAAATGGTTAGGGACAGATTCAAGTGTGCAATTTTTTCAAGACGGTAAAATCACCAGAGTGTGATAATATTTCAACAGAGTTTATCAAAGCTGGAGGAGAACAAAACATACAAATATATCATGCGATATGTAAAACGGTATGGGAAACAGGACTATGGCCAAAGAAATGGAAAAGATCAATATTTATCCCATTAAATAAAATGAGAGAAACCAAATTTTATACCAACTACACAACAGTGGCATTGTTTAGCCACGAAAGTAAATCACCGAAAATAATTATGGGAAGACTGTGTAGGAACAAGGAAGAAAACAGCATCATACCACAAGCTGTGTTCAAATAATAACAACGGATAAAACAAATATGGCAAAAGATATTTTTATCAGCGGAGAGAAAGTAGATAATGGGAACAAATTTGAATATCTTAGCTCACTGCAAACAACAGATGGAAATGGGATAAAGGAATGGGATAACAGAAGAAAAAACATAGCTTTAAACAAATTAAAATGTAACTTAAAACAGCAATATTGACTGGAACTGATAGGAAAACAAAAATCAGAATACTAAGAGCATGCATATTCCCAGTGGCAACGTATGGGTGTGAAACATAGACACTGTTTAACAAGGCGGTGGATAAACATATATGTGTTTTTAATATAAGTGTTACAGAAGAGTCCTTCATGTATCTTGGACCGAGAAGAGAACAAATAGATCTATCCAGAAAGAACTCAAAATTAAATAAAACTGGCTGATGCTGCACATAAGAATGAGAAAATTGTGGTATTTTGGACATATAAAAAGACATGAAGGGCTGGAGAAGATCATCATGGAGGAGACATCCCGGCAAAGAGGAGAAGAGGAAGACCACGGAGAAGATGGATTCAGGATGTAACTGATGGTTTGAGCATGACGGCTGCAGAAGAAGGACATCTGGTCTATGAGAAAGAGAAATTCCGAAGGAGTGTTAAGGGGGCAATGTTCTGTTCGGGACAAGCTATTTGATGATGATGATGGCGGCCTAACATTGAATAAGAAAGATTAGCTACTGAAACTTCATCAGATTTGTTTCAGTCAGATACTGAGGGGGCAGTCAAGGATTGAGGCGTAAACTTCATGTATGACGACGAGAACGGCAGAGCCCACGAGGAAGCCCAGTATGTGGTTGTAGACAGAGAAAAAATGAGGTATGAAAGAACTGGAATTGCCAACTCTAAACTCGGCCAGAGGACTCAGATAAAAATTCTAGGAAGTAAGACCAAACCCGTCATGTAACATCGCATTCCAGTATTGTTGTATATAGAACCCGTCATGTAACATCGCATTCCAGTATTGTTGTATATAGATGAATTCATTTTAAAATCAACACAACATGTTAAATGAAGGTTATATTATGTAACAAGTTAAGTTTCCGTGATTGATGTCCACTTCGACAAGAATTCCTATTCAAGTGATGAACAGTTTTGTGTTGCTACATTTGCGACGGCCATATGCATTTTATGCGGTGCAGGTTGCTTTTGTGGCGGTACGCGGCTGTTTCATTCTGGAATTAGTTCACACAGGAAACTTTTCACATGTGTTAGCATTTCGTGTGATATTCATTGGCACAGGAACGGAGCAATTATGGTGTGACCCGTTGCAGTGAAGTTGGAACCGTACTTATGAACTATGAACAAGTTAAGTTTAACAATAAGGAATATCAGTATCATTAATATTTTACCTCTGAAGTCGGATAAGGCTCGTCTGAATGGCGAGGGACACTGATGATATGGAAAGCAAGCATCCACTCAAAAATCAGTCAGAAGCACCATACTAGATGCACTGACTATGCCTGAATTCATAGCGAGCTAAGGAGAAGACAATGAATAGTTTTCATCAATAAATAACTATAGATTTGAGTAAAATTGCAGACAAACTTACAGTGTTCTATCAAACATATATAAAAGTCAGCCCCCAACTGAAAACAAGGTCAGGATTTCCCCAGTCAGTTATGTGGTCCAATATTAGAGTTGACTGTGAATAGAATATCTTGGTTCACTGCTAACAACAGATGGAAATGGGATGAAGGAAATTAAAAGAAGAACAAACATGGCTTTACAAAAATTAAACAATTCAAAACAGTATGGAACGGAACTGATAAAAAACAAAGATCAGAATACTAAGAGCATGCATATTCCCAGTGGCAACGTATCGATGTGAAGCATGGACATTTAGTAAAACAGTGGAAAAACATATATATGGTTTCGAATATAAGTGCTACAGAAGAGTCCTTCGTATATCTTGAACAGAGAACAGAAAAAATACATCTATCCAGAAAGAACTCAAAATCAAAGAAAACTGGCTGATGCTACAAATAAGAAAGAGAAAATTGAGATATTTTGGACAAATAAAAAGACATGAATTGCTGGAGAAGACCATCATGGAAGGAGACATACCGGCAAAGAGAAGAAGAGGAAGAACACAGAGAAGATGGATTCAGGAAGTAACTGATGGTTTGAGCATGACGGTTGCAAAGGCAGGACATCTGGCCTATGAGAGAGAGAAGTTCAGGAGGACTGTTGGGGTGGCAAAGTTCTGCTCAGGACAAGCTATTTGATGATGATGATGATGGCGGTACATCATAAAACGAAGAAGCCTAACTACCGAAACATCAATAAATAAAACCCTTTTAAACAGCAACAGATTTGTTTCAGTCAGATACTGGGAAAGTAGTCAAGGATTGAACTGGAAACACCATGTATGACGACGAGAACGAGCAGAACCTGCAAGGAAGCCTAGTCTCTGAAATGAACAGTAGACAGAGAAAGAGAAAAGACGGGGAAAGATCTGAAATTGACTAAGCTGTCTTGCTCAAGACAGATTTTGTTGGAGGAAATTTATTGATGCCTTATGCTTTAAGGGGAGTTACGCGGAGACGAATGAGGCATAGTCGACTGCTCGATTTGTCCAGGGCTACTCAACACTATACCTTTTTACCCTGACATTGAAATTCTGTGAATGCCGGTGAATTTTTAAGGAAACGTGATCAACTTAAGTCGGTCGCTAACTCCTTACAGCTTGCTCAGGAATTATACAGTTCACGCACGTTTTCTCTGGTCTCCATTTGTTCAATACTTCTGTAACGATGTTTTGTTGTCCGTCTTGTCAAGGATACAATTGTATACATCAGACGGCCATGTCTATGGTTTCATTGAATTGTTACCCGAGATAGGGGGGGGTTTCTATCGCGATGTGGTTAAGACTTTTGCATGATGTTGTGAAGGCTGTGGGTTGAAATCTTGACCGAGTCACATGCACAATTTGTTCATGAAATTCCTAGGATTGTTGCTGAAGCTGCCGAGCTCGTGCTTTGTGCAACACTATGTAGATGAGCACCGTCGTCTAAAAGAGACGCTGGAGATATATCGAATATGTGATACGGATGGAGATTAATTCTGCCACGAAAACTGCACTAAGATGGACACTAGAGGGTAAACGAAAACATCGAAGACCCAAAACGACCTGGAGGAGAAGAATAGTACAAGAACTGGAAGAAATCACAGCTGGAACACAATACAGTGGATGGTCAAGAACAGAGAAGAATGGTGTGACTTTGTTGCTGCTTTAAACGCCTTGGAGCGTAACAGACTAAGAAGAAATATATATCTGAACCACTTTATGTTACTAAAAATAGATGTTGAATCTTTTCTTTCTTTCTTTTGTTCTTCTCTGCTTTTTTTGCCGTTAGGCGTAGCAGGTTTAACTGATGATCGGTTTCTGAGACAGGGCACGCTCGGTCTCTTGATATGCGTGGTATCGTGGAGATAAAGATGTCTGTAACTCCATCAATCCATCTTTTCTTTGGTCTGCCCCTTCCTCTTGAAGATTCCATTGTCAGGTTGTACGCTCTTGCAACTGGTGTATTCGGGTTCATTTTCACCAATGATGTTGAATCAATTGACCGATTTAAGGAGTTTGGAATTACAGGTAGTACAAGTATAGCTGGTTGCTTAATGAGCAGAGAGAGATAGCCCGCCTGCTTATCGTGTTCGTAGCGCGTTGGACTACGGGTGACAAGCTCCTGTGAGTGCGGGTTCAATTCCGCGGGCTGGCAGAAAAGCCACAGGTTCACCAGATTCACGGTGTTCGTGGCACCGAACCGAAAGGTTACGATGTTCACAGCACCGAGCAGAAGAGCTGAAAGCCCAAGTGCTTCTGGATCGGTTTAAAAAAAACAGCGAGCCACAGGAACCATTAGTATGCATACCCTTCGAATTCAATTGGAGGAGACTAAGCACCTATGTGTCTGCCCGGAGTGGTGTAACGTCAGTTGATTAACCAATAACCAATAACCATCTGACAACAAATCTGTCTCTTCGTCTCAGCGACTCTAGGAAAGCTTAAGACAGAGATCAATAATACGATATAATTTATACACACTGTTAAGCTGGATCAATATAGCTGAAATGAGAATCCCAAGAATAATAGGAAATACATACTGGGAACAGATTGTAAAGACAGTGAAAAGAAACATTTGAAAATCTTGGTTAATCCCGTTTAAGTTATTGAAGGAACTCATTCTAGGATAAGGATTATATGTTTGCTTGCCCTGATAGTCATCACGTAGTGTGCTGGTTGATTTACTTTTCTGTCTATTTTTTTTTCCTTTAGTCAGTCTTCTAGGTTATCTCTGTGGCTAAGTGGTTAAGCCTTGCCTTGCGAGTCCAGGGTTTTGGGTTCGAATCCGAACTGTGCCGTTCAGTTTTGTTCTTTTTCAAGAGACCCACTAGGATTTTTTCTGAAGCTACGGAGTTCGTGCTTTATGCAATACTCTCGGCAGGTGGCTTGCCATTTCTTCGTAGAGTGACCGAGCCATATGGTGTAAAATCCGGTGCAATGAAGTCAATCCTTCGGCTTTACATCATATTTTAAGCTCGAGCCTATTCAATCCATGACTAACCCGTCTTCTTTTGATTACAAAGCAAATGCTCTAACCATCTGACTACTCTATCTGCTACAAAAAGAAAGTAAATGAAAATTAAAACGAAGAAAGGAAGAAGAATGTAACAGTTAAATAAAATTACTAGTTTAACATTGGTTATGCGTGTATTTTGTTTTTATAACACAGTGTTCAAGAGAAACCTAATGAGGTCTTTGTGAGGGTGCTTGACTCTCGTGCCAAAGGGAAGAGGTTCATTTCCTCGTGGAGCAATCTGGGTATTATTTCAGAGATCCCCGATCGCAGTGTAAGAGATCAAGTTCCTAGCCCTATCGGAGACGGACGACAAAAACGTCGATCCCGTGTTCAATTTGAGCACATTAAGAACCCTCGGCAGCTCAAATCGATAAGAGCAGGCTGGGAAACCGCTGCCAAATTCGGGCAAAATTGGTTGGAAAAAAAATAATAATATTCCTGCAAAATATCTTCACCATCTTCAAAATTACATCGGAGATCATCGTCGGTGCTACGGAGTTCGTGCACTGTCGCTGAGATTTTCCTGTGTAATAAAGAGATCGGAGCACACATGGTTACTTATCGAAGTGCAATGATGATTAGGTAGTATCAATCAATCAGTCAATCAATCAATCAGTCAATCAATCAATCATTCAATCAGGAAGAAGGATAGTTCACTTCATTACTGTGTAACATTGGGATTTTCATACCTACTTTGTAATACCTCAGCCATACATGAACAATGAGCAAAGCGCAGTCACAAAAATAACTACATGTGAAATGCGCAGTCTGCGAAAAGTTACCAACAACACCAGTAAAGACAGTCACCAACATCAGCATAAGAAAGAAAGTTGGCACAGAACCGTGCTTGAATTACATTAAGAAACAAAGAATGAAGTGGTTTGACCACTTAATAAGAATACATAACAACACCACAGTATATAGTCTTCCACAACAGAAGATCAAGAAAAAAGGCGAGAGAAAAATTACGAAAATAATGGTTAGATGGCGTAGCAGAATCCTTTGAAAGAGCACAAATAACAATCATCCAAGCCACCAGAACACCGCAAGACAAAAACAGAAAACTGGGCAGTAGTCATCACCATCCTCCTCTCCGTGACGCATGCCTGGGCGATTTTTATGGAGTAGCTGAGTTACCCAAGCGTCAACTACCCCCTCTCGACCACGCTGATAGAATCCAGAGGAGTGCAAGCACGACATCTGGAATCAGTTAGGTTGCAGGAGCTGCCTGTAGGACATCACTTGATGCCTGTCCGCCTTAGGGACTCCACTCCGGATTTTCTGTTTGGGTTTACTCCCATAGCCTTTGCCTCTCCCGAGTCTCCCACAAGGCTGTGGGGCTATTTACCCATAGCTGGGGCGTCTGGGTAAATCAGGGTAAATCCATTGATATCACAAGTCTTGGGCAGTAGTAGTGTGACGAGAAAAGACGAAGACAGAAGAAGTAAGATTAGCGACACATATTTTATAATTTTTCTCAAAACTTTCCAATCTAAAAGAATATTAATTTTCTCTTATTAATAATAATTCCTCTCGTACCGTTATACTTTACATAGAAGCTGCAAACAATTTCTCCATACTGCTCTATCCTGGGCAACTCGCCCAATATCCTCTATGGAATTGAGACCAATATTTCTTGCCTCTCTCAGCAAAGTTCGTTTCAGGGTCTCCTTAGGACGTCCTCTCTTTCTTGAACCCCTTTGCTACGATTGAGAATGGGTCTTCTATGGACAGAAGCGACATCATCAACGCTCTCACTGAAAACATACGCTCTGAAGATTTCAGCGACGAAGATAAAGGATATTCTCTATCTCGGTTGCGCAAGTTGTGCATACCGATATGTGCGGCAAGACGGGAAAACCACGAAAGAAAACCCAGTAGATGCATCAATCAACACAGAACGGGAGTTGTTACCCTGAACAAACTGAGATACATACTTGGGAGGAGATGGTAGCAATTATGTACATGTTCGATGTATGATGAAGATGATCTTCAAATGAACAATGAACAATCTTGAACCTTTTGCATCTCACTGCAGTGCCTGATTTGATATTCTTTGATCATTTCTTCTCAAGGTGTGCCCAACATATCTTCATCTTCTCCTTCTTAAAACAGTTGTTACTAGTAGTTGTCCAGACATTTCTCTGATGTCATCACTTCTCCTGAATTCGTTTCATTTTATAATTTTCTCTGAAATACTCTGAATTTATCTGAGTGTTGATACATTAGAACATATTAAAAACCTTAGCCAAAATTCAAGTTACATTAAATGAAAAACGTAACATTGCGTGACAATGTGTGCTGTGGTTGTCAGGGAACGCCGACCTGGCTGGAAGCTGGCAGAGAGACGTGAACCTGTTAAGAGTCTCCAACTCTACTGCTCGATGCATGCCTGCTACCCCGTCTAACATTACTCCAATATAGCTAGAAACGAGTTGGCGTTAGCAAAATCGACTGACATTGCAATTGATCCTGAAATTGATTTTTCTCTCCCGTTTATTTCTTTGGACAACATTCTTGCTTTTCAGATTTTAATCAGATCTGTTTGGATAGCGAGCAACGATACTACGCTCGTCGAAATCAATCTTTCAAGAGTATGGTTTCTAGTGTCAGCGTAGAGTTTCCAGTGTCAGCGTAGAGTTTCCAATGTCACAGTAGGGTTTACAATGTCACAGTAGGGTTTACAATGTCACAGTAGGGTTTACGATGTGATAGTAGGGTTTACGATGTGATAGCAGGGTTTACGATGTGATAGCAGGGTTTCCATTATCAGGGTAGAGTTTCCAATGTGATAGTAGGGTTTTCAATGTCGCAGTAGGGTTTTCAATGTGGTAGCAGAATTCCCTATGTCACAGTAGGGTTTCCAATGTCACAGTAGGGTTTCCAATGTCACAGTAGGGTTTACAATGTGATAGTAGGGTTTCCATTATCAGAGTAGAGTTTCCAATGGGATGGTATGGTTTCCAATGTGATAGTATGGTTTTCAATGTTGCAGTAGGGTTTCTAATGTGATAGTAGGGTTTCCACTGTCACATTAGAGTTTCCAATGTAACAGTAGGGTTTCCAATGTGATAGTAGGGTTTTTCTAATGGGGTAGTAGGGTTCAATGTTACAGTAGGTTCCAATGTAACAGTAGGGTTTCCAATGTGATAGTAGGGTTTCTAATGGGGTAGTAGGGTTTCATATGTTACAGTAGAGTTTCCAATGTAACAGTAGGGTTTCCAATGTGATAGTAGGGTTTCTAATGGGGTAGTAGGGTTTCATATGTTACAGTAGGGTTTCCAATGTTCCAGTAGGGTTTACAATGTAGTAGTATGGTTTTCAATGTGATAATAGGATTTCCAATATGATAGTAGGGTCTCCAATGTGATAGTAGGGTTTCCAATGTGATAGTAGGGTTTCCAATGTGATAGTAGGGTTTCTAATGGGGTAGTAGGGTTTCATATGTTACAGTAGGGTTTCCAATGTTCCAGTAGGGTTTACAATGTAGTAGTATGGTTTTCAATGTGATAATAGGATTTCCAATATGATAGTAGGGTCTCCAATGTGATAGTAGGGTTTCCAATGGGACGGTAGGGTCTCCAATGTGATAGTAGGGTCTCCAATGTGATAGTAGGGTCTCCAATGTGATAGTAGGGTTTCCAATGGGACGGTAGGGTCTCCAATGTGATAGTAGGGTCTCCAATGTGATAGTAGGGTCTCCAATGGGGTAATAGGGTCTCCAATGTGATAGTAGGGTCTCCAATGGGGTAGTAGGGTTTCATATGTCACAGTAGGGTTTCCAATGTTCCAGTAGAGTCTCCAATGTGATAGTAGAGTCTCCAATGTGATAGTAGGGTTTCCAATGTAACAGTAGAGTTTCCAATGTGATAGTAGGGTTTACAATGTGATAGTAGAGTTTCCAATGGGACGGTAGGGTTTCCAATGTAACAGTAGGGTTTACAATGTGATAGTAGGGTTTCCAATTGGACGGTAGGGTTTCCAATGTAACAGCAGGGTTTCCAATGTCACAGTAGAGTTTTCAATGTGATAGTAGAGTTTCACTTCACATATCTAGGTCTTTGTGGGCAGTAGACAGAATTGCCAATTCCTTTCCTTGCCTGTAGAAAGTCAAATGTGGGATTGAAACCATAACTCCTTGTGTCCATGTCGATAGGCCAACGCTTATGCATTATGCTAATTCGTCTCAGTACAATCTCGTAATCCATCGAAATTACAATCATTCAATCTGCTCATGTTGTTTTTATTTTTCCGCGATTATTATTCATTTTTAGACTGGGATTTCAGATACTTTCCATATAGCCTGCTGCAGTGGCGGCTCGTGGTAATTTTTGTTGGTGGGGGCCAGACATTTTTTTCCAGATAAATCATGGTTTTTGGTTGCTATATTTTAATTTATAAAATAATAAATACACGTTATACATTAGTTTTGGTGGGGCCCGGCCCCACTGGCCCTTAATGACGAGCCGCCACTGGCCTGCTGTTTGTCTCATACGTTCAGCTCCACCATTCAGTTTCACTTCTTCTTCTTCGAACGTTCCATATCGACCACTTGTTAACCACTCTGTGTGATTTGTATGTAATCTGAGCATAAGAGCGATTGTACGTTGTGCCAGTTATGCACCTACAAGTAGGCTAGCACATCCGATTTCTACGACGCTTTTTATTTACTAGGGTAGCTTCCCTAGGTCCTACATCAGGTCCTCTTACGACATGGCTTGTAGGTCGCAGTGTTACTATTCTTTGCTTCCATTGAGCGCCCCCCGGCACCACACTGGTGCAGTTTCACTTCGATGTGATGCGTTGGGCCACGTTCTTTGCCTGAGTTTTGCTTGCAGTAGGAAGTATTGAGAAACTTGTATTGTTGTTAAATATGATATTCTTTCTTTATTTTCCGTTCTTCTTCTTTTTTCTAAGGATGTTTTTCTTCACACCGACAAGATAAGAAGATATTTCTAGAATGAACTTTTGTGTGCGCTTCATAAATAGTGTTTTTCGCCGCTTCTGTTATTTTTGAGGTCCACCATTTGACGGACTTTTAATTTCTATACAATGTATCGGAGTAGCATTGCTCTTTGAAGTGCACTGTCTGTTGGTAATCTGCTTATATGGCCAAACTATTTAATTTGTTGTTTCTTGATGAAGTTCGTACCGATTTTGTATGCCCTTTTTTCTGATGTCTTCATTTCTATACTGGTCTCTTCTTGATAATCCCAGCATTCTGCGCTGATACTTCATGTCTGTCGTGAATAATTTTCTTATATCGTTCGATGTCAGCGTGAAACAGCGTCCCACATCGTCCAACAGCTTCCAACAGCGTTCAATAGCGTCCAACGGCTTCCAACAGCGTCCAACAGTGTCCAACAGCTTCCACCAGCGTCCCACAGCGTCCAACAGCGTACTACAGTGTCCTACAGCATCCTACAGCTTCCAATAGCTTCAACCAGCGTCTAACAACTTACAGCAGCGTCCAACAGCTTCCAATAGCTTTTAACAGCGTTCAACATCGTCCGACCGCATCCAACAGCGTCCAACAGTGACCCACAGCTTCCAATAGCTTCCTCCACGGTCCAATAACTTCCAACAGCGTCCAACAGTGACCAACAGCTTCCAATAGCTTCATCCACGGTCCAACAAACTTCTAACAGCGATCAACAGTGGTTAAAGATTCCTAAAAAGAATGCTGTATAAAAGTGGTGTCTCATTTTGTTATGTTTTGTTCTGAAGAGAAGTATCGATTCTGGTGAGCTGGTAAAATTCATCCTCTGTTGTTTTTTGTTTTTTTAAATGTCTTTTTTTCCGATCTAGAAACACTTGAGCTTTCAGCTCTTCGGCTCGGTGTCATGGACATCGTAACCTTCGGTTCGGTGCCACGAACACCGTAAATCTGGAGAACTTGCGGCTTTTGTGCAAGCCCGCGGAATTGAACCCGCAGCAACAGGGAACTCGTCACCCGTCGCCCAACGAGTTACAAACACGCTGGGCAGGCGGGCTTTAAATGTGGTTACTGATTGTAGCATCGCTTTTTAGGGCGGTATAGGACAGGTGGGACGTGAGTCTAAGGAATTTAATGTCCGCATGGCTAGTGCAGTCGACGCGAAGCTGTTCATGTTAGGATTTTTCATTATGCCCACAACAGAAAATACTTTGCCTTACTGTGAATTGAACACGGGGCTCCAGCATGGGAGCTGCGCTCTAACCCATTCAGCCAGACGCTCCTTTGCTTTGTGTTTGAGGTGGATTATTTTTTCACTTTGCATTGTATTGTCTTTGGGTTGTAGTGTTAGCCTACTGTTAGCTGAGCTTCCTGGTTATCTTCTTAAGGAATTTGTATCAGCTACTTCGTTTTGACAAATGTTACAGTGTGATGGTATCCACTACATGACTGCACTCTAAAAGTTACTGTACAGCGATTAACATATGGCTCCGATCTCCACGTCAACAAATCTAGAAGCATCCATCGGCCCAACATACCAGTTCGATGTTGATTAATCAATCTCTTTGCATATTTGGTATGTCGTTCCTTTCGGGCTGCACCAATATTGACACCCGTCTCTCTCAATCTGGTCAGCGAGTTGGATTCACATCCCTGAAACTCCTCTATTCTGAAAGACTCTCTCAATGCGTGACAAATGTCATTTCGATCCATGGCAGCTTCCTCTGATATTGTAGCCAAGCCAGCCAATCTATCACCTCACAAACTTCACCATAGAAGCTCATAAACAAGAAACAGAACAAGAAACAAATTAAATTTTAAAATGTAAAAAGCAAAAATAAGCTCAACGTAAATAAAAAGGAATAAAAATTCAAATCTCATTAAAAATAACAAGTGCATAAGATATAGACTTTACAACAAAAATATAAAAATAATCGCGCGGAATATAAGCCCTTTTTATTTTTCTCAGAAAATCGATTATTATGTATCAAACATATTTTATTACATCAAATTTAGCGAGAATTCGAGTTTTATTATTGTACATAAAATTCAATATATTGTTTCGATTCTAATCTTGGACAAATAATCAGGGACAAAATCAATAACAATGCAGTTTCTGAAAATTCTAAACATTTCTGGGCATCTAAGAAAATTACATGGGGACATTATGATAAATTTGGACAGTTTAACTGCATACAAAAGTAATCAGAGAGTGGATACAATAACTAGTCGGTGAAATCAAATATAGAAATGTGAGAGAAAGGAAATGGTATGTACAGTAGCGGCTCGTCATTAAGGGCCAGTGGGGCCGGGCCCCACCAAAAATAATGTATAACGTGTATTTATTATTTTATAAATTAAAATATAGCACCAAAAACCATGATTTAGTCGGGAAAAAATGTCTGGCCCCACCAACATAAATGATCATGAGCCGCCACTGGGTATGTACATACAAATAAAGAATTTAACAACTGCAATAAATTAGATAGAAATAAGGAGAATAAAAACAAGATAGTATTGATCTGCTCGTATGTTGTTGGGGCTCAAATGGGGAGAAAAGAATAGCAACACTACTAGCAGCAAAGCGTGTCGTAAGACGAGGATAAGGTATGGGGCCAGAGAAGCTACCCTAGTAAATAAAAAGCGCCGCAGAAATAGGATATACTGACCTAATTTTAGACTCATAACTGGCACAAAGTACACTAAGGTAGGGTGCCAGGGAAGCTAAACTAACAGTGGCGGCTCGTGATTATTTTTGTTGGTGGGGCCAGACTCAATTTTTCAGAAAATCATGATTTTGGGTTAGGTTATATTTTAATTAATAAAATAATAAATACACGTTTCACATTATTTTTGGTGGGGCCCGACCCCACTAGTCCCTAATGACGAGCCACCACTGCACCCTAGTAAATAAAAAGCACCGCAGAAACCGGATATGCTGGCCTAATTGTAGACTCTAAACTGGCACAACGTACAATCGCTCTTAGGATCAGGTTCAATACAAATCACAAGAGTGGTTTAACAAATGGTCGATATGGAGTGTTCGAAGAAGAAGAAGGGGGAAGGAAGAAGAAGATGATGAAGATGTAAAAGAAGATGAAAAATAAGAAAGATTATCTGCAAATGACCTATCAGGAAAGTAACAAGTTATTATCGTGTACATAAGTGTTGTGTAGCAAGTATTGGTTATGTCATAAGTATTACTACAATATGTCTATATTTTGTTAATAGTTATTTGCATTGTCTATAAAGACAGCACGTTTTATATTAAGCGCATCTAATTAACAGACGAGTGGAAACGATTTTCGAGTGAATATGTTAAGTGCTTGTCTAACGGTGACACTTTTAGCATACTAAAAGGTGTGGGGTACCTATTGAAACACTCTTCAGTACATTTCAGTGGCGGTTCGTGGTAATTTTTCTTGGTGGGGTCAGACACAAATTTTTTGAAAAATCATGGTTTTTTGAGTATTTACTATTATTTGTCTATTCCGGGAAGTTATTCCCCTTTCGGTTTTTGGTGAGGCCGGGCCCCACTGGCCCTTAATGATGAGCCGCCCCTGGTACATTTATTATATATTTATGTATTATTATCTTTTTTTTTTTAATAGGTGCAATAATATTCGACCACAAAGTCGTATTTTGTTTCCTTCTTTTCTCTAATCCTGTTGTGCCTCACAGCGTAAGGATAAAAAGTTTTCTAGAACGGACTTTGCGTTTCATAGGCAGTATTTTTCGTCGCGTCGTTATTTCTGATGTCCACCTTGTGAGTGGACAGATTTTGCTTCGTATCCACTGTATCCACTGTATCGGAGCAACATTGCTCTTTGAGACGTACTGTCTATTCGTAACCTGCTTATGTGGCCGAACCATTTAATTTGTAGTTTCTTGATGAAGTTCAGTATTGTTGATGAAGTTCAGTATTGATGTTGTACCCCTTTTTTTTCCTGATGTCTTCATTTCTAAATCTGTCTGTTCTTGATACTCCCAGCATTCTGTGTAGACATGTAATATCTGTTGTGACTAGTTTTATTCTATCATTGGAAGTACTTCAATGTCTATAAAATCAGATACTTCTTCTTCTTCTTCTTTTGAATATTTGTCATCCTCGCGGGATTTAGAGTTTTTACACCGTTTTTCCCTTTTATTGAAACAGCTACATGAATCCATAAGCGTCTGTAGCGCAAGCAGTAATGAGCTCGATCACAACCAAAGCGTAACTAGTTCAAACTCTGCGGTGGGCAAGTTTGGAAGCAAAATTTCTTGCCCTGGGATTTTTACAAAAGGTAAAAATAGACCTCACAGTTCAGAAAGCAACGACAAACTACTGAACGTATAATTAATGCCTAGAAAATCAACGACTCGTTTACTGTGGGCAATTGATACGTCCTGTAAAGGATATGCCACGATTTTCATTTGTCACAGGAGTTCTGCTTGGGGCTAAAATTATAACTAACACCGCCTGACTCTTATTCCGGTGCTACACTCAATTCAATTTGTCCATCTCTTTATATTGTCCTACCAGCTTTTCCACAATCTTCTACATACCCATTTATTCTTAGCATTTCCTCTAATGTAGGCTTTAGCATTGTATTTTTTAACGTCGTAAAAATAATAAAATCAGTGGCGGCTCGTCATTAAGGACCAGTGGGGTTGGGCCCCACCAAAATAAGGTGTAACGTGTATTTATTATTTTATACATTAAAATATATCCTAACCGAAACCATGATTTTTCCGAAAATAGATATTGATGTTGTACCAAGTCTGGCCCCACCAACAAAAATGATCACGAGCCGCCACTGAATAAAATTATTTAGTTTTATTTATTTCAGTAATTCATTTCTCATTTAAAATCTTCTCAGTTCTTCTTCTTGTGTTTTCATAAAAAATAAAAATGATGGAAATGTTAAAAAGAAAATGTAATAAACCTTTCATGTTGAATCGGCACTTGATCCTGACAATCCGGTGGGATTTTTTTATCAATCAAGAACTTCTCTCTGTGATTTCATTCTCATATCATCAGGAACATTCCTAATCTTTAGCACAAGTGCCAGGAAAATAAAGTTTGCTGCCTCGGTTTTCTGATGCGCCTTCTTGAAGTAATTCTTGTCATGATTTATTTGATATTTTTGGTGATTGATATTTATTGTTTGATTTCGATTTCCTTCGATTAGATTGTGAGTTTTAGAGTGATTGATCAACTTCATTTATGTGGTCTTCAAGATCAATTGTAGAAGTTACATTAGTCTGATGCTTGTGTGATGCCAGGGACCGCAAGGAAAGCAAAGAATAGTAGAACTGCGCATTAGAACACGGCAGAATATGCTCCTCAGCTAAATGTATACAAAATTTAACATTGGCAATTCAGCTATGTGTACATGCACATCCGACTGTAGAGCACATACTTCAAGATTGCCCCGAATATGATATACTGAGGCAAAATCATTGGTTTAACGAAACAACACTCGACAGAAAACTACACGGACCTCTGTGTGAGCTACAAAAGACAGTGAAGTTCATACAAGAGACAACATTGAATATAAAGACAATATTTCAAGCGAAAGAAAGAAAGGAAGGAAAAAAAGTACCACTGCGACCTACAAGGCATGTCGTAAGAGGCGACTGATGTAGGACCTAGTAAATAAAAAACATCGCAGAAATCGGATGTGCTGACCTACTTGTAGGGGCAAAAGTGGCACAACGTACAATCTCTCTTAGGCTTAGATCACAAAACAAATCACAAAGATTGGTTAACAAGTGGTCGATATGGAGCGATTGAAGAAGACATTGGTCTGATATATGTGAAGAGGCAGACATAGAATATGGCCATCTTTAGGGAATGAAGACAATTCAATATTACAACGTGTCTTCGACTGTGTGAGTTTCTGATCTGAGAGTACAATAAAAGTTAAACAACAAATAAATAAAATAATTCTTTTTCTTCTTCTGCAATCTTTATTACTTTTAGATTGACAGAATTTTCTGATAACCTCTGCTGCAGGTGGAACAAGAGAATGGGCAGAAGATGGCGATGGATAGGACACACAATGAAGGAGACCACCGCACAGTATCACGAGACAGGCTCTCCGATGGAAACCTCCCCCGTGTAATAGAGGTAAGGAAGATACAGGAACACATGTAGACGGGAGATGGAGATGAAATGCAACAAAATAGTTAGAGAGTGGAAAGATCTGGAAAAGATGGCTTCAGAAAGGAAAGATTGAAATGCCTTAGTTGCAGGCCTATGCCTCCTGAGGGGTGAAGGGTGAAGATAATTCTGTCTTACAATGCTTTCGTTCGGTTTTATCAAAGTGTATCCTGTCCATCGTCAGCTTCTCTTCCTTAGCTTTTTTCCACTGGTATCTGCTTAGTTCTTTCTCTGAGTTCATTGTTCATAATCTTATCATACCATCTCAGTCTCTCTATTCCGCCTGAGTGGTTACCGGGGCCTAAATTGGGGTATAAAGAATAGAACCACTGTTATCTGCCACACATATCGTAAGAGGCGACTAAGGAGGTTGAGGTGGGACTAGTTACCCCACACCGTAAAAAAAACTCTATATGACTACAGAACGGAGATCGAACAGAGTAAACGCTGGCTGAAACCGGACACATCGCCGAAAGATAAGCACCAGAGCTCCAAATGGTGCTGAAGATGTGACGTAAAACACACTAATGCTAAGGCAGCATGGATCAGATTTCCACATGAATAGAATTTATGGGGAAATATGGTACATCGGTCTGGACGGTGATCGCGAGAGAGAGAGAGAGAGATGAAGAGTCCCTCTATTCTGCGTAAACATCCATTTACGAAGATCTGTAGTTTTCTTTTGGTTTCTTATTTACTTTTTTATCTACTCAAGATTCTATTCCTTCAATCACAGAACTTATGGAAAACAATTATATTGTGATTTATCACCTCGTGTAGAGAACATGATAAAACACTATATAAATAGCAACAAGCAGAACGTTTAGGAGCCTACCAAACCAATGTGCAACGTATACACGTTCTTGGCAAAGATCAAACATATCACAAAGAGTGATTACAATTGGTCGTAAAGAACGAACGCAAAGAAGAAGAAGATGTAAGACTGGAAAATAAAGCATCACATTCGTTTGGTATTGACCAAGACGCTACAACAAAGTTATATCTTTCTGCCTTATTTATTCAACATATATGCAGAAAGTGACAGCCATAAACAAAGAAAATAAAGATCAGAAAACTAAGAGCGTGCATATTCCCAGTAACAACGTATGGGTGTGAAGCATGGACATTTAGTACGGCAGTGGAAAACATATATGTGCTTTTGAATATATAAGTGCTATAGAAGAGTCCTTCGTTTATCATGGACAGGGAAGAGAACAAATAGATCTATCCAGAAAGAACTCAAAATTAAAGAAAAATGACTGAAGCTACAAATAAGAAAAGAGAAAATTGAGGTATTTTGGACATATAAAAAGACGAAGGGTTGGAGAAGACTATCTTGAAAGTAGCCATCCTGGCAAAGAGAAGAAGAAGAAGAACACGGAGAAGATGGATTCCCTCTCTCTCTATCTCTCTCGATCGTTCTTTTTCGGCCATTTTGATCATTCTAGTGGTGATATATAAACAGCCTTTGCCAAGAACGTTTGTTTTACGTCACAATCTTCAGTACCATTTGGAGCTCTATTGCTTGTCCTTCGGCGAGATGTCCAATTTCAACCAGCATTTACTGGGCTCGCTCTCCATTAGTCTTTGGCTGTCCCCAGCCGACCTGTAAGGCAGCAGGTTGCTATTTTCTCTTAGGGTAGCGACCCTTAGATGACCTGCCCTCCCGAGTTGATAAGCGTCATATGTCCAGTTAACCGGTCTTTTTATTGATTGCTTGGTTTGCCTACCGTCCAGTTTTGTGTACAGTTTGCTCCGCTAGCCGTTGATTGTCCCCAAATAAACTACAAGGCAGTAGTAGTTTCCTGCGAGCGGAAACGCGCACTGGTTTCAAGCCTCTGCTGGGCTTTCCTGTTTTTCTTAACATTTGCTCACTCCTACTGCTGCGCCCCATTCTCGCTGCACCGTTAGCGCCGTGCACGTCCGCCTTACCGATGGGCCTATCCGTGCATCGTCCGCATGTGTGCTCGCTCTGCCTTGGTGCCTGCCCCATCATTACCATCTGTTCTCACTGTGCTCACATTTACCATGCTTCTAGACTGTCCAGATACAAGCTCAACTCGGGCCCCCACCTCAGGGCTCCGAGTTTCGCCCTATGTAGGCCTTCGTGCAGCTCATCTCGGGCCCAAGTTTTGCCCCACATGGTCCCACCTCTCTTCTCTGGATGTACCCCTCATCCCTTTATGGTTATCCGTTCCGCTTTTCCCATCGGTCGGGGGAGATGTGCATTAATAGTCACTCTGGGATTTCGCTTGTCTGTGTTGCGAGCGGATCTCATGGAACGTGACTACCTCTGCACTACTATCACTGCCTGTAGCTCTCCCTCGATCCCTACACGCGTAGCCAGACAGGAACCTTTGTCTGTTACCAGGGTCACCAAGTGGAAGTGGGGTAGGATCGTGATTAGTGCCAGCTCACTAATCCTGGTGTTGTCCCTATGCAAATTTGACCCCCGATGGATTCAGAATGTAACTGATGGGTTGAACATAACGGCTGCAGAGGCCGGACATCTGGCCTATGAGAGAGAGAAATTCCGGAGGACTGATGGGGTGGCAAAGTTATGCTCAGGACAAACTATTTGATGATGATGATGAAAGCTGTAGTAGCGTAGTTGTTAGTGAGCTCGCGTCTTAAGCTAGTGGTTTGGGTTCATGACAATTTAAACAAATTAAAAAAAAACCTTGCCAACTCATCAAACATATATAACAGCTGATACATGCATCAATGGACATAAATTACAAACGTTTGATAGTATTTAATAATTCAGTTTATTACTAACAAGAGACGGAAATGTTTTAAAAGAAATACAAGAATAATGAACATGGCTCTGCAGAGATTAAAATAACTACGGCAGCGATATAAAGGAACTGAAATAACGACAAAATTTAGATTTTTAAAAGCATGTATTTTTGTAATAGCAACGTATTGCTTGAGGCATACATTATTGATTTAAAATCTATTATATAGAATGGAAGTGTTACAAAAGAGTACTTAGAATACCATCGAACGGTTAAAAAAGGACAAATTTGTCCCATTTTACAACAGCTTCAAATTGAAGTAGCGTCTGGACGAATGGATTATACCGCGGCTCTCATGCGGTAGACCCGAGTTCAATCCACGGTAAGGGCAAGGATTTTTTCTGTTGTTAGCATAAAATAAAAATCCTAACCTGAGCAGCTTCGTGGCGACTGCACTAGCCAGGTGGTTATTAAATTCCCTAGGCTCTCGTCCCACCTGCCCTAAAAAGTGGTACTGAAGGTAGTAATGATAGTTGTGTTGTTTGTTGTGGTCGAATTGAATAGAAGTTTTTGATAAAGAAGATAGAAATGAGAAAATAAAAATACAAATATTTATAACATATTCTCCTCTGGAGAAGATCATTCTTGGTGAGAGGGGGATTTGGAGGAGGGAGGGATAATACCGGACGAGTTGAGAATGACTGTTGTAGACGATAGATGGCGATGTATCTAGAACTGCTGTCATGGGAACTAAGTTCCAACAGTGATAAACTAGATAATGATGATGATGATTATTATTATGAAGATGATGATGATGATGGTGATGATGATGATGATGATGATGATGAAGATGATGATGATGATAGTGATGATGGTGATGATCATGATGGTGATGATGATGATGATGATGATGATGATGATGATGATGATGATGATGAAGATGATGATGATGATAGTGATGGTGATGATGGTGATGATCATGATGGTGATGATGATGATGATGATGATGATGATGATGATGATGATGAAGATGATGATGATGGTGATGGTGATGATGGTGATGGTGATGATCATGATGGTGATGATGATGATGATGATGATGATGATGATGATGATGATGGTGATGATGATGATGATGGTGATGATGATGATGAAGATGATGATGATAGTGATGGTGATGATGGTGATGGTGATGATCATGATGGTGATGATGGTGATGATGGTGATGGTGATGATCATGATGGTGATGATGATGATGATGATGATGATGGTGATGATGGTGATGATGATGATGATGATGACGATGATGATCAATTTAAAATATGTGTAACTTTTAATAATTTAGATATACATGCAGGTAGTGGCGGATGTCGTCTACAGAGGTTTCCAAACTCGAGAGGCTCACGCGAATCAACTGTCCTGTACTTGCTGATCTTCGCGACAAACAGAGAGCGGACAGGCTTCTATCGACAGCATAGTTTGTAGGGGAGTTTATGATAGATAAGGTGGATGTGAATCGGTCTCTTCATGACTTCATGTTGGATGAGAACGCTATAATTGACGCACTGGCGGGCAATGCTGAGATTCAGAATGAGTCTTCTATGAGACAGAAGCAACATTATCAACGCTCTCAGAAAAAAAATACTCTCTGAAGATTTCAACGACGAAGATAAAGGGTTTTTAAGCCGAGGGATTGACTTCATTGCACCGGGTTTTATCCCATATGGCTCAGTCCCTCGCCGCAGAAATGGGACGCCACCTGCCGAGAGTATTGCACAAAGCACGAACTCCGTAGCTTCTGCAACAATCCTAGGGGTCTCTGAAAATAACTGCACTCGTGAACAGAAGGCCGCGGTCCGGATTCGAACCCACGACCTTCGACTCGTAAGGCATAGGGCTTAACCACTCAGCCACAGAGACCCCTAAATGGTATTCTCTATCTCGGTTGCGCAAGTTGCGCATACCGATAGGTGCAGAAAGACGGAAAAACCACGAGAGAACTCCCAGTAGATACATCAATCAACACAGAACGGAAGTTGTTAGACTAAACACACTGAGATACATGATGGGAGGAGATCGAAGCAATTGGATATGTCCGATGTGCGATAAAGATGATCCTTAAATGAACAATAAGCTAAAATTGACGTTGAATCAAGCCAGCGATTTAATGAGTTTGAAACTACACATTTTACAAGTAAAACTGGTTGTTTGAGGCGTAGAGAGAGAAGTGTATTTAACCAGTAAGCGACAGGAGCAGGCAGTAGTATATATACACTTCGATATCTGTTGGAGGGATGGTGGAGAATGTGCACCTATAGGTCTGCCAGGAATGATGTAACGTCAGTTGAGTCTTATCTTGTCTTATCTTAACCACATTTGTCGTGAAGCGACGTGGGGAGAGTTAGTTTTTTATCTTGTGCCAGGTGTGTAGCGCTTGACGTTGTCAGTCCATGCTTTCGCAGGGACTCTGAGATGTTATCTATCCATCGTGTTCTTGGCCTGCCTCGTGCTCTGTGCCCTGAGTGTCGATTATTGTAGGCTCGTGATGATAGTAAATGTGGTTCCATTCTCATTAGATGGCCGAACCACTTGATTCTTTGCTTCTCGATGTACTGTATGCATGGTGTAGTACCAATGATGCTTCAAATATTATCGTTTCTCACTCTATCTCTCCGTGTAACGTTGACAGTGAATTTAGTATATATATATATATATATATATATATATATATATATATATATATATATATATATATATATGTTTCTCTCGCACCGTTATACGTTACATAGAGTCTGCAAATAATTTCTCCATACCGCTCTGTCCTGGCCAACTCGCTCAATCTCTTCTATGGAAATAAGTCCGAATTTTCTTTGTGCTTCTCATCAAAGTTCATAGCGCGTCCTATCTTTCTTGAAGCCTTTGTGTCCCACTTCAACGCCTACATCGGTATTTCTTTGATCATTTCTTCTCAATGTATGCCCAACATATCTCCATCTTCTCCTTCTTATAACAGTTCATACAAGTGGCTGACCATTAACCAATATATGGCCTTTTTATCTTTACAAACGGTCAATTGGAAAGGGTTTTACTGTGACAACTTCTGAGTTTTAGCTTTTCTCTCTTGTCTTTCAACTCATACATAAGTCTCTTCTGAAAAGACTCTGCGCCCTTTCGCAAAATCGCTTTCCACACAACTCTGTCATCAGTTAGTTTTTCTCATGTGCTGGAACCTATAGAAAAGTATAGATAAGTAAGCAATAACCAATAATATATCGTGTAATAGCTAATCATCGACAGCCTACTCAAGACATGAGAGAAGATTTAACATCCTTCACCTTTGATTTCTCCGCAAGATTATGAAGATCAAGTGGTACGACAAGATCAGGCCCGGTTTAACCACTAGGCGAACTAGGCGGCCGCCTAGGGCGGCAAATCTCTGGGGCGGCACTAAAAGCAACGTAAAATAGAAATATTAAAAAATTGTCACCTTTTAATAATAAATGGATTGAATATTTTTGTTTTTAGTGGAGTGACGCCGACCTTTAAACATGGAATTGTTAGTTTTTAATTTTTAGTTAATTTATATTAATATTTAAAGTTTTATTGCAATATACAGTAAACCTTCGTTAACACGAACTCGCTTAACACGAACACCCGGTTAACAAGAACAAAAATGTGGTCCCGTCATAAATGTCTATTTCTTATCAGTAAATAACACGAATTTCTGTATACCACGAATCACGAACTGTATTTTAGTCCCTCCGCCAATTTTATCTCATTTAACCCGAACTTCCAAAGCTTCACAATGTTTGTTGTCACCTTAAAGCCTTTCATTGTTAGTGATCGGAAAGGTAACACTAACAGTTTCATTTACCTGTGGGATGCCCTTGAGTTTGAGATAGACGGCGAGATAGGTCATAGCCTGGCTGTGGATAGGTGGAGACATTAATATGTACACAAAGCATTTTCGGACAGCGGGGAAAAGATTAATGCGTCCCCGGAAGGTGCGATAGCAGATCTGTCGGAAGTAAATTCGTCGTTTGCAGGATTCGGTTACATCGTAGAAGCTCTGGGTACTGTATTTTTATTACAGGTACGAGAATTTTATAGCCAGAACACCCAATTAGAAGTAAAGTATGGTTTTGGGCAGGAAGGGGGGGGGTGGAAGGAGAGAAGGGAGGAGCAGAAAGTGAAAATGAAAGTGAAATTCCAGTTGATAAAAATCTGGTGAGAAAATGTTCAGATAGGACGGAAAGTTAGATAGTCAGTTGAAGAGTCATGTCTAAGAGGAAGCATTTCGAAATCAAAATCTGGCGTGTAAATATAATATAAATATTGAAAATTGAAAATAAATTAAATATTTGAAATTCGATTGTCGTCGACTGGCTACTTAAATACTTTAGGTAAGATATTTAGTTTTACTTTTGTACAACGTTATATTTAAAATCATTTGATTTAAGTATTTAAATTTGTATATGTAAATTGTAATTATTTTATTTATATTTTATTTATTTTACAAAAATGAATTAAAAATATAGAAAAATATTATCTAAATCATAATAAAATTTTATTTTGCAGTTTCCGTCGTTATTTCAATCCCCCATGGCAGAGAGAAAACGATTGTCTGGTGCACAGTATCGTAAACGACGGGCTGAAAATGAAAAAGACGTAACAAAACAAGGAGACTCGTTGTTAAAGTATCTATGTACACCGCACAGAGACGAAGGTAGTCCAGAGGAGTTAAACAATCAAGCCGAAGCAGACAAGGAAGCGGAGAAATCCGATGAAATGACAGTATCAGAAGAGTTTGAACCACAAAATGAAATGCACGGTACGCACCAAGAATCAAAATCTGAAGTGCATAAAATCGATAATTTCACTGGTTTATATGTTAACTATGGCGATCCTGCTACTTGGACCAAATTTGATGATCATATGCGACAAATTTTGATAGAACATGGACCAGAACAAGTCAAGCAGTTTGATTTTCCTAAAGACAGTATGCAAAGAAAATTCTCCAAAATTCATTACAACCGCAGGCTTGTCAATGGAGAAAACATTCGCAGACATTGGCTGCAGTACTCTGTAAGTAATGACTCTGTTTATTGCTTCTGCTGCAAGCTGTTTACCAGTAGCACAATAGGTGCACCATCTCTTTCTGATAAAGGTTCACATGATTGGAAAAACATGTCCGCAATTCTATCAGGACACGAGAAAAGCAGTGAACATCTAGTGAATTTTCAGTCATGGAAGGAACTTGAGCTGCGACTGCAACACATGAAAACAATTGATGCCGAACATTTGCATCTCATAAAAAAAGAAGAACAGTATTGGCAGCAAATCTTGAAACGGCTGATTGCTTTAGTTCGAGTTCTTGGCATGCAAAATCTTGCTTTTCGTGGAACACATGAGCAACTGAACACTTCTAATAACGGGAACTTCCTGAAATTTGTGGAATTTCTAGCTTTGTTTGACCCACTTATGGATGAGCATCTTCGAAAGATTAAAGACAATGAGACACATGTACATTATCTAGGCAAAGACATACAAAATGAACTGATTCAGCTTTTATCCAATGCAATCAAACACAAAATTCTAGCATCTGCTCGTGAAGCTAAGTACTTTTCAATAATTCTAGATTGCACACTAGATGCTGGTCATGTTGAACAAATGGCCATGATCATTCGTTTTGTGGATGTGATTTCAAATCCAGAAAATGAGATTGCAGCAGCAGCATCTATAAAGGAACATTTTTTTGGGTTTTGTGCCTCTAAAGGAGACAACTGGTGCTGGTATGACTGAAACTATTCTTCGGCAGTTAGAAGAGATGTCTTTATCTATCGAAAATTTACGCGGTCAAGGATATGACAATGGTAGCAATATGAAGGGAAAAGACAATGGTGTCCAGCGAAGAATTTTAGATGTCAATCCCCGAGCATTGTTTGTTCCTTGCTGTGCGCATACCTTGAATTTGGCTGTTAATGATGCGGCAAAATGTTGCTTAGAAGCAACAGCTTTCTTTGATTTAGTGCAACGTGTTTATGTATTCTTTTCTGCATCAACTCGTCGTTGGGAAGTTTTAAATCGACATGTTTCTAATCTCACTGTTAAACCACTTAGTGAAACAAGATGGGAAAGTCGAATTGATGCTTTGAAACCTCTTCGTTATCAGCTTGGTGATATCTACGATGCTCTGGCAGAGATTGCGGATGACACAAATTTAACAGGAGCATCTGGTAATACATCACGGACAGATGCACGGGTTATTGCAAAAGCCATTTCTAGTTTTAAGTTTGTCGTTTCTCTGGTTGTGTGGTATGACGTTTTGTTTGAGATCAACATGACTAGTAAAGAACTTCAGGCAAAAGAATTAGATATACGTGGCGCCATGAATCATCTGGATGAAACAAAGAAGTTTCTCGTAAACCACAGAAATGACACGGAGTTTAAGAAAACATTGGTAGATGCAGCTGAAATTGCAGTAAATTTAGAGATACCAGCACTTTTCGAACCCAAACCAACCCGTATCAGAAGAAAGAAGAAACAATTTGCATACGAAGGAGATGACGACAAACCTATTCGGGATCCAAAAGACAAATTCAAAGTAAACTTTTACTTCGCTGTTCTTGACACGGCAATACAATCGGTTGATGAAAGATTCACTCTGATGCCAAAAATTAGTTCTGTGTTTGGTTTCCTCTATGATGTTCACAGTTTGCAGAATAAAACTAGTAAGGAAGTTATGGAACATTGCTTGAATCTTGAAAAAGCTTTGCAACATGGAGACTCCAAAGATATTGATGCAGTTGATCTAAGCAGTGAACTGAAAGCCATTTCAAGACGAGTTGCAAGGTGTGCATCGCCACATGATGTACTAAACTTTATATTGAAAAATAATCTAACAGATAGTGTACCCAACACTGTTATAGCTCTGCGAATTCTCTTGACACTTCCAGTTTCTGTGGCTAGTGGTGAGCGAAGCTTCTCTAAGCTCAAACTGATAAAAACATATTTGCGAACGTCCATGCTACAAGAAAGACTTGTTGGACTAGCTACTCTGTCAATTGAACATGACATTGCCAAAGACATTGAACTGATGGAACTCGTTTCTACATTTGCTAAAGCAAAAGCGCGAAAAATAAAGTTTTGAAATTACATTACCGAATATTACTATATATAAACGAATATACCATTATATAGATTATACATGTTCTATTCTATTCTTCTTCTTTCTATTGAATGCAAATACGAATTAAAACAAAAGGCACCATAGCATTCCTTTGTGAAAGTTCATATTAATTCAATCTTAGTTGCCGCGGGGGCGCAGTGCGACAGGTTAGCCTAGGGTGCCAAATACTCTGGCGCCGGCCCTGGACAAGATAACCAACTCTGAAGTACTGCAACGTGCAAACCTGCCATCCATCATGGGCATGCTCAGCAGTAGACGACTAAGATGGTTGGGGCATGTTAGAAGAACTTGTCGCATACCAAAACAAATGTTGTTCTGTGAACTTTCGGATGGGAAAAGGCACCAGGGCAGACCACTGCTCAGATATAAAGATGTCTGCAAAGCCTCAATGAAAAACTGTTCTATAGGTTCCAGCACATGGGAAAACCTAGCTGATGACAGAGTTGTGTGGAAAGCGATATTGCGCAAGGGGGCAGTCTTTTGAGAAGAGACTTATATATGAGCTGAAAGACTAGAGAGACAAGCGAAATCTTAGAAGTTGTCACAGTAAAACACTTGCCAATTGACCGTCTGTAAAGAGGAAAAACGCCATATACAATAGTTAATGCAACTTTGTATCTAGCAACCGTCAACAATCAGCAATTACATTATTTAGTACTCGGGATCAAATAAACAAATTAAACATTATTTCGTACCAACAACTTATACTCTTACTTCGAATGTAAATGGCTGGAATCACAAAACTACACTCATGCGTGCATTCTGAGTGATTCATTAAGTATAATCAAAACACGTAATTACAAGACTGTAGTTTACAAATTACAAAAACAATGACAAAATACAGCAACGTTTCGACCAACAAGGCCCTTTATCAAGCAAACGAACAAACAGGAATGACAAATTAAAATGAAACACAAATGGACGACCAAATACAAACGTATCTAAGGAAAATCTGAATAAAAACGAATAACGAAATAAATGTAACACAAAAACACACATAAAAACTAGAAATAGAAAGGAAAAGAAACAATGAAACATCTAGTAAATATATAACTTGAATACATGCAACATATACCCATATAGATTACAAAGCATGGGAAAAGAAAGTACTAAGAAGCATAAGAATGGAATATAACATGAATACATGCAACATATACCCCTATAGATTACAAAGCATGGGAAGAGAAAGTACTAAGAAGCATAAGAATGTAATACGTTGAGCCCGCACGGTCGCAAGGTACCATACAAAGAAATCAACCGATTCTCCAGAGCAAATCGGACTGCGATCATCCGAGGAACATGATCGGATGGCTGTGACCTGGACATCGTGAGCACCTAAATGGCCAGTATCGTTGAAATGGGTGGTTACAGGGGTCACAGAGCATTGGCGTATGTCGCGTAAGTGTTGGGCGAATCGGTCACTGAGCCTCTTGCCTGTCTCGCCGATATAAGCCTTGTTACACCGCTTACAGATAATGGCATAGATCAGATTACGGAACTCGCATGTGAACCCATCGTCAATAAGAAACGTGCCTAAAGGAAAAGATACAGTACGCGTCTGTATCACATAAGCACGTGTTGCAACGCCGACGACCACACTGGACAGTGCCAAAAATGAGTCTGGATATTGGACTTAAGGCGACTGTGTACCAACATATCCTTAAGACTTCTGTCCCGTCTGTAAGACACCAAAGGATAGTTGGGAAGACAGAACGGGTCTCAGGATCTGATCTAAGAAGAGACAGATGACGGAATAAAACATTTTTCACCAGGGAACTATGGGGGTGGTAAGTTAAGATAAGTTTTACTCTGTCAGAGTTAGTAGTCCTATGCTGACTGGTAAGGGCCTGCTCAGTGGATTTTCTGAACTCGATGCATAGCCGAGACAAGCACCCTCTCCGGGTATAGGCGCCTAAAAAAGAAATTAAGCATCTGCGAGCTCTCTCAAGAAAATCATCGTCCTCACTCAAAAGGCGACGAAGGCGTAAGGCTGCGAAAAGGGCAAGGGTCACGACAAGCCCGGGATGGGAAGAAGTATAGAGGAGAAAACTATGTGCATCAGTAGGCTTTAATATACTGATGTAGTGATAGCGGATAGGCGTAAGGTCATTGTTTATGTAATTTGTAAAACTACAATTACTTTGTAATTACGTGTTTTGCCAATCAAATAGTTTTACTGAAATTTCCATATATATATACTAAGTATAATCAGAAAGGTGGAGAGTTGGTTCGGTCCGCAGGCAATGGACTGAATCACTAAAAGCGTCAACAATTTGCAGAATTACATTTATCTTCGTTCAGGGCACATGGGTGTCGTTGGCATGAGAGCAAACAGGCTGGCTGGCTCTGCCCAAATATCAGGGAAGCCAATGGATAGACTAACATTTTGAACGTCATCGGGGGTTTGCCAGCAAAAGAATTTCATTTAATTCCAAATTGAATTCCTCAAACTTTTCGGCCCACCGCCCATTTTGTACTACATAAACTTTGTAACGCCCACCGCCCATTTTTTACTACATAAACTTTGTAACGCCCGCCCATTTATTTTCACATAAACTTTGTAACACCGCCCATTTTGTACTACATAAACTTTGTAACACCCCCTTTTTTGTACTACATAAACTTGTAACACCCATTTTGTACTACAAAAACTGAACCCATTTTTTGTACTTTACATAAACTTTGTAACACCGCCCATTTTTACTACATAACTTTGTAACACCCATTTTTGTACTATAAACTTTGTAACCCCGCCATTTTGTACTACATAAACTTTGTAACACCCCTTTTGTACTACATAAACTTTGTAACACGCCCATTTTTCTACATAACTTTGTAACACCATTGCACATTTTGAAACTACTTTTAACAAAAACTTTGTAACAGCCCATTTTGTACTACATAAACTTTGTAACCCCCATTTGTACTACATAAACTTTGTAACCCCCCATTTTTACAAATAAACTTAACACCCCCATTTTGTACTACATAAACTTTGTAACACCGCCCATTTTGTATACATAAACTTGTAACACCGCCCATTTTGTACTACATAATTTTGTAACTACCCATTTGTACTACATAAACTTTGTAACACCCACCATTTGTACTCATAAACTTGTAACCCGCCCATTTTACTACATAAATTTTTCTTTTCTAAAAACTTACCCCGCCCTTTTTGACTACTATAAACATTGTATTTATCATTTTTACTACATAAACTTTATAACACCTTATTTGTACTACATAAACTTTGTTTTAAATATTTGTACACAAACATTGTAAACTTTATTCACATTTTGTTTTGTACTACATAAACTTTGTAACACCTGCCCATTTTGTACTACATAAACTTTGTAAACCCAGACTACATAATTTGTCCCCTTTTTTACAAATTAATTTAACACAGCCCATTTTGTACTACATAAACTTTGTAACACCTCCCATTTTGTACTACATAAACTTTGTAACACCGCCCATTTTGTACTACATAAACTTTGTAACCTGCCCTTTTTGTACTACATAAACTTTGTAACACCGCCCATTTTGTACTACATAAACTTTGTAACACCGCCATTTTTGTACTACATAAACTTTGTAACACCTCTTTTTGTACTACATAAACTTTGTAACACCGCCCTTTTTGTACTACATAAACATTGTAACACCGGCCATCATTTTTTTGTACTACATAAACTTTGTAACCCCCCTTTTTGTACTACATAAACTTGTAACACCGCCCATTTTGTACTACATAAACTTGTAACACACCCATTTTGTACTACATAAACTTTGTAACCCCATCATTTTGTACTACATAAACTTTGTACCCGCCATTTTGTACTACATAAACTTTGTACACCGCCCATTTTGTACTACATAAACTTTGTAACCCCGCCCATTTTGTACTACTAAACATTGTAACACCGCCCATTTTTGTACTACATAAACTTTGTAACACCCCATTTTGTACTACATAAACTTTGTAACACCCCCATTTGTACTACATAAACTTTTGTAACACCCCATTTTGTACTACATAAACTTGTAACTACATTTTTACTACATAAACTTGTAACCCCGCCTTTTTTTGTACTACATAAACTTTTACCCATTTTGTACTACATAAATTTTTGTAACACTTTTTACTACTAAATTTAAACATTTTGTCACATAAACTTGTAACACATTTTGTACTACATAAAACTTGTAACAGCCCATTTGTACTACATAAACTTTGTAACCTATTTTTACTACATAAACTTTTAACACTTATTTGTACTACATAAACTTTGTAACACCTTTGTACTATAAACTTTGTAACCCCCCATTTTTGTACTACATAAACTTTGTAACACCATTTTGTACTACATAAACTTGTAAGCCCTTTTACTACTCTAACACCGCCATTTTTCCCTACATAAACTTTGTAACACCGCCCTTTTTGACTACATAAACTTTGTAACACCGCCCATTTTGTACTACAAAAAACTTTGTAACACCGCCTTTTTGTACTACATAAACTTTGTACCCGCCCATTTGTACTACATAAACTTTGTAACACCCCATTTGTACTACATAAACTTTGTAACAGCCTTTTTGTACAAATAAACTTTGTCTTCATTTGTACTACATAAATTTTGTAACACCGCCTTTTTGTACTACATAAACTTTGTAACACGCCATTTTGTACTACATAAACTTTGTAACCCGCCCATTTTGTACTACATAAACTTTGTAACCCCGTTTTTTGTACTACATAAACTTTGTAACATTCCCATTTTTACTACATAAACTTTGAAACACCACCCATTTTGTACTACATAAACTTTGTAACACCCCATTTTTTCTATAAACTTTGTAACACCCCCATTTTGTACTACATAAACTTTGTAACACACTCATTTGTACTACATAAACTTTGTAACACTTTTTGTACTACAAAAATTTGAAACACACATTTTCTTTTATAAACTTTTAACATAATTTTGTACTACATAAACTTTGTAACACCCCTTTTTGACTACATAAACTTTGTAACCGCCCTTTTTGTACTACATAAACTTTGTACACGCCCATTTTGACTATAAACTTTGTAACCCCGCCCATTTTGTACTACATAAACTTTGTAACACCCCATTTTTACTACATAAACTTTGTAACCCCTCCATTTGACTACATAAACTTTTGTAAACCGCCCATTTTGACTACATAAACTTTGTAACACCGCCATTTTGTACAAATAAACTTTGAAACATAACCCATTTTTGTACTACATAAACTTTTAACACCCCATTTTTTACTACATAAACTTTGTAACACCCCCATTTGCACTACATAAACTTTGTAACCCCGCCCATTTTTACTACAAAAAACTTTGTAACACCCTTATTTGTCTACATAAACTTTGTAACTACCCATTTTGTCTACATAAACTTTGTAACACCGCCCATTTTGCTACAAAAATTTTTGAAACACCTTGCACTATAACTTTTCACATTATTATTTTACTAAACTTTGCACCGCCCATTTGTACTACATAAACTTTGTAACAGCCCATTTTGACTACATAAACTTTGTAAAAACCCCCCATTTACTACATAAACTTTGTAACACCGCCCATTTTTCCCTACATAAACTTGTAACACCCCATTTTGTACTACATAAACTTGTAACACTATTTGTACTACTTATAAACTTTTTAACCCCCCATTTTGTACTACATAAACTTTAACACCCATTTTTTACTACATAAACTTTGTAACACAGCCATTTGTACTACATAAACTTTGTAACACCCATTTGTACTACATAAACTTTGTAACACCATTTGTACTACATAAACTTTGTAACACCTCCCATTTTGTACTACATAAACTTTGTAACACCGCCCATTTTGTACTAAAATAAACTTTGTAACCCCATTTTGTCTACAAAAACTTTGTACCCATCATTTTGTACTACATAAACTTTTTTAACCCCGATTTTGTACTACATAAACTTTGTAACTGCCCATTTTGTACTACATAAACTTTGTAACACCCCATTTTTACTACATAAACTTGTAACACACCCATTTTGTACTACATAAACTTTGAAACCCAGCCATTTTGTACTACATAAACTTTGTAACCGCCCATTTTGTACTACATAAACTTTGTAACCTTATTTTGTACTATAAACTTTGTAACACCCCATTTTGTACTACATAAACTTTGTAACCTCCCCCATTTTGTACTCATAAACTTTGAAACTCCCCCATTTTTACTACATAAACTTTGTAATACCCCCATTTTGTACTACATAAACTTTGTAACACCTTTTTGCACTACATAAACTTTATTACCCATTTTTTTACTACATAAACTTTGTAACACCGCCCTTTTTGTACTAAAACTTTGTAACCCCGCCCATTTTGTACTACATAAACTTTGTAACCCCCTATTTTGTACTACATAAACTTTGTATTTTATTTTCTATAATTTACTTTTCTTTTTGCACTACATAAACTTTGTAACTGTCCATTTGTACCATAAACTTTGTAACACATATTTATTACTACATAAACTTTGTAACACCGCCATTTTGTACTACATAAACTTTGTAACACGCCCATTTTGTACTACATAAACTTTGTAACACCGCCATTTTTGTACTACATAAACTTTGTACACCCCATTTACTCATAAACTTTGTAACACCGCCCTTTTTGTACCTACATAAACTTTGTAACCGCCCATTTTGACTACATAAACTTTGTAACACCCCATTTTGTACTACTAAACTTTGTAACCCCAGCCCATTTTGTACTACATAAACTTTGTAACACCCACTTTTTGTACTACATAAACTTTGTAACCCCCCATTTTGCACTACATAAACTTTGTAACACCATGCATTTTTGTACTACATAACTTTGTAACACCGCCATTTTGACTACATAAACTTTGTAACTACGCATTTTTGTACTACATAAACTTTGTAACACCGCCCATTTTGACTACATAAACTTTGTAACACTCGCCCATTTTGCTACAAAAACTTTGTAACCGCCCATTTTTCTACATAAACTTTGTAACACCGCCCATTTTATTTCATAAACTTTGTAACACCGCATTTTGTACTACATAAACTTTGAAACACCGCCATTTTTTACTACATAAAACTTTTAACCCCATTTTATTTTCATAAACTTTGAAACCCCACTTTTTGTACTACATAAACTTTGTAACACCCCATTTTGTACTACATAAACTTTGTAACACCCCCTATTTTGTTACTCATAAATTTTTGTACACCCCATTTGTACTACTAAACTTTGTAACAACATTTTGTACTACATAAACTTTGTAACACCCATTTTGTACTACATAAACTTTGTAAACTCATATGTACTACATAACTTTGTAACACCGCCCATTTTGTACTACATAAACTTTTACCAGCCCATTTTGTGCTACATAAACTTTGTAAAAACCCATTTTGTACTACATAACTTTGTAACACGCCCTTTTTGTACTACATAAACTTTGAAACAGCCATTTTCTACATAAACATTGTAACCGCCTTTTTGTACTACATAAATTTTGTAACCGCCCATTTGTACTACATAAATTTTGTAACACCCCTTTTTGTACTACATAAACTTGAAACACCATTTTGTACTACATAAACTTTGTAACACCCCATTTTACTACATAAACTTTAACACACGCCATTTTGTACTACATAAACTTTGTAACCGCCCATTTTGTACTACATAAATTTTTTGTAACCGCCATTTTGTACTACATAACTTTGTAACACACGCCATTTTTGTACTACATAAACTTTGAAACCCATTACTTTTTGTACTACATAAATTTTTGTAACCCCGCCCATTTTGTCCCTACATAAACTTTGTAACCGCCATTTGTACTACATAAACTTTGAAACACCATTTTGTACTACATAAACTTTGTAACACCTCCCATTTTGTACTACATAAACTTTGTAACACCGCCCATTTTGTATTTACATAAACTTTGTAACACCAACCTTTTTGTACTACATAAACTTTAACACCCTTTTTGTACTACATAAACTTTGTAACTACATTTTGTACTACATAACTTTTGTCACATTTGTACTCATAAACTTATGACCCACATTTTGTACATAAACTTTGTAACACCTTTTTGTACTACATAAACTTTGTTACCGCCCATTTTGTACTACATAAACTTTGTCACCCCCTTTTTTGTACTACATAAACTTTGTAACACCGCCCATTTTGTCTACATAAAACTTGTAACCCCGCCCATTTTGTACTACATAAATTTTGTAACACCATAAACATTTTGTA
Source organism: Arion vulgaris (assembly GCA_020796225.1). Lineage (NCBI taxonomy): Eukaryota > Metazoa > Mollusca > Gastropoda > Stylommatophora > Arionidae > Arion > Arion vulgaris. The sequence continues at coordinate 66,994,206 of CM036755.1, read as the reverse complement.
CACATGTACTTATCTCCGCCATTTTTCCCATAAACTTTGTAACACCCCATTTTGTACTACATAAACTGTAACACCCATTTTTTATAAACTTTGTAACACCCCATTTTGATACATAAACTTTGTAACACCCATTTTGCACTAATAAACTTTGAAACTTACCCCCCATTTTTGACTACATAAACTTTGTTAACACACGCCTTTTTGCACTATAAACTTTGTAACACACCCCATTTTGCACTACATAAACTTTTAACCCCGCCATTTTGCCTCATAAACTTTGTAACACATTTTGACTACATACTTTGTAACACCGCCATTTTTACTACATAAAACTTTGTAACACCCTTTTCATCTATAAACTTGTAAGCCCATTTGTACTACATAAATTTGCCCCATTTTTGTACTACAAAAACCCTTTGTAACACCGCCCATTTTGACTAAAACTTTGTAACACCGCCCATTTTGTCACTAAACTTTATGAAACAGCCCATTTTACTACATAAATTTTTTGTAACATCCATTTTACTACTTTAAACTTTTGTAACACCGCCCATTTTGCACTACATAAACTTTGTAACCCCCCTTTTTTGCCTATAAACTTTGTAACCCGATTTGCCTACATAAACTTTGTAACCCTTCATTTTTACCTTTTAACAAAAACATATCCTTCCTTTTCTCTAAACTTTATCCCATTTTGACTACATAAACTTTGTAACACCCCCATTTTGCCTACATAAACTTTGTAACACCCCCATTTTGACTACATAAACTTTGTAACACCGCCATTTTCACTAATTAAACTTTTCCGCCATTTTGCACTACATAAACTTTGTAACACCGCCTTTTTGCACTACATAAATTTTGTAACACCCCATTTTACTACATAAACTTTGTAACACGCCATTTTGACTACATAAACTTTGTAATACCCCCCTTTTGCACTACATAAACTTTGAAACAGCCATTTTGTTATACATAAACTTTGTAACACCGATTTTGACTACATAAACTTTGTAACACGCCCATTTTGTATACATAAACTTTGTAACACCCCATTTTGCCTACTAAACTTTGTAACACCCCCCATTTTCACTACATAACTTTGTATGGCCCATTTTGCACTACATAAATTTGTAACCCCCCATTTGCACTCCCATAAACTTTGTAACACCATATTTGCACTACATAAACTTTGTAACACCGCCCTTTTTGCACTAAACTTTGTAACACCGCCCATTTGCACTACATAAACTTTGTAACACCGCCCATTTTACTACATAAACTTTGTAACCCGCCCATTTTACCTCATAAACTTTGTAACACCCATTTGCCTACATAAACTTTGTAACACCGCCTTTTTCTTTACATAAACTTTGTAACACCGCCCATTTGCACAAATAAACTTTGTAACAACGCCCATTTTGTACTACATAAACTTTGTAACACCGCCCAATTTGTACTACATAAACTTTGTAACACCGCCCATTTTGTACTACATAAACTTTGTAACAGCCCATTTTTGCACTACCATAAAAACTTTGTAAACCGCCCTTTTTGCACTACATAAACTTTTAACACTTCATTTTGCACTACATAAACTTTGTAACACCGCCATTTTTACTAAACTTTGTAACCCCGCCCTTTTTACTCATAAACTTTGTAACACCCCCCATTTTGCACTACATAAACTTTGTAACACCCCCTTTTTACTCATAAACTTTGTAACTGCCATTTTCACTACATAAACTTTGTAACACCGTTTTGTACTACATAAACTTTGAAACCCCGCCATTTGTACTACATAAACTTTTTCCCCGCCCTTTTTGCTACATAAACTTTGTAACACCCCATTTTGCACTACATAAACTTTGTAACGCCCATTTTGCACTACTAAATTTTGTAACACCGCCCTTTTTGCACTACATAAACTTTGTACCCCCATTTTGCACTACATAAACTTTGTAACCCCATTTTCCTACATAAACTTTGTAACACCCCCATTTTGCACATAAACTTTTAACATTTCTTTTTCACTCATAAACTTTTCAGCCATTTTCACCATAAACTTTGTAACACCGCCCATTTTGCACTACATAAACTTTGTAACACCGCCCTTTCCCTTTTACATAAACTTTGTAAGTCCCCTCCCATTATAACAGTTTGCCAAACACCCCTTACCACACATATATTATATATATATATATATATATATATATATATATATTATAAAACATCCTCTATTTTCACTTTGACATAGAAAATTGATATATATTTCTGTCATACTGGTAAATTTTTTCAAATGATTATATACATGAAAAGGAATTAAATGGAAAAATGGATCGTGTAAGATGGGCATAAGATGCATCAAAATGACAAATTCAAATTGTTAATGATTATTCAATCGTAAAATCACGAAATTGCTTGGTCACGAAATCGCGATATCACAAAATAACTCCCCCTCTCCCCAATGCTTCTGAACCCACTATCCTCCCCCTGGAAGGCTTCAGTGCTCACTGGGGAGGGGAACGATCCACCACTTTGGGAACCCATGATTTAAACCAATCCACGTCAACTACTAGGTTGCGGCAGCTGGAATTGAAGATTCTAGTAGCAAGAAAAGAACAGCACAACAGGTACAACAGGTACAACAGGTACAACAGTCATCAATCAAAGTCGAACTGGTACGGTCAGTCGCTGAACGATGTTGGAGATCGGTTCACCTATGGACATGTCCAGAGTGCAACGAAGATATTCCAAACTGAAACTGAAAGTGTAAAAGAACCTTTTCATACTAATTAGTAGCATGTCCTTTGCAGAATGTCACCTTCATCACATCCGCCTGGAAAACTCTTTGTCTCTAACAAGTTGTCCCACCTCTTTCAGAGTCATGTTTAAAGTTTCTTTGATGTCCTGCTGTCACTTTCGTCTTGGTCGTCCCCTCCCTCGTATTCCTTGAACCATGTCTTCCATTACCGTTTTCTCCAAACCACTGTGACGTTTAACAGGGCCAAAATATTTAATCTTCCGGGATTTGATGTTATTTATGAACCAATGCTCTACAATATGCAGGTCTTGTAGAATGGCCTTGTATTTTTTTCTCTTCTCTGTTCTGGATGTTCTATCTAATAACTTTTCTGTAACACCTTGTTTCAAAAGCTTCAATTTTGTTCTTTAATGTTTGTGTTATATGGTCCTTTTCATACCTCGAGATATACCGGGTAATTTGGTGTTAGGTCCGTATTCTTCATTGACCGTCGGCAAACGATGGGTGATGTGGTCAACTTCACGCCGGCTGTCTTAACTTCCCAGAGCTTTCCTGTTACCCAATTTAGTCTGTGTCGACCTGAGAGCCGTTACGGTCGGGTAAATATATCACGCCCACTGTGGAGTTGAACCCGAGGCACTAGTCTAACAAGCAGTTCACTAACAACTACACTACTGCTGCTCTCTTCACTAACAACTACACTACTGCTGCTCTCTTCACTAACAACTACACTACTGCTGCTCTCTTCACTATGTAAATACAAACAAAGTGTCAGTTATGTAGTTAAAATTCTGTGACGCTAAGACGAGTTATTCGCTTCCAAGTTCTAAAATACTCGATTCCCATCTCATGTGAATCTATAAGGCTATTTCCCAGTGATCCCTGAACTCAATGTTGTTGAGATCGATTTCCAAGTCGTATTGAAACGAACGATAAAACGTAGGTCCTGTGTTCAAATGAGCTCGTAAAAACGCATGGCAATTGAAAATCGATAAGTGCACCACGGAAAGTCGCTGCCCAAAGCAAAAATCATTAACTACAAATTTTTTAAAAATACAAATATTCACAAACTTTACAATTATGTCACGGATCTTCGATATTGCTACGAAATGTGTGCAATGTTGCTGAGATATTATGGGTAAGTAAGAGATCGAATCACACGTGGGAATGTTCACTGAAGTGCAATGATGATGGTCCTATCAATCATATCTAAAATACATCAATTTTCTCATTATTATTTGTAGCCTCAGTCAGTTTTCTTTGATTTTGAGTTCCTTCTGTGTAGATCTATTTGTTTTCTTCTCTGCCCATGATATACGGAGACTCAATCTACACCTCATGCATCCAGCTCGGATTCCAAAACGAGTAATTTTAAATTCCTTCATTGACTTCATTGCACGAGGTTTCTCCATATGGCTCCATCCTTGTCGGAAGAGATTGCATGCCATCTTCCTAGAGAATTGCACAAAGCACGAATTCTGTAGCTCCGGCAACAATCCTAGGGATCTCATGAAAAATTGCACATGTGTCTCGGTCCTGATTTGAACTCACAGCTTTAAATTCGAGAGGCAAAATACTTAACCACTTCGACATTGAGACACTGTAAAAAATCTCATTAATTAAAACGTTGACTAGATTCAATGTAAACTTTAGTGCCTTCATTCAACAGACACTTGCCGAGAAACAGAAGAAAATCTCCCTATCCATCTTCAACTCACTAACGATCACTGCTGTCGGTGCAAACCTGTCAACTCTAGTATTGCCACGAACTTACTCGCATGTACAGGACAGTAAATCCAAGTACGCCCCTGGAGGTTAGAAATCTCACTAGACGACAACCACACACACCACAAATTGTAACCTTTGATCTTTCTAAACATCGATTGAGAGTCAGACACAACAACGGCCCCAATAAACCGAATAAGACAACCCTTCTGTGCATGTTGGTTAGAAATTGACAGTAATAGAAAGTAACAAACACAGACCTCAGTCTCATTTAAAACCCCAATTAAATTATGTTGGTGAGTTTGGAAACCAAGAATAATAATAAAAATAAAAAAATTGATCAGTAAACATTTTTATTTACATTCTGTCAATCCTTCTACCGTGAAATATTTAATATATATTAGTACAGTGAAATAAATATAATATTTAATATAGATTGACACATTGAAATACATTCTGTCAATCCTTCTACCGTGAAATATTTAATATATATTAGTACAGTGAAATAAATATAATATTTAATATAGATTGACACATTGAAATACATTCTGTCACGCCTTCTACCGTGCAATATTTAATATATATTAGTACAGTGAAATAAATATAATATTTAATATAGATTGACACATTGAAATACATTCTGTCAAGCCTTCTACCTTGAAATATTTAATATATATTAGTACAGTGAAATAAATATAATATTTAATATAGAACATTGAAATAAACGGTGCATTTAATATAGATTTAGGGCATTGAAATAAATGATACATTTCTCAGCTATTTAAAAAAATTCAAATCATTGAATGTCTAACGTCTACTATTATGTTTTTATTGTCATGGACGTTGACTACTCCAAGCTACAGTGTAAGGGACGCAATCAAATAATAAACAAATGCAGTTTCCAAAGTCAAAAGTTATCTATGGGGGAAGAGCAGATATAACAAAATTGTTTTTGTGATGCCCACTGCATTGCATGTCTTGGCCTCATTCTTTTCTAATCCAAAGGACGTGTCCAATCCATAGTCATCTTCTGTTTTCTTCTAGCCCCTACAATAAGTAAAATGAGTGATCATCATCACCTGTGATGGACGAACAACAACATGTGTCTTCCTCAGACTCTAAAATTAGAAAATTTCATGAAAACTGGTTATAGACGCGTGTCGTTCATTTTCTGCTCTTATCAAGTTTAAATTGTGTTGTACTAGATTACTATTGCAAAAATTAAAATTAATTTGTCTACGGTAAATGATCTATTTAAAAACATGTACTGATCTAGTTTGTGGAAGATGCATAATATGGTTGTGTCTTACATAAAAGACCCTTCGAGGATACTCCATCTTCGATGTTATGACAGAATCACAAAGAGGGAACTGTGGGATAGAGCGGGATAACGGCAGGTGAAACAAGAGATAATGTGCAGAAGATAAAGATGGGTAGGACCCACAGCCAATTATAAACTCATAGTGCCTGCGGACTCAGGTAAAAATTATGTGAGATCAGACCACAATCGGTCAAGTGACCTCGCATTCCAGTATTGTTGTATATAGACGAATTAATTTTTACATCAACACAAAATGCTAAATCGTAGTTATATTATGCAACAAGTTAAGTTTAACAATAAGGAATATCAATATTATTCATATTTTTATCAATATATAACCATAGAATCACATAATTTAGTAAAATTACAACAAAAACTTAGTGTTCTACCAAACATATAAAAACACGTAATCACAAAGTACTGTAGTTTTACAAATTACAAAAACAATGACAAAATACAGCAACGTTTCCACCAACAAGGCCTTTATCAAGCAAACGAACAACAGGAGTGACACATTAAAAAAAAAATATATATGGACGACTACATACAAACGTTTCTAGTGAAAATCTGGGAATAAAAACGAATAACGAAATAAATGTAACAAAAAACACACATAAAAACTAGAAATAGAAAAGAAGAAAAATAATGAAAAATCAAGTAAATATATAACTTGAATACATGCAACATGTGCCCATATAGATTACAAGGCATGGGAAGAGAAAGCACTAAGAAGCATAGGACTGTAATACGTTGAGCCCACGTGGTCGCAAAGGTACCATACAAAGAAATCAACCGATTCTCCAGAGCAAATCGACTGCGATCACCCGAGCAACGTGATCGGATGACTGTGACCTGGACATCGTAAGCTCCTAAATTGCCAGTATCATTGAAATGGGTTGCTACAGGGTCACAGAGCATTGGCGTATGTCGCGCAAGTGTTGGGCGAATCGGTCACTGAGCCTCTTGCCTGTCTCGTCGATATAAGCCTTGTTACACCGCCTACAGATAATGGCATAGATCAGATTACGGGACTCGCATGTGAAACCATTTTCAATAACAAGCGTGGCTAAAGGAAAAGATACAGTACGCGTCTGTATCACATAAGCACACGTGTTGCAACGCCGACGGCCATACTGGACAGTGCCAAAATGAGTTTGGATATTGGACTTAAGGCGACTGTGTACCAACATATCCTTAAGACTTCTGTCCCGTCGGATGTCCTTCGACACTATATTTTGTGAATATAGCAACAAGTGGGGGACATTCATAACTGAAAATTGACCAAAATTGACTTTCATAACGAGTGTGTGTAATTTCAGCATATTTTATGTTCAGTTCTCACTGTATTGTGAAAGCATTTTTAGGTCTATGAAAGATATTCCTGGAATAACTGTGGGAGGACATATCATAAATAACCTGAGATACGCTGATGATACTGTCTGAATAGCAAGAAATGAAATGGAGCTCCAAAAATTAGTTGATATGGTTGTGACAGAAAGTAACAACAAAGGACTCAGTTTGAATATTAAGAAGACAGAAGTTATGATCATATTTTAAAAAACAGATTTTGCCAAAATGCACCATCACAGTAAATGGGACTGATCTAAGTCAAGTGCAGCAATTTAAATAACTCGGAGTCCTGGTAACATCAGATGGCAGATGTCGATCATAAATAAATAGCAGAATAGGACATGCGAAAACATCGTTCCTGAAAATGAGAAGCATTATCTGCATCAAGCCCTTGTTAATCTCGATCAGAATGCGAGTTATTCAGTGCTACATAGAAAATAAACTGATACGGATGCGAGTCATGGACAATGAACACACAGATCGAAAAATCTCTGAGGGCCACAGAAATGTGGTTTTACAGAAGAATGATGAAAATCCCATGGACTGCTAAAAGGACTAATGTTGAGGTGTTGAATGAGATCAAGACACAGAGAAAACTTATCATCAACATAAGAAAGAGGCATTCATCATTTTTCGGGCATGTGATGAGGAGGGAGGTTTAGAACACATTGTGACAACCGGTAAAATCGAGGGTAGACGAGACAGGAGAAGAAGAGAGAAAATTTTGGATAGCCTGACTTCATGGCACGGTAGAGCGTCAACATCCGAGTTGATAGCAAACACCAACGACAGAGATTTGTGGAGATCCATGATCGCCTACGCCATCCGGCACGGCACCCGATGATGATACAAAAACAATTTTTTGATACTTTGCTTACATGTGCTGCATCAATACAATCATGTGACAGCCAAAGTTTTCTGATATTAACAATATAACGTGAATTATCAATAAGCGTTAAATTGCTTTCGAGAATTGATTCATGAGTTTGCTTCTTTGAGGATCAGGAAAGGAAATTGTTGCTTTACGAGAGATGTTGTCATTGTGCACGGCATTCTTGTATATTATTTATACTGATAACGGAGGCATCGCAATGTGCTAATATTGCTTGTGTTTTTGTTGTTGTGTTTAGCAAAGATTATTTATATGTGGGCTAATGTGGCCTTGTACAACCATTGTCACGCCACTGAACTGCGCGCTGCGTAAATGATGTTTATAAAAACGGAAACAAGCCAGTTTGACTACAAAGACCATCTATTAAAATGTTCGTGCTAGACTAAAGTTATACACAAATTCTGACAACTAAATATGACAAAAGTAGGAAGATAAAATTTAATATTCTACTGTTATTAAAATGAACAATTAATCATTTCAAAAACCTTAAGTATGACATCAACAACAACTACAAATATTATACAATGACTATGTGAAACAATCTGGCAATACAGAACGAACACGCTGAGGAAGATCGTCTGCTTGGATGTCAGAAGTGAAACACAGCAAATATGTCTTTTGTAAACGTTGCACCAGATAGTCACTTTCCCATCCAAAATTTACCTTATGGTATCTTCTCAACAGTTGATAATGTAAGTTGATTAGCTGTGCATGTATTTTTATACAACAGATGGTTGGAAATCATTTATTCAAATATTGAGTTTCCTAGGAAGGAAGGTGTGCGTGTCCCTGCTCTTATTTAACCAATCGTCAAGCCGCGTTTCTGTCACACCTCCACGTCGTTGTATTTATTTGAAAATGTGAACAAGGGATTCTCCGAAATCAGTTAATTCTTATTTTTCGTGTTTGTTAGCCTACACGCTCTGATATAACCAATAAAAGATTCGACTTAGGTTGAAAGGTCGTGCCTCGGCTTAAAGAGGCGTTAATCCCCTGCATAATAACCATAAACGCAAGTGCCTTTGCTTCATTAAAAAAAATTAAGTCAAATGTCCATCATGGCACCGTCATCCCCATGATGATGATGCGCACTGGATGTGGAACCGAGACCCGAACATATATATATGACATTATAGTAACCCTGTGACCTACAAGGCATGTCGTAAGAGGCTACTGAGGTAGGGGCTTAGGAAAATACCTAGTAAATAAATAGTGTTGCATAAATCAGATGTGCTTGCCTACTTGTAGGTGCATAACTGGCACAACATGGAATCGCTCTAAATCTAAGAGTGCCATTTGAGCTCTTAGGCTCAGATCACATACAAATCACAAAGAGTAATTTAACAAATAGTAGATAACTTAAGTTATGTACGGTAATACAGTGTTAGGCCTGTAAGTGTATTTTTCATTGATTGTCATCATGTGATGGGGCCAACATCACACGGGTACTTTTACTTCCCAGTGCATTTCCTTGTACCCAATTGTAGCTGGGTTAACCTGAGAGTCATTACAGCCTGTCAAATATTTCACACCCACATATTCACTAACAACTATGCTAATGTCTCTGTGGCTGAGTAGTTAAGCCCTTTGCCTTGCGAGTCGAAGGTCGTGGGTTTGAATCTGGACCGCAGCCTTCTGTTTACGAGTGCACTTTTTTCCGTAACCCTAGGATTGTTGCTGCGGCTACGGAGTTCGTGCTTTGTGCAATACTCTCGGCAGGTGGCGTGTCATTTCTGCGGAGAGGGACCGAGCCATATGGGTTAAAACCTGTTGCAATGAAGTCAATCCTTCGCTTTTTTAAACTATGCTAATGTGGCTCTCTCTGTTACTGTATATTAATGCAGAATTTTAAACCGACTTTATAACTGTAGCCAAGGCTAACGTTAGTCAGATGCCCCATGAATAAGTTAACTAAGCTTATCACTAGATAGCTTGTCATGTTATTTTATTTATCCTTCTCAGCCTAGACGGAGAATTGGTGTTGCAATTGGTGACTTTATTCTTGATCTGACTGCAGTTAAACATTTGTTTGGTCCAATTTTAAGAGGGGTGGAGGATGTCTTTGAACAGGTATGTAATATCTTGTTGTTGTTTACTGTTTAATCAGTTATTCTCAAGTAGATTTTTTTTAATGCTGTCGTTACTTTCTGTAATACCGCTTTAAATGGCGATGTAGGGACGGAGACATATGCCTGAGAAATTTCGCTTCTCTGCCCTTTCGCTAAGATGAAAATGTAGTGCCAACTTGATCTCAGCCAAAGGGTGTAAGCCTTCTTCTATATCCTCTTCGTTGTCCGATTGACACATAAGGCTTCCACAAGAGACTCTTGCCGTTCTGCTGCCTTTCTACCAACCGTTTGCCACGTCAGGCCACACTCCTTCAACTCTCCATGTTTCCTATTGACGTCGAGGCCTTCTCTTCCCATCCGCTGTCCATCTGAGAGCTGTCTTAGCCAATGCCCCTTCTGGCATACAACATAATGTCCAATCTACCTCCATCTTCGTCTTTTAATTATGGTCTCCAAAGATGCACAGTCTGTTCGTTTCGAAATCTCCTCATTTGTTATGGTATTTGGCCAGGAAGTCTTCTTAGGGGTAACTAAATACATTTAAACAAATTCAGAGCAGCTCTCATTCGAAAGAATGATGAAGCTCTGAGTTTATACGTTTCAAACATACCTGGGTCCCCACCTACTGCTGGGTAATGGCCCAATATTTTTTTTTATTCTTCATTTTGCTAATTTTCTTTAATATTATAATTTGCAGCCAAGACTTAATGCCTTTATGGGCTTGGGCAAGCCAGCATGGACTGAGGCCAGGAACACTTTACAAAGGATTCTGTCAGACTCCGAACCTGTGTTGCGTGACAACGCAGATTTAAGAGCCAGGTAGATATTTCATAGATTATATTAAAACAAAACTTAATAAAACTAGATGAAAAGGATATTTTTAAAGGCAATGAGAGTTCCTTTAAGTTGAATACAAATGCATGTTTTAATAGTTTAAAAGAATGGGATTTTTGTGAATTGAATTAGCTTGTTATATTGGTGTCTGTTCTGTACTTCTGTTGTGTTCATCAAAGTTTCTTTAATTTGTGCTTTATTTAACATTATTTTTACAAATATTTTTTCAGAGCCCTTATTCCTCAAAGCCATGCAACCATGCATCTACCAGCCTCTATTGGTAAGTTGTTCTATAATATACCTTCTGCATTTTATATCTTTGATAAAGAAAATTTGATATTGAAAATTCGATATTTTTATGATAATAATAACGCAATTTTAGACAAGCTACATATTTATAACAAATATGATCAACAAATAAACAGGTACAGGTATTAAGAGCTTCTGAAAAAACAAATAGACAATCACGGGACTGGAACCACTCACCGTAGTCCTTACGATTCCAATCGCCTAGCCTAGCAATACGAGCGCTTTTACGAACACAACCTGGTGGTAATTTTCTTATGTGAGGAACCATTTAATTTGTTGTTTCTTAATGATGTTTGTTGTGTTCGTAAAAGTGCTCGTATTGCTAGGCTAGGCGATTGGTGTCATAGGACTAGGGTAAGTGGTTCGAGTCTGTGTTTGTCTATTTGTTTTTTCGGAAGCTCTTAATACCTGTTTATTTGTTGATCATATTCGTTACTTCCGTTGCTTCCTCTGGGGTTCTTTAAAAAACTAAAAACTCCTTGTACTCATATTTATAACAATAGAATCATTTTATCGTTAGGTAGGTTACTCATTGTTCCCTGTGGGGCATACAACTGCAAGTATCAACCTTAATCTGTTCTGTCTCCCCGAATTTTACTTTTCAGGTGTTAGTTTCTCTAGCCTACTTTTTAATTTATTAGACATCCCATCATAAAGTCAACCTCAGAGACAGTCTGTCGGATTTATCTACTAGTGTAGAAAGAGCTTGTTACCCAGTACAGTGCTGGTTTTCCAGTACATTAATGTCTACAGGATCATCTCCAGGGCTACTTCCTAAGTATACCGACATTTTCTGCTGTTGAATGAGACTACAAACCCTCAATGCCTAGAGACATTAATTGATTAGACCATCTTAATGGCACTTTGGTGAATAACCATGTGTGCTCTGATCTCTTTCTTAAATAGAAAGGTCTCATGTAGTGCACCAGCGACGGTCCGTGGTGTAATTTTGAACATGGTCACCATTTTTGTATAAATTGTATTTTAATCATTTTAACGAATTTTTGTCTACTCTTATAGATTTTTAAATGTCAAGGATTCTGTTACATGCTCAACTTGAACACTTAGTGCCTACTTTTAATCATCCATATCTGATAGGACTATGAACTTGATCTCACCTACATTGAGATCAAGGATCTCTAGGAAAATAACCTGATTGCTCCATGCTGGAAATGAAGCAGTATCTTTGAAGCAAGATGCAAGCACTATAGCCCCATGCTACAGAGACCCAAGGCGTTGATTCTGTAGCTGTTTTTTTATAAGCAGCTACTATACTTTCTGCCTACTCAGCTCAGTAGATTTATTTTTAACATTTCATTATAGAAGTTTCCAACCTCCAGAGACTCATGTAAATCTACTGTCCTGGTCATACAGGTGTTAACAGCAACAAGATAGTGGACATACTTGAATCGGTTGTTGAGGATGGATAAAGGGGATGTTCTTCGGTCTCTTGGCGACCTACGGTTGGATGACAACACTAAAATTGGCCTTAAATCAATCCAGCGATTTAGGGAGTTTGGAATTGCTTGTTGTAGAAGTAGAGCTGGATGCTTGAGGGACAGAGAGAGAAGTGTGTTGAACCAGCGAACCACATGAAGCATCAGTTATCGAGGACTATCATCTTAGCACTCTGGACACGTCCATTGGTGCTCCTATCTCCACCTCAACAAATCCAGCGGCCCACCACGCCAGTTCAATGTTGATTAATCAATCTCTTATTTGGTATGTCGTTTTTTTGGAAGCATCAGTATGCATATCCTTCAACATCTGTTGGAGGAGACTGAGCACCTATGGAGGATCAGTAACCAATAAGATTTTATTGTTTGCTAAGTGTTTGTTCAATCCCTCACCCGTTTCTCTTTTAATTTACATTTGTATTCACATTTTCTCTTCAACCTCTATCATGCAGCCATATACATTCATGTATTTATCTATATATATATATATATACACATACATACACACTCTCTCTCTCTATAGGAGACTACACTGATTTCTACTCCTCAAAGAATCATGCCTTCAATGTTGGTTGCATGTTTCGAGATCCGGCAACTGCTCTCAATCCAAACTGGTGAGTCGGTCTTATCATGGCATCAATATATAATTGATAGCTATTATAATCTTGTATTATAAATACAAAGCTAAGAATCTTTCAATCAAATGTGAAATTAATGCTGTTGTATGGCTCGAAACATGACAACAAAAGAAACCACCAGAAAACAACCAGCCTTTGTAAATGGATGGTTACGTAGAATAGAGGGACTGAGATGGTACGATAATATTGTGAAAGATGAACTCAGAAAGAACTAAGCAGATACCAGTGGAAAAAGAGCTAAGGAAGAGGTGTTGTATAGGACACACAATGAGAAGACCAACCGGAAGCATTGCATGACATGTATTGTTTTGGAACTCAGGGAAAGAGGAGTAGGGGAAGGCCTAGAACTACCTGGAGAAACTGATATTAAAAGAATATGGAAGGGATGGCAAGAAAGAGAAGGGCTGGAAGAAGTTTGTTGAAGACCAGTTCTTCTTTGGGAGTTGAAAGGTGAAGAATAATCATCTTGTTTAAACATTCTATCATGATTGACTGCTTCTTTTTCAGATTAGATAGTCTGAAGACTAGTAAGAATACAATCTTGATTTTTTGATAATAAAGATGTATATCAAGGCTTACTCTTGTATATATACATGACTTATCGTACATTTGTTTGTGCACAGGACTCACCTACCTGTGGGATATCATGGTCGAGCATCATCTGTGGTTGTTTCAGGCACTCCTATTCGCCGACCTACTGGACAAACACGACCGGATGACAGTATGTATTTTTTCTTGCTAAAGTGTCATACCAAAATATATTATCTTTATCATGTGTCCATGACCAGACACAGACAAAGCTATTAGTGACCATAAGTAACATTTTGGGGTGTTATGTGGGGCTGCAATAAACTCTCCAATCCATTCAATCTTCCTTTGTGGTGATTTCATGTTTGTTTCATGGTAGCAACATGAAGGCTGAACTCACAAGAATATAATGCAAGTGAGGATGATGTTGGTATTTAACTGAGTTCATGGATAGTCAGGCTGAGAGACAATTGGCCATGTGACTACAGTTGCGACACTACCAAAACGGTTAAATTGAAAATCCCAATAGATGGTGCATGACCAACTATCGAACGATCATTACTCTTGGAGAGAATGTAGAGGTTGGACTGAGAGAAATCCAGTTGATATAAGATAATCAGAAATAATGATGATGTTTATACCTATGGGTCTGTGCATCGTGGTGAGAAGACAGATTGGGATTTATTGGCTTGACACATGGTAGAGTTGTTCCAGACAAATGGAGCATACAGGACAACTACTTCCATTACTGCAGCCTTGAATTGGCTCTCTAGAACTTCCTTTACTGGGGCCATTGTTGTTTCCTGCTCTCAGTTGATTGAAGATGCAGAATGGCAGGTTGTGGTCAGTGGATGTTGTCTATAGAGGTTTCCAACATCCAGAGACTGTCCTGCTCGTGCGGGTGTTCGCTGCAAAGAGAGCGCGGACATGCTTGCATTGATTGTTGGGGAGTTTATTATGGATAAGGGGATGTTCTTCGGTCTCTTGGTGACCTACTGTTAGATGGCGCTAAAATTGACGTTGAATCAATCCAGCGATTTAGGGAGTTTGGAGTTACACGTTGTACAAGTAGACACGTTGTACAAGTAGAACTTTATGCTTGAGGGGACAGAGAGTAAAGTGTATTTAACCAGCGAGCCACAGGAACCAGTATGCATGTACACATGGCTGAATTGCCAATATTGAATTTTGTATACATATGACTGTGGAGTCGATTGTGTCCTGTTCTATGACCCAGAATGACAACTTGTTCCAATCTGCTCATATTATAGTAATCGTCTTGTGTTGGTATTTGTGGGGTGGATCGTATTTATGTAGATGCCTCTAATCGTTTATGTTTTCTGCTACATTGTTCATCTAATATATTTATGTCTGTTTCTTGTTTCTTATTATAGGTAGTCCTCCAGTTTTTGGACCTTGTCGTTACTAGACTTTGAACTGAGATGGCATTTTCACTGGTCAGCAACCAACCTTGGAGAGCCTGTTCCCATGGAGAAAGTAGAAGATCACATTTTTGGGATGGTTCTCATGAATGACTGGAGTGGTCAGTGATCATTTTATCTGTATTTTGCTAACTATTGTGTGCCCTACTTATTTTTGATTATGAAGGCAAACGAGATAAGATTAAATTATTTTAAGAAGGGGTAGTAGTAAAGAATGATAGGTAGTCGTCATATATCTGTTTGCTGTTAGGACTAAAAGATGTGTTCTGCACCCAGTAGAATTGGGGTGGGCTAGTCTTTATTAGGAAGGGCGAAAAGTGAAAATTAGTAGCCTGCTGAACACCAGTTAAACACACAAGCCAACCTCAGTTCTCAGCTGTGTAGACCGGAAAACTTTCAGTCAAAGGAGAACAGCACCAGTTAAAGGCTAGCAGGATTCTGGATCGCCTAGATGATATGGACTTCGCTAGGTAATTTTTCTTGTTTTTTACCTGCTACGCTATAATTTTTTAAAGTATGTGGACAGAAAAAGGAAGAACACTGATATCCTGAAAGAACTGAATGTTAAAGACAATTGGCTGATAAACAATATATTATACGGAAAAATTAGATCCTTTGGTCACATCAAGTGTCACGATGGCCTGGAGAGAAAAATATTAGAGGGCAGGGTCCCAGGAGAGAGACCAAGAAGAAGATGGCTACAGGATATTAAAGAAATCATGAATATGACTATCGGCAAAGTGGGTGAACTGGCGAGAGACAGAGTGAATTTCAGATGCGCTACAAAGAGAGCAACGTCCTATAAAGGATACACACCTTGATGATGATGATTTGGAAACCAGATGTGCTTGCCTATGTGTATGTATGCACCTAACTGGCACAGCGAACTTACGCTCTAATGCACAAATCACATACCAACCACAACAATTCTTTTGTTGAAACTTAGGTTACTAGTTTGTGTTTGTATTATTTAATTATTGTGTAATATTTTATTTAGCACGGGACATCCAGAAGTGGGAGTATGTTCCGCTTGGTCCATTCCTGGCAAAGAACTTTGGTACTACTATCTCACCCTGGGTTGTCACCATGGATGCACTGAAATCATTTATTGTTCCAAATTTACCTCAGGTAAGGATCAAATAATGTATGTATGTGTTCTTACCTGTGTTAATATCTTACCGGGGTTCTGTGCAAAGCTTTTGTCCTGCGGTCTGAACGTCATTGGTTTTCTCTCCGATCACCTAATAGACGATGTACCAGATCTCTCCATAAATTCATTCATGTGGAAATCTGATTCATACAGCCTTAGCATGGGTGGTTTCGTCACATCTTCAGCGCCATTTGGAGCTCTGGTGCTTATCCTGCGGCAATGTGTCTGGATTCAGCCAGCGTTTACTGGGTTTGCTCTCCGTTAGCCTTTGGCTGTCCCCAGCTGTCCTGCAAGGCAGCAGGTTGACTTCTACACATTTAGGACACATGCATCCGATTTCAGCCAAACCTCCTCAGTCGCCTCTTCCACATGGTGGCAGGTAACAGCGGTTCTATTCTTTACACCCCAAATTTGGACCCGGTAACCACTTGGGCGGAACGTCATTAGTTTGAATCTGGTCTGTATCATTCTGTTCACACTTGCATTTTTTTCCAGATGCCACTATGAGTGTTGCTGGAGCTGCAGAGTATATGCTATTGTGTAATAGTTTTGACAGGTGGCGATGTGATTTCTGCGAGAGGAATCGAGCTATTTGAGTAAAACCCATAAATTGAGTCGATCATTTGGCCGTAAACCTTTTTTTTAACTTGTAGAACAAAGTCAATTCCCACCTCCCAGTGGTGCAGATTGGAAAACTTTTACAGCGAGGTTAAAGGCTAATGAGGCTCTGTCTCACCTTGGGGGGAGGCATTGACTAGATCAACAGTTCCCAGACTTTGTATTACCGTATACCACCTTTTAAATACATTTAACTGCCGCAGACCCAAAAGTTTCTGTATATGGAAAGGACAGGAATTAATTATCTGTTTGTTACAATAGTAAACAATGTTCTCAGACTGCGGGAAACTTGAAACGATCTTTCATTTTGTCGTGTCAGACATTTAGACTCCGATCTGATCGGGGTCCTTCGATTTCACAGTGAAACTAATTTATCACTGTTTTTAAACATTTTAAAATGTATTTTCTGTTTGCAATGTCAAAGATCATAATATTTCTTCAAGTGCTTGAGGACCCCTGTGGGTATCTCGTGAACCCTTGGGAAAATGCTGCACTAGGTAATTCTTCCTATGAAGACAGAACTGTTCATGTTTTGAAGTAATCTTGTTTTTTTCTTCATATTTTGTAATTATTGCATCTTGAATCTTGTATATTTCTCAGGATCCAGTTCCCCTGTCTTATCTACAGCACAAAGATGATTATAATTTTGATATCAAACTTGACGTTTCCATTATGGGTATGTATGAAGCTAAGATGGAAGTAAAAAGACAGATGATGAAAAGTATTTTTCTACCAACATTTTGTTACCATTGCCAAACTTGGTCCCTGACAGCAACACACCATATATGAAATGTTATATGATGTGATCAATGTCATGGCACTTTGGGAATTCCCATTCATGATCTGTCCTCCGCTGCAGCAGCCATCCCAAAGTCCATTTGCTCACCGTACCCATGAGAAGTTGATTAGTATATCTTCTCTCTCTCTACCATGAAGATGACACTGTTTGGCATGTCCAAACTTAAGGCCCAATTCTCAAACTCGTTCCAGTGTCTGAGATTTGCCCATGTCACATAAATGAGAGCGTTCCGCATTGATGAGATCGGCTCTGTTCATGCTTCTGCCCGCTTGAGTTGGGGCATTGTTTACAAGAAAGTCAGCACGCTTGTTACCCTGAACTCCAGGAGTGTACAGCCAAGTCATTTTCTTGATGTGATCTCGAATGATGTTCACCCATTCCACACGCAGACTTGCATATATACATTTAACACATGCGCATATATTTGTAATATATATTAGAACTGTAAGATCATGCTCCACAATATATGTTAAATGTATATATGCTATGTATATAATTATTTATTATTGTTTTACTTTCTTGTTTCCATTTCTAGTTTTTCATGTTATGTCTTGTATATGTTATGTCTGCGGTATTGGAAGTCTGAATTTCAGTGCTTTTTTACTTGATAAAGTCTTTTTGGTCAACATAGCTGTATATTGTTTTTGTACTTTGTAAAGCTATATTATTTTGTTTTTACATGTTTCACCATTGCTACATAGTTTTACTGCAGTCTACCCTTACATCGATAATATTATTCAACATATTAATTAAGGTAATATTAAAACTCCAGCAGCAAGCAAAAAGAATAGAGACAACATCAGGCAGTACAACATGACAGACAGAACTGAGTTCTACATGACAGTCCCTCAAGGGGTGTATTATCCTATAGTCAATCAGGAATCTTGCCTCCCGGATTTAATTTCAGAGCCACTTGTGGGTGTCTGGCCCATTACCTCTCCCGAATTCGTCCCATTTTATAGTCAATATTTTTCGCAGACTGCTGGCTTCATAAATAATGGAAACATCAACTTTGATATCAAAATTATAATCTTGATATCAAACCTACTGTCTTCATACATACCCATAATGGAAACATCAGGTTTGATTTAAATAATAAGACAATGGTTGGAGACTATGACAAGGTCTAGGCTGACAGATATCAGTTTTATTTTTGGGCTAGGTCATGTAGGTGTGAGGGAAATGAACGTGCCATATGCTTGCAGGTATGACTCTGTAAAAAAAAAAGCAGGCAAGCAATGGACCAGACTGATTTTCTGAATTCCCTAATGGAGATAGGGCAGGTAAATGATTCAAGTAATAGTGGTGAGTCTACAACTCTAACCAGACTGCAAGAATACCAAGTCAAATGTGGTGTAGCTAGACAAGAGCACTATACTGTTAGCCAAAGAAGAATAGTAAAGCAACAAAACCTGTGTTGTTAGTTGACACATACTGAGAAACATACTGAGAAGAAGATCGAAGCACTAATGGACTAACTGATTCAATGTTTATTGATGATAGTCCAACAACTAAACTATGAAAATGTGGCATATCCCAAGGGCGTAGCCATCAACCACAGTAAACAAGTAATATTGTTAGCAACTCTAACAGCTCAAGTATGCCATTGCTTCAAAGTGGTGTAGCTGCATGGCCTTTGTTACCAAATCAAGAAACAATTTGCAACAAACCTGTCTGTAGGTGAATTGAACTAGAGAAGTCGAGTTGACTAACTTTCAATCTTCTTAATAGCCAACAACTAAACTAAACTATAGTCAATCATAATTGATAAAACCTACTACTAGATTATTTCTTTTATTGTAACAAATTTGTGTTTTTCTCTTACTTGTAGCTGATGGCCTGGCAAAACCAACAGTCATTACCAGATCTAATTTCAAGGCAAGATTTGTGTTTGTTCTGCTACACTTGTCATTTCTGATAATCATTCTTTGTGCTACTCTAGTAATTATAGGTATTCCATTGTTGCTATTCTAATTACTGATATTATTTCTTTGTTACTAAATTGTTAAGCAAAGATGCTGAGCCTAATCTAGTGAAGAAAGCAACTACAATGGAACTTCTCCATAACATGTTTCCAGAAGACAGCTGTATAAGAATTTACACAGATGGATCGGCAATGGAGGCAATCATGAATGGTGGAGCAGGAGTGTACATTAGGCACCCAGATGCGACTACTGTGTCTCTAGCGGCCCCGACTGGAAGAATATGTTCCAACTACAAAGCAGAACTCTTATCCCTTCTGATAGCAGCACAGCACATGAACCTGCAGCCAAGATGGTATTTCTTACAGACTCACTGTCATCTATACAAGCCCTGTAGACTAAATCGCTGACAGCACAGTACAAAACCTAAAAAGAGAACTTGCTCAGCTTTCAGATGAGACAGAAATTCACTTGCAGTGATTCCATCTCACTGTGGCATTGCAGGCAATGAGAGTGCTGATGTCTTAGCTAAGGAGGGCAGTGCCAAAGAGCAAACATACCAACCCGTCTTTTCAAGAGGTCAAACCCTCATACAGAGAAAATCTGCAGTAGACTAGAAGACAAACACTGGATATGATTACGTAAAAAACTCCCTCAAAGACCTAAGCAGAACAGACCAGGTCATTATATTTTGACTACACACCGGACACTGCAAACTCAACAAACACTTATATAGACTAAGAATAAGTCAAACAGTTCTCTGCCAGTGTCAGCAGGCGGAACAGACACCAGAGCTTATCCTGCAAGATTGTCCTCTCCTAGGTGAACTGAGAAGCAACATGTGGCCACACCCAGTCGACCTGAAAACTAAGCTTTGAGGAAACCGGACAGACCTGAAGCTGACTTCCCAGTTTGTGGCCCACAATAAATTAAGCGCATGACCAGAGATCGCTGAAGATTTCTTTGTTACTATTCTAATTATTTATACTATTTGTGCGTTACTGTTCTAATTACTGTTACTTTTGCAACTGTTGTAATTCCTGATACTGTCTCTTTGTTGTTAATTTTATTTAAATTCCTGTTGCTGTTCATTCTTCCATAACAGTTTTTGTTAAAAGATATGCAACTAGAGAAGTAATGCTAGATTAATGTATTGTTATAATATTAATAGATATTCATCACAAGTCATGATATCAGCAACTCTATACATCTTTTCTAAGATGGTTATACAGTCTTATTCTTGTGTATAAGTTCCAATGTAGGACAACCAATAATAGGACTAATTGCAGGAATGTTAATACCTTTATCTTTTCAGTCAGACCATTTCCTTCCTCTCTCATTCTGTGGTGTTTTGTAATTCAAGCAAAGCTCTGTCCCAACTTTCTTTCTTATGCTGATGTTGGTGACTCTCATCTTTTCTGGTGTTGTTGCTTATGAAGAGTTACCTTACCAACAACACCAGAAAATACAGTCACCAATATCAGCATAAGAAAGAAAGATGGGACAGGGCCTTGCTTGAATTACATTGCGAAGCAAAGAATGAAGTGGTTGGCCACTTAATAAGAATGCATCCAAACTCCACGGTATATAGAGTCTTCTACAATTAGGCCATCAGGAAACGAGGTGAGAGGTAGACCATGAAACAGATGACATAGCCCTGTCATAAATAATTATCACACAGGACACTAGGTAACAACTCGGTAACAGTGTGACGACAAAAGATAATGTTTTGTCTCTCTGTGGTGCTTTCGGTCAAGCATACTGTCAAACAAGTGGGAAAACTAACTTGGGTTGTCTAGGGAACTAAAAGATATTGCCATGCAAAATACATTACAATATAAATCAGAACTGTAAGATCATGTAACTGTTTCTCATACGTCTTGCTTTTGCTGACATGAAGGAATAGTAAAAATCTGGTGAGACACACGTGTTGACCAGAGTCTAAATTGAGCAGGCAATGAAAGAATCTATTACAAATTGGGTAATTCAAAGTCACCAGCTCATGTCTCATGAGTTTCAGTTTGGAATATCTTCATTGCACTCCAAACATGTGCATAGATCCTCCGATCTCCTTCGTAATATCTCCAACAGGGTCCAGCGACTGACCGTACCAGTTCGATGTTGATTGATGAGCCTACTCATATACCTGTTGTGCTGTTCTTTTCTGGCCACTTCAATCCAAGCTCTTGAAATTTAGCAGTTTCCGTGAATAGGTTTAAATGAAAATCCTCTTTGCGGTCACACTCAATTATAAGGGCTTAAAGAAATGTCAGCTGTATCCCTGATATGTTCGCAGAGCCGGCCAGCCTGCCTGCTCTCTCAGTGGCCTGCCTTCCCAATTGCCATCGACACCCATATGAACAAAGACAAGTGTAATGCTGCAAATTTTTTACGCTTGTCGTGATTCCATTTTCTTGTGACAAAACTATCCATGATTTATCCTTGTATTGACATGAAGTCTCCTTGCTGTCAGCCTGATATAATTCTTTAACATTTCCTTGTCTTCATTGTTGCCATTGTCTTCCACAGAACATGTATTGGACAATGAAACAGCAGCTTGTACACCACACAGTAACAGGCTGCAATATCAATCCAGGAGATCTCTTGGGTTCTGGAACCATCTCTGGAGAGGTTAGAAGCATGTATTCATTGTTTTCTTATTGCATATATTATTCCTAAACTAACATTTCTTCTTCTTCTTCTTTTGTCGTCACACTGCTACCGGGTTGTTGCCCAGTGTCGTGGTTTTCTGTTTTTGTCTTGCGCTGTTCTGGTGGCTTGTGTGATTGTTATCTTTGCTCTTTCACAGGATGCTGCCACGCCATCTAACCATCTTTTCCGTGGTCTTCCTCTTGCCTTCTTTCCCGATGTTCTGTTGTAGAAGACTCTGTATACTGTGGAGTTTGGATGCATTCTTATTAAGTGGCCAAACCACTTCATTCTTTGTTTATCTATATAATTCAAGCACGGTTTTGTGCCAACTTTCTTTCTTATGCTGATGTTGGTGATTCTGTCTTTTCTTGTGTTGTTGGTAACTTTTCTCAGGCAACGTATTTCACATGTAGTTATTTTTGTGACTGCGCTTTGCTCAATGTCCATGTTTGGCTCTGGGAACACAAAGTAGGTATAAAAATGCTGTTGATCATTTGTTTCTTAGCTGCCTGTGAAATTTTTGGGTGCCTTAACAATGGGGCTAGCTGGTAGGTTACAGCATTTGCTTTTTGTACTCTAGCCTCTATTTCTCTATCTAGTTTTCCGTCTTCTGTGAATATGCTTCCTAAGTATTTGAATTCTTTCACTTGGTTTATTTTAGTGCATTGACATGGATGTCTAGATTATTATGTTTTCTTCCCATATTTATTATTTCTGTTTAGTTTGTTGATTTCATGTCATGTTTCACACATTATTGTTCAAAGTGTCAATATTTATGTTGTAGAAAATTGTTCAAATGAACATTTCTTCTTCGAACGCTCCATATTATCAACCATTTGTTAACCACTCCTTGTGATCTGTATGTGATCCAAGCCTAAGAGTGATTATATATGTGCCAGTTATGCACCCACAAGTAGGCAGCACATCCAATTTCTGCAACGCTTTTTTATTTACTAGGTAACTTCCTAGGCCCTACCTCAGTCGCTTCTTACAACATGCTTTGTAGGCCGCAGTGTTACTATTCTTTGCTTCCTTGGGCCTGAGCAACACACATGTGCTAAATTAACATGAGTAGCATAAACCCCTTCAAGAGGAAGGGGCAGAACAATAAAAAGATGGATTGATAAGTTACAGACATACTAAAACTCCACAATATCACTGCATATCAGGCTACTGAGTGTGCACTATCTCGGAAACTGACCATCATTTTAACATGCAACACCTAATGGTAAAAAGCATAGAAGGATAAAAGAAAGAAAGCTAAACTAACAATAATATTAACTACTGTTGGCTTCAATGTAAATGAGTACTTTCTTATTACAAGATACACTGTGATGGACACTAGAGTGTAACCAAATGCATGGAATACTCAAAACTGCCTGGAGGACAGTGCAACAAGAACTGAAAAAAACGAATCACAACCACAGCACAATGCAAAGGATGGTCAAGAGTAGATAAGAATTGCTTAAATTTGTTGCGTCCTAAGTGCCAAGAACATCACAGACTAGTTTGAGAAAGGAACATGGATATTTATTACAGCCAACCTTCAAAACGAAGATGACACCTGATCTGCCTTACTTCATTGTATTGATTTCATTAGTTTTGATAGAGATTATAAATTGTCTATATTATAATGTATTCCACTGTCCTCTATCAACAGAGTCAGGATTCCTTGGGTTCTATGTTAGAGTTATGCTGGAAGGGTACAAGGACCATAGATTTGGGCAATGGAATCGGTCGTAAATTTTTGCAAGATGGAGATGAAGTCATTCTCAGTGGTATGTATATATTCTGTTGTGTCTCTTGATTTAGAAATAATACAATGTTTGATATTATTCACTGTAGAGTTTAGCTGCTTACCTCTCGTTCCAAAGGTACTCAGTTCACTCCCTCGTGAAGCCATTGAGATATTTTTCCAGAGATCCCGTTGTAGGTGAGATCAAGTTTCTAGTTCTATCAGAGGCTGGCAATAAAATGTCGGTCCTGTGTTCAAGTTGAGCATTTATAAGAACCCTTGTCATTTCAAAATTGAATGGAGTAGACTAGAAAGCTACTGTTAGGGCAAAATTCATAAGAAAAATTAAAATTCCTACAAAATATTTTTACCATCTTCTAAATAACATCAGGGACCCTCGTGGTTGCTACAGAGTTCATGCAGTGCCACTGAGATCTTCCTGTGTAAGAAAGAGATCAGAGCACACATGGTTACTCACTAAAGTTAACTGATGATAGTCAAAATTTAATCCCTTTAAGTGTGCCATTTGCTTCTTAGACTTGGTTTGATCCCCACTGAAAGTGAATTTTTTTACCACAAATGGCTGTCCTGCAGCAGAAGACTGACGCCACCAATTGTAGGACGACTCCAGACAAACCTCGGAAGACATGTCTTGTCAGCAGAAGACTGCAACTGTTTAGAGAACAAACTCCCAAAAAAAGATATCCTCAGTTATGGAATCTGTCAGCCATTAATTGCGGGGAGGAATCGACACATACGAATGACGCCATGGCCAGGTCTTATTAAATTGCCATGTAAAACATGTTGGCATTTTTTTAATTGCTAAAATGAACTTTTCTAAGCACTGACTACACTACAGGTCTGCAAACAAATTTATACTAACCATCTTTGTGTTACTTTTAATACTATCATTACTTTCTTGCAGGTTATTGTGAAGGCGATGGTTATAGGGTTGGATTTGGTACCTGTACAGGTAAAGTTCTGCCAGCACACCCTGTCCAGCTAGGTTAGACTAGGGAACATTTGAGCTGGTACTGTCAAGTTGTCAGAGCATTTGCTTTGCAAATGAAACAGATGTAGTTATCTTCTCATGGTTTAGTGAAATTTCAGTTGGAAGATATGGAGATAATTTGTCACCTTATCTTCATATGTTGCGTCCTAGTACTGTAAGGTTTCTAACACTTTACACCCTGTATTATTAAATGCTATTGACCTTTTTATCTTACATGCCGTATTGTCTTTGGCTGTAGACTGATGTCCTGTAGTAGGGCAGTAACAGAATCTCTTTACCTTGCTTGGCTGCTTCACAGGGTGTCAAGTCTGACCTACACTGCCTTCTTCACCCCAGGAAGGCTAGGTCCGCAACCAAGGTTTTCCAAGCCCTCCTATCCAAGGTAATCTTTTTCCAGATCTCTCCACTCTCTTACATTCTGTTTCCAACTCCTGCCTCCAGGTGTTCCTGAGTCTTCCCTTACCTCTATTTCCTTGGGTGTTCCATCAGAGGGCCTGTCTCAGTGTGTGTCCTATCCAACGCCACCTTCTGCTCCTTATCTCTTGTACCATCTGCCATTGTCCCGCTCTATCCAACCGTTCCCTGTTTGTGATCCTGTCATACCATCGCAGATGGAGTATCCTGGAGTCATCTATTGATGATTGTCTGCAACTTTTGGTGCTCCTTTAGTTTTTCTCCACGTCTCATACCCACACTGTGCCTTCATTATTCTCTTTCAAACTGTCTTTGATATGCCTCACTTTTACCTTAACTCTGGAACCCACTGAATGGCAGTTCTTGTTTGTTATGTATGGGATTAACGCCTCTTTTAGCAGAGGCACGCACTTTCAACCTAAGGAAGAACCTTGTTTTGGTTATATCAGAGTGCGTAGGCCAACAAACATAAAAACGAACTGCTTTCGGAGAATCCAAGTTTGTATGTTCTGTATAAGCAATTCTTGACATGGTTTCTGACTTTATATTTGAGCATGTTAAATATACTGCTGCCTTTGTTTATATGATTTACTTTACAAGTTGTTGAAATAAAGTATGCAGAGTGTATGAGATATATTATACCATTCCATGTTGTTTTACTGCATTAAATATTTCTTTACACTTGAACAAGATAGTTTTTTCTAAATCCTTATACAAGTATATAGTGTAGAGCTTCTGACCGAATGGAAAAGAGCACTGGCTTCCATGCGGAAGACCCAGATTCAATGCCTGGTATGGCCAATTAGTCTTTTTCTGTCTGGGGCATAAAGAAAAATCATAGCCTGAACAGTTTTGTGGTGACCGCACTAGCCATGCTGCAATTAAATTCCACAGGTGCATGTTTCCCTCTGTCCTACACCTCCCTAAACAGCTGTACTTTATAGCAATGCAAGCAGTGCAGTATTCTTAAATAATGACATTTTTAGAACAAATGTAGGAGTCCACCAGGGCTGCATACTATCACCAGTGCTTTTCAATATCTACCTAGAACACATTATGCAGGAGACATTGCAAGAATATCAAACATCAATAACCATCGGTGGCCGACCTCTTTGTGATCTACGATTTGCTGATGATATTGACCTTATGGCATTCACTGAAGCAGAACTCCAAGAACTAACCTCAAAATTAGAGACAGTGAGCAGAAAATATGGAATGGAAATCAACATAGAAAAAAGTCAGATACTGGAGAATAGGAGCAACAACCACAAGCAAACCAATATCTGGCTAAACGAACAAAAGCTGGAGGAAGTGGAAACCTTTAAATACTACGGGTCCTACATATGTATCGATGGAAACTCTGGTAAGGAGGTCAAGACTTGCGATGGCTTCAGGTGCTATGTCTGCAAACGTGATATGGAAAAGCAAAATCAGCACTCTGGCAAAAATGAATATATACAGATCATTGGTGCTATCCATTCTTTTGTACGGTTGTGAGAACTGAAGCGAAGAATCCAGGTCTTCGAATGCAAGTGTTACAGACGGGTACTATGTATTAGTTACATAGAACATAAGACGAACATCTATGTAAGAGACCAAATAATCAACCTTGCAGGTCGGCAAGTGCCACTCTTGACAATTGTGAAAAGGCGTAAACCTGCGTGGTTCGGGCATGTGATGAGACATGGCTCACTCTCCAAGATTATCCTACAGAGAACAGTCGAGGGTGACAGGAGGACAGAGAAAATCCTGGTTTGCTAACATCAAGAGCTGGTCAGGACAGAGTTTCTCCACACTTGCTCAAAGAGTTGAAGACAGAGACTCATGGCGTGTTTTTGTGCTGATGTCTCCACAATGACACCCCTACGACCCTAACAGGTTATTGGCTTTATGATTTTATAAAATGCGGTATTACAGGCAGTAACTATACAAGGTTTTATACAAGTTTACAACGTTAACTGCATTTCTATAAACCTAGCAGTAATGGTTCCTGGGGGTAGAGGCAGGGCAAGACAAAGGTGGCAACAGGGCATCAAAGAAACCTTGAACATGATGTTAGAATTGGCTAGAGACAGAGAGTTATTCAGACAAGCTATGATGAAGGAACAGGCTACTTAAGGATACAAGTATATACAATACTGAAGTGATGAGACTCTGGTAGGTTCTAGAGACAATGGATGTGGTGACAATGCACTTAGATGGGGTATGGAAATAATTTTGTATGAGTTTAGCTTTCTTCCTGCATATTTTATCAACAAATATGAGAAGACTGCAGTAGAACTATATACCAACACTCTTTTCTTTGTCGTCACACTGCTACCTGGTTGTTGACCAGTGTTGTGGTTTTCTAGTTGTTTTTTTTTGCTGCTGTTTTGGTGGCTTGTGTGATTTTTATTTTTGCTCTTTGACAGGATTCTGCTATGCCATCTAACCATCTTTTTGTCGTCTTCCTCTGCCTTCTTTCCTGATGTTCTGTTGTAGAAGACTCTGTATACTGTGGAGTTTGGATGGATTCTTATTAAGTGGCCTAACCACTTCATTCTTTGTTTCTCAATGTAATTCAAACAAGGTTCTGTGCCAACTTTCTATTTCACAACATTGGAGAGACTAAATGTTCCAAGACATTTGAGTCACCTAATCAAAACATTGTACCATTAACAAGCAGCTGTTAGATTTGCTGGTGAAACTTCAGAATGATTTCAGGTGTTGACTTCTTTGAACGCTCCATATTAACCACTTGTTAACCACTCGGTGTGATTTGTATGTGAACTGAGCCTAAAAGGGATTGTATGTTGTGACAGTTATGCGCTTGCAAGTAGGCAGCAATTCCTATTTCTGCTTTTATTTACTATATTATCATCCTTAGGCTACATCAAGTGCTCTTCGACATGCATTTAGTTGCAGTGGTACTATTCTTGTTCCCTATGATGGCACTCTGCCTCAGGATTATAGACCATGCATAAGTAAAGCTTGGAAAATTGT
Organism: Arion vulgaris; assembly: GCA_020796225.1. Taxonomy (NCBI): domain Eukaryota; kingdom Metazoa; phylum Mollusca; class Gastropoda; order Stylommatophora; family Arionidae; genus Arion; species Arion vulgaris. The sequence continues at coordinate 66,965,593 of CM036755.1, read as the reverse complement.
GTGACATATTTATTATATCTGCTAATTAACAATAATGTAGCTTGTACAAATTCTTCTTCTGCATTCTCACTAGTTTGGGATTTCAGATTCTCTAATAATGGCACCATCTGCCTCAGATTATCACCACGCCATCAGTTTGTCTTGACGCTAGTTTAGTGACCATCTCTTTCTTCTCAAGTCTGCACTGGGCAGTTCTGCAGATATAATTACTATGATTTGTACTGACTCTTCCGTAAGTTTGGCTACCCTCTGATAGTAGGTCACATTCTACTCTGTAAATTCAGAGAGATTGGCGACCATAAGTCCGTTATCCCTTCCTCATTGTGAGTCGTTGCACGATATACGCCTTAAGGCCTGGTGCATCCGTTTTCTCCAAGAATTTGTTTCGGGTTAGCATTCCCTAGCGGACACATGCATCCGATTTCATCCAAACCTCCTTAGTCGCCTCTTACGACATGCGTGGCAGGTAACAGTGGTTCTATTCTTTACACTCCAAATTTGGCCCGTAACCACTCGGGCGGCTGTACAAATGAGGGCAGGAGTATATAAATTTTAAGAAAAAAATTCATGTAGATATTTCAGACCTTAGGGTATGAAGTCACTTCCCATTACTAGGTCCTATTGCACAAGAGGTAGGAGGGCCAATTCCTTTCCTCACGTGTGAAACGTCGAGCGGGATTGAACCCACAACCCTCCTGTGTTCGAGTTGATAGGCAAACGCCTAGGCAATACTCTAATCCATCCCACTATGATATAACAATCTCATCACAAAATACTGTAGTTTTACCAAAACAATGGCAATATGTAATGTTTTTGTAATTTGTAAAACTATAGTACTTTGTGATTATGTGTTTCGCCAATCAAATAGTTTTACTGCAGTCTCATCTATATTGTGATTACTGGCATACAACATACAGGTCTAATCCCCCTCCATCTTTTAAAGATGGTCTCCAAAGATGCACAGTCAGTTCGTTTCAAAAACCTCTCATTTGTTATGGTATTTGGATAGAAAATGTGTAGGATTCTCACTATGATAAACACAAGCTAAATAAAGAAAAAGTAAAACTGATAGAACATGGATTTTTCGGTGTCAAAATGCTGATAGAAATCATGGACCATAATAACCTAAGCACTAAACAAATGTAATCTTTTGAACGGATTAGCCGCCCATGTGTTGCCAGGGCCCCCAAGGTAGCAAAGAATAGTACCACTGCGACCTACAATGCATGTCATGAGAGACGACTGATGTAGCCCCTAGGGATGCTACCCTAGTAACTAAAAAGCAGTGCAGAAATCGGATGTAGACGCATAACTGGCACAACGTACAATGGCTCAGATCACATACAAATCACACAGAGTTGTTGACAAGTGGTCGATATGGAGCGTTCGAAGAAGAAGAACATATTAGCATAATGCATAGGTAAGACCAGGAACAGCGGCACATTTTAGATAATTAAATTCAGTTCTTAAAGTTCTTAAATGTATTTAAGTTCAACCAACCAAGGCCAACCTGATGTTCAACTAACCAAGGGGCCTACCTGAAGTTCAACCAAACAAGGGACCAACCTGATGTTCGCCAACCAAGGAGGGCAACCTGATGTTCAACCAACCAAAGAGGCAACCTGATGTTCAACCAACCAAGGAGGCCAACCCTGATGTTCAACCAACCAAGGAGGCCAATCCTGATGTTCAACCAACCTGATGTTCAACCAACCAAGGGCCAACCTGATGTTCAATCAACCAAGGGCCAACCTGATGTTCAACCAACCAAGGAGGCAACCTGATGCTCAGCCAACCCTGATGTTCAACCAACCAAGGAGGCCAACCCTGATGTTCAACCAACCAAGGAGGCCAACCCTGATGTTCAACCAACCAAGGTCAACCCTGATATTCAACCAACCAAGGGGGCCAACCCTGATATTCAACCAACCAAGGAGGCCAACCCTGATATTCAACCAACCAAGGAGGCCAACCCTGATATTCAACCAACCAAGGGGGCCAACCCTGATATTCAACCAACCAAGGAGGCCAACCCTGATATTCAACCAACCAAGGGGGCCAACCCTGATATTCAACCAACCAAGGAGGCCAACCCTGATATTCAACCAACCAAGGAGGCCAACCTGATATTCAACCACCAGGAGGCCAACCCTGATGTTCAACCAACCAAGGAGGCCAACCCTGATATTCAACCAACCAAGGGGGCCAACCCTGATATTCAACCAACCAAGGAGGCCAACCCTGATGGTTTTGATCCAAACTTGAAATATTTTCAAACTATATCTTCCCAAGTCTCTAGTATCAACTCAGCGCTAAATGGAAATGTGAGAAAACATGTCACAGCAATCTCTTACAGTTGAACTTAAAGCAATAATAACCATCTAGCTGCTAAAGACGTGTATAGACGTTTTTCTCTTTCACTGCTAAAGACGCATTAACACCTATGTTATCTCTCCTCTGTGGGTTAAAGACGTGTTAACACGTTATACATTTCTACCGTCACTGATGTAGACGTACAATCACGGTTGTGACCTAGAAACAAAGAGTAGTTATTTTTAGCTCCGTCTTCAGAGTGTATGTAGCAGCGAAAGGAATAAAAAGAAATGTTCTTTCCTATGTGGTAACAATTATTGCGCCCATTTACACTTGCTCTAAAGAAATTCCGAAGCAATTTGAAAAATATTGATACAAACTTTTCTCGTATTCATAAGGTTCATTGCACCTGTCACAACATTAATAGATTGGGTCTACTGAACTATTAATTGGTGCATGCAAGTGTGACATTAACGACCTTGAATTTTCAGCTTAAGGGCGACAACGCCCCCAAGTGTGACTTGGACACAAAATGCCCCCTTCTGACTTCTCAGAAGCGCCCCCTTTGGGAACCTATGCACTAAGCTCATCAAAAAACGACAAATTAAATTGTTCGGTCACATAAGCAGATTACCAACAGACAGTGCTCCTCAAAGAGCAATATTACTCCGATACAATTAAAACAAAGCAAAAGGACGGCCACACAAAAGGTGGACCTCAGAGATAACAGAGGCGGCGAAAGACACTGTATATGAAGCGCACACAGAAGCTCGTTCTAGAAATCTCTTCATATCCTGACGCTGTAAGACAAAACAGGATTGGGGACAAAAAGAAAGAAAGACGAAACTTAACTAAAGATTTCCGCCCTGATTACATTTTGTGACTGACAAGGGTCAAGGTGACAAGTCATTATAGATTGTGGGTGGTAAGATAAATATAGCGGAAAACGAAATTTGAGGAGAACGTAATTTTTTTTTTGTTTAGGAAGATTTCCATTTTGTACTTATCTATGGATTACTCATTATCAGATTAGTATTGTTATATTATCATTTCTGTTACCGCCCGTGTGGTGCCGGGGCCCGCAAGGGAAGCAAAAAATAGTAACGCTGCGACCTACAAGGCATGTCGTAAGAGGCAACTGAGTATAGGACCTAGAGAAGCTACCTAGTAAGTAAAAGCATCGCAGAAATCGGATATGCTGGCCTACTTGTAGGTGTATAACTGGCACAACGTACAATCGCTCTTAGGCTCAGATGACATACAAATCACATAGAGTGGTTAACAAGTGGTCGATATAGACCGTTCGAAGAAAAGTTCTGTTACAAGTTTTGTAAACTTGAATTTACTTTACCATACGCCCTGATGTAACCGGGATTGTCCGATTTAGCAACATGGTGTCTCGGCCACCGACTGTCGAATATTTCATTGTCAAACGATGTATGGGGTTTAAGTGGTTGAGCACTTGCCTTGCGAGTCGAAGATCGTGGGTTCGAATCCGGACCGTTCTGTTCACGGGTGTATTTTGTCCCACAGATTGGTGCCGGAGTTTGTGCTTTATGCAGTACTCTCGGCAGGTGGCGTGACATTAATACGGAGAGGGACCGAGCAATAGAAGTAAAACCCGATGCAATGAAGTCAATCCTTCCGCTTTAAAATCCATTTTAACGATTTTTTATATTTTTTTCCGATCCAGAAGCACTTGAGCTTTCAGCTCTTCGACTCGGTGCCATTGACATCGTAACCCTTCGGTTCGGTGCCAGGAACACCGTGATTCTGGGGAACCTGTGGCTTTTCTGCCAGCCCACGGAATTGAACCCGCACACACTGAGGGCTAGTCACCCGCAGTCCAACGCGCTACGAACATGCTGGGCAGGCGGGCATTTTAACGATTTAAGAAGTTTGAACTTATACGTTGTTCAAACACAGTTGGATGTCTGAGGGCAGAATGAGCAGTGTGTTGATCCAAGAGAACCGTCAGTATGCATACTCTACGACTTGTCCTGTGGAGACTGAACACTTATGGGTCTCATCTGAATTCGGAAGTATTGAGACATTTGCAGGTTTGAAATTATGTCCAGGTTGCTGTCACAGCTGCCTATGCTACATACACCATACCATACCCAGTCTTCTTCTTCTTCCCTCTTCGTCCTTAGGGAAGCATAGGTCCGCAACCAAGGCCTTCCAAGCCCGCCTATCCAATGCCATCATTTCCAGATATCTCCACTGATAGCCCCATTTTCTTGCATTCCGTCTCCAACCTCCGTCTCCAGGTGTTCCTGTGTCTTTCCCTACCTCTATTGCCCTGGGGGTTCCATCGGATAGTATGTCTCGTGATTGTTGTTAGGGGTTTCCTCAGTGTGTGTCCTATCCATCGCTACCTTCTGCTCCTTATTTGTTCCGCCTCCCGTTGCCCTGTTCTATCCCAGAGTTTCCTGTTTGTAGTCCTGTCATACCATCGCAGATATAGTATCCTGCGCAGGTATCTATTGATGAATGTCTGCAACTTTGCATACCCAGTAGTCGACCTAAAAAAACAACTTAAGATATGCATTTATAAAAAGAAGGTCTAGTATTTAATGAACCCCCCCAAAAATGCCCGAGTGGTTACCGTGGCCCAAATTGGGGTATAAAGAATGGAACCACTGTTACCTGTCACGCATGTCGTAAGAGACGAATAAGGAGGTTGAGCGTGGGCTAACTACCTCACACAGTTAAAAACACTAGATGGCTACAGAACGGAGAGCGAACCGAGTAAACGATGGCTGAAACCGTTCACATCGCCGAGGATAAGCACCAGAGCTCCAAATGGTGCTGAAGATGTGACGTAAAACACACCAATGCTAAGGCTGCATGAATCAGATTTCCACATGAATAGAATTTATGGGGAGATCAGGTACAATGGTATGGGCGATGATCGCGTGCGAGAGAGAGAGAGAGAGAACCCAAAAACAAATAAAGACAAATATGATTTTAAAATGTTTAGAATGAAAAGGAAATTGTTAAGAAAAAAAAGATGCAAAATGGATAATTATGGTTAGAACATGGATTTGTATTGCTTACCTAGTATCCTTCTATGGTTCGTCTGTAGCTTAATTAAGCTGTAGTGAACTCGATCACAACACAAGTGTTCATGGTTCCAACTCCGCGTCAGTCACTTTGGAAGCACATTTGTTCGGAGTGGATTTTTACGAATCAAATGTAAACCAAATAGACCTCACCGTTCAGAATCAATGGCAAACTACTGAACGTATAGTTAGTGCCTTTAAAACCGACGATTCGTTTACTGTGGTTGACGTCGACGTCCGGTAAAGGATATGCCACGATTTTCATTTCACTATCCTTCTATTAACTTTGCACACCATCCCTAATTAAAATTGTATACGCCTCTGGTGACAAAGATATAGACAAGTACACTTCATGTTGATACTTCTGTCATTAAAATTGTAATACGGTCTCTCCTAGATTTAAACACACACCTAATACATTCAGCAGAACGGTTTCTCCAACAGTATCTGCCACACAATGTGTTCGAACTGACAGCTATCAACACTGACCTCGTTTAGAAATACGGGACCTTTTTTTTTTTAAAGGTATGAACGAAATTTGTTTTGTTTTCTATGCAATCACATTTTTTATGTTGTCGTACTTTTTGTTATATATATATATATATATATATATGACCTTTTCGTCTTTACAGACGGTCAATTGGCAAGTGTTTTACTGTGACAACTTCTGAGTTTTCGCTTTTCCTTCTTGTCGTTCAGCTCATACATAAGTCTCTTCTCAAAAGACTCTGCGCCCTTTCGTAATTTGGCTTTCCACACAACTATGTCATCAGATAGTCCTTCCCATGTGCTGTGACCTATAGAAAAGTTTTTCATTGAGGCTTTGCAGACATCTTTATATCTGAGCAGTGGTCTGTTATAGATTAGGTATTTATAATATATATAATTCCTCTCGTATCTCGTTATACGTTACATAGGGCCTGCAAGTGATTTCTCCATACCGCTATATCCTGGGCAACTCGCTCAATCTCCTCCATGGAACTGAGACCGATATTTTCTGCCTCTCTCAGCAAAGTTCGTTTCAGGGTCTCTTTAGGTCGACCTCTTTTCTTGAACCCTTTGCATTCCACTTCAATGCCTGCTTTGATATTCGTTGATCATTTCTCCTCAAGGTGTGCCCAACATATCTCCATCTTCTCTTTCTTATAACAGTTGTCACTAGTGGCTGACCAGACATGTCTCTGATTTCATCACTTCTTCTGAATTCGTTCCATTTTATATTCATTATTTTTCGCAGACATCTATTTTCAAATGCATTCAACTTACTTTCTACATCTTTAGTCATTTTCCAACTCTCGCTAGCATATGTTAGGATTGATACAACATTTGAATAGAAAATTCATAATTTAGTTTTAATACTATATAACTTGCAGTTCCATATTTTATTTAGGTTTATTTTATTTTATTTAGATTAGGTATATTCGGTGACAATTGTCTCCCTGTCTGAGTGTTCCTAGGTAAGTCTTCACATATAATTAGTGAGTCATGAGAAATATCAGCATGCAGTAAACCTCATTTCTGATTATAGCTTCAGTGGTCTTATGAATATAATACGCAAGTGTGTTGCCGTGACCCTCAAGGGAAGCAAAGAATAGTAACACTGCAATCTACAAGGCATGCCGTAAGAGGTGACTGAGGTAGGGACCTAGGGAAACTACCCTAGTAAATAAAAAACGTCGCAGAAATTGGATGTGCTGGACTACTTGTAGGTGCATAACTGGCACAACGTATAATCGCTCCTAGGTTTAGATCACATACAAATCACACAGAGTGGTTAACAAGTGGTCGATATGGAGCGTTCAAAGAAGAACCTCCCGTACAACTTCGACACTCCCCATGTGGTTTTCGGTATCATCATCATCATTGGCCTTTTTTTCTCAGGAGACAATAGTTTTTGCGTCACGTAGTTTGTTCTGCGCTGAATCACAACGTCTCTTGTGGTTGTAATGGCCTATTCTGGAGTGGTAATCCTTTAAATCGTTTATTGAAAATATATGATCCAGAATTACAGATTAGCAAGGCGAAACGAAATATGTGCAATATATTCTTAGTTCTTATAGCGAGATAGTGAGATTTGATAACGATGTCTTTGTTATAGGCTTATGTTCAATCTCAAATTTCAAGTGTTTCATTAATTTAGTTCTTGCAAACTCTCCAAAATTTTAATTTATATATTTTTTTAATTTCTGTACTAACGTGATAATAGGAATGGGTGATCGTGTTGTTAGAATATATATTTTTTTTTCATTTTAAAAATATTTATTATTCTGGGTGAAAAAAAAATAGCTATTGATTTAGTTTAGTTTTAGTTTAGTTTTAGTTTAGTTTAGTTTTAGTTTAGTTTAGCGTCGAATCATCATCATTGCACATCGAACCAGTTCTGGAACTTAGGAAATAATGCGTAAATCACCATACAGTCCACAAAGAGTGGGCTAACAAGTGGTTGATGTATTAGTTCTCTTCTATACGCTTTGTAGTTCTTTTATTTGATTGATTGGTTGATAGAATCATCCTCATTGCACTTCGATGAGTAACCATGTGTGCTCCGATTTCTTTCTTACACAGGAAGATCTCAGTGACAGTGCACGAACTTCGTAGCACCGTCGAGTGTCCACGATGTAATTTAGACGCGTGTGAATTTCTTTTGTAGGAATTTTTTTCTTCTAATTAATTTTACACAGACAGCGGCTTTACAGCCTGTTCTTCTCTGTTCTGAAGTGTTCTTTTACTTGCTCAACTTGAACACATTACCTACGTTTTATCTTCCGTCTCCGATAGGACTTGGAACTAGATCTCACCTACACTTATTCTTCTTCTTCGAACGCTGCATATCAACCACTTGTCAACCACTAAGTGTGATTTGTATGTGATCTGAACCAAGAGCGATTGTTCGTTGTGCGAGTTATGCGCCTACAAGTAGGTCAGCACATCTGATTTCTGCGATGCTTTTGATCTACTAGGGTAGCATCCCTAGGGCCTGCATCAGCCGCCTCTTACGATATGCATTGTAGGTCGCAGTGGTACTATTCTTTGCTTCCTTGTGGGCCCCGGCACCACACAGGCGTCACCTACACTGAAATCGGAGATCTCTGACAAAAATATTCCGATGGCTCTCGAGGGAGCGAAACGAGTATCTTTATAATAAGAGGCGTACACCTAACTTCCATACTACAGAGACCTATTTATTTTAATCTCTACCAAATTCACCCACAGCCAAATCTAGAATTTTTTAACTTGAATAAGGTTCATTTTAACGATACGCCCGAGTGGTTCATCATCAAATATCTTGTCCTGAGCAGAACTTTGTCACCCCAACAGTCCTCCTGAATTTCTCTCTCTCTCATATGCCAGATGTCCTGCCTCTGCAGTCGTCATGTTCAAACCACCAGTTACATCCTGAATCCATCTTCTCCGTGGTCTTTTTCTCTTTTGCCGTATGCCTCCTTCCATGATGTCTTCTCCAGCCCTTCATGTCTTTTTATATGTCCAAAATATCTCAATTTTCTTTTCTATTTGTAGCATCAGTCAGTTTTCTTTGATTTTGAGTTCTTTCTGGATAGATCTATTTGTTCTCTTCTCTGTCCAAGATATACGAAAGACTCTTCTGTAACGCCCGAGTGGTTACCGGGGCCCACATTTGGGGTGTAAAGAATAGAACCACTGTTACCTGCCACACATGTCGTAAGAGGTGACTAAGGAGGTTTGGATGAATTCGGATGCACGTGTCCGCCAGGGATTGCTAACCCGAAACAAATGCGTGCAGAAAACGGATGCATCAGGATGTAAGGCGCATAATATGGTCCAACGATCTCTCACAATGAGGAATGGGATAACGGATTATACGGTCGCCAATCTGCCTTTAAGATATAGCCACGCAGTAAGAATATCAGACCTACCATCACAAGGGTGGCCAAAACTTACTGCGGAAGAGGTCGGCACAAACGGGGAAGCAGAAATCATAGGAATTATATCCTACAGAACTGCCCCCAGTATGCAGACTTGAGAAGAAAGAGGTGGTCCATTTACACTAGCGTCCAAGACAAACTGTATGGCATGGCTGATAATCTGACACAGACGACTGTCTTCATTAGAGAATCGAAATCCCAATCTAGTGAGAACGCAGAAGAAGAAGAATTTAACTAAAGAAACACTTTGCACGGTAAATTGTGATCCATGTCACAGTTTACCTTCACGCATACTCGCATATTCAATGTTAAAGATCACATTACCTGTAAACACTTGATGCTAAAATGTGAGACTGCTGAGAAAAAAACTTGATAGTCAGACCACTAGACATACTCCGAGATACTTAAGATAATCTTGTTTGTATTTCTTCTCGACTGTTCTAACTCTTTTATTGTAATCGTTTCATTATATACAGAGTTGTACCGTGTTATTATATGATACAGAGTTGTACCGTGTTATTATATGATACAGAGTTGTACCGTGTTATTATATGATACAGAGTTGTACCGTGTTATGATACAGAGAGGAGGCCGCATCAGGTGATACCGTAATGGGGGCCGCATAAACAGTGAAATTAAAATCACAATTGAAGGTTATTTTAAAGAAAAAACATTTAAGAGGCGACATTTCGAAGACTTGCTTCATACTGAGAAAATATACCGCTCGGTCCTGATTATATATTCTGAAATATTCTGATTATATACACTGTGAGACAAACCAGGATTGAAGAAACGAAAAGAAAAAGAATGACAATGATGAACATTACTTAGATTTTAGTAGCTTATTCCGGTAAGGGGGAGGGTGGGCGATGTGAGGTCCCGTAAGGTAACAGCGCGTGTATTCGTGTGACTTTCTCTCTGCAGGGAAGGTGGCACATTGAGGTTGCATAACGTGACAGCCGTGTTCTGTGTCTTTCTCTCTACCCCAAACCTAGTCTTATGTATGTCTTTGATCTCTTACCTCAAACCTAGTCGTATGTATGTCTGTGAGTTCTACCTCAAACCTAGTCTTATGCATGTCTGGGAGTTCTACCTCAAACCTAGTCTTATGCATGTCTGTGAGTTCTACCTCAAACCTAGTCTTATGCATGTCTGTGAGTTCTACCTCAAACCTAGTCTTATGCATGTCTGTGAGTTCTACCTCAAACCTAGTCTTATGCATGTCTGGGAGTTCTACCTTAAACCTAGTCTTATGCATGTCTGTGAGTTCTACCTCAAACCTAGTCTTATGCATGTCTTTGATCTCTTACCTCAAACCTAGTCTTCTGTACGTCTTTGATCTCTTACCTCAAACCTAGTCTTATGCATGTCTTTGATCTCTTACCTCAAACCTAGTCTTATGCATGTCTGTGATTCTACCTCAAACCTAGTCTTCTCTCTTGATCTCTACCTCAAACCTAGTCTTACTCCTGAATCTCTTCGATTCTTCCTCAAACCTAGTCTTATGCTCCTTTGATCTTTCCTAGCCTCATGTCTTTTCTTATGTCAATATCTCAAATTTTCCTTTCTATTGTAGCATCAGCTTTTGATTTTAGTTCTTTGATAGTCTATTGTTCTTTCTCTCCAAGATATACGAAGTCTCTTCTTACCTTTACCTCAAACCATTTGGGGTGTATATGATCCACCTCACCTACAGTCTTGTAGCTTTGATCCTTACCAAATGAGTCTTATGCACTTTGATCTCGGACCTCAAACCTGAATCAAATGCTGACTTACCTGAACTCTAGTCTATGAGTCTATTTACCATCGATACCTAGCAATGAGTCTTGATCTCTACTCAAACGTCTATCTGCCGTCTTAATTACCAAACCTAGTCTAGATATCAGTCCTTACATCCTAGGCTCAAACCTGTCTTGGAAGAGTCTTGACACAAGACACAGAATCATAGATTATATCTACTCTTGATCTCACTCAAACTAAAGCAGGTGGATTTTACTTAATCCAAGACAATGTATGCTTGATCTCATAATCTCAAACCTAGACTGACTGTCTTGCATTAGACCAAACCTATCTTGAGCTGTAGGACTTAACCTCAAACCAGAACATCTTTGAGTACAATTTAACCATGTCTAGCATTCTTCTGACCTACCCATATTTATAGTCTTAGATCCTTACCTCAAACCTAGATCTAATGATGTCTGTAAACTTGACAGTCAAACCTATCTAGATATCTTAGATCCTTACATAATCTTGTTGAATTATCTTCTGCTGTTCTCTTATATTTAATCCCATTTCATTATATCATGATTGTCCTTATTAATATATCAGGTTGTACCGTGTTATTATATGTCTATAGATTTACCTGTCTTGATACAGTATTCGCGCATCAGGCGATACCCAGTAGAGCCATATCAGGAATCTAAAATCCATGGTCTTTAAAATTCCAGATTTATAGCACATTTCGAAGCTTCTTCATACTAGAAAATATCCTGTCCTATTATATATTCTAAATATTCTGGTTTATATATTCGTAGACTAACCGTATTCAAGCTATAAATTCAAGAATGCAATATATACATTCTTTTATATTATTCCGGTATGAATTCCGATGTGATCCTACAGTCTATACCTATTCATGTCTTATCCCTTTCCATGTCTAACGGATGCCATTTGATTCATATTCCCAGCGTCTTTTTTCTTCTTCTACCAAACCCTAGGTCTTATGTATTCGTCTTTATACTCTATCCCAAATCTTAGTACATATTCAGTCTTATACCAATTCCCATCTATCAATTCCATGTCTTTCTACCTTAAACTAGTCTTATGCATATTCTGTGTTATACCTCAAATTGTCTATACCTGATTCTGAGTTCTACCTAATCCATTCTTAGCATGTCATTAGTCTACTCACCTATTTCATGTCATGTCTGATTCTACTTCTATCTTATGCATGTCTTGAGTTCTACCTCATCCTAGTCTTATATTCTATTGATTCTTACTCAACCTATTTCATCTTGACCATTCCCAATTTAGTACCTTATGCATGTCTTGATCTCTTATTCCTGTCTTATTACCTATTCCGTCTTCCATACTTCGTCTTAATGTAGGTCTATGACCTATTCCCTAGTCTATTATGTTTTATCTTACCAATTCTAGTATGTCTTTACCTTTCAGCAACCTATTGTATGTACTTGATCTCTACAGGTATACTTATGTTCCTTTGATTCTTAAGACCATATCCTAGGTCTTACCTTCCTCAACAGTCTTCTTACTCATCTTGATCCTTCCTCCAATGTCTTATACCATGTCCATGTCTTTACCCATATCCAGTCTATGCACTATTCTGTCTTATCCATATTCCTAGTCTTATATTGTCTGATCTTACTCAAACATAGTCTTATCATGTCTTGTCTTATACCTATTCATGTCTTTACCATATCCATGTCTAACCTATTCCTGTTTATCTTGATCTCTACGTCAACCTATCTTCATGTTTATCTTGATCTCTCTGTCTATACCTAGTTCCGTCTATCTTGATTCTATACTCTAACCTATCTATGTCTTTACTATGATCTCTACTCTTATACATATTCATGTCTTTCATATTCTTCTTATAACCATCTTATGTAGTCTATTATCTCAGGTCTTACCCTTTTCTTATGCCATTTCCTGTCTTATCTCATACCTAGTCTTAATATTCCTATGTCTTTACATATTCCCAGTCTTATACATATTCTTTGATCTCTATACCAATCCTAGTCTTATGTATCATATTCGATCTTTACCATATTCCCATGTCTTATATATGTCTTCTTAACCAACCTAGCTTACTGATTCCGTTATCCATACTCAAATAGTCTTATGACCATTCCTGGTCTTACTCAATTCTAGTCTTTCATGTCTTGATTCTTACTCATATCCTAGTCTTATATATTCCAGGTCTTGATACTCTTCCCAAAGTCTTACTTTTACAGTCTTTATCCTATTCCCAGCAACCTTTTCTTTATAGTTTCGATTCTTACCCAATAGTCTATTTGTCTTTGATCTTCCCAGGCCTAGTCTTTCCTTGTCTTTACCATACCTAGTCTTATGCCTATTCTTTGATCTTACAGCATATTCCAGTCTTATCTTTCGACTCTATACAAACCTAGTCTATGTATCCTTTATCCTTGCATACCATCTTTCGATGTCTTTATCTATTACCCAAAGCATATCTTATTCATGTCTTATCTACACAATTCCAGTCTATACTTTTTCCCATCTCAACCATTTATGTCTTATACTATTCGTTATACCAAAATTCCCAGTCTGATCATTTGTTTCTTATACACTATTCATGCATGTCTTATTCTTAGGTCAAACCTAGTTCAGGTCTATGTTTGATATTCCCAGGTCATAGTCTTATTCCAGGTTTATCCATTCCCAGGCCTATCTATTCCATGTCTTGATACCTTATTCCAAACATAGTCTTCTGATCATTTGAGTCTTTACCTATCCAGGCTTATATCCTTTCCATGTCTTTGATTTCTGTCTTAACCTATCTTACATGTCTTTATCTCTACTCAACATATTCCAGGTCTTACTATTCCATCTTATACCTAGTCCTGATGTATTCTTGATCCTATATCATATTCCCATGCTGTCTATATTCCTCAATCTATACCTATTCATGTCTTTGATCTTCCCAACATATCTTATTGCTATGTCTTTGACTTTACCCAAACCTATCCATTTAGTCTTACCTTATCTCATATTATACATTATCATGTCTATACATTTCTCCGTCTTAACCTATCTATGCATCTTTCATTCTCCAGTCTAACATATTTTCGTGTCTTTATCTCTATCCTCAATGTCTATATATTCTATTTTCTTACCTATTTGGTCTATACCATTTCCCATGTCTTATACCATATTCCGTCTTATACCATATTCCCAGGTCTTATACCATTTCCCATGTCTTATACCATATTCCCAGTCTTATACTATTCCCGGTCTATCTATTCCCATGTCTTATACCATATTCCCATGTCTTATACCATATTCCCAGGTCTTATACATATTCCCAGGTCTATACATATCCCATGTTTTATACCATATTCCCAGTCTTTACCATATTCCCATGTCTTATACCATATTCCCAGGTCTATACCATATTCCCATGTCTTATACCATATTCCCATCTTATACCATATTCCCATGTTTATACCATATTCCCATTTTCATGTCTATTCCATGTCTTATACCATATTCCCATGTCTATACCATATTATTCTATACTTATCATTCTATTCCATTACTTCACTTCTTACCTATTTTCCATAGATTCTAAACTTTTCCATGTCCTTATACCATATTCCCATTTGATTCTACCACTTTGTCATACCCACTTTCCAAACTTTGTAACACCCCACTTTGACAACATAAACTTTGTAACACCACCCACTTTGCACAACATAAACTTTGTAACGCCCTTCCACATCAACTTTTGCCCTCAACATTAAACAGTTTAACGCCCTCACATTATATACATTTGCTCATTTCCTCAACATATAACAATGCTATTATTTCTTTGACATGAAAAATTGATATATATTTCTCAAATTCATATTATATACATGAAATAGAAAATTGATGAAAAAATGGATAGTGTAAGATGGGCATAAGATGCATTAAAATGCAGAATTCAAATTTTTTATGATTATTCAATCGCAAAATCAAGAAAATGATTTATTTTAAAATATTTATTATTAATTTATTCTTTAAGGAGCCACCGATCCAATCGCCTGAACATCCCCAAATTCTTCTGACCCACTATCGCTTCCCTAGAACGCTTCAGCGCCCACTGGAGGCGGTACCGCCCACTTTGGGAAACGCTGATATAGATGGACTGTAATAACACATATTTTGTATATCCTGAGTTTTGTCTTAGTGCCATAAATGTTAGATCTTCTTTGAAGTTTTGTGAAAATGCTATCAACTACCTTTCCCCTTCCAATTCGTTGTTTAATATTGACCATAATGTTCCCATCTGAAGAAACAGTACTGCCCAAGTAGTCCATCGATTGATTGATAGGAACATCATCATTGCACTTCGTGAGTAACAATGTGCTCCGATCTCTTTCTTACACAGGAAGATTCGCAGCTGCATTTCACGAACTCCTAGTACCGGGAGGGTCCGAAGTAATATTGAAGATAGTGAAGATATTTATTTAGGAATTTTATTTTTAATCTTTTCTAATACATTTTGCCCAGGCTGCGTAGTTGCAATCTGTTACTACTCTAGCTCGGTTTCCTCTATTTGTATGTGTCCTCGCTCTTCAGGCTTATCCCATTACTTTGATTTTATTTATGTTGAGCCTTGGTGAAATCTGTTTTGCTATTTTCTTGATCCTATCAACCTTCTCGAGACATACATGCTAGACTGCAGTTAAAACTGATTACCAATAACAAAAGATTTGATTTGTACATTTTTTCCGTCTCTAGTTGATAAAGACCTTTTGTTCGATACGTCGACTTTCTCTAATGATGTCCTTTGTAAAACTGCCACAAACTTATGCTACTATGAACCAATCTATATTACTTAGCCAATGATCACAAGAAATATGGCGTCGGAAATCTGGAAAGTGAGAATGAAATCAGGCACAAAAATTACACCATTGATTAGCTGCCACAAAAATCGCCTGTTCATACAAGACAAATTGCACTTGATTACATAGACAATCTTCGTGTATTTAAGAAAATGTAAATAACGATTCTTCTAGAATCCAACATGTATAGGGTATTACGGTTTTAAAAGTCAGGTATTGTTGCTTTGTAGATTTAAACAAATGTAATGTTGGGTTGCCATACGTCCTCATTTTTGCGGATATGCTCTCATTTCACGAGTAGATCTTCTCCTTCTTCAAACGCTCCATATCGATCACTTGTTAACCACTCTGTGTGATTTGTGTGATCTGAGCCTAAGAGCGATTGTACGTTGTGTCAGTTATGCGCCTACAAGTAGGCCAGCACATCCAATTTCTGCGATGCTTTTTATTTACTAGGTAGCTTCCCTAGGTCCTACTTTAGTTACCTCTTACGGCATGCCTTGTAGGTCGGAGTGGTACTATTCTTTGCTTCCCTTGAGGGGTTCCGGAACCACACGGGCGCTCCACGTGACAAATGGGTAGGACTTCCAATAGATGGGATTGGACCCTGTCTTATAAACATGATAATGAATCATATTATCTGTCTGTCTGTCTGTCTGTCTGTCTGTTGTCGTGGATGTATGTATCTAGATTACTAATGACAGCTGAAAGAGAGCCACACAGAAAAGTATAATGAGTACAAAGCAAGAGGAAGACCATGCAAAGATGGAGCGACGGCATCAAGAACAGCCTTACGAACATTAATATCAGCTTACAACGTGCCTTAAAACAAGCACACACAAGATCACTCCGTTTCACCCCAACACTTCTATAAAGAAGTAAATGGTGGAAGAGAAGAAGGTGTCTGAAAGACAATGATATTGTTGAAACATTCAATGAAAGAAACGTGTAGGCGAACACAACTAAAACACAGATAAGATGAACATGTGTTATTGAAGACTGACAACCCAGCACAAACACGCAATCAGAATACAACTGTTTAAGTTATTTAAAAATGTAAATTGACATATCCTTCACAGGACTTAGCCATCAACAACAGTAAACGAGTCGTCGATGTTCTAGGCACCATTTCTACGTTCAGTAGTTTGCCCTTGCTTTCCGAAAGGTGAGGTCTATTTTTACCTTTCGTAAAATCCCACGGAAACGAATTTGCTTCCAAATTTGGCGATTGAACAAAAACAGGTATAGGCAGTATTACATAAGTAGTGAAAAATTAATTATAAAATATGAAAATAAACAACACTTAACGTTTCGGTGCTAGACCTTTATCAAGAACAAATATGTACAAATCGCATATTTGCTCAGTATTACCGCAGCCACCCAAACGTTTTCTCAGATCTGATCCGGTCTGACCACCTCAGATTTGTTGATTTTCGTACATCACACTTCCAAACTTGGCCAACGCGGTGTTTGAACCAATTGCGCTTGGGTTTGTGATCAGCTCTACTACCGCTTAATCTACAGACGCTCACGTTTAAGTTATACAGAGCCCAATAAACCACACCATCTTCAGGTTATTCACCGGACACTGTAGACTGCAAACCCATTACCACAAAATGAAAGCTGCTTTTCTTTCTCTTCAGCGATCTCTGGTTATTCGCTTAATTTAATGTGGACCACAAATTGGGCAGGCAGCTTCATGTCTTTCAGGTTTCTCCAAAACTTAGGGTTTTTTGGTCGACTGGGTGTGACCACATTCTGCTTCTCAGCTCACACAGGAGAGGACAGTCTTGTAGGATATCTACCGGTGTCTGTTCCGCCTGTTGACACTGGCAGAGAGCTGGTTGACTTATTCCTAGTCTATGTAAGTGTCTGTTGAGTCTGTAGTGTCCGGTACGTAGGCGAATGTACATGCCAAAATGCCCACTAATCTCGAACTAAACCGATTGCGTAGACCTATAACTCAGCATAACATAGTCTTGCCCCGTCAGTACACAGAGCACATCAACTCGACCAACTAATGTTCTTTTCAAAACATAACCTTTGTTTGTATTAAAAATATTTTCTCCTGTAGTATGCTCTATCAATAGATAACAAACGAACAGATTTTCCGCCATCTACCGAGAATATTGCACAATCACGAATTCCATAGCTCCAACAACAATCCTAGACATCTCCTGAAAATATACACTCGTAAACAGAAAGACGTGGTCTAGATTTGAATCCATGATCTTCGGAACGGTAGGCAACGGCTTATCCACCTAACAACAAAGATCCCCAGATTATTTATATTATTCTGCTTTTAAGATTCATCTGGTTTCTCCATCTCCAAATATCTTTGATCGATCGATTGATTGATTGATTGATTGATTAATTGATAAGATCATCATCATTGAACTTTGATGAGAGTATCCTGTATGCTCCGATTTTTTTCTTATACAGTAAGATCTCTTCCGCAGTGTACGAGCTCGGTCGATAGCACCGATGAGGGTCCCTTGTATATTTCTGAGAATTCTCGGTGAAAATATTTTGTAGTAGTTGTATTTGTAATCTTACTAATGAATATTGCCCAGGCAGCAGCATTACAGCCAACTCTTCTCGATTTTGAACTGCCAAGGGTTAATTTACGTGCTCAACGTTACCTCCGTTTTATCGCCCGTCTCCGATAGGACTAGTAACTCGACCTCACCTATACTGAGAGCAGGGATCTCTGGAAAAACTATCGGTCAGTTACGTAACTAGTAACCAATAATCGAGACTTACTGTCCCGCCCGTGTGGTTCCTGGGCTGGCAAGGGAAGCAAAGAATAGTACCACTGCGACCTTCAAGGCATGTCGTAAGAGGCGGCTATGTAGGACCTAGGAAATCTACATTAGTAAATAAAAATAATCGCAGAAATCAGATGTGCTGGCCTACTTGTAGGTGCATAACTGGCAATACGTACGATCGCTCTTAGGCTCAGATCACATAAAAATCACACAGAGTGGTTAACAAGTGCTCGATATGAAGCATTCGAAGAATTGGTTTTTATTTGCTTTTGTTGGAAACGTTACTGTGTGTTGTCATTATTTTTGTATTTTGTCAAACTACAGTACTTTGTTATTATGTGTTTCCAGCATTTGAAGAAGAAGAAGAAGCAGAAGAAGACTTACTATCGGCTGGATGAACACTGTCGTGTAGCAGTAGATTACGTTCTAAAGTTACAGTTTATTGCATATCCTTTACAAGACTTAACGAATCAACCCCAGCTTTTTTAACGCTGTTTGTGATTTTTCTAGGCATTATCACGTTCAGTAGTTTGACATTGCTTTCTGAATTGGTGGTGCCATCGTCCTTTGTAAAATCCACGCGAAACAACTTGCAACCAAGTTGTCCGCAGCGTGATTTGAACTCAGAACTTCGGGGTTAACAGACAGAGTCACTATCCCCTAAACCACATACGCTACCAGATGACGTTCTACGCAACGATAAAAACAATATCAAGCATGATAGGGTTAATCTGGTCCTGGTCTCTTAAGTAGTTACAACTGCCCTAGTTTTCTTCTTACCTGGTTTTAGATTGCGCTGGCACTGACTTAGTTATATAACAATCTAACGGACCGTTATCACGTGGACACATTTGTTATTTCTGTCTGCACAGGAGGTCAGCATTTCTCTCACGTAAGCTTCGTATCTTAACACTTGCTGGTGGATTAACTGTTACGATTCAGATTTAACAAGAAATTCAACCTAGCGCGGCCATCAGATCAACTAGGTAAGTTACAAAACAATAAGTTGTGTTCTTTTTGTGGTGATTTTATGAATACATTTACACAATTAAGTATGATATTAGAAAGTAGATGTCATTTTGTGGTGACAGAGAGCTGGGTTTACAGATGTACGGGCGAATTTTCATCCCTCTTACAATTGATTCGTCAGAAACTCGGCTAAAATTTTGCATTTTCATCCCTCTTACTATTGATTCTTCAGTAACTCGGCTAAAATTTGTCATTTTCATCCCTCTTACTATTGATTCTTCAGTAACTCGGCTAAAATTTGGCATTTTCATCCCTCTTACTATTGATTCTTCAGTAACTCGGCTAAAATTTGGCATTTTAATTTTACCAATTGGGGAAGGTTCTTTCTATTCGAACGCTCAATATCGGTCAGTTTTGAAACCACTGTTTGTGATTTGTATGTAATCTGAGCATAAGAGCGATTGTACGTTGTGCCAGTTATGCGCCTACATATAGACCAACACATCCGATTTCTGCGAAGCTTTTTTTAAAACTAGGGTAGCTTTACTTCTTCTTTCCTGTGCCCCTTACCTTGATCGCCTCTTACGACAGGTCCTGTAGGTAGCAGTGTTACTATTCTTTGCTTCCTTTGCGGGCCCCGGCACCACACGGGTGAATGATTGATCGATCAGAAAAACTGTTACGGTATTAAAGTCTCACTCCAACTAGTAATCGAAATTGGATGCGAAGATCAACTTGAAATCTCCGCAAGTAGTTCATTCTTATTTTTTGTTGTTTTGTTTTTGGTTTGCCTACGCATTCTAATATAACTTCTAAAAAAACGACTCCTTCTTTAGGTTGTTTCCCTCCGCATTTGTTTAACCTCCGGAGACATATTGCAATATAACTCGCCCATGTGGTTCTGGGGCCCTCAAGGGAAGCAAAGAATAGTACCACTGCAATCTACAAGACATGTCGTAAGAGGCGACTGATGTAGGACCTAGGGAAGTAAATAAAACGCATCACAGAAATCGTATGTACTGGCCTACCTGTAGGCGCACAACTGACACAACGTACAATCGCTGTTAGTTTCAGATCACATACAAATCACACAGAGTGGTTAACAAGTGCTCGATATGGAGCGTTTGAAGAAGATGAATATATACTGAATTAGCCAGTATACTGGCTGTTATAAATATTAAAATACACCACGAGCCTATATATCAGCTCGGATGAACGAAAGAGTTAATGAGGCTATAATTTCCTACATAACAAACAAGTGATCGAACTTTGACATCACTGTATAAGAAGCAAGCGAACTAACCACTATTCAAGCGTGGTTCTCTTATACAATGATACACGGGCGGAAAAGATTAGAAAATCCAGATTTGATTTAAGATTCTCAGCGGTAACACTAGCTACACGATTTTAGCTTGATGATCGATATGTTACAAACCAATATCAATAACCCATACCTGCTTCTAATGATAGAATGTTGATAACTGAATTGTGTGGTGAACGAAAACATTATTGGAATAGCAGCAATTGTTCCCTGCAAATAAGTTTCGAGTTAGATATGAGAAAAATAGTTGCTGGAAAACAGTTAGTAGTCGTTAGATCGGGAGTCTTTGTTCTTGAGTGGTTAAGCTTTCGTCTCGCGTTCTGAAGGTCGTGAGTTCGAATCAGGACAGCTTCTTCGTCATCTTCTTCAAACGCTCCATATCGACCACTTGTTAACCACTTTTGTGATGTGTATGTGATCTGAGCCTAATAGCGATTGTACGTTGTGCCAGTTATGCGCCTACAAGTAGGCCAGCACATCCGATTTCTGCGACGCTTTAATTTACAAGGGTAGCTTCTCTAGGCTCCTACATCAGTCGCCTCGTACGACGTGACTTGTAGGTCGCAGTGGTACTATTCTTTGCTTCCCTTGCGGGCCCCGGCAACACATGGGTGAAGAAAGGAATCAACGACCTGTGCCCATGTGGCATGGGAAATATGACAACAGAGCATATCCTACAGATTGATTGATTGATTGATTGATTGATAGGACCATCATCATTGGACTTCGGCTAATAACAATGCGTGCTAAGATCTCTTTCTTTCACATGAAGATCACAGCGGCAGTGCACGAACTCTGTAACACCGACGAGGTCCCCATATCCTATAGAACTGCGACCAGTATGCAGAATTAAGAAGAAAGAGGTGGCCACTTACACCAGCGTCCAAGACAAACTGTATGGCGTGGCTGACAATCTGGGGCAGACGGCTGCCTTTATTAGAGAATCCGAAATCGTAAACCAATGAGAATGCAGAAGAAGAAGGAAATGATTTTACATTTATTTTGTTTTTATTGACATATTTTTATCTTAGGGTCATTAGGGATTTATTGTCTGATGTTACATATTATGTCTGTCGTAAAAGAAGTCTGAATTTCATCACTTCTGTTGTATCATTTGCTCGATAAAGATCTTTAGGTCGAAACGTGGTTGTATATTGTTCTTTTTTTTTTTTTAAACTTTGTAAAACTGTAGTGTCTGTGGCCTAGGGATAGGGACTCGGTCTATTAACCCCGACGTTCTGAGTTCGAATCACGCTGCGGACAGTTTGGTTGCAAAATGGTTTCGCGTGGATTTTTACAAAAGGACGATGGCACCACCCGTTCAGAAAGCAATGGCAAACTACTGAACGTAATAATGAATAGAAAAAAATCCCAAACAGCGTTAAAAATGCTGGGGTTGATTCACAAAGTCCTGTAAAGGATATGCAATTAACTTTCAAACTACAGTAATTTATTTTTACATGTTTCGCGGATGTTGTAGTTGGATGATAGTGTAGTGATGGTAACTGAGGATGTTGTAGTTGGATGATAGTGTAGTGATGGTAACTGAGGATGTTGTAGTTGGATGATAGTGTAGTGATGGTAACTGAGGATGTTGTAGTTGGATGATAGTGTAGTGATGGTAACTGAGGCTGTTGTAGATGAAGTTGTTGTAGCGGAAGTTGATGCACTGTTGAACCACTTCACCCTTCTGAGCCTTGATGAACCTTGGCATTTCAAAATTGAGAATGCAGGCTGGAAAGTTGATGCCGAACAAAAGTCTTTAGAAAGATGAAGAAATTAAAAATTCCTACGAAATGTTTTTACAATTTTCTAAACTACATCACGGACCATCGTCAGTGCTACGGAGTTTGTGCACTGTCGTTGAGATCTTCCTGTGCAAGAAAGAGGTTTGGAGAATATATGGTTACTCACCGAAGTGTAATGCTGATGGTCCTATCAATCAATCAATCAGTCTATCAATCAGTATCAACATCAATCAATCTCGTCAAACAATCAATCAGGGGAATCAATATCAACCAATCAGTCAATCAATCAACCAATAAGTCAATCATCAAAAATCAATCAGTCAACAATCAACAATAATCAATCAAGTCAAACAATCAATCAGTAATCAATCAATCAGTCAATCAATCAACCAAGAAGTCAAGAAGTCAAACAATCAATCAGTCAATAACAGTAAAAATCAATCAAATTCAATAAACATCAATCAGTCAACAATCAATCAGTCAACAATCAACTAATCAACAATCAATCAATCAATAACCAAATCAATCAGTCAAACAATCAATCATAATCAATCACTCAATCAGTCAAACAATCAATCAATCAATCCAATCAGTCAAACAATCAATCAGTCACATCAAGTCAACATCAATCAGTCAAAAAATCGATCAGTAATCAATCAGTCAAATAATCAATCAGTCTCAATCAGTCAACAATACAATCAATCAGTCAAACAATCATTCAAACAATAATCAATCAATCACTCAATCAAAGTCAATCAATCAAAGTAATTCAATGCAGCCATAATCAGTCCAATCAATAGTAATAATGTCAAATAATTAATCAATAAAGCATCAATCAGTCAAACTACACGTCAATCAATCATCACAACAGTAATCAATCCAGTCAGGAGCCGATATACTTCCCATGATATTTTCATGATATTTCTAAACTGACGTCAGCACTACAGCAAAGTGCTCTCTTCCAACAGATTGAAAGTACATACTAAGGGTTCCCGTGGCTCGCTGATTAAACACACTCCTCACTCTGCCCCCAGGCATCCAGTTCTACTTGTGCAACGGGTAGCAACTCCAAACTGCTTAAACCACTGAATCGATTCAACATCTATTTTAGTGTCCTCGTCCAACAGGCAGTCGCGAAGTTTTTTCTTGATCTATAAATAAATGTTTTTTACTTTGATTGTATTCAATTGCAGTGGCGGCTCGTTATCATTTTTGTTGGTGGGGCCAGACAAAAATGTTTGGAAAAATCATGGTTTGGGATTAGGTTATATTTTAGTATTTACTATTATTTGTCTATCCTCTCTTTACTAGAAACACACATTATTTTTGAGGGGTCCGGCCCACTAGCCCTTAATAACGAGCCGTCACTGTTCAATTATTTGTTCGCAGATATATCATAGTCTAAATATTACGTCTGTAGAAAATTAAAAAAATTATAAATTCCTACAAAAATGGTTGGTGGAAGAAGGGCATATTCCCAACTGTTATAATTACGAGAAAAAAGTATTTTTCCAAAGTGAAATCAGTGTCGTTTTTTGCCATTTGTATTTTAATATTTTCCCCATTTCAATAACTATTGTTTCGTAATTGAATATAGTTGACTTTTCAATTAAAATGGAAAAGAGGTTAAAAATAGGAGGGGCACATATTCATTTTAAGTAATAGAGCTCATATCTCGCATTATCAGGCTACGCCACTGGTTATCTCCTGGTTCGTCTTTCTGGAATCATGTCGTTCATTATTTCTCTCTCTCACTCTCGAAGATGAAATAGTTTGGCCAAATTAAACGCCACAGCGGTCTGGAGAGAAAGGTGAATGGACGGCATAGGGTGCCTAGGAACACTGGTGCAGGGGACGACCAAGACAAAGGTGACAGCAGGACATCAAAGGAATCGTAACATGGTGCAAGAGGCGAGAACTTGCAAGAGACGAGCTTTTCAGGCGGGCTGTATGAATACGACGTTCGAAAGGATACTACTACTTGACTTGAGCGTACTTTTCATAGCACTGATGACATAAATATGCTATATACACTGACATGACAAGAGGACTGTGTACAAGTACAGTTGATAAGCATGAATATTGATGATTTATGAGTTGACAAGATTTGTGTACTGGTAACATGAGGAAGCTAATATGCATTTATGGGATGATTAAAAGAAAGATTCTTGTGTAGTACATGATGAAATGTCATATGGTAAGTCCAAATGAATATGAATGTGTCATATGGTAAGTCCAAAATGAAATGTGTCATATGGTAAGTCCAAAATGAAATGTGTCATATGGTAAGTCCAAAATGTAGGGTATTGGTGTCATAATAATAATAATAATAATTCCTATCGTACCGTTATACGTTACATAGTGTATGCAAGCAATTTTTCCATACCACTCTATCCTGGGAACTGAGACCGATATTTCTTTCCTCTTTCAGCAAAGTTCGTTTCAGGGTCTCCGTATTTCGTCCTCTCTTTCTTGAACCCTCTGCATTCCACTTCAATGCCTACTTTGATATTCTTTGATCATTTTTTTCTCAAGATTTGTCTCATACTTTAAAGAATTCATTTTGTGAACATTAGTTTTGATAAGAAAAATTATATAAAGATGTAGGTTAGAAAATTATATATATATTTAGGTTGGAAAATTATATATATATTTATGATGTAGGTTTTTTTGGTCATGAAAATTTATATATATTTAGTTGATGAAAATTTATATTATGTCGAAAATTAAATATATAGAAGGTATACAATAGGGGTCATTGAGAGAATTTTTGAGGTATTATTGATGAGAGGCACGAGATTATGTGTTAAGTAAACGATAAAGAAACGGTTTTATACAATGATATATTGTAGATTAGGGTGTTAGGTATGTATTGTATATTAGGGATTATAGTGTTAGATGTTGGATATATTAGGAGATAGAGTGTCAGATGTTGGGTTTTATTAGGATTATGGTGTTAGGTATGTGGAGTATATTAGGGATTTGGTTGTATGGTGGAGTATATTAGGATTATGGTTTAGTATGGGGAGTATATTAGGGATATGGTGTTACGTATGTGGTATATTAGGGAAAGTGTTAGATGTGTGGTTATATTATAGATTATGGTGTTAGGTGTGTGTTGTATATTAGAGATTTTGGTGTGAGATCTGTGTTTTTGTTTAGCTAACGGCAAGCGATGAGTCTCTGTTGCTAAGTGGTTAAGTCGTCTGTTTTTGTTTAGCTAACGGCAAGCGATGAGTCTCTGTTGCTAAGTGGTTAACCCTGTCTACGTTTTTGTTTAGCTAACGGCAAGCGATGAGTCTCTGTTGCTAAGTAGTTAAGCCGTCTGTGTTTTGTTTAGCTAACGGCAAGCGATGTAGTCTCTGTTGCTAAGTATTACGCCGTCTGTGTTTTGTTTATGCTAACGGCAATCGATGAGTCTCTGTTGCTAAGCTAAGAATTCCATTGTGCTTGTTTTGTTTATCTAACGATGCAGCGATGAATTATATATATATTAGTTACGACATTGTATTTTTTTTATCTAACGGCAAGCGATGAGTATTGTTGCTAGAGAGCCGTCTGTGATTATGTTTAAAAAAAACGCAAACGATGAGTCTTTTACTGGTAAGTAGTTACGGTTGGTATTTTGTTTAGTAAGGCATTATAGTGTTATGTTGCGTAATTAGATTACGCTGTCTGTGTTTTTGTTTACTAACGGTAAAAGGAAGAGTCTCTGTTGGGTTATAAGTTAGTTAGGTCTGTGTTTTAGATTTGGCTTAACGGTGCGAGTATGAGTTCTGTTTGCTAAGTATTAGCGAAGGTTGTAGATTTGTTATATTAAGTATAGTGAGAGTTCTGTTGCTATATTAGATTCGCTGTCTGTGTTTTGTTTATCTAACGGCAAGCGATGAGTCTCTGTTGCTAAGTGTTAACGTCGTCTGTGTTTTTGTTTATCTAACGGCAAGCGATGAGTCTCTGTTGCTAAGGTAGTTAAGTGGTTAGTGTTGTTTAGGCTGTGGTTAAGCCGTCTACGCTTCGTTCCAAAGGTCGCGGGTTCAAATCCTGACTGCGTCGTTCGGTTCACATATGCATTTTTTCAGAAATCACTATAATTGTTGCCGGGGCTACGGAGTTCATGCTTTGTGCAATATTCTCAATAGGTGGCGTGCCGTTTCTGTGGAGAGGTACCGAGCCATATGTTGTAAAACTTGGTTCAATGGAGTTAGTTTCTCGACTTTAAATGTTAGAAAAAAGCTTTGAAAGTTGAAAATGTATTACATTAGTCTAGAAATCAGTTGAAATTTAAATTGTTGCATATCCTTTTACAGGACATAGTTATCAACAACAGTAAACGAGTCGTTGATTTTTCTAGGCACCACTTATACGTTCAGTAGTTTCTAGAAATCAGTTACCCGAGTAAAATTCATTAAAACATTTTTTTTAAATCCATCAATATTTTCACCATCATAAAAATAATTCCATCAGAGATCGTCGCCAAAGCTACGCAGTTCGTGCTTTGCAGTGAGATCATCACATATAAGAAAGAGTTTTAATTTAAAAAACGGTTATTACATGAAGTGCACTGATGATGGTTTCTTAATCAATGGCTCGCACACGGAAATCTGATCACTTAATTTGATATTAATTATTTGATATATTCTTCCAGAGATCCCTGATCTCAGTGTAGGTGAGATCGAGTTCTTAGTCCTATCGGAGACGGACGATTAAACGTAGGTCTCGTGTTCAAGTTGAGCACGTAAAAGAACCATGATAGTTCAAAATCGAGAAGAGCAGGCTGGAAAGCCGCTGCCCGGGCAAAATTCATTAGAAAGAATATTTTTCTTTAATTCCTACAAAATATTTTCACCATCTTCAAAATTACATCGGGGACCCTCAGCGGTGCTACGGGGTTCGTGCACTGCCATCGAGATCTTGTGTACCAGTATTTTCTGAAAGGAGGTTGCTTATAACAGTGATACCCAGCCTTTATACAGTGATACCTAGCCTCGTTCCAAGCTGGTACACCAAACGAACAACACTCCTAATACCTGCTTCAACAAAACGAACACACCTAATAGTATCTCCACTCACATGAATCAATACACTCTAATTACCAACAACACAAAAGAACTAACGCCAACGTCACGAATTCAAGAACATAATTTTCAAAACATCTATTTAAATTTACATAATCATTATTCATAAACCAAATGCAACATAATACAATAATAATGAATCACATCTCACACAAATCAAACTTATTGAAAATAGTCCAAATTTTACAGTTAATCATATTACCTTAAGCTAAATCCACTGGTCCGTATTCCTTGTCCTTTGTAGCAGAGGAACCTCACAACGACAAATACCAGACTTGAAAGATATCATACATCACCCAGATTGCAACCACAGTAGTAATGACGTTGTCAATCAACAGACAGTGACTCACGACGATTCTTCCAGTATTGTAAACTATAATACCTCACACAAATGTAAACGTCGTACCAACTACGTTGCATAATCAAAAAAGCGACTCACAACGATTCTCAGTATTGTAAAATATAAATACATCAACAGATGCAACCACGTACCAGTACCTTGTCAAATCACAGACAGTGACCCCACGACGATTTTCCAGTATTAAAATATGATACATCACACAGATGCAAACACAGTACAACTACGTTGTCAAATCAAGAGACAAGGACTCACGACGTTTTTCCAGTATTGTAAAATATAATACCTCACACAGATGCAAACGCCGTACCAACTACGTTGTCAAATCAAGAGACAAGGACTCACGACGATTTTTCAGGCATGTAGAATATAATATCACCTAGATTTCTCGAAGAATATGATACATCACACAGATGCAAACACAGTCCCCACTCGTGCTACCGTCCCGGACTCTATCTACTCTCTGACTGTTCGCTCAAAAATATCCAATACCCTGAGTTCGTTCACCTATCTTCGTGACAACTCATGAGCTGTCAACAACTGTCATCACAACAAAATAGACACAAGGGGAATAAAGCAAAAGGGGAACAAACAACTACAATATAAGCAAGAATTTATCCCACCTTATCCCACAGGAACAGTAATTTACACTTGATCTGCGAGAAAGAGATCGGAGCACACATTGTTATTCACCGAGTGTAATGATGATGTTCCTATCAATCAATCAATCTATCAGTAAAAGAACAATGTAGAAGATATCTCTTAGACCCCATGCATATCGAGCTGTAGTAGCCAATGGCCGACATTTTTTTTGTTTTGATGTCCACTATTCCTTAGAATATCATGGACAGAGAAAAGAACAAATGCTTCTGTTCTGCAACAGTTTGATATTAAAGAAGTTGGTCATTAAAGAACGTAATATCAAGGGAAATTAAATATGTCGGACAAATCAAACGACATGAGTGTCTGGAGAAGATAATTTTGGAGATAAAGATGCCTGGAAGAAGAATGAGAGGAAGACCTAAAATACGATGGGTTGAAGATGTCATTGACGATCTGAGGATGACTACTGCTGACGCCGGTCATCTTGCACAGAATAGAGAAATTTTTCAGGAGTGCTGTTATGGAGCCAAATTCTGGAATAGACAAGCCACTTGATGATGTTAATGATTCACTTTGTGTACTGCTTCTATTAACAGTTTTTCAATCAATTTATTCTCCGTGTGATACTGGAACTGGCAAGTGGAGCAAAGAATAGTACCACTGTGGCATACAAGGCATGTCGTAAGAGGCACATGAGGTAGGGGCCTATGGAAACTATCCTAGTAAATAAAAAGCCTCACTAAAATCGGATGTGCTGGCCTA
The DNA here is from genome assembly GCA_020796225.1 of Arion vulgaris. Classification (NCBI taxonomy): domain Eukaryota; kingdom Metazoa; phylum Mollusca; class Gastropoda; order Stylommatophora; family Arionidae; genus Arion; species Arion vulgaris. The sequence continues at coordinate 66,936,116 of CM036755.1, read as the reverse complement.
CTTGTAAGCGCATAACTGGCACACGTACAATCACTCTTAGGCTCTGATCACATACAAATCATAAAGAGTAGTTAACAAGTGGTCGATATGGAGCGGTCGAAGAAGAAGAAATCATTGTTAAAGATGAATTACCCAAAAAGTTCTCCATCAACACTCACTGCCACCACATATTAACTGTATGATTTATGTAGAAAAATATACTTCTCTGTGTCTCTTTATGTATGCTTGTTTTAAGAAGTATGTAATATTAGAACTTCAAATCACCCGAGTGGTTACCGGGCACAAATTTGGGGTGTAAAGAATAGAACCACTGTTACCTGCCACGCATGTCGTAAGAGGCGCCTAAGGAGGTTTGACTAAAATCGGATGCACATGTCCTAAACATGTAGAAGTCTATGCGTTTAGGGGCCTACAAACCAATGTGCAACGTATACACGTTCTTGGTAAAGATCAAATATATCACAAAGAGTGATTAAAATTTGTCGTAAAGAACGAACGCAAAGAAGAAAAAGAAGAACTTCAAATTGAAGTGTTTATATCCCGGTTAGTTCACAATAACATATAGACCTTTTAGTACCCAGAGTGAAGTACCGTAGTTCAAAACCTCATTTATCTAGTGTCAACAAAAGAAAGATTGATCCTGCATCCTGTTCTGAGTGAGATTACATTAAAAACATCTTCTATATTTTTCATTTGTCGTCCCACTATTCCCGGTTTGTTGCCCAGTGTTGTGGGGTTTCTGTTTTATCTTGCGCCGCTCTAGTGGCTTGTCTTGTAGTTATTTTTGCTTTTTCTACTGTTTTATTACTACTTCCGCCCGCTTCGTCAAAGTGGGTTTGATTTTGACGCCGGTATTATTGCATTTTTTTCTTTAATTTCTCCCATAATTGCAAAACAATGAAGTATGTACAAACACATTTTCTACCGGTTTGCTAAATCTAACATAGATTCATCCTTGTATGAACATTTGATGCTATAGAACCACACTAATTACACATTCTAATACACTTTTGAAGAAAACAAATCCTGTTTTTGTTGTTTTTTCCCGATCCAAAAGCACTTGAGCTTTCAGTTCTTTGGCTCGGTGCCATGGACATCGTAACCCTTTGGTTCGGTGTCACGAACACTGTAAATCTGGAGAACCTGTGGCTTTTCTACTTACCGACGGAATTGACCCCGCACTCACAGGGAGCTTGTCGCCCGTTGTCCACCGCTATACGAAAACGCTGGGCAGACGGGCAATCCTGTTCACTACACCATATTATTGCTTCACAAAACAACATCAACCAGGATATATTGTATAGTTGTGTGTTATAGCAACAAGCATTCAAACTTGAATTGTAAATTGTGTATTAAAGTTTTCAACTAAACGGGAAATAGTTTTTCTTATTTTCTGTAACTGTGATTCGCTTTCCAGAGTCGGAATTCGCTTCCTAGAGTCAGGATACACTTCCTAGAGTCAGGATACGCTTCACAGAGTCAGGATACACTTCCCAGAGAGTCAGGATACGCTTCCTAGAGTCAGGATACACTTCCCATAGTCAGGATACGCTTCCCAGAGTCAGGATACGCTTCCCAGAGTCAGGATACACTTCCCAGAGTCAGGATACTTCCCAGAGTCAGGATACGCTTCCCAGAGTCGGGGATACACTTCACAGAGTCAGGATACGCTTCCCAGAGTCAGGATACGCTTCCCAGAGTCAGGATACACTTCCCAGAGTTGAGATACGCTTCCCAGAGTCAGGATACACTTCCAGAGTCGGAATACGCTTCCCAGAGTCAGGATACACTTCCCAGAGTCGAGATACGCTTCCCAGAGTCAGGATACACTTCCCAGAGTCAGGATACGCTTCCCAGAGTCAGGATACGCTTCCCAGAGTCGAGATACGCTTCCCAGAGTCAGGATACGCTTCCCAGAGTCAGGATACACTTCCCAGAGTCAGGATACGCTTCCGAGAGTCGAGATACGCTTCCCAGAGTCGAGATACGCTTCCCAGAGTCAGGATACGCTTCCCAGAGTCCAGATACGCTTCCCAGAGTCGAGATACGCTTCCCATAGTCGAGATACGCTTCCCAGAGTCGGGATACGCTTCCCAGAGTCGGGATATGCTTCACAGAGTCGAGATACGCTTCCCAGAGTCGGAATAAGAAGAAACTTATAGAACATAAAAAATGGTTTAAAAGCAGAAGGATTGACGTCATTGCACCGGGTTTTACCCCATATGGCTCGGTCCCTCTCCGCAGAAATGGCATGCCACCTACCGAGAGTTTTGCACAAAGCACGAACTCCTTAGCTCAGGTAACAATCCTAGGGGTCTCTGGAAAAAACTGCACTCGTGAACAGAAGGCCGCTGTCCGGATTCGAACCCACGACCTTCGACTTTTGCTACAGAGACCCCCACTTCTAGAACATGCTTTTGTGTGCACTTTGTACCTGGTGTCTTTCACTGTCTGTTATTTCAATGGTCCAACTTTTACGTGGACCACTTTTGACCTTGTATCCACTGTATCGTAGAAATGCTCTTCAGTACTGATGCTGTAAGCATATTTTTTCTAATGTCTTAATTTCTAAACCAGTCTCTTCTTGATACTCCCAGCATTCTGCTTAGACACTTCATCTCTGTCATGATTAGTTTTCTTCCAGCGTTCCATAATAATTAAATAGTTATTGGTGGTTAAAATATAACAGTAATTGTAAGCGGGTCTAAAATGAGTAACATTTCACATTTCCAATCCAAGTATGTGTAATTTTCTTCAATTCGTAGGTAAGATAACGGCATCTTCTCCAAATTGTTTATTATGTAGGGATTAACGTCTTTTTCAGCTGAGGAACACTCTTTCAACATTAAGAGCCTGTCTTTTTTTTTATATCAAAGCGTGTAGGCCAACAAACATAACATGAGAGAATTAACCCCTCCCGTCCGAATATCTCGATGGCTGCACGAGGGTGCGAACTGAGTACCTTTGGTACTAGAGGTCTAATCACTACACCACAGATACCCAATATTAAGTCCCGCTGCTGTATGAAATGATTTCCCTTGAAATATTCAGACATAAGAGAACTCTCCAACAAGTATGAACTCACTGTTGTATCGACTGTTGACATACCATTCTTTGAATAAATCACAGAAGTGAAGTGTACACTTGTCTGGATCGTTCCGATGCAAAAAAATCTTAAAGCAACCGAAGTGATCCGTCAGGACCTTGTTGACATAAAATGTTTATGTAAGATGGGGTTACAGGCAAGCCCTGTATAAATATTGCCAAGTCTAATGACTCCTAAACGTCGACCTCTCTCTAACTCTTACAACGTAGTTCCAGGATCATTACTGTAGCAACACCGTTTTGTTTTGTTGCCAGCAATGTCACCGGTTACCATTCAGTTTTGTCTCTAAGATATTTTGACAACGTCAGAACACATGCGCAATTGAAGCTTTTAGTTAGGAAGTAAGTAGATGAAACCATGGGTGACAGACAAAATTTCTTACCCAGTTTATTTGTACACGGTAAACCTTTTGTGGAGGTCTGTGGCATAGTGGTAGTGAGCTCGATCACAACCCAAGAGTACCTTGTTCAAACTTCGCGTCGTGCAATTTTCAAGTAAATTTGTTCCCTTGAATTTAACAAAAATTAAAAATCGGGTTATATCCTTTATAGAACGCAGCCATCAACCACATTAAACGAGTCGTTGATTTTCTAGGCACCACTTATAAGTTCAGTAGTTTGCCATTGCTTTCTGAATGGTGAGGTCTATTTCTAGCTTTCGTAAAAATCCCACGGAAACGAATTTGCTTTCAATCTTGCTCACCGCGGGGTTTGAACCAGGTACTCTTGGGTTGTGATCAAGCTCACTACCGCGAAGCCACAGACGCCCACTTACTATAAATAACAAAAATGGTCATATATATACACACATACACATACATATATATTTACATATACCCGAGAGTGACAGTTTTGTGATCATGAAGTTATAAAACAGCTTTCGGCTGGGGAAAACCTGACGTCTTTATGATACATCTGATTGTCTCTTCTCCCTCTCTTCCTCCGTCTCCTTCTACCGTGACAAACCGTTAAGCTAACAACTTATCACGTACTGCCAGTTATGTTCAAACTGTTGTCATTACTGCTGCGACAAGTCCAGCACGTTCACTCTTTCCCACGACCTGTCGATCTGTTGTATCCGTCACCACTCACTCATTGTACTTTCTGAATAAATTAATCGCCTTGTGCTTCTAGATTCAGTGCCAGAAACGCTTAGGTATTCCAGTATAGCATAACCTTTGTGATACTTTGTGCTTACGTGTGTGAGTGTCGGTCTGTTTGTGAGTGTGATGATCAAGTAGTAGCTTGTTCCTCGCGGAACGTCACTTTCACCACAGCCCGCATGAAAAGCTCTCTGTCTCTTGCAAATTCTCCTGCCTCTTCCAACGTCATGTTCAAGGTTTCTTTGATGTCCTGCTGATATCTTCGTCTTGGTCGCCCCTGCTTCGTTTTCCAGAACCATGCCTTCCATTACCTTTCTCTCCAGACCAATATGGCGTTTAATGTAGGGCCCAAAAAATTTCATCTTCCAGGACATGATGTTATTAATGAGCCAATGCTCCTTGATATTCAGGTCTTGTAGGATGTCTTTGTTTTCTTCTCTGTCCAGGATATTCTAAGAACTTTTTTACAGCACCTTGTTTCAAAAGCTTCAATTTTTTTTTAAAGTTTATGTTATGGTCCACGTGTGTGATGGATTTACAAGAAATACCTATCTCCCAAATTATCGTCTTTATTTTTATTTCTCCATTATCTTTGATTGTAGGATCATTTTTATGATGTATCTCATTGAATGAGAACTGTAGTAGTGTAGCTGTTAGTGAACACGTTTCTTAGAATAGTGGTCCAGATTTAATTCCATTAGTGGTCGCAGAATATTTGTCCAGCAGTAACGGCTCTCATATTGATCTAACTCAATTTGGTACCAGGAAAAGTACTGAGAAGTAAGGCAGCCGGCGTGATTGTTGACTACATCACCCATCCTGTGCCGACGTTCAATTAAAAGTTTAGGCCTAACACCATATTATCCAATATACCTCGAAGTATGAAAATGTGTCCCTTTTTGCCTTGACTTATTTCCTTGAAATTATAACTTGAAATCAAAGAAAACTGACTGATGCTACAAATAAGAAAGAGAAAATTGAGATATTTTGGATATATAAAAAGACATGAAGGGCTGGGGAAGACCATCATGGTAGGAGGCATACCGGCAAAGAGAAGAAGAGGAAGACCACGGAGAAGATGGATTCAGGATGGAACTGATGTTTTGAACATGACGGCTGCAGATGCAGGACTTCTGCCCTGTGAGAGAGAGAAATTCCTGAAGACTGTTAGGGTGATAAAGTTCTCCTCATGACAAGCTATTTGATGATGATGATCTGTTTGAAAAGGGAAGACAGAACTCGTCAGCAGGGGACTGCAACTTTCTAGAGAACAAACTCACAAAAAAGATGTCCTCAGAAACAGAATGTGCCAACCAGTGGCGGCTCGTCATTAAGGGCCAGAGGGCCGGGCCCCACCAAAAATAATGTGTAACGTGTATTTATTATGTAATGGACTAAATATAACCTAAGCCAAGTTCATGATTTTCCTGAAAATGTGTGTCTGGCCCCACGAACAAAAACGATCACGAACCGCCACTGGTGCCAACCATTATTCGTGGGGAGGAATCGACACATACGAATGACTCAATGGCCATCTCCTTGAAAAGAGTTATATAGTTTTAAATACACTTACACCTCTGAAGTCGGAGAAGGCTCACCTGAATGACGAGGGACACTGATGATAGGAAAGCAAGCCTTCACGCAAAAATCAGCCAGAAGCATCATGCTGGACGCACTGACTACTTCTGAATTCGATAGAGGGCAACGAAGAAAAGAATAAGAATACACTAACAAACGACGGAAATGTCATGAAGAAGATAACTAGAAGAATGAAGATAATCATTAGAAATTACAAGAACTACAAAACCTATGGAAGGGAACTGATATAAATGATACGCTCGCCTGCCCAGCGTGTTCGTAGCGCGTTGGACGATGGGTGACAAGCCCCCTTTGAGTGCAGTTCAATTCCCCGGACTGGCAGAAAAGCCACAGGTTCTCCAGATTTACTGTGTTCGTGGCACCGAACCGAAGGGTTACGATGTACATGACACGTCATCAATTTTGTAACCAACATCTTTTTGTACATGCTTCTGGGTCGAAATATTTTTTTAAAAACAATAATTGATGCAAAGGAGAATGGAATACAACCAACCACCAATAACAAAATACAACAAAACAGATCAGGTACTAAAGCGAAGGGAAGACCAAGAAAGAGATGGATAGACAATATCAAGACCACACTAAATAAACAATCGATACTCAGGGCGCAGAGCACGAGGCAGGCCAAGAACACGATGGATAGATAACATTCAGAGTCCCTGCGAAAGCATAGACTGACAACGTGAAGCGCAACACATCTGGCACAAGATAGGAACTAACTCTCCCCACGACGCTTCACGGCAAATATGGTAAAGATAAGATAAGATAAGACTAACAGTTATCAGTTATCAGAGGACTATCATCATAGCACTCCGAACATGTCCATAGGTGCTCCGATCACCTCCTCAGCAAATCCAGCAGCGTCCATCGGCCCAACACGCCAGTCCGATGTTGATTAATCAGTCTCTTTGCATATTTAGTATGCCGTTCTTTACGGGTTGCACCAATCTTGACACTCATCTCTCTCAATCTGGTCAGCGAGTTTGACTCGCAACCCTGAAATTCGTCTGTTCGAAAAGACTCTCTCGGTCGTTAAGAATGTCGTTTCGGTCCATTGCGGCCCCCTCGGATACTGTGACCATGCCAGCCAATCTGTCAGCTCGTTCATTACCCCTGACTCCTGCGTATCCAGGGACACAAATGAAAGTGATTTCTTTGACACCAGTCTGTACCAGTACATCCACCTAGTTTCGTCTCACCATTCTGTTTCAACTTTACGAATCATACTCATGGAGTCACTGAGTATAAAAACACGCGCGAAGTCATGAGATGCCAACCAAATCATCGCCTCTGTAACAAATAAACACGGATATAACACAGCAAGGGCGATTCATCTGGCCCTGAAACCCAAATTAAAGCTTTCACCTCTACAGTAATGGCAAGAGTGGACAACCAATTACATCATCCAGCTGGGGAAAGACAATAAACTGATACAAAGACAAAACTAAGTGTTTTAAGAGCATATATTTTTCAACAGCAACATATGGCTGAGGCATGGATTATTGATAAATCTTTCGAAAAATTGAATTAATGGATTCAATTGCAAGTGTTACAGAAGAGTGTTTAGAATACCATAGACAGGAAAACTCACACATATGTTTCTTTCACAGAAAGATTTCAGCAAAGTACACGAGCTCCGTAGCACCAGCGAGGTTCCCCTGTGTAATTATGAAGATGGGGAAGATATTTTGTAGGAATTTTTATTTTTAATCTTTCTCTAACGAATTTTGCATGGGCAGTGACTTTCCAGCCTGCTCTTCTCGATTTTGAACTGCCAATGGTTCTTTTAAGTGCTCATACTAAAAAGGGACCTACGTTTTATCGCCTGTCTACGATAGGACTATAAACTTGATCTCACCTACACTGAGACCAGGGGTCTCTTGAAAGATATCCCAATGGCTTCAGAAGGAAACGAACCGGGTAACTTCGGAACGAGATACCAGCACTACCCTCTACGCCACAGAGACCCACTAGCTGTATTGGAATAGGAACAACAAATTGAGACTACAATACCCCCCCCCCCACTTCTTGGACAAGATTTGTATTTCTATGTACATACAATTTGTTTCATACAAAGATTATTTTGTTCACCTGCAGTGTACAAATGTTCAGGTGTGATATCAACGCAGGTAATTACTTTTACCTGGCAGGTATATCAGGTAGTCTAATGGGCGTGATGTGAAAAGCATGCCTGATTTAGTTTGGATTTGCTGTTTAATATATTTCATAAATTGGAATGTTCACTCGTTGTGTTTGGAATATGTGGAACTGTGCATATTATACTAGGACATTTAATTATTATGTTATTGTTATAGTGGGCAGGTAAGATATTTGGTTATTCTTGATATGTTATGTTATAGTGGATATTTAATGTTATAGTGGACATTTTATGTTATCTTCTTTTTCACCCTTCGCCCCTAGTCCTTAGCTACTAAGGACGTATATATACGTTTTTCCCATTCAATTCTAAAGACGCATTAACACGTCTGTTATTATCTCTCCTCTGTGGGCTAAAGACGTGTTAACACGTTATACATTGCTACTGTCACTGCTATAGGCGTACATTCACGTTTATGACCTAGAAACAAAGAGTAGCTATTTTTAGCTCAGACTTCAGAAAGTATGTAGCATCGAAAGGGCTAGGAAGCATAGATCCGCAACCAAGGACCAAATTCTTTCCTCTTAGATCTCACCTCTCCCCCCATTTTCTTGCATTCGGCAGCCGGATTTTCTTTTCAGATTTCACCAGGTCGCTTCATGAGTCCTTCCTTGTGGAGTCCTTCTTCTTCGTTGGGTGGCAAGCTATGAATTTCTGGTTGTGTTTCAGTAGATATCCAGTGTTTTTACAGGGTGATGTAGCTAGCACACTCCACCTCCTGTTTACTCTTACGACAGCGTGCAGGTAACAGTGGTTCTATTATTTATACCCCTATTTTGGGCTCAGCTAACCACTCGACGATGTTGTTATGGTTATCAAATGGCAGTATAGTGGTTTCTATGTATATTTATAGTGGACATATTCTGTTATAGTGACATATTATGTTATAGTAGACATATTCTGTTATAGTAGACATATTCTGTTATAGTGGACATATTCTGTTATAGTAGACATATTCTGTTATAGTGGATATCTATATTCTGTTATAGTAGACATATTCTGTTATAGTGACATATTCTGTTATAGTAGACATATTCTGTTATAGTGACATATTCTGTTATAGTGACATATTCTGTTATAGTGGACATATTCTGTTATAGGACATATTCTGTTATAGTGTACTTTAATATTCTGTTATAGTGACATATTCTGTTACTCAATGTAGTCATATTCTTTATAGTGACATATTCTGTTCTAGTAGAATATTCTGTTATAGTTGACAATCTTTATATGGATTTCTGTTTAGTGACTTCTGTTATAATGGAAATACGTTTAGTATTGCTGTTATAGGTAATATATGTTAAGTGGACATTTCGTTATAGTAGACATAATCATATTCTGTTAGACATTTCTTCTCAATGTATGTCCAACATATCTCCTTCTCCTAGGTATAACATATGTTACTAGTGGCTGACAAGACATTACTCTGATTTCTGCATTTCACCTACCTCTGAAGTCGGAAAAGGCACGGTTGTATTTCGGGGGACACCGATAATAAGGAAAGCAGGCATTTACGCAAAAATCCACCCGTAGCACCATACCAGGCGCTCTGACTACTTCTGAATTCATAGCGGCGAACGCAGAAGAAGAAGATCACTTGTCCTGATTTCGTTGCATTTTATGTTCATTATTTTTCGCAGGCATCTATTCGTATACATATTTGTATATATTTTTTCGTATGTTAATACACTTTTCAATGTTGTTAAATATATTCTTGGCTATTTCTTTTCAATCAGTTTTCAATTTTCTTATCTCTCCTCTCATCTCATAGATTCTGAAGCAAGAGCATCGTCTCGTCACAGAACATGTCCCACTCGAAGAACTACTACCAGGGATACCATCTCGGAAGGGTGCAGCGCTCCGAATATGATGATTCCAAACTGCGGGATCTTGCCCGACAAGACGCAAAACTAGGGGAGAGTCTTAAGACAGTTGAGCGTGCAAAGTAAGAGAAATAAATATTAATTGTACCGGTTTCCCATATGGGTCCGCTCTGTCGGCAGAGATGAAAGTCAGCTGCCGAGAGTATTGCACAAAGCACGAAACTCCTTAGCTCTGGTAACAATCCTAGGAATCTCATTAAAATATAGCACACGTGTCTCAGTTCTGAATCGAACCCAGAATCTTCAGTACGACAGGCAAACGACGTAGCCACTTCGCCACTGAGACCCCAAAAAATAAATATACATATTTAAGTAAACTTCATTTTATCTGAGACTGTTATACAGTAGCGACTACAAGCAGTTTCACTATGGTGATCATTTTGTCTGAGAGTGTTATACAGTAGCTACTACAAGCAGTTTCACTATAGAAATCATTTTGTCTGAGAGTGTTATACAGTAGCGACCTCAAGCAATTTCACTATAGAAATCATTTTGTCTGAGAGTGTTATACAGTAGCCACTACAAGCAGTTTCACTATGGCGATCATTTTGTCTGAGAGTGTTATACAGTAGCGACTACAAGCAGTTTCACTATGGAGATCATAACACTAACTAAAACTATATTCCGACTGAAGTCACAGACTTTTATCCATTCATGTTTTCTCAGTGACTCAATCAATATGCTCAGGAAATTTAAACAGGCTAGGCTCGAAGACGGTGGTGTCTGTGGCTTAGGGGTTAGTGACTCGGTCTATTAACCCCGACGTTCTGAGTTCGAATCACGCTGCGGACAGTTTGGCTGCAAATTGTTTGCGTGGATTTTAACAAAAGGACGATGGCACCAGCCGTTTAGAAAGCAATGGCAAACTACTGAACGTAATAATGTCTAGAAAAATCACAAACAGCGTTAAAAGCTGGGGTTGATTCGCAAAGTCCTGTAAAGGATATGTATGCAATTAACTTAACTTAGGCTCGAAGACAATGGCTGGAGTCGCTTAAGGGGTCTAGGTTGATAAAAATGAGTTTTATTGTTGTGCCAGGGCATGCATGTATAAAGGGAAATGAACGCCCCGTTATGCTTGCAGGAATGGCTGTTGTAACAAGGCGCCGTTATGCTTGCAGGAATAGCTGTTGTAACAAAGCGGACGAGCAATGGACCAGGCTAATATTCTACAATTTCTTAAGGGAGAGAGGTCGTGTAAATGATTCAAGTAATAGTGGTGAATCTGCAACACATACCAGACTGCAAGAATACCAAGTCAAATGTGGTGTAGCTAGACAAGAACACTATACTGGTAGTCAAAGAAGAATAGTATACCAATAATGGACCAGTGTCGTTATTTCTAAAATATCGGTATCAATAAAAAAAAATATCTACACATGTGAACCTGATTGATTGATTGATTGATTAATTGATTGATTACAAGCAGTGTCCATATCGAACGTCGGCTACAATGTATCTCTAACACGTTCTGTCCCTTGCCAAGGTGCAACTGTATGCAACCCAACTATCCTTTGTGTATGTATTGCATTGCATATAATAATATCGCGTCGTACCGTATCTTAGTATTGTATTTTAGTGCATTGTATTGTATTGTGTTGTATTGTATTGTATTGTATTGTATTGTATTGTATTGTATTGTATTTTAGTGTATTGTATTGTATTGCATTGTTTGTGGCTTGACTTGTAGCATTGTATGTCGCCCGAGTGGCTACCAGGGTCAAAATTAGGGGTGTAAAGAATACAATCACTGTTACCTGCCACGCATTTCGTAAGAGGTAACTAAGGAGGTTGGGATGTGGCTTGCTACCCTTCACCCGTAAAAAACACCACTAGATAACTGCAGAAACCACAACCAAGGAAATTTGTAGCTCTCCACCCCGAGGAAGAAGAAGGACTTCGCAAAGAAGAACTCATGAAGCGACCTGATGAAATTCGAAAGGAAACCGGCTGCCGGAGATGAAATGCAAGAACATGTGTAGATTTTGAGAGATCTGGAAAAGATGGCATTGAATACGAGAACTTGGAAGACCTTGGTTACTGACTTATGCCTCCCTATAGATGAAAGGGTGACGAACGAAAATGTGGCTAGAATTATATTGAGAAACAAAGAATGAAGTGGTCTTAATATCTTAACAAAAAAGCAACCAAATTCCACACTGTATACAGAGTTTTCTACAGCAAAATACAGGGAAAGAAGGCGAGAGGAAGACCAAGAAAACGATGGTTAGATTGCGTAGTAGAATCTGACAAAAACATAAATAACTGCCACCCATGCCGCTAGAACAGCCCAAGATAAATGTATAACCCACAACAACCCGGTAACAGTGTTACGGCAAAAGAAGAAAGAAGACGCATACGGGGGCCATTTCTGAAGAGAGGGAACCGACACATGTGGGATAAAGATCAGGACAGTGAAGTTAATCCTTCGGCTTTAGACATCTTTATATCTTCAGTATGGTCGCCCATGTGTGGTCAGGGCTCGCAAGGGGAGTAAAGCATAGTAACACTGCCATCTACAATGCATATCGTGCGAGACGACTGATGTAGGGGCCTAGGAAGCTACTCTAGTAAATAAAAAGCGTCGCAGAAATCGGATGTGCTGGTCTAGTTGTAGTCGCATAACTGGCACAACGTACAATCACTCTTAGGCTCAAATCGCATACAAATAACAAAGAAGATTGCGGGAGCTGGGTTTGAAGATTGGTGTGGCAAGAAAAGAACAGTACGACAGGTATACGAGTAGGCTCATCAATCAAAATCGAACTGATACGGTCAGTCGCTGGACGTTAATGGAAATATTGCGAAGGAGATCGGAGCACCTATGGACATGTCCGGAGTGCAATGAAGATATTGCAAACTGAAACTGAAACAAATAACAAAGAGTGGTTTAACAAGGTGTCAGTATGGAGTGTTAGAAGATGAAGAAGACTTTCAATATCTTTAATTATTTTCTAAATCTCGTTGACATATTTTAGAAATGTTACAATATGTCATTTAAAACTTGATAATTTAATTTGAAAATTTTATAACTTGAAGTTTTATATTTTATTTATACATTTTTTAAAACTGATGATGCTTTGACAGTTCTTGTCATAATCTCATATTTGATATTTTCTTTGCGGACAACTTTTATTTCCATTTCTTAATGTTATCTTATTGTTTTTCTAATCTCAACAAAAAAGAAATGTTATGAAGAAATCACTGGAAGCAGATAGACAAATGTTTATCAAAATTGGATCTCAGACTGCCAACAAAACACCTTCACATGGGTGAGATACTGTTGTTTCTTTGTTAGTTATTTTTCTATATTAGTTAGATAGTTAGTTAGCTGGCTAGTTACTTAGTTAGCTAGTTGGCCAGTTAGCTAAGTAGTTGGTTAGTTGACTAGTTAGATAGTTATTTGGTTAGTTGGCTAGCTGGCTGGGTAGTTGACTAGCTAGTTGGCTAGTTAGCTAGTTAGTTGGTTAGTTAGCTAGTTGGCCAGTTGATTGCTAATTGGTTAGTTAGTTAGCTAGTTGACTAGCTAGTTGGGTTTTCTGGCTAGCTGGCTAGTTAGTTAGTTAGTTGCTTAATTAGTTACTATCATTACTATCTCTATATATTAGACATCTACCGCTCCTACATTTTTGAATGACTGCCAAGGGTTCTTTAACGGGCTCATCATGAACACGAGACCTACGCTTTATCGCCCATCTCCGATAGGACTTGTAACTCGCTCTCACCTACACTGAGAACAGGGATCAAGGCGCCACGGTGCTCTTTGTTTTGCTAACATTTTTTGTTAACACTGTTTTGTTAACTTTTTTAAAATTCTGTTTTCTTGTCTCTAACTCTGTTTTGCCTCATAGCGTCAGGATAGGTTGATATTATTAGAACGAGCTTATATGTGCGCTTCATAAACAGTGTTTTTCCTCGCTTCTGTTATCTCTGAGGACCACCTTTTACGTGTACGGCCTTTTGCTTTGTATCCACTGTATCAGAGTAACATTACTCTTTGATACTCAATGTCTGTTGGTAATCTGCTTATGTTCTTCTTCTTCTTTTGTCGTCACACTGCTACCGAGTTGTTGCCCAGTGTCGTGGTTTTCGGTTTTTGTCTTGCGCTGTTCTGGTGGCTTGGGTGATTGTTATTTTTGCTCTTTGACAGAATTCTGCTATGGCATCTAACCATCTTTTCCGTGGTCTTCCTCTTGCCTTCTTTCCTGATGCTCTGTTGTAGAAGACTCTGTATACTGTGGAGTTTGGATGCATTTTTATTAAGTGGCCAAATCACTTCATTCTTTGTTTATCTATGTAATTCAAGCACGGTTTTGTGCCAACTTTCTTTCTTATGCTGATGTTGGTGATTCTGTCTTTTCTTGTATTGTTGGTAACTTTTCGCAGGCAACTCATTTCACATGTAGTTATTTTTGTGACTGCGCTTTGCTCAATGTCCATGTTTGGCTCTGGTAACACAAAGTAGGTATAAAAATGCTGTTGATCATCTGTTGCTTAGCTTCCTGTGAAATTTTGCTTATGTTGCCGAACCTTTTAATTTGTTGTTTCTTGATAAAGTTCAGTACTGATGTTGTACCAACTTTTTCCTGATGTCTTCATTTCTAAACCGGTCTCTTCTTGATACTACCAGCATTCTGTGGACACACTTCATTAAAAAAAAAAATAATAATAATAATAAAAACATTGAATTGTTACCACATTTGTCCTCACATTGTATTTTTTAAGTGTTCTTTTATAAATATCGTTTTTCTCTTACAGTATAAATATCGTTTTTCTCTTACAGTATAAATATCGTTTTTCTCTTACAGTATTACAGTATAAATATCGTTTTTCTCTTACAGTATAAATATCGTTTTTCTCTTACAGTATTACAGTATAAATATCGTTTTTCTCTTACAGTATAAATATCGTTTTTCTCTTACATTAATAAATATCGTTTTTCTCTTACAGTATAAATATCGTTTTTCTCTTACAGTATAAATATCGTTTTTCTCTTACAGTATAAATATCGTTTTTCTCTTACAGTATAAATATCGTTTTTCTCTTACAGTATAAATATCGTTTTTCTCTTACATTAATAAATATCGTTTTTCTCTTACAGTATAAATATCGTTTTTCTCTTACAGTATAAATATCGTTTTTCTCTTACAGTATAAATATCGTTTTCTCTTACAGTAGATGTGTTTGGTATTGCCTTGTTAGCATTGTCTTTTTTCCGAATAACCTATCGACTTTTGTTCCTACAGAGTACAAGCACGTTCTTGTGCTAAGGCTATCTCCCAACACGGCAAGCCTGGTACTGAGACAAGAGTTAAAAGATTCAGTGTCACTGATATGCCAAGCGATTTGGACAGATCCATCAGTCATCGAGGGAGATTTATTCCAAGACCAACATCTTACCACGAGTTAACTACTGAATCTCTAAATCCTGATACCCATCTCAGTAGAGAAGTCGGACATTCCATTGAAAGACTTCTGGAATCCAGTTCTACTAGCCAAGGATCCCTGGCCATGTCACATATCTCTCACACGGAGATTGTTCCTACTTCTGGAGTGTTAGATAGATTAAGTGGATACGACCTTAGCTTGAACTCGCAAATAGAGAATCGGAATATTAATCCAGCCAATAGATCTGGGACAGAAACACCCAAATATGGGAAGTACATCTCAAAAACAGAACAAGAAAAAATGATTGATTCCAGGTTGTGGTCAAAGGAAACTAACAGTGGAACCACTAGCGAAGTGGCTAAGAGGACAGATGAACAGACGTTGGAGAATAATGAAGATATCAAGGTATGATTCAAGCGAACCATCTATTTATCTATCTATCCTATCCATCCATCCATCCATCCATCCATCCATCCATCCATCCATCTATCCATCTATCTATCTATTCTATCTATCTATCTATCTATCTATCTATCTATCTATCTATCTATCTATCTATCTATCTATCTATCTATCTATCTATCTCATCTATCATCATCTATCTATCTATCTATCTATCTATCTATCTATCTATCTATCTATCTATCTATCTATCTATCTATCATCTATCTATCTATCTATCTATCTATCTATCTATCTATCTATCTATCTATCTATCTATCTATCTATCTATCTATCTATCTATCTATCTATCTATCTATCTATCTATCTATCTATCTATCTATCTATACTATCTATCTATCTATCTATCTATCTATCTATCTATCTATCTATCTATCTATCTATCTATCTATCTATCTATCTATCTATCTATCTACATCTATCTATCTATCTATCTATCTATCTATCTATCTATCTATCTATCTATCTATCTATCCACCTATCTATCTATCTATCTATCTATCTATCTATCTATCATCTATCTATCTATCTATCTATCATCTATCTATCTATCTATCTATCATATCTATACTATCTAATCTATTTCTATCTATCTATCTATCTATCTATCTATCTATCTATCTATCTATCTATCATATCTATCTATATCTATCATACTATCTATTATCTATCTATCTATCCCATCCCATCCTATTATCAGTTTTACATATCTATCTATCTATATTATCTATCTATCTAGTTATCTAAGCTCATATATCTACTATCTAGTAATATCTTATCTATCTATCTATATCTATCTACATATCTAGTCTATCTAGTTAAATATCTACTGGAGTCTAAGTTATCTATATGACATATTCATCTACTAAATATTATATCGACAGAGTCAAGAGAGTTCAAGATGAGTGTGTGTGTGTAGAGAGAAGAGAGATTCATGAAATCGAAACAGAAGAAGCTCAGTGCTAAAGAGTATTGTTGAGCTGCGGTGGCCTAGCTCAACAGGTTAAACAGAGAGAGATTCATGAAATATGGAAGACAAGGAAGAAGCTTCAAGATAGCTAAAGATAGAAGTCTTGACATGAGCTGATAGATGGCCTATGCTCAACGGGTTTTGAGGGAAAGAATGGAGAGAGAGAGAGAGAGAGATTTTTTAGTACTCATTTTATTTGTCACTACTAAACCACATGATCAATCACTACTTCAACAGAACAAACGTCAAGAGAACCAAACATCAGAAGACCAGGACTTCAGGGCCAGGTTGGTTTATTTTATCATTGATAAATATCATATTCTATGTAATAGATTCCTTCGTGTTGTCAGATGTTTATTTATATTATGTGTCTCTCCGCCCGTGTGTTGCCAGGGATCTCAAGGGAAGCAGAGAATAGTAACACTGCTACCTACAATGCATGTCGTAAGAGACGACTGAGGTAAAGGCCTTGGGAAGCTACCTTAGTAAATAAAAAGGGTCACAAAATAATCGAATGTGACGGCTTACTTGTGGAAGCATAAATGGCGAAACGTACAATCTCTCTTAGGCTTTGATCACATACAAATCACAAAGAGTGGTTAACAAGTGGGCGGTATGGAGCAGTCGAAGAAGAAGAAGAATAGTACATGGGATATAGTCACAACAGAGATAAAGTGTCTACGCAGAATGCTGGAAGTAACAAGAAGAGACCGGCCTAGAAATGAAGACATCAGGGAAAAGTGGTGATAACATCAAGTACTGAACTTCATCAAGAAACAACAAATTAAATGGTTTGGTCACATAAGCAGATTACCAACAGACAGTTCGCCTCAAAGAGCAATGTTACTCTTATACAGTGGATACAAAGCAAAAGGCTGTCCACGCAAGCGGTGGACTTCAGAGATAACAGATGAGGGGAAAAAGATTATTCATGAGGCGCACAAAAAGCCCGTTCTAGAAATCTCTTCTTATCCTGACGCTGTTAGGCAAAACTGATAAGGAGTAGTGGTAAGAGGATACAACCTTGTCTGCCTTGTCTGACACCTGATGTAATGGATAACCATTTGGTCATACATTATAGTGTTCTTACATATGCTCTGGCTATCTTGATATAAAGCCTTGATGTTATACCTAATAGTTTTAACTAGACACCATATTATTCAATGGTTTTCCATTATTTGCACATGTTTCTCTATCAAATGCCTTCTCTTGTTCTACAAATAAAAGATTCTTACTTTGATCGTATTCAATTGTTTGTTCGCTGATCTGTCTTAGTGTAAATATTGCATCTGTCCAGCTCTTACCCTTCCTAAACTCAAACTGGTTATTGCTTAACTGGGGTTCTAATACTTGACTTTGCTTTCTCTCCAATATTTGTGTAAATATCTTTCCTGCAAGGTTCAAAATAAAGATAACCCTGTATGTTTCTCATTCTCTTTTGTCTTCCTTGTTCTTCCATATTTGGGACTATAGTTGTTCTCTGGCAGTCGTCTGGAGCTTCTTGCGTATTCCAAGCTATGTTAAAAATTTGGTTCAGCCAGGTTATTGCTATTGTAAGACGATGGAAACATAATGTATCCCCGTGTTTTACAAATTGCACAATGAGCAAAGCGCAGTCACAAAAAATAACTACATGTGAAATGCGGTGCCAGCGAAAAGTTACCAACAACACCAGAAAAGATAAGTCACCAACATCAGCATAAGAAAGAAAGTTGGCACAGAACCTGCTTGAATTACATTGAGAAACAAAGAATGAAGTGGTTTGGCCACATAATAAGAATGCATCCAAACTCCACAGTATACATAATCTTCTAAAATAGAACATCAGGAAAGAAGGCAGAGGCAGACCACAAAAAGATGGTTAGATGGCATAGTAGAATCCTGTCAAAGAGCAAAAATAACAATCACCCAATCCACCAGAACAGCTCAAGACAAAAACAGAAAACCACGACACTGGGCAAAAACCCGGTAGTAGTGTGACGACAAAACCACGACACTGGGCAACAACCTGGTAGTAGTGTGACGACAAAACCATGACACTGGGCAAATACCTGGTAGTAGTGTGACGACAAAACCACGACACTGGGCAACAACCTGGTAGTAGTGTGACGACAAAACCACGACACTGGGCAACAACCTGGTAGTAGTGTGACGACAAAACCACGACACTGGGCACAAACCTGGTAGTAGTGTGACGACAAAACCACGACACTGGGCAACAACCTGGTAGCAGTGTGACGACAAAACCACGACACTGGGCAACAACCTGGTAGCAGTGTGACGACAAAACCACGACACTGGGCAAATACCTGGTAGTAGTGTGACGACAAAACCACGACACTGGGCAAATACCTGGTAGCAGTGTGACGACAAAACCACGACACTGGGCAACAACCTGGTAGCAGTGTGACGACAAAAGAAGAAGTTTTACAAAATGTATCCTCTTTTCTTACAGAATGTATCTCTTGTCATACATAATATTTGACTGTTGTGTTCTTTAGAAACAATGAAATACCATTAACTTTTGCATATGTCTGTTGTCACAATTCTCAGAAAAAGATCAACAATATGGGAGACGTTAAGCACGCCTAAACACACGTCCAACACAAAAAGTAAGAGAAGCCAGATACAAATGGAATTCACAGCATCCAACCTTAAAAGCAGCAAGTCCTCACCAGCGTTGTTCACTGGAACAAAGATCAAGGCTACAGCAGGTCAAGGAAAGACAGCTCAACCCGGAAACGGAAGTGTTCAAGGGCGACATTTCGAAGGAATTGATGGGGTCAAAATGAAACCGCCAGCTCTTAAATAGAACACGACAGGAAGTGTTTGAGAAGATCATTGAAAGTTTGTACGTATGTTTGAGAGTTTGAGTTTGTATATTGTAGTGGGGGTATGAATATGTATGCGCATGTTGTTGTATTTGTGTATGACTTTGTATATTTCATCATCAGACTGAACAGTCAGAAGACTGGCGATAAAGTCAACTGATTAAGTACTTCTCAAGTCGGAGTAAGGGTTGCCTAAACGGAGAGAGACACTGGTTAGAAGGAAAACAGCAAGCGTTCACGCAAAACTCAGATAGAGGCGTCATATAGCCATGATTGCACCAGAACTCATAGCGGGCAAAAGAAGAAATATTTTTTTTAAAATCAGACCATGACTCTCCTCCACTGAGCACTATAAACTTTCTTAGCAGTTATTTTTTATTTAAAAAAAATAAAATCAAACTTGGACTGTCGGATGTAGTCGGGAAATAGTAAGCGTCTGTAGCTCAAGCGGTAGTGAGCTCGATCACAAACCCAAGCGTGCCTGGTTCAAACCCCACGGAGGGCAAGTTTAGAAGCAAATTCGTTTCCGTGGGATTTTTACAAAAAGGTAAAAATAGACCTCACCGTTTTCAGAAAGCAATGGCAAACTACTGAACGTATAAGTGGTGCCTAGAAAATCACCAACTCGTTTACTGTGGTTGATGGCTACGTCCTATAAAAGATATATCAAGATTGTCAGTCGGGAAATAATACTATAGCTATATATTTAAGAGAATCATAACTAAATGAACCGAGATTTGGGGCTGCGACAAAACTGTACAAACAAGAGAAAAGTCCTTAAACAGTTAAATTAAACATACAATTTCACGTAGCCTTTTCAGACCTTAGAGTATGAAATCACTTCATATTTCTAGATCCTAGTGTGTAGGTGGTAGGAGGCCCAATTCTTTTCCTCCCTTGTGGAACATCGAGTGTTTGATTGACCCCCAACCTACTTGTGTTAGAGTCGTTAGGCAAACGCTTATGCATTACGCTAATCCGTCCGACAAACAGTTATAGAACAGTCTGATAACAATTTAAGAATGCAGTTCTCCTTGAGACAAACATTTTTTATAACGCGCGCACAAAAGCCCGTTCTAGAAACCTATTCTCATCCTGTCACTGTGAGACAAAACACTATTTATGAAGCGCACACAAAAGCCCGTTCTTGAAATCTCTTCTTATCAGATCGCTGTGAGACAAAATAGAGTTAGAGAAAATAAAGGAAGAAGATGGTTTTATGTCTGTATTTTTCATTGACCATCGGCACACGATGGGGAATGTGGTTAATATCACTCTTGTCGCCTTCACGTCCGTTTGCAACCCTGGTATCCAACTGCAGCTGGACCGACCTGAGAATGGTTACGGTTGCAAAAAAAGTTAACATTTTTAGTGTACTATTCATTGGTCTCTTTGTCTCAGGAGACAATAGGTCTTGCGTCACGTAGTATGTTCTGTGCTGTCTCAGGAGACAATAGGTCTTGCGTCACGTAGTATGTTCTGTGCTGTCTCAGGATACAATAGGTCTTGCGTCACGTAGTATGTTCTGCGCTGTCTCAGGATACAATAGGTCTTGCGTCACGTAGTATGTTCTGTGCTGTCTCAGGAGACAATAGCTCTTGCGTCACGTAGTATGTTCTGCGCTGTCTCAGGAGACAATAGGTCTTGCGTCACGTAGTATGTTCTGCGCTGTCTCAGGATACAATAGGTCTTGCGTCACGTAGTATGTTCTGCGCTGTCTCAGGAGACAATAGCTCTTGCGTCACGTAGTATGTTCTGCGCTGTCTCAGGATACAATAGGTCTTGCGTCACGTAGTATGTTCTGCGCTGTCTCAGGATACAATAGGTCTTGCGTCACGTAGTATGTTCTGCGCTGTCTCAGGAGACAATAGCTCTTGCGTCACGTAGTATGTTCTGCGCTGTCTCAGGATACAATAGGTCTTGCGTCACGTAGTATATTCTGCGCTGTCTCAGGAGACAATAGGTCTTGCGTCACGTAGTATATTCTGCGCTGTCTCAGGAGACAATAGGTCTTGCGTCACGTAGTATGTTCTGCGCTGTCTCAGGAGACAATAGCTCTTGCGTCACGTAGTATGTTCTGCGCTGTCTCAGGAGACAATAGGTCTTGCGTCACGTAGTATGTTCTGCGCTGTCTCAGGAGACAATAAGTCTTGCGTCACGTAGTATGTTCTGCGCTGTCTCAGGAGACAATAGGTCTTGCGTCACGTAGTATGTTCTGCGCTGAATCACAACGTTTCTTCTGGCTGTAAATGCCTATTCTGGAGTGGCACTCCTTGCCACAGTTGCTGCAGATAAAACTGGAGACTGGAGCTGATACATAGGATGTTCTCTCTGCCCTCTGCACTCTTTTTTGCCTCCACATGTGATGTTGTTTTCTTCTTTTCTTTTGAGCCGCCCTCACTGCCGCGTGCTATGCTTGCCTGTCTTTGGCCAGCTCTCCCAGTGTTCTTTATCTATGTCACATAAAGTTAGATCACGCTTGCAGGTGTCAATGAAGCGTAATAATGGGCGCCCATGTTGTCTAGTACCAGATGCGAGTTGACCATACATACTAAACTTTAGTGTACATACTAATAGTTATTAATTAATTTTGTTATGCAATTGTTGAACATAATATATGCAGTTTTGTTGTATATAAATCTATATTGGTATATCAATGTGTTAGTTAGCACGTTAGATTAATCTTATATATTCTTTTCCTGTTTGAGCGCTCCATATCGAGCCACTTTGTGGGATGTGTATGTGATCTGAGCCTAATAGTGATTGTACGCTGTGTCAATTATGCGCCTACAAGTAGGCCAGTACAATCGATTTCTGCGTTGCTTTTTATTTACTAGGTAGCTTCCTAGGCCCCTACCTGAGTCGCCTCTTACGAATGCCTTGTAGGTCGCAGTGGTACTATTCTTTGCTCCCTTCCGAGCCCGGCACCACACGAGATGGTATAATATATATATCTTCAGTCATATATATCTTCAGTCATATATATCTTCAGTCATATATATCTTCAGTCATATATATCTTCAGTCATATATATCTTCAGTCATATATATCAGTCATATATCTTCAGTCATATATATCAGTCATATATCTTCAGTCATATATATCTTCAGTCATATATATCTTCAGTCATATATATCTTCAGTCATATATATAAATATATATATAAAACATCCTGGACAGAGAAGAGAAAGAATAGAGACATCCTACAGCTCGACCTGCATATCAAGGAGCATTGGCTCATAAATAACCGCATGAAATATTTTGGAAGATGAAATATTTTGGACATGTTAAACGTCACAGGGGTTTGGAGAAAACGGTAACGGAAGGCGTGGTTCCTGGGGTCAGTGGATGACCGGGATGAAGGTGGCAGCAGGACATCAAAGACAACGTGAACATGACGCTGGAGGAGACGGAGAATTTTGCTAGAGGCAGAGTTTTTTCCAGTCGAGCTATGGAGCAAGCGATATTTTGCAAGGGACTTGCTACCCTTGTGAAGTTATATATATATATATATATATAGAGAGAGAGAGAGAGAGAGAGACTATAATGCAAACATTAAAAAACAAAATTGAAGTTATTGAAACAAGGCGTTACATAAAAGTTCTTAGAACATCCTGAACAGAGAATAGAAGAAACAAAGACATCATACAAGACCTGCATATCACGAAACATTGACTCATGATGTCTCAGAAGATGAAATATTTTGATCTGTACGTGTAAAACATAGATCACAGCACACATGGTTGTTGATCGCAGTGTAATGACGATTGTCCTATCAATCAGTCATTAAAGAAATCAATGCCCACATATCTACAGAATAGACTATGACCTGGTAGATTTAATTCATTTGTAGATGGCATGTGATGGCGTACAATGTCCGCTTAATGAATCGAAAACAAACATGGTTGTGGATTCATTCTCTGCACCAGAGAGGAGATCTCTTTGTCGTGAAGGTTAAGTGTTCATCTCTCGCTCAAAAGCTTCTCAGTTCGTTTTCCGTATGTAACGATATTTTGTAAAATTCCTGATCTCTGTCAGTGGCGGCTCGTCATTAAGGGCCAGTGGGGCCAGGCACCACCAAAAATAATATATAACGTGTTTTTATATTTTATAAATTAAAATATAGCAACCCAAAACCATGATTTATCAGGGGGAAAAATGTCTGGCCCCACCAACAAAAATGATTACCAGCCGCCACTGATCTCAGTGTAAGTGAGATCGAGTTGTTAGTCCTGTCGAAGACCGATGATAAAATGTAGGTCCATGGTTCAAGCTAAACATGTAAAAGAAGCATTTACAGTTGACAATCAATATGAATGTGCTGCAAAGTTGATGTCTAGATAAAATTCGTTAAAAGATTAAAATAAAACTGGAAAAATGTGTTACACCATCGTCGAAATTGCATAGAACACCCTTGCCAGTACTACAGAGTTCGTGCACTGCCGCTGAGATTTTCTTATGTAAAAAAAAAGAGATCGGAGCCCATATGGTTATTTTCCGAAGTGCAATGAATAATAGTCATATCAATCAATCAACTAATTTCTGCAACCAACATTTACACAAGTGAGAAAATGTACTGGCCCTACTACCACATTCATGCTTTAGTATAGAAATGTAAGCTGACAGGCATTTCATTCCCTGTGGTCTGCAAATGTTGCGGTATGTTTCATTTACATTTAATGCAATCCTTAGCATTGTTGTGTATTTTACAATTAGCCTTCAAATATTTGACTTGCACTAATAGAATTTATCTTATAGAAATTTTGGTGCATGACTATATTTATATTCAATAAAAAAAACAATTAGATGTGAATCTAGAGTTGTTATATTTATGTCAATGCTCTGATGATGTTATCTTCTGTGCTTGTTAATTGAATAATTATTAAGTTGTTTGGATTTGTATTTGTATGTTTCTCTGAGAAGTACCTCCACACACACACACACACACCAGCACACACACACACACCCATACGTGTGCTCAACACACATATGTGTGTATATATGGATATATATTGATGACGGGATATGTAAGATTATGGCTGGAGCTACTGAGTTCGTGCTTTGTGTATCACTCTCAGTAAATGGTGTGCCATTCCTGCCTTCAGGGAGTGGCCATTTGGGTAAAATCTGGTGCAAGGACGACAACTATATACATTATATATACATATATACACGTAGATTAGAAGTAAATAAAACAGAGATTAGGAGTAGAATAGCCAGTGGCGGCTCGTGATCATTTTTGTTGGTGGGGCAAACAAAAATGTTCGGAAAAATCATGGTTTTGGACTGTTCTATTTTAATTTTGAAAATAATAAATGCATATTATATATTATTTTTGTTGGGCCCGGCCCCACTGGCCCTTAATGACGAGCCGCCACTGAGAATAGCTCAAATGAAAGCATCTTTTATGAAAATGAAAAACACACTATGCGTGAATTCACTATATACCAATGACACTGCGTAAACGAATACACCAGTGCTATATTGATCCAATACTTATGTATGGCAGTGAATCATGGACAATGAACAAACAACTAATACGATCATTGGACGCCACAGAGATGTGGTTTTAAAGAAGAATGTTGAAAATTGCATGGACAGCGAAGAAAACAAATGAGGAGGTTTTAAATCAGGTCTGCACACAAAGAAACCTTATCAAAAGAATAAGAATCCGATAATCAAGGTTCTTTGGGCATATAATGCGAAGAAGGTTTAGAACATTTGGTGACTACAGGTAAAATTCAGGGAAGAAGAATGTGGAAGACAGAGGGAGAAGATGTTGGATGGCCTGACATCATTTTTGACAACGATCGACGTCAGAACTGATTACATGCACCAAGCAAAGAGAGCTGTGGAGAGACATGATCGCCTACGCCGGCAGGCATGGCACTGATATATATATATATATATATATATATATATAAGTTTATTAGTTAGTTAGTTTGTTCCTTTTGTGGCAAAAGCGGCACATAGGGCAGAGGTTTTAGATCTCCATGTGATACGGTTCTTTGTAGCAGTTGGAGATCTTATATGGTTTTACATCCCAATAGTTTACTTTCTTGTTGATGGTTCTTCGAAGGGTGGTCTTAGGTATTCACGTTTCTTTTCCCAACTGGTGACCACATAAGGACTTGTCAATTTAGTCTCTTTTCATCTGATCTAAGAACATGATCTAAATATTTCCACCTTCGTTTCCTTATAATATTTGATACGGGTTGTTGGTGTGTTCTATCTCTCACTGTGTTGTTAGAACGAAATCACTCCATTTTACTTTTAATAATTTTCGAGACATTTATTCTCAAAGCTGTCCAGTTTCTTATCAATTTTCTTTGTTGATTTCCAACTTCCAAAACCGTAGATCAGTACAGGAATCACACATGACCTAAACAATTTAATTTTGTGCATATACTAAGGTCTTGAGATTGCCAGATATTCGTTAATTTAGTGAAGGCACTAGCTGCTATAGCAATAGAAGTTTATTTCTTTCATCGTGTTCCGTTGTTCCGAACACGTCCGTAAGCGCTCGTATTGCTAGGCTAGGCGATTGGTGTCGTAAGGACTAGGTAAGTGGTTCGAGTCCCGTGTTTGTCTATTTGTTTTTCGGAAGCTCTTAATACCTGTACCCTGTTTATTTGTTGATCATATTGTTACTTCCGTTGCTTCCTCTGGGGTTCTTGAAAGAGGCTCCGTGTTCTCATATTAATAAAATGCTAGAGATTTGTTGACACCTTCAATGCTGAGAGGTACCTGTTGATGGTTTGTTGTAGCACCTTCAATGCTGAGAGGTACCTGTTGATGATGAAACTCTCACTAAACTTGATTTCCCAAGCTAACTTGTATTTATACTTTGTATTACGTTCCTAACTGTTGTTGATGGCTACGTTCTGTAAAGGATATGCCACGATTTTCATTTCATTACGTCCTAATATAACTTTTATAATAGCAAAGAACAAACGCTTCTGTTCTGCAAGAGCTTGATATTAAAGAGAGATGGCTATTAAAGAGCATAAAACAAGAAAATTAAATATTTGAACATCAAAGACATGAGTGCCTAGAAGATAATTTTGAGGAATGGTGCCTGGAAGAAGAACGAGAGGAAGACCTAGAAGTCGATGGTTGCAAGATGTCATTGACGATCTGAGAATGATTGCTGCTGACGACGGTCAACTTACACAGAACAAAGTGTTTTTCAGGACTGCTGTCATGGGAGCCAAGTTCGGGAAGAGACAAGCTACTTAATGATGATGACGTAATTTTCAGACCATTTTAAAACTACTCTTTATTATTATTATCATGTGTTGCGTCCCTCATAATTTTGGAACTCAATTTTCATAATTTCATAAGCACATCCGACTTCTTCGACGCTTTTTATTTACTAGGGTAGCATCTCTAGAGCCTACCTTAATCGCCTCTTACGACATGCATTGTTGGTCGCAGTGGTACTATTCTTTGCTTCTCTTGTGGGCCCGACATCACACGCGATTGTCAGAGCTAACATCACTGCAACTGACTCTCATTGTTAATCTATTAACTATTTAACCACAACAATCACGACATCTTAAGTAGCTCTTAAGACTATGTCATCCATTTCGTGGTTGCAGTATCTATTTATAGAACTGTGGGATTGCTACGTGAAGACAAGAAGTGAAAGCGGAACATGGACACTTGTGTCAAGCGATTGTTCTCTCGCAACACCGTCCAATTGAAACTATAATTTAGACGTGCTATTTGTAGCATGGACAGCGAAGAGAATAAATCAGGTTTTAAACCAGGCATGCACACAAAGAAACTTTATCAAAAAAATACGAATCAGGCAATCAAGGTTCTTCGGACATATAATGCGAAGAGAAGGTTTAGAACATTTGGTGACTCAGGTAAAATTCGGAAAGAGAGTCGTGGAAAATAGAGGAGAAGATTTTGGGATGGCCTGACACAGTGGCGGCTCGTCATTAACGGCCAGTGGGTCAGGGCCCCACCAAAAATAATGTATAACGTGCATTTATTATTTTATAAATTAAAATATAGGAACCAAAAACAATGATTTATCCGGAAAAAATGTCTGGCCCCACCAACAAAAATGATCACTAGCCGCCACTGGCCTGACATCATGGTTCGACAAAAGATCGTCGTCAGAACTGATTACATGCACCAAGCAAAGAGAGTTGTGGAGAGACCTGTTCGCTTACGCCGGCAGGCATAGCCTCTTGATTGAATGATTTGTAGCAAAACATAAATGGACGAATTCAGAGTGATGAAATAGATAAAAATGTCCAGTCAACCAATTTCTTCTTTTGTCGACACCGGGTTGTTTGTTGCCTTATCCTTAAGCGGATAAGTACGGCTTGTCCTTAAGGCCAATGGGGCCAGGCCCCTCCCCCAAAAAATGTTAATGTGCATTTATTATTTAATAAATTAAAATATAACCTAATCTAAAACCATGATTTTCCCAAACATTTGTGCCTGGCCCCACCAACAAAAAAGATCACGAGCCGCCACTGTCTATTGTTATTTTCTGTCAGTGAGATGTTTTAGTGCCTTAGAAATAGGGCTAGTTGGTAGGTTACAACATTTGCTTGTTGCACTCTAGCCTCTATCTCTCTGTCTGGTAACAACTGCTATAAGAAAGAGGAGATGGAGATGTTTTGCATACTCTGAGCCGTATACTCCAATAGGTGGTGCTTTGAAAACTTTCAGAAGGAAAGAGGCACAAAGGCAGACCACTGCTCAGATATAAGGATGTCTGCAAGATCTCATTGAAGGACTTTTCTATCAGTCCCAACAAATGGGGAAACCTAACTGATGAAGGATGTCTGCAAGATCTCATTGAAGGACTTTTCTATCAGTCCCAACAAATGGGGAAACTTAGCTGATGACCGAGTTATGTGGAAAACAACATTATACAAATGTTTACAATTTTTTTCTCATCTTTTTCTTAGCGTTCGTTCCTTGCGACCAATTTAATCATTCTTATTGTGATATATAATTTAATCATTCTTATTTTGATATATAATTTAATCATTCTTATTGTGATATATAATTTAATCATTCTTATTGTGATATATAATTTAATCATTCTTATTTTGATATATAATTTAATCATTCTTATTGTGATATATAATTTAATCATTCTTATTTGATATATAATTTAATCATTCTTATTGTGATATATAATTTAATCATTCTTATTGTGATATATAATTTAATCATTCTTATTTTGATATATAATTTAATCATTCTTATTTTGATATATAATTTAATCATTCTTATTGTGATATATAATTTAATCATTCTTATTGTGATATATAATTTAATCATTCTTATTGTGATATATAATTTAATCATTCTTATTGTGATATATAATTGTATCATTCTTATTGTGATATATAATTGTATCATTCTTATTGTGATATATAATTGTATCATTCTTATTGTGATATATAATTGTATCATTCTTATTGTGATATATAATTGTATCATTCTTATTGTGATATATAATTGATCTTTGACAAGAACGACTAACGTTGCAATTTAATCATTCTTATTGTGATATATAATTGATCTTTGACAAGAACGACTAACGTTGCAATTTTATCATTCTTATTGTGATATATAATTGATCTTTGACAAGAACGACTGGCGTTGCAATTTTATCATTCTTATTGTGATATATAATTGATCTTTGACAAGAACGACTGACGTTGCAATTTAATCATTCTTATTGTGATATATAATTGATCTTTGACAAGAACGACTGACGTTGCAATTTAATCATTCTTATTGTGATATATAATTGATCTTTGACAAGAATGACTGACGTTGCAATTTTATCATTCTTATTGTGATATATAATTGATCTTTGACAAGAAAGACTGACGTTACAATTTAATCATTCTTATTGTGATATATAATTGATCTTTGACAAGAACGACTAACGTTGCAATTTAATCATTCTTATTTTGATATATAATTGATCTTTGACAAGAACGACTAACGTTGCAATTTAATCATTCTTATTGTGATATATAATTGATCTTTGACAAGAACGACTAACGTTGCAATTTAATCATTCTTATTGTGATATATAATTGATCTTTGACAAGAACGACTAACGTTGCAGTTTAATCATTCTTATTTTGATATATAATTGATCTTTGACAAGAACGACTGACGTTGCAATTTAATCATTGTTATTGTGATATATAATTGATCTTTGACAAGAACGACTAACGTTGCAATTTAATCATTCTTATTGTGATATATAATTGTAATCTTTGACAAGAACGACTGGCGTTGCAATTTAATCATTCTTATTGTGATATATAATTGATCTTTGACAAGAACGACTAACGTTGCAATTTAGTCATTCTTATTTTGATATATAATTGATCTTTGACAAGAACGACTGACGTTGCAATTTAATCATTCTTATTGTGATATATAATTGATCTTTGACAAGAACGACTAACGTTGCAATTTAATCATTCTTATTGTGATATATAATTGATCTTTGACAAGAACGACTAACGTTGCAATTTAATCATTCTTATTTTGATATATAATTGATCTTTGACAAGAACGACTGACGTTGCAATTTAATCATTGTTATTGTGATATATAATTGATCTTTGACAAGAACGACTGACGTTGCAATTTAATCATTCTTATTTTGATATATAATTGATCTTTGACAAGAACGACTGACGTTGCAATTTAATCATTCTTATTGTGATATACAGGTGTTTAAGATAATTGCAGTCCCATTGACAATTCGAAACTTGCCAGGTACACATTGAGTTGTGTTTATTTACTATTTAAACCGGTTCTGACTAGCTCGTCCTACGTCACATTTGTTCATCGCCCTTCCACTACAATTACACACTGTCACACAACCTGACCTATATACGTACAACTGAACCTTCTCATTTCCATACATATATGCCAGATTAGCTCCATTCACGGGCTGCTTTTAAATTGAACACCCTGTATAATTGATCTTTGACAAGAACGACTGACGTTGAAACACTGTTGAAATTAGGCCCCTACGTTATGTATGGTACCATATACATGTAGGTCAGTGCTTCGTTTTTCTCATACGGGAAATGTTTTGAGTCTGTCCGCTGACAGTAAGTCCCCACACTTCCCTTACTTCGTGTGTACAAATTCTCTTTAATGATCCGTTTCGCCGTATATTTGGGGCAGAATCTTTTGAAAAGAGACTTGTGGATGAGCTGAAAGGAAAGAGAAACAAGCGCAAACTCTGAAGTTGTTATCAGTAGATTTATGATTGAGTAATACATTTGCCAAATGAATGCTTGTAAAGGCGGGAAAGGCAATATATACATACTCTGAAAAGAAGTGATCAAAGAATATGAAGCAGACGTTGAAGTGGGAGGCAAAGGAATTAAATATAACAGAGCCATGAAACCCTGATGATCTTGAACTATCAAAGGTTATTTGACGTTCTCAACTTGAGCACGGGACCTACGCTTTATTGTCCTTATCCGATAGGACTAGGAACTAGAACTCATCTACACTAAGAACATGGGGTCTCAGGAGAAATATTCCGATGGCTCTATGAAGGAACGAACCGAGTACATTTAGAACGAGAAGCCAACACATAACCACTACGACACAGAATAAGCTCTCTGTTTGCTCTTGTATTTTTCCCAGCTTTTATTTGACACTGAACTCATTCAAGGAAGTAAGAAGACATACTATACTTGCTTGAATGTCCGCACCATCTCGCTTTTGTTAACCAAACTTTTGTTTGTTAATTAATCATAACAACACACACGCAGCAATACGAGCACAGTAACACATGAGTGTAACTACTGATATATATAACGGTCCTTGATGGTAGCGTAAATCCTGGTCGCACTTAAAAACATTGTTATTACCGTAAAACACTGCAAATATGAACACATATTTAATAGTTTATGTATCTTCGAAGAATTGACTTCATTGCACCGGGTTTTCCCAATTGGGGTCTGTCCTATCGGCAGACCTCATCTGTCGCACAAAACACAAACTCCGTAACTCCAGCAACAATCCTAGGGATCTCATGGGAAAAAATTGCACATGTGACTGGGTCTTACTTAATTTGAACTCACAATCTTCAGAATCACAAACAAACTTCTTAACTAATTCGTCATAGAGAACCCCATAGAGTGTATGTATATTGTAGACCAATATGGGACGGGTTAGCGTAATGCATAAGCCTTCGCTTATCGACTCAGGCACAAGAGGGTTGTGGGTTCAATCCACAGTGAGGACAGGAATTGGCCCTCCTACTCCTTCCCTTGGGTCTAAAATGGAAATGACAGGCATTTCATACACTCTTCATCTGAAAAGGCTATGGGATATTTGATTTATTATTATTATTATTAAATATTAATGGAATAGAACTGATAGGAAAACTGAAATTAGATACTAAGAGCATGCATATTCCCAGTGGCGACGTATGGGTATGAAGCATGACATTTAACAAAAAAGTGGAAAAAATATATCTTCTTTTGAATATAAGTGTTACAGAAAGTCCTCCGTATATCAAGGACATAGAAAAGGGAAAAAATAGATCTATCCAGAAAGAACTCAAAGAAAACTGACTGATGTTTCAAACAAGAACGAGAAAGTTGAAGTATTTTGGACATATGAAAATATATGAAGAGCTGGAGAATACACCATACATGAATGAACACATACAAATACACTATACATAGACACATACTGAGAAGATGGAGATATGTTGGACACACCTTGAAATGAAAAGTGAGAAATGGATCAAAAGAATTATCCAAAGCAGGCATTGAAGGGGATGCAAAGTTTCAAGAAAGAGGACGACTTCAGGAGACCCTGAAACGAACTTTGCTGAGAGAGGCAAGAAATATCGGTCTCATTTCCATGGAGGAGATTGAGCAAGTTGCCAAGGATAGAGCGATTTGGAGAAATTGCTTGCAGGCCTATGAACGTATAACGGTACGAGAGGAATTATTATTAGACACATACAGATACACATGTACATTGAAATATATAAATACACATGTACATATACACACACACAAACACTCACACGAACACCGTTCACGAGCACACGCAGGCACCCTACATATATACACACGCCAGATCGTGTCAACGTTTCTCTTTTTTTTCTCTCTCTTTTTCTTTCTCTCTCTCTCTCTATCTCTCTTTTCTCTCCTGTCTCTATCTCTCTCTTCTTCTCTCTTTCTTCTCTCTTCTCTCTTCTTCTCTCTCTCTTCTCTCTTCTCTTTCTTTCTCTCTCTCTATCTCTCTTTTCTCTCTTCTTATCTTCTTCTCTCTT
This sequence comes from Arion vulgaris, assembly GCA_020796225.1. Lineage (NCBI taxonomy): Eukaryota > Metazoa > Mollusca > Gastropoda > Stylommatophora > Arionidae > Arion > Arion vulgaris. Next base: position 66,903,299 of record CM036755.1, on the reverse strand, counting down.
CTCTCTCTCTTTCTCTCTCTTCTCTTCTCTTTATCTCTCTCTTCTCTTCTCTTCTTCTCTCTCTTTTTCTCCTCTCTCTTTCTTTCTTACTCTCTCTCTCTCTATTCTCTCTCTCATCTCTCTCCTATCTTTCCTTCTCTCTTTCTCTCTATTTTCTTTCTCTCTATCTCTTTCTTTCTCTCTTTATATATTTCTTTCTCTTTATAACTTTCTCTTTCTCTCTTCTGCCTCTCTGTCTGTCTCTCTTTATCTCTCTCTCTCTCTTTCTCTCTCTCTTTCTCTCTCTCTCTCTCTCTTCTCTCTCTCTCTCTCTCTCTCTCTCTATCTCCCTCACTCTTATAAACCATATTGTCGAGTGCACTCAAATTACTCACAATAATTGTCCCTTCACAACGATAGGTCGGGAGACAAACAAACAAACAAACACAACTATGAAATGAAGTGCATCTAACCACAGCGTGTTATGTGTTAAGTGTGTGTTAGTACACACCCTAAGAGGGTCTTCATGTTACTGCAGTAATGAACTAAGCGCTTAACTTGTGTTCCAAGTAGCAATGCTGAAGCTGTCGTATAGACAACAGTGAGCGATAAAGGCTATCTACATGGTATGTATTACTGTTGAATCAATTATTAAATAGGGTATGTGGTATGTATTACTGTTGAATCAATTATTAAATAGGTATGTGGTATGTGTTACTGTTGAACAATTATTAAATAGGAGTGGTATTGTTACTGTTGGATATATTATTTGCCGGTTCTCAGGAGAAAGAATAGTAGAACTGCGACCTATGGCATAACGTAAGAGGCGACAGAGGTAGAGACTAGGAAGCTACCTTAGTAAATAAAAGGTCTCATAAATCGGATGTTGCACTCACTTGTAGTCGCATAATTGGCACAATGACAATCGATCTTAGGCTCAGATCACATACAAATCACAAACTGGTTTAACAAGTGGTCGATATGTAGCGTTCGAAGAATAGAAGAAGCACATATATTATTAGAACATAGGGTATGGGGTATGTATTACTGTTGGATATATTATTAGAACATAGGGTATGTGGTATGTATTACTATGATATATTATTAGAACATAGGGTATGTGGTATGTATTACTATTGTATATATTATTAGAACATAGGGTATGTGGTATGTATTACTGTGGATATATTATTAGAACATAGTATTATGTGATATTAATACTATTGTATATATTATTAGAACATAGGGTATGTGGTATGTATTACTGTTGGATATATTATTTGCGGGTCTTGAAGGAGCAAAGAATAGTAGCACTGCGACTTACATGGCATGTCGTAAAGAGGGACTGAGGTAGCGACCTAAGGAACACTATAAATAAAAGCGTTCATAAATCGGATATGCTGGCTATTTTATGCGCATAACTGGCACAACGTACAATCGCTCTTAGACACAGATGACATACGGATCACACCGAGTGGTTAATAAGTGGTTGATATGGAGCGCTGAAAAGAAGAAGAAGAAGACAATTAAACCTTGCATGGGATCTACGTGTGTATTTTCCCGACCGTAATGTCTTAAGTCGATCCAAGTTGAACTGGATACTAGAGAAACACTGAAAATAAAAGTACCAGTTCATTTTGACGTTTTTACTTTTCATTTCATTGTTAACACGTTCGCCATTCGAGCCGATTACTTGTAACAGTATTTTCTAATGTGAGGCGAGCCAGATACTTGCCTTATATACATTGACTATAAGTGGTCTGAAGGTTAAACAATGTACACAAGGAAATGGTTAATATTAATTATTTGTCGTGCTATCTGCTACAAACATTTACTTAGGCTACTGTTCTAATATCAGTACACGGTGAAAACATTTTTTTTCGATTCAGAAGCACGTAGCTTTCAGCTCTTCGGCTCAGTGCCATGGACATCGTAACCCTTTGGTTGGTGCCACGAACACCGTGAATCTGGGGAACCTGTGGTTTTTCTGCCAGTCTGCGGAATTGAACACGCACACACAGAGGACTAGTCACCCACAGTCCAACGCGCTACGAACACACTGGGCAGGCGGGCGGCGAAACACATAAAAACAAAGTACTGTAGTTTTATAAAATATAAAACAATAACATACATAGCAACGTTTCGACCAAAATGTCTTTATCAAGTAAAGTATACAACAGAAGTGAAGAAATTTACGTCTTACACAACACACAACATGTAGAGTCACACAACACACAACATGTAGAGTCACACAGCACAGAACATGTAGAGTCAAACAACAAGTTCCTAACGACCCTAAAATGAAAATATGTGACTAAAAACGAATAACGAAATAAAAACAAAAAACTAGAAGTGGAAAAAAGAAGATAAACAATAGAAATCAAATATGTAAATAACTTATATACAATTAACATACACACATATAGAATATGGAACAAGAGAACAGACAGTATTAAGAAGCATAGGAATGTAGTGCGTTGAGTCCATGAGGTCAAACTATCTGGGAAGGTTGCACCAATAAAACCCTAGATGACCCAATAACGTCCATGAAAAATCTCTTATATCCTTTGCTTGATAAAGGCCTTTTGGTCGAAACGTTGCTGTGTATTGTTATTGTTTTTGTATTTGATAAAACTACAGTACTTTGTTTGTATGTGTTTCCCCATTGCTAGATAGTATTACTGCAGTCTTCGATAATATCAGTACACAAACGTCATTTAAAGGTATTGCCATAAATTTTGTAGCCAGCATCTTTTTGTGTGTGTTGACCTCGTTGTCCATTTTGACCATGTTGTCCGTGTATTAGCCATGTTTGTTAACTAAAAACAAGTTTTAATTTTGGACTCTTCACGAAAACAAATATCTCAATGCCAACGTTTCAGAACGAAAACCAAGTACTATACTATTTTCCCGAAACTGTCTCATCAACCAATCGGCAACATTTACGTCATCAACTTAGAGCAATGATATCCAATGTTGTCATATACTGGGTCGCATCTGGTTAATGACTGTGTACGCGCGTGTGCCTTGTGAGAGTTGTAATAGTAATACTTACAACAATAGCAATAATAATAATAAGTTAACATTAATAGTAAGATTAATATTTAAAAAAATAAAAACAGATGAAAACGTGATTCGGACTAAATGTTTAATGTTTTTTAAACATCGTGTGTTTACGAAAATGCTGAAATATATTGTTATTCGGAAACACTTTTTTTTTCTTGAAACTGTGTTTACTAGTTTGTTAGTTTGTTCGTTGTGTAGGGGATTAAAGCGTCTTTAAGACAAGACACGCCTCTTTCAACCTAAGAACGAACCTTGTGTTGGTTATATCAGAGCGTGTAGGCCAACAAACATGAAAAATAACTTCCTTCGTAGAATTCAAGTCATTGATCTTAAATTGTTTTTAGTATTAAAGCAGAGCAGATCATCAATGCCTTTGAATGCAAATGCTACAGAAGAGTACTTAGAATATCACGGACAGAGAAAAGAACAAACACTTCTGTTCTGTAACAGCTTGATTTTAAAGAGAGTTGGCTATTAAAGAGCATAAAATCGAGGAAAGTTTAGTATTTCGGACATATCAAACGACATGAGTGCCTAGACAAAATACTTTTGAAGGGAATTGTGTCTGGAAGAAGAATGAGAAGAAGATCTAGAAGACGATGTGTGCAGGATATCATTGACGATCTGAGAATGACTGCTGCTGACGTCGGCCAACTTGCACAGAACAGAGAGTTTTCAGGACTGCTGTCATGGGAGCCAGGTTCCGGAAGTGACAAGCTACTTGATCATAGCTGTGGGCGTATGTAGTTTAAACGATAGTGTGCTCGATCACAACCCTGTGCTCGATCACAACCCAAGTGTACCTTATTCAAACTCCGCGGCAGGAAGTTTGGAAGCAAATTCGTTTCCGTGGTATTTTTACGAATTGTAAAAATAGACCTCACCGTTCAGAGAGCAATGGCAAACTACTGAACGCATAAGTGGTGCCTAGAAAATCAACGACTCGTTTATTATGGTTCATGGCTACGTCCTGTAAAGGATATGCCACGATTTTTTCAATAAAGCTGCCGCAATCAAATAGGGCGTCAGTGATGTATCACATTGGCACCTTGTGTGTTTAGAATGTGTGTTTTTTTTACCATAACAATTTGCTATTCTTGGTTATTTCTTGTTGTTTGTAGTAAACAAAAAAAACATTGATTATTTTAGTTAATTTGTACGTAGATTTTCAAACTAGAAATTTTGTTATTATGGAAAATAGATAATAATTCTTCGTCATTTATATGTCTCTTTAATCAATAGTAAATTGGCAACGAAATATGGACAAATCATACAAAAAGGCAAATGATAACGAAGACAAGAGAGGCGATGAGGTAGATACATCAAAAGTTGTATTACGAAAACCAAGATATGTTTACGAAGCATCTAACAGTGGTAGTGTAGACAGTACAGATGGCGTCGGTAAAGGTGGTGGAGACGACAACAAAACACATAAACATGTGAAGTGGAGTGAGTCAACTGAATTAAGGGAAAGGTTAAAAGTGTACAGAAGAAGTCAGTAAGTTATTTTTTTAATTTTTTTACCTATCATCATGCACAATTATCCTATCCATTTTTCTATCTGTCTGTCGGGGATCTATCTGTCTGTATCTCTATCTTCTATCTCTGTCTGTCTGTCTGTCTGTCTGTCTGTCTGTCTGTCTATCTGTCTGTCTGTCTGTCTGTCTGTCTGTCTGTCTGTCTGTCTGTCTGTCTGTCTGTCTGTCTGTCTGTCTTCTGTCTGTCTGTCTTCTGTCTGTCTGTCTGTCTGTCTGTCTGTCTGTTCTGTCTGTTCTGTCTTCTGTCTGTCTGTCTGTCTGTCTTCTTCTGTCTGTCTGTCTTCTGTCTTCTTCTTCTGTCTGTCTGTCTGTCTGTCTGTCTGTCTGTCTTCTTCTGTCTGTCTGTCTGTCTGTCTGTCTGTCTGTCTGTCTGTCTTCTGTCTGTCTGTCTGTCTGTCTGTCTGTCTGTCTGTCTGTCTGTCTGTCTGTCTGTCTGTCTTCTGTCTTCTGTCTTCTGTCTGTCTGTCTGTCTGTCTGTCTGTCTGTCTGTCTGTCTGTCTGTCTGTCTGTCTGTCTGTCTTCTTCTGTCTGTCTGTCTGTCTTCTTCTGTTGTCTTCTTCTGTCTGTCTGTCTGTCTGTCTGTCTTCTTCTTCTGTCTGTCTGTCTGTCTGTCTGTCGTTCTGTCTTCTTCTGTCTGTCTGTCTGTCTGTCTGTCTGTCTGTCTGTCTGTCTGTGCTAGTCTGTCTTCTGTTGTCTGTCTGTCTGTCTGTCTGTCTGTCTGTCTGTCTGTCGTCTGTCTGTCTGTCTGTCTGTCTGTCTGTCTGTCTGTCTGTCTGTCTGTCTGTCTGTCTGTCTGTCTGTCTGTCTGTCTGTCTGTCTGTCTGTCTGTCTGTCTATCTGCTTTGTGCATATATTTCTATATCTGTGTATATATTGTTCATCGCTTATTTGAGGATCATCTTCATCGCACATCCGACATGTCAATAATTGCTCCGATATCCTCCTAAGCATGTATTTCAGTATGTTTAGAGACCAGTGGCTCTCAAACCTTTTGAAGTCGGAGCACAATTGAAATTCTACAAAAAATCACTATACATAAAAACATACGTAATAAATAACATGCAAAAAGCAAAGAAATACAGAAATAATTGGAAAATGCTACGTACATTTATTCATCATTTAATTTCTGTCTATGAGAAACATACAATATTAGAGGGTAGGGTCCCAGGACGCAGCGGCAGACCAAGAAGAAGATGGCTACAAGATATTAAAGAAACCATGAACATGACCATCGACGAAGTGGGTGAACTGGCTAGAGACAGAGTGAATTTCAGATGTGCTGCAAAGAGAGCAACGTCCTATAAAGGATACGCACCTTGATGATGATGATGATGAGAAACATGGGCCTGATGTGTCTTTGAGATTTGTTATCCCTGTGGACGCTGGCACCGCGTTGCTGACCCCTGATCTGGGATTTCCTAGGGTGCACCTAGGAATGTCACCTGTCACACTAGTGCGCCTGGACACACCCTTTGAGAACCATTGGTTTATACTAACAACTTCCGTTCTGTGTTTGTTGATGTATTTACTTGGGATTTCTCATGGTTCTCACGTCTTGCCACACCCATAGGTACGCATAACTTGTGCAACCGTCTTACATATATGCGTATATGTGTAAGTGTGCGTGTGTGTGTGTGTGTGTTCGTGTGTGTCATTTATATCTCACCCATCCAAAAGCTTGTCCTGAGCAGAATGTTGCTACCCTAATAGTCCTTAGGAATTTTTATCTCTTTCATAGGACATATGTACCACCTCTGAAACCTTCATGCTCAAATCATGTTACATCCTGAACCCATCTTTTCCGTGGTCTTCCTCTTATCTTCTGTGCCGTGATGTCTCCTTCCATAATAATCTTCTCAACAATAGATGATTTAGATGCAAGCCTGCCCGCTCTCCTGTTGCCGCGAACATCCGCATGCCCAGGATTGTAGATTCACACGCTGTCCTGAAGCTTGGGAACCTTTATAGACGACATCCACTCATACTGCAACCTTACATACACACATAGAAGGATTCACGTGGGCGTGTGGTGCCGGGGCCCGCAAGGGAAGCACAGAATAGTACCACTGTGACCTACAATGCATGTCGTAAGAGGCGATTGATGTAGGCCCTAGGATGCTACCCTAGTAAATAAAAAGTAGCGCAGAAATCGGATGTACTGGCCTAATTGTAGACGCATAACTTGCACAACGCACAATCGTTCTTAGGCTCAGATTACATACAAATCACACAGAGTTGTTGACAAGTGGTCGATATGGAGCGTTCAAAGAAGAAGAATGAATGCAAGAGGGGTTCAGCAAAAAGCGGCAGATAAAATTCAAATGTATACAGGCATAGATAGATACTTATAGATGTTTCTAGATTGCAATGACAACTATCTGTAATCTTGTATTTTGACATCCTACCCCTGTTTTGGATACTTCTCCTTCTTCTTTTGTCGTTACACTGCTACCGGGTTGTTGTCCAATGTCGTGGTTTTCTGTTTTTGTCTTGCGCTGTTCTGGTGGCTTGGGTGATTGTTATTTTTGCTCTTTGACAGGATTCTGCTATGCCATCTAACCATCTTGTGTGATTGTTATTTTTGCTCTTTAACAGGATTCTGCTATGCCATCTAACCATCTTTCTCTTAGGCTCCTCTCGCCTTTTTCCTGATGTTCTGTTGTAGAAGGATCTGTATACTGTGAGGTTTGGATGCATTCGTATCAAATGGTCAAACCACTTCATTCTCTGTTTCTCAATGTAATTCAAGCAAGGTTCTGTGCCAACTTTCTTTCTTATGCTGATGTTGGTGACTGTCTTTTCTGGTGTTGTTGGTAACTTTTCGCAGGCAGCGCATTTCACATGTAGTTATAGATACAGATGAACCAAATCTGTTAACTGACAAGCTTCAGATACTGAAACACAACTATGTCTACTATCAGTTGCAGTTGCAGTTTGAAACATCTTCATTGAGCTCTATACATGTCAATAGATGCTCTGATCTTCTTCACAATATCTCCAACAATGGCTAACCGTACCAGTTCGATGTTGATTGAGGAACCTACTCATATACCTGTTGTGCTGCTCTTTTCTAGACCCTTTAACCTTCAATCTAGCAGTTGACGGGGATTGGTTTAAATGAAAAGACCAGTGGCGGATCGTCATTAAGGGCTAGTGGGACCGGGCCCCACCAAAAATAATGTGTAATATTTATTTATTATTTAATAAAATAAAATTTACCCTAAACCAAAACCATGATTTTTCTGAAAATATATCTGACCCCACAAACAAAAAGGATGACGCGCCGCCACTGGAAAAGACTTTCATGTATAATCACATTCGCAAAGAGAGATGCAACAACCTACATATAACACTGCTGTCATCACGCGCCGCCACTGGAAAAAACTGTTTCATGTATAATCACATTCGCAAAGAGAGATGCAACAATCTACATATAACACTGCTGTCATCACGCGCCGCCACTGGAAAAAACTGTTTCATGTATAATCACATTCGCAAAGAGAGATGCAACAACCTACATATAACACTGCTGTCATCACGCGCCGCCACTGGAAAAGACTGTTTCATGTATAATCACATTCGCAAAGAGAGATGCAACAACCTACATATAACACTGCTGTCATCACGCGCCGCCACTGGAAAAGACTGTTTCATGTATAATCACATTCGCAAAGAGAGATGCAACAACCTACATATAACACTGCTGTCATCACGCGCCGCCACTGGAAAAAACTGTTTCATGTATAATCACATTCGCAAAGAGAGATGCAACAATCTACATATAACACTGCTGTCATCACGCGCCGCCACTGGAAAAAACTGTTTCATGTATAATCACATTCGCAAAGAGAGATGCAACAACCTACATATAACACTGCTGTCATCACGCGCCGCCACTGGAAAAGACTGTTTCATGTATAATCACATTCGCAAAGAGAGATGCAACAACCTACATATAACACTGCTGTCATCACGCGCCGCCACTGGAAAAGACTGTTTCATGTATAATCACATTCGCAAAGAGAGATGCAACAACCTACATATAACACTGCTGTCATCACGCGCCGCCACTGGAAAAGACTGTTTCATGTATAATCACATTCGCAAAGAGAGATGCAACAACCTACATATAACACTGCTGTCATCACGCGCCGCCACTGGAAAAGACTGTTTCATGTATAATCACATTCGCAAAGAGAGATGCAACAACCTACATATAACACTGCTGTCATCACGCGCCGCCACTGGAAAAGACTGTTTCATGTATAATCACATTCGCAAAGAGAGATGCAACAACCTACATATAACACTGCTGTCATCACGCGCCGCCACTGGAAAAGACTGTTTCATGTATAATCACATTCGCAAAGAGAGATGCAACAACCTACATATAACACTGCTGTCATCACGCGCCGCCACTGGAAAAGACTGTTTCATGTATAATCACATTCGCAAAGAGAGATGCAACAACCTACATATAACACTGCTGTCATCACGCGCCGCCACTGGAAAAGACTGTTTCATGTATAATCACATTCGCAAAGAGAGATGCAACAACCTACATATAACACTGCTGTCATCACGCGCCGCCACTGGAAAAAACTGTTTCATGTATAATCACATTCGCAAAGAGAGATGCAACAATCTACATATAACACTGCTGTCATCACGCGCCGCCACTGGAAAAAACTGTTTCATGTATAATCACATTCGCAAAGAGAGATGCAACAACCTACATATAACACTGCTGTCATCACGCGCCGCCACTGGAAAAGACTGTTTCATGTATAATCACATTCGCAAAGAGAGATGCAACAACCTACATATAACACTGCTGTCATCACGCGCCGCCACTGGAAAAGATTGTTTCATGTATAATCACATTCGCAAAGAGAGATGCAACAACCTACATATAACACTGCTGTCATCACGCGCCGCCACTGGAAAAGACTGTTTCATGTATAATCACATTCGCAAAGAGAGATGCAACAACCTACATATAACACTGCTGTCATCACGCGCCGCCACTGGAAAAGACTGTTTCATGTATAATCACATTCGCAAAGAGAGATGCAACAACCTACATATAACACTGCTGTCATCACGCGCCGCCACTGGAAAAGACTGTTTCATGTATAATCACATTCGCAAAGAGAGATGCAACAACCTACATATAACACTGCTGTCATCACGCGCCGCCACTGGAAAAGACTGTTTCATGTATAATCACATTCGCAAAGAGAGATGCAACAACCTACATATAACTGCTGTCATCACGCGCCGCCACTGGAAAAGACTGTTTCATGTATAATCACATTCGCAAAGAGAGATGCAACAACCTACATATAACACTGCTGTCATCACGCGCCGCCACTGGAAAAGACTGTTTCATGTATAATCACATTCGCAAAGAGAGATGCAACAACCTACATATAACACTGCTGTCATCACCGTTCACCATGTACGGCTATTATTTTTGTATTAAAAGACGGCATTGGAGATAACTGGGTAATTTCATAACCTTACCACCCCTTCCATAAATAGTTTTGTCCGAGAGACAGACAAAATAAGTGGGAAAACTATTTAATGTCTGCAATTTGCACTGTTCTAGTCTTTCCTCTCGTGTCAAAGGTACTTAGTTCGCTCCCTCGTAGAGCCATCGGGATATTTTTCAAGAGACCCTGATCTCAGTGTAGGTGAGATCGAGTTCCTAGTTCTATCGGAGACGGACGGTAAAATGTAGATCCCGTGTTTAATTTGAGCACGTAAAAGAACCCTTGGTGCTTTAAAATCCAGAAGAGCAGGCTGGAAAGCCTCTGCCCGGAAAAATGCATTATAAAGTTTAACTATAACATTCCTTCCAAATATTTACACCATCTTAAAATTACATCCGAGACCTTCGCCAGTGCTACGGAGTTCGTGCATTGCCGCTGAGATCTTCCTATGTAAGAAAGAGATCGAAGCACATATGTGTTACTCACCGAAGTGCAATGATGATCAAACCCTGTATTTTGATAATTCATCTACAAATGCCAACAACAACAAAACATAACATATTATTGCACTCATTTCTGTATATTGAAACACACTCAAAATTATATGATAATATTGATGCATAATTCATGTATCTGTTGAATGTCTGTTTGCAGAATGGATATACCCTTGACTACCATCACTTGGCCATCGAGGAGAACGCGAGAGGAAGGGGTTCAAGTCTGGAGGAATCACTTAAACAGCGAGGGGGAGGATGATGATGATGACAGTCATGTTGATGAAAGTGAAAAGGAAGGTAATTATACGGAAAGTCAGTCCTCCTTCTTCTTCTTTGCGTTCGTTCTTTACGACCAATTTTAATTACTCTTTGTGATATGTTTGATTTTTGCCAAGAACGTCTATACCTTGCACATTGATTTGGAAGGCCTCTAAACGCATATACTTCTACACATTTAGGACACGTGCATCCGATTTCAGCCAACCTCCTTAGCCACCTCTTACGACATGCGTGGTAGGTAACAGTGGTTCTATTCTTTACACCCCAAATTTGGGCCGGGTAACCACTCGGGCGGGAAAATCAGTAGATACGGATAGACAGAAAGTTAATCAGAAAGAAAGTTGGTCAATCAGGCAGACAGAACATCAGGTTATCAAAATGTTAGTCATGTTTGAGGACAGAAAGTAATGTAGACAGAAAGTAATGTAGACAGAAAGTAATGTAGACGAAAAGTAATGTAGACGAAAAGTAATGTAGACAGAAAGAGCACAAGGAGTTTTTTTTACAAGAACCCCAGAGGAAGCACCGGAAGTAACGAATATGATCAACAAATGAACAGATACAGTATTAAGAGCTTCCGAAAAAACAAGTAGACAAACACGGGACTCGAACCACTTACCTAGTCTTCGACACCAATCGCCTAGCCTAGCAATACGAGCGTCCTTACGTACACAACCAATGAGCCAATCTAAAATGACTCACGGGAGTGTCTTTCTCAGACGCTTGTTATTACGAACACAGAAACAATCAGGTAGGGTTCGTTAATAGTGTTTGCACAGGCACATGCTATGAGCTTGTTGTGCCTGTATATATTAGAGACGACGTGTACATGTTTGTTATATGTGTATATATGTGTGATATTGTGTCGTCTCTAATATACAGGCACAACAAGCTCATAGCATGTGCCTGTGCAAAAACTATTAACGAACCCTACCTGATTGTTTCTGTGTCTGGTAAACAAGCGTCTGGAAAGACACTCCCCGTGAGTCATTATTTTTAGAATGGCTCATTGGTTGTGTACGTAAGGACGCTCATTGCTAGGCTAGGCGATTGGTGTCGTAAGACTAGGTAAGTGGTTCGAGTCCCGTGTTTGTCTACTTGTTTTTCGGAAGCTCTTAATACCTGTATCTGTTCATTTGTTGTAGACAGAAAGTAATGTAGACAGAAAGTAATATAACTAGAAAGTAATGTAGACAGAAAGTAATGTAGACGAAAAGTAATGTAGACAGAAAGTAATATAACTAGAAAGTAATGTAGACAGAAAGTCAAGGTAGACAGAAAGTAATATAACTAGAAAGTAATGTAGACAGAAAGTAATGTAGACAGAAAGTCAAGGTAGACAGAAAGTCAAGGTAGACTGGTAAATTGTTCACGAGGCCACTGATACTCGTTCGCTGTCTATTTATTGATGGCTTTAGTTACTCCGGATATATTTTACAAATATATTTCTGATTTGTTACTGTAAGAAACAAAAGTAAGACTTTTCTCTTCTCTCTCTCTCGATCACCGCCCAGACTGATGTACCAGATCTCCCCATAAATTTTATTCATATGTAAATCTGATTCATGCAGCCCTAGCATTGGTGTGTTTTACGTCACATCTTCAGCACCATTTGAAGCTCTGGTACTTATCCTGCGGCAATGTGTTCGGTTTCAGCCAGCGTTTACTCGATTCGCTTTCCGTTCTGTAGCCATCTAGTGTTTTACGGTGTGGGTAGCAAGCCCCACGCACGACCTCCTTACTCGCCTCTTACGACATGAGTGGCAGGTAACAGTCGTTCTATTCTTTACACCCCAATTAGGGCCCCGGTAACTACTCGGGCGGTAAGACTTCTGAGAACATGCATATTACCTGTGACAACATATAGATGTGAATCGGAGACCATAATACAAATATTAAATAACAAATTTGAAGCTTTTGAAACAAGGTGTTACAGAAAAGTTCTAAGAGCACCATGGACAGAGAAAAGAAAAAAAAAACACCATACAAGACCTGCATATCGAGGAACATTGCTTAAAACAAAACATAATGTCCTGGAATATGAAATCTTTTGGCCACGTTAAACGTCGTAGTGGTTTGGAGAGAACGGTAATGGAAGGCATGGTTCCTGGAGGAGTATGAGGCAGGGGACGACCAAGATGAATGTGGCAGCAGGACATCAAAGAAACCTTGCACATAACGCTGAAGGTGACGGGAGAATTTGCAAGAGACAGAGAGTTTTTCAGGCGGGCTGTGATAAAAGCGATGTTCCGTAAGGGACATTCTATTACTTGAGCCATCAAACGCAGCCATTCCCATTTGGACACAAAATGTACACTTTTATTTATATAAGGTAAATTAATATAAACTGTCTCCTATGCTGGGATCCATTCTTTTTATTTTTTGTTGTGTGCCTTGACAACATGTTTTGTAGATCTCGGTGTCCCTATACTTTGCTCTCCATACAAGCACTGGCCACACACGGGCAACGCACTTAACATGTTGGTAATTTTCCTTTATCATGGGCGATTGTGAAAATTATTTTTATCCATTATGTGCCACAAGTGATATTTGTATATACATAGGTGGCTGACAAATGTCAATTTGGACTCGCAATGTTATTAGGCAGTCTGGGCGTGAAATTTTGACTCACCAGTTGGTAGTTTAATGCAGGGTCATTTCTTACTTGCTTTTGTTTGGTTTGGTTTGGTTTTTTTGCTGCTGCAGTTCTGGTTAACTAGCATGTCACTGTTTTACTAGAAGAAGTCTAGCACCGCACTGAACAGTCGTGAGCAGCAGCTTCCCATGTGTTGTGATTGATACAAGTCGCTTTGAGTGAATTCCTGCCGTTGCGATGTGAGAGCAGACAAACTGGCTGGATCTGTAACCATATTAGGGGGTCAGCCAATGGATAGAGCTGATATTCTGAACGCTCTCAAAGAGAGTGGACGCTAAGAACATTTTCATTTAAACCAATCCACGTCAATTGCTAAATTTCACAAGCTGGGATTGAAGATTGGAGTGGCTAGAAAAGAACAGCACAACATTTATATGAGTAGGCTCATTGATCAACACCGAACTTGTACGGTCAGCCACTGGACGCTGTTGGAGATATTGCGAAGGAGATTGGAGCATATCTATGGACATGTCCGGAGTGGAATGACGATATTCCAAACTGAAGTTAAAACTGAATTCTTGAGTTTGTCTTTGAAACGTTTCCTTTGCCAGTTTTGTGAGTTGATCATGGAGGGTTAGTTTGTTACCAGTGTCAAACATGGCCAATAACAGCAGCTAATGAGCGGAAAATCATAACGACAGAGATGAGGTGTCTTAGAAGAGTTGCAGGTGTGACAATAAGAGACAAAATTAGAAATAAAGAAATCAGAAGGAGACTGGATGTGAAACCAGTCATGCAATTCATAAAAGAACAACAGACTAAATGGTTTGGACACCTGACCAGAATGCCCTGGTATCGCCTACCACAGAGAGCCACACAGAAAAGTATGAGTACAAGGCAAGAGGAAGACTACACAAAAGATGGAGCGACGGCATCAAGAACAGCCTTACGAACATGAATATCAGCTTACAAAGTGCCTTAAAACAAGTACACACAAGATCACTACGTTTCACCACCAACACTTCTATAAAGAAGTATATGGTGGAAGAGAAGAAGAAGTTTGGATAGCCAGTGGTCTGGCTTGTGGTCTAGATGACCTATCCATCGGATTTGGAACTGCATCAAATTTGATGTGGATGCTGGACAGGTCAGCTCTTTCAAGAACCACAGCAGCAGGGATCGTGTCATGTGACATGATGTTTAGAAGTTTCCTTAAACATACGGTACTTAAATGGCAAAACACGTAATTACAAGTACTGTAGTTTTACAAATTACAAAAACAATGACAAATACAGCAACGTTTCGACCAACAAGACCTTTATCAAGCAAACGAACAAACAGGAGTGACAAATTAAATGAAACACAAATGGACGACCAAATACAAACGTATCTAAGGAAAATCTGGAATAAAAACGAATAACGAAATAAATGTAACACAAAAACACACATAAAAACTAGAAATAGAAAGGAAAAGAAACAATGAAACATCTAGTAAATATATAACTTGAATACATGCAACATATACCCATATAGATTACAAAGCAGGGGAAGAGAAAGTACTAAGAAGCATAAGAATGGAATATAACATGAATACATGCAACATATACCCATATAGATTACAAAGCATGGGAAGAGAAAGTACAAAGAAGCATAAGAATGTAATACGTTGAGCCCGCGTGGTCCAAGGTACCATACAAAGAAATCAACCGATTCTCCAGAGCAAATCGACTGCGATCATCCGAGGAACATGATCGGATGGCTGTGACCTGGACATCGTGAGCACCTAAATGGCCAGTGTCATTGAAATGGGTGGCTACAGGGTCACAGAGCATTGGCGTATGTCGCGTAAGTGTTGGGCGATCGGTCACTGAGCCTCTTGCCTGTCTCGCCGATATAAGCCTTGTTACACCGCTTACAGATAATAGCATAGATAAGATTACGGGACTCGCATGTGAACCCATCGTCAATAAGAAACGTGCCTAAAGGAAAAGATACAGTACGCGTCTGTATCACATAAGCACACGTGTTGCAACGCCGACGACCACACTGGACAGTGCCAAAATGAGTCTGGATCTTATTGACGATGGGTTCACATGCGAGTCCCGCAATCTTATCTATGCTATTATCTGTAAGCGGTGTAACAAGGCTTATATCGGCGAGACAGGCAAGAGGCTCAGTGACCGATTCGCCCAACACTTACGCGACATACGCCAATGCTCTGTGACCCTGTAGCCACCATTTCAATGACACTGGCCATTTAGGTGCTCACGATGTCCAGGTCACAGCCATCCGATCATGTTCCTCGATGATCGCAGTCGATTTGCTCTGGAGAATCGGTTGTTTCTTTGTATGGTACCTTCGACCACGGCTCAACGTATTACATTCTTATGCTTCTTAGTACTTTCTCTTCCCATGCTTTGTAATCTATATGGGTATATGTTGCATGTATTCATGTTATATTCCATTCTTATGCTTCTTAGTACTTTCTCTTCCTGCCTTGTAATCTATTGGGTATATGTTGCATGTATTCAAGTTATATATTTACTAGATGTTTCATTGTTTCTTTTCCTTTCTATTTCTAGTTTTATGTGTTTTTTGTGTTACATTTATTTCGTTATTCGTTTTTATTCAGATTTTCCTTAGATACGTTTGTATTTGGTCGTCCATTTGTGTTTCATTTTAATTTGTCACTCCTGTTTGTTCGTTTGCTTGATAAAGGCCTTGTTGGTCGAAACGTTGCTGTATTTTGTCATTGTTTTTGTAATTTGTAAAACTACAGTACTTGTAATTACGTGTTTTGTCAATCAAATAGTTTTACTGCAGTTCCATATATATATACTGGGTACTTAAATGGTATGTTTAAATACGCCCATAAGGAAAGCATCACTCAAATTACCAGTCTTTTTAAATTCCCCAGTTGCACCTGTTGCTGCCGGGGGTAAAGATGTTGGCGTTGTTGCTGCCACTGAAGTTTCTGGTGGATATGAGGACAACTCACACAACTATGATTCTGATGACACCGATCCAAATTTAGACGAAGGTCAGCAGTTGTATTTGTTAAAATTATTATTACTATTACTATTATTATCACTATTATTATCACTATTATTATCACTATTATTACTACTATTATTATCACTATTATTATTACTATTGTTATTACTATTATTATTATTACTATTATTACTATTATTATTATTACTATTATTATTACTATTATTACTATTATTATTATTATTATTACTATTATTATTATTATTATTACTATTATTATTATTATTATTATTACTACTATTATTATTATTACTATTATTATTATTATTATTATTATTATTACTATTATTATTATCAACATTTAAAAGTCTAAATAAAATATGGAACTGCAAGTTATATAGTATTAAAACTAAATTACGAATTTTCAATTCAAATGTTGTATCAATCCTAACATATGCCAGCGAGAGTTGGAAAATGACTAAAGATATAGAAAACAAGTTGAATGCCGCCCGAGTGGTTACCGGGGACCAAATTTGGGGTGCAAAGAATAGAACCACTGTTACCTGCCATGCATGTCGTAAGAGGCGACTTAGGAGGTTTGGGTTTGGCTGAAATCGGATGCATGTGTCCTAAACGTGTAGAAGTCTATCCGTTTAGGGGCCTACCAAACCAATGTGCAACGTATACACGTTCTTGGCAAAGATCAAACATATCAAAAAGTGATTAAAATTGGTCGTAAAGAACGAACGCAAAGAAGAAGAAGAAGTTGAATGCATTTGAAAATAGATCTGTGCGGAAAATAGTGATAATAAAATCGGACAAATTTAAGAGAAGTGATGAAATCAGAGAAATGTTTGGTCAACTACTAGTGACAACTGTTATAAGAAGGAGAAGATGGAGATATGTTGGACACACCTAGAGAAAAAGTGATCAACGAATATCAAAGCAGGCATTGAAGTGGGATGTAAATGGTTCAAGAAAAAGAGGGCGACCTAAGGAGACCATGAAACGAACTTTGTTGAGAGAGGCAAGAAATATTGGTCTCAGTTCCATAGAAGAGATTGAGCGAGTTGCCAAGGATAGAGCGGTATGGAGACATTGCTTGCAGGCCCTATATAACGTATAACGGTACGAGAGGAATTATTATTATTCAATTAGCCGATAGCGAAGTTGACAACACCCTGCGCAAGTGACCACGTGCCGATGACATTCTAGGATTCGAGGGCAGCGTGTGTCAACAATTTGCGTTGGGTATTCAGTACACGGTTCATCATCAGCATCATGTGCCGTGCGGCTGGCATAGGCGATCATGGATCTCCACAAATTTCTATTTTTGGTGTTTGCAATCAATTCAGATGTTGACGCTCTACTGCACCATGAAGTCAAGCTATCCAAAATTTTCTCTTTCTGTCTTCCTCTGTCTCGTCTACCCTCGATTTTACCAGTTGTTACAATAGTACGCGGTTAAACTAAAGGAAACCTTTATTCTTTACTTGGGGATCTAAATTACAGTTACCTCTGAAGTCGAAGTAAAGCTTGTCCGAAATAAGTGTCAATTGACTAACCATTAATGTTGAGTGCCCGTATACACATATATATATATATATATGTATATATAAGATATCGTTTACATTTCTCCCGTGTTGTGCCGGGAGTCGTAAAGGAGCAAATAATAGAAACACCGCGACATACAAGGCATATCGTAAGAGGCAACTGTGGTAGGGGTGCTACTCTATTAAATAAAAAGCTTAGCAGAAATCTAAAGTGCTGACCTACTTGTAGGCGCATAACTGGCACAACGTACAATCGCTCTTAGACTTGGATCACATACTTCTTCGAACGCTCCATATCGACCACTTGTTAACCACTCTTAGTGATTGGTATGTGATCTGAGCCTAAGAGTGATTGTATTTGTGCCAGTTATGCGCTTATAAGTAGGCCAGCACATCCGATTTCTGCGATGCTTTTATTTATTAGGGCAGTTTCCTCGGTCCCACATCAGTCGCCTCTTACGACACGCCTTGTAGGTCGCAGTGGTACTATTCGTTGCTTCCCTTCTAGGCCCCGACACCACACAGGTAGGATCGCATACAAATCACAAATAGTGGTAGCTATGGATCGTTCGAACACCCACCTGCCCAGCGTGTTTGTAGCGCGTTGGACTTCGGGTGACTAGCCCTCTGTGAGTGCGGGTTCAACTCCGCGGTCTGGCAGAAAAGCCACAGGTTCCCCAGAGTTACGGTGTTTGTGGCACCGAACCGAAGGGTTACGATGTCCATGGCACCGAACCGAAGGGTTACGATGTCCATGGCACCGAACCGAAGGGTTACGATGTCCATGGCACCGAGCCGAAGAGCTGAAAGCTCAAGTGCTTCTGGATCGGGAAAAAAATGGATCATTCGATGTAGAACTTTACTGGCTTCACTACTTCTCTGTGTATTGTATATTTATTTTTGACCTCTCCCCACAACTCTCAAGTCATCACGACCACTGATAGTATGAACATCATTTGTGTCACAATACTTATTATGTTAATTACCTTGAATACAGATCTGGAAAGAAACTTACAAATGATCAAGGAAGCGACAACAAGATATACGTTGTATCCTGCTTATAGTGCAGCTATTTCAGAGGTAACAATTTGAAACTCTTAACTTTTTTTTGCTATATTCTTTAAACATTTCTCTGTCAAATCTCATTTGTCAAACATCATAGCTCAATTATTTTCCATTTTTTAACATCTCATCTCCATCATTCCCCATTCATAAACATCTAATATCCATCATTTCTCATTCCTAAACATTTAACCTCTATCATCCCCGTTCCTTAACATCTCATCTCCATTCCCAATTCAGAATCATCTAATCTCTATCATTTTTCCGTCCTTAAACATCTAATCTCCATCATTTTTCCGTCCTTAAACATCTAATCTCCATCATTCCCCATTCCTAAACATCTCATCTCCATCGACTTCCGTCCTTAAACTCTATCATTTTCCATTATCAATCCCATTATCTCTCTCAAAAACAATTCTGGAAAACAAGAAGAACCAGTGGCGGCTCGTGTTTCTTTTTGTTGGTGGGGCCAGACAAAAATGTTTGGGAAAAATCATGGTTTTGGGTTAGGTTATATTTCAATTTATAAAATAATAAATACACGTTACAATTCATAAAATAATAAATACACGTTACAATTTATAAAATAATAAATACACGTTACAATTTATAAAATAATAAATACACGTTACAATTTATAAAATAATAAATACACGTTACAATTTATAAAATAATAAATACACGTTACAATTTATAAAATAATAAATACACGTTACAATTTATAAAATAATAAATACACGTTACAATTTATAAAATAATAAATACACGTTACAATTTATAAAATAATAAATACACGTTACAATTTATAAAATAATAAATACACGTTACAATTTATAAAATAATAAATACACGTTACAATTTATAAAATAATAAATACACGTTACAATTTATAAAATAATAAATACACGTTACAATTTATAAAATAATAAATACACGTTACAATTTATAAAATAATAAATACACGTTACAATTTATAAAATAATAAATACACGTTACAATTTATAAAATAATAAATACACGTTACAATTTATAAAATAATAAATACACGTTACAATTTATAAAATAATAAATACACGTTACAATTTATAAAATAATAAATACACGTTACAATTTATAAAATAATAAATACACGTTACAATTTATAAAATAATAAATAAGTGTACAATTTATAAAATAATAAATACACGTTACAATTTATAAAATAATAAATACACGTTACAATTTATAAAATAATAAATACACGTTACAATTTATAAAATAATAAATACACGTTACAATTTATAAAATAATAAATACACGTTACAATTTATAAAATAATAAATACACGTTACAATTTATAAAATAATAAATACACGTTACAATTTATAAAATAATAAATACACGTTACAATTTATAAAATAATAAATACACGTTACAATTTATAAAATAATAAATACACGTTACAATTTATAAAATAATAAATACACGTTACAATTTATTTTTGGTGGGCCCAGCCCCACTGGCCCTAATCCGAGTAGTTACCGGGCACAAATTTGGGGTGTAAAGAATAGAACCACTGTTACCTGTCATGCATGTCGTAAGAGGCGGCTAAGGAGGTTTGGTTGAAATTGGATGCACGTGTCCTAAACATGTAGAAGTCTATTCGTTTAGGGGCCTACCAAACCAATGTGCAACGTATACACGTTCTTGGCAAAGATTAAACATATCACAAAGAGTGATTAAAATTGGTCGTAAAGAACGAACGTAAAGAAGAAGAAGAAGACTGGCCCTTAATGACGAGCCGCCACTGAGAAGAACCATCCATTATTTCATCCATTCACTCTTTCAGTTATATCCATTCCAGCGTTCATTTATTCTTCTAATCAGTTCTTCCATATTTTCATTCTTTCAGTTATCAATCCATACAATCGCTTATTCATTCATTCATAAATCCATTAATTATTTCATTGATTCAGTATAAAGATTGGCTCTCCAATCCTGAACACACCAAACAGCTTACAGATGATCAAATCACAACAAAGAGATTGCAACTCAACCTTTACAAGAGACTGGTAGGCATCTACAAAGAGTGGACTCAACAGAGAAGCTCAGCAATCCCAAGAGAGTCCCGATTTGGGGAGATCACATCCATCCTTCAAGAAGCTTCAAATTTAGGACAACCACCATCAAGTGTCTCTAAAGTTATTGTGAGTTCATTTGTCAATCACCATCATGTTGCATGTCTGAAAGCGTTGATGCTCATATGTATACAATGTGTGTCGTCTATCTAGTTATTTGTTTCTAATATTGTCGCTAAGCGTCGTGGGGAGAAACAGTTAGTAATCCAGCGGCCGATAAGTGGCAATGATTATAATTATTCAGCGTAGCTGTAAAATGTCTCCAATATCATCGATTCACTTAGATTTCTGTGGCTAGGTTAAAATGTCTCCAATATCATCGATTCACTTAGATTTCTGTGGCTAGGTTAAAATGTCTCCAATATCATCGATTCACTTAGATTTCTGTGGCTAGGTTAAAATGTCTCCAATATCATCGATTCACTTAGATTTCTGTGGCTAGGTTAAAATGTCTCCAATATCATCGATTCACTTAGATTTCTGTGGCTAGGTTAAAATGTCTCCAATGTCATCGATTCACTTAGATTTCTGTGGCTAGGTTAAAATGTCTCCAATATCATCGATTCACTTAGATTTCTGTGGCTAGGTTAAAATGTCTCCAATGTCATCGATTCACTTAGATTTCTGTGGCTAGGTTAAAATGTCTCCAATATCATCGATTCACTTAGATTTCTGTGGCTAGGTGGTTAAGACTTTCGCTTTATGTTCCGAAAGTCGTGGGTTTGAAACCGGACCGCGTCGTTTGGTTCACGAGTGCATTTTTTCCAGAGATCCCTAGGATTGTTGCCGGAGCTACAGAGTTCATACTTTGTGTAATACTCTCAGCAGGTGGCGTGCCATTTCTTCTTAGTGGTACCCAGCCGTATAGAAACCGGGGCAATGAAGTGAATCCTTTATATCCATTATACGATTCACTCACTTTCTTCTTGTGTGCTCTCTTCTTCCTATGTTATAATTTAGAACTGTATTGGTATATCGTCTGGACAAGTATTTGATGTTCTTGTATTCTGACGGCTCTTGAAATCTCTTCATTATTCTACGAGCATAAATTATATTATAACAAGAAGGGTTCTTTTCTGGAACCCGCAGGGACAGCGAAAGAAGGGGAATCCGAGAACAACATGGAGACGGGATTTGGAGGTATAGATCTACAATATAAAGACGAGCTGGGGGAGCTCCAGGAGATAGCTAGAGTTAGGAGAATTTTGACATGACTTGGTTGAGGGCCTATGTCTCAAATCCGGGTTAAATAGGCAGAGAGAGAGAGAGAGAACGATAAATTAGATTATACCACTGTCGGCTTACTATGCCCGACACATCAGCTTCAGAATCCCCTAGATGGGTCATACGATGCACTAGTCTATCAGATTAAGGCTAGAATACGCAAATTCCGTCCAAAGAAAACTGAAAATCGACTTCGGTTAGAGGACGGCTGAAATTTCATCCAGCGTGCTGCACCATCTTTACCGGAAGTCAAAGAGCAATACTACTTCGATACAGTGGATACACAGTCAAAACAATGATACTCACAGTGGATACACAAGTCAAATCAATGCTACTACAGTGGATACACAAGTCAAAGAGCAATGATGCTCACAGTGGATACAAGTCAAAGAGCAATGATACTCCGATACAGTGGATACACAAGTCAAGAACAATGATACTCACAGTGGATACAAGTCAAAGAGCAATGATACTCACAGTGGATACAAGTCAAGAGCAATGATACTCACAGTGGATACCGAAGTCAAAGAGCAATGATACTTACAGTGGATACAAGTCAAAGAGCAATGATACTCACAGTGGATACACAAGTCAAAGAGCAATGATACTCCGATACAGTGGATACACAAGTCAAAGAGCAATGATACTCCGATACAGTGGATACACAAGTCAAAGAGCAATTATACTCACAGTGGATACACAAGTCAAAGAGCAATGCTACTCCGATACGGTAGATACAAAGAAAAAGGCAGTCCACGTAAGACCTAGTGCAGACAAGTTGTATAGAGAGTGAAGAGTTTATAAATCAACATTATCATTGACTTCATCTTGACAGCAATAATAACAATATTTGATTGTTTGTTTCGATCGTTCTTCTCAATCATTTTGATCATTCTATTGTGATATTTTTCTTCTTTGAACGCTCGGCATCGACTACTTGTTAACCACTCTTTGTGATTTGTATGCGATCTGAGCCTAAGAGTGAGTGTACGTTGTGCCAGATATGCACGTAAAAGTAGGCCAGCACATCCGATTTCTGAGACGCTTTTTATTTCCTAGGGTAGCTTCCTAGACCCTACCTCAGTCGCATCTTACGACATGTCTTGTAGGTCGCAGTGTTACTATTCTTTGCTTCCTTGCGGGCCCCGGCACCACACGGGTGTAAAACTATATAAGTTCCATATTTTATTTAGACATTTAAAAGCTGATGTTGCTTTGGCAATTCGTAGCATAATTTCGTATTGTTCTTCAATATGGCAGCCAGTAATCTCATTTATTATATTTCTTGATGCATACAGAGAGATGTACTAACAGACAAAGAGAATGTTCAGAAGCAAGTAGATGCATACAACAGTCAGGTTCAAGAAATGATTTCTGTATTAGATATTTCAAATAAAGTGTGAGCTAACCATTCGTTTGTGTCATATCTTGTGTATGTCCATCTATTTGTTTTTCTCATTGAATGTGTGTATTATTTTACTATATTCCTCTCATGCTGTTATACGTTACATAGGTCCTGCAAGTAATTTATCCATACCTCTCTACTCTGGGCAACTCGTTCAATCTCTTCCATGGAACTGAGTTCAATATTTCTCGTCTCTCTCAGTAAAGTTCGTTTGAGGGTTTCCTTAGGACGTCCTTTCTTTCTTGAACCCTTTGCTTGCCAATTCTCTCTCTCTCGATCACCGCCCAGACCGATGTACCAGATTTCCCCATAAATCTCATTCATGTTGAGATCTGATTCATGCAGCCTTAGCATGGGTGTGTTTCGTCACATCTTTAGCGCCATTTGGAGCTCTGGTGCTTATCCTTCGGCGATGTATCCAGTTTTAGCCAGCATTTACTGGATTCGTTCTCCGTCAGCCTTGGACTGTCCCCAGCCGACCTGCAAGGCAGCAGGTTGCTATTTTCTTTAGGGTAGCTACCCTTAGACAACCTTCCCTCCCGGGTTGTTGAGCGTCGTCTGCCCAGGTTACCAGTCTTTTTTGGACTACTTGGTTTGTCTGTCATCCAGTTTTGTGTACGGTTTGCTCCGCTAGACTTTTGATTGTCCCCAATCGACCTACAAGGCAGTAGTAGTTCTCTGTGAGGGGAAACGTGGTTATTGTTCTCTGGATGGAGACCCCATCGTCGAGGCTCACCGTTTTGTCCACCTCGCTTTTCTTTTGGGTGCCCATCGCCCATTTCTGATTGTGTCCTCGTTTACCGACTGGGCCCGCCCTTTTCTCTTCGTCACTTGTGCTCACATTGTTCTACTGGGCGACACCTTACCCATTTATATCTCACTATGCACAGTTCATCACCATTCGGTAGGAACGTTTGCACTGGATTCAAGCCTCTGCTGGGCTTTCCAGTTTTTCTGCACATTTTGGTTAGTCACCCAGGGATTCTGCCGTCTGTGTCTCTCATTGGTGATCTCATCCAACGTAACTACGTTTCATCACTACTGTATGCTCAGATGTTTGACTCTTCCCCAATCTCGACTCACTTTGCCTCGCTTCAGGCCTCACGCCCATTCGATTTGTCCCGTACCGATGGGGCCTCTGTCGTCTCTTCTCTAGGGCACCTACATGTTTATTTGCAGTTTCCATCGGTAGGGTTTCTGATTAAGCCGTGGCTTCTACATAGTCACTCCGGGATTCTGCTGTCTGTGTCTCTCATGGTGGATCTCATCCAACGTACTACGTCTTCATCACTACTTGTACAAGAGTAGCTCTCCATCCTACCCTTAGCCAGACAGGAACCGTGGTCTGTTTCCCGGGTCACCACATGGAGGTGGGGTAGGTCTTGTAAATACCAGCTCACTAATCCTGGAGCGACGTTGTCCTATGCCTGTGACCCGCTCCCAATTCAAAGCCTGTTCTATAAATCTCTTATCCTGACGATGTGAGGCAAAAACAGGGTTCGAGAAGAAACAGAAGAATAGAGTCAAGAGAAATTATTGGTTGCTCTATGTAACGTATAATGTACAGAGAAATATGCTCTATGTAGATAATGATACAGAAATATGCTCTATGTAACGTATAATGGTACAAGAGAAATATGCTCTATTAACGTATAATGTACAAGAGAAATATGCTCTATTACGTATAATGATACAAGAGAAATATGCTCTATGTAACGTATAATGATACAAGAGAAATATGCTCTATGTAACGTATAATGGTACAAGAGAAATATGCTCTATGTAACGTATAATGGTACAAGAGAAATATGCTCTATGTAACGTATAATGGTACAAGAGAAATATGCTCTATGTAACGTATAATGGTACAAGAGAAATATGCTCTATGTAACGTATAATGGTACAAGAGAAATATGCTCTATGTAACGTATAATGATACAAGAGAAATATGCTCTATGTAACGTATAATGATACAAGAGAAATATGCTCTATGTAACGTATAATGGTACAAGAGAAATATGCTCTATGTAACGTATGTAATGGTACAAGAGAAATATGCTCTATGTAACGTATAATGGTACAAGAGAAATATGCTCTATGTAACGTATAATGGTACAAGAGAAATATGTTCTATGTAACGTATAATGGTACAAGAGAAATATGCTCTATGTAACGTATAATGGTACTAGAGAAATATAACGATAATAATAACAACAACAATAGAATTGACTTTTGTACAATAAAATTCCTGCAAAATATCTTCACCATCTTCAAAATTACATCGGGACCCTCCACGGCCTACGAATTCATGCACTGTAGCGGAGATCTTGTTGTGTAAGAAAGAGATCAGAGCACACATGGGTTACTCACCGAAGTGCAATGATGATGGTCCTACCCATCAATCAAGATAAACATGAATTTTATACAGTTAAACATGACAATCTGAAAATGGAATTATCAAGAGGAAGGAAAGACCAAGAAAATATGTGTTGATGGAGTTACAGACATCTTAAAACTCCACAATACCACAACAGATCAAGCGACCGAGCGTGCATTATCTTGGAAACCGATCATCAGTTAAATCTGCTACGTCTAGCGGCAATAAAGCAGAGAAGGACAAAAGAAAGAAAGAAGAAGCATGAGATTTCACAATTGAAGAGACTAGAATTTTTAAAATAATACTGACAATTAATATAATTTATTCAATAAAAAAACAAGAATAAGGCAAACATTTAATTCAACTACTAACACTGTACATAAACAAAAGTAGCTGGTTGAAACATGCAATGTAACAAAGCAGAAATCTCCTTCTTCTTCTTCTTTGCATTCGTTCTTACGATCAATTTAATCACTCTTTGTGATAGGTCTGATCTTTGCCAAGAACGTGTATACGTTGCACATTGGTTTGGTAGGCCCCTAAACACATAGACTTCTACACGTTTAGGACATGTGCATCCGATTTCAACCAAAACCTTTAGTTTGAACTATATTCCATTACTTGTGATGGACACTTCTGAAGTTGGAGAAGGCACGGCTATATGATGGGGGAAACACTGATAATAAAGAAAGCAACCTTCACTCAAAAATTAGTCAGATGTGCCATACCAGGCGCCTGCATAAGCTTGAGTTCATAGCGACGAACCAAGAAGAAGAATGTGATGGACAACTATTATTATTCTTCATAATTTTAAATATCACCACAAATTATAAAGACATTAACTCCTAACAAGAGGTTAGCCACTTTATGTGGCATGCAAGTTAGCCACTTTATGTGGCATGCAAGTTATAAAGTTAGCCACTTCATGTGGCACACAAGTTAGCAACCCAAGTTGTAAAAATAAAAAACAGTCTGGCCACTACTTGTGGATCAAGGATGTTAATTTTTACACTGCTAGTGTGTTGCGGGGCCAGCAAGGGAAGCAAAGAATAGTACCACTGCGACCTACAAGGTATGTCATAAGAGGCGACTGATGTAGAGGGCCTAGGAAGCTACCTAGTAAATAAAAGCATCACAGCAATCGGATGTGCTTGTACTAGTAGGCGCATAATTGGCACAACGTACAATCGCTATTAGATAACATACAAATCACACAGAGTGGATAACAAGTGGTTGATATGGAGCGTTCGAAAAACAAGAAAACTTTTTTTACACAATCTTTATAAACTATAAACCAGATAAACACATTTTGTATGCAATCATTATTTTACATAAATTTTTACAAAATAAAAGATTGAATAAATGTCATGTCAAATGACTAAAGAAACACGAAATCACTCATCCAATTACAGCTGTGCAAAACTGTGGCTTTGAACCAAATTTAGACCAGATTGCTGTTAATGCTAGCTTACAAACTATTACTGTTGAACATATGTGAGGTGTGGAGTGTCTGGCCGAATGGATAAGAGTGTGGTTCCCATTCGGTAAACCCGTGTTCAATCCACGGTACGGCCAAGGATTTTTTTCAGTCATGGACATAAAAGGAAAATCCTAACCTGAACAGTTTTGCGGCAACTGCACTAACCATAATAATAATAATTCCTCTCATACCGTTATACGTTACATAGGGCCTGCAAGCAATTTTTCCATACCGCTCTATCCTGGGAAAGTCGCTCAATCTCCTCCATGGAACTGAGACCGATATTTCATGCCTCTGGACTAGCCATAAGTAAAGGAGAGTAAAGGAACCCTTTCATACCTTGTGGTATATAGGTCAATACAGTGTTAGGCCTGTATTTTCATTGACCATCGGCACACGATGGGTGATGTGGTCAGCATCACGTCGGCCACCTTTACTTTCCCAGAGCATGTCTGGTACCCAGTTGAGGCTGGGTCGACCTGAGAGTCGTCGCGGTTGGGAAAAATTCTACGCGCACTGTGGGAGCTGAACCCTGACCACCAGCCTTGAGAAGCGAGTTCACTAACAACTACGCTACCGCGGCTCTCCTGGACTAGCCATGCTGCCATTAAATTCCGTAGACTCTCGTTCCACCTGTCCTACACCACACTAAAAAGTGGTACTACAGGCATTAACCACAGTATTTTTTTTAAGATGGGAGGTGGGGTGTCTGTATCAAAGAAATTATGTTTATGAAGTTAGTATACGTGTGTAATGGATGTCTCTCTAATCCACAGTAACATGTATATATGCTTTGTCTTGTGTGTTAGCATGTTGGAAACGTAATCACAGAAGTCTATGTATATATCTCATACTCCCAATGGGAGTATCTCTAGTGCAGCCAAGGACTGTACGCATGCCTTCATTTTGAATACGTTCCAGTCATTCACACTGTAATCTTGGTATCGTGAGGATGCCAAGTTAGTAATCGACCACTGACATAACCAGTCGAGTATAAAACATGAGTCTGTTACCAATTCTTAAAACATTTCTTAAAATCAATGACCTCAACAAATTCGAAACAATAACATAAAACTTCTTGAAAATGTAATAGGAATGTTAAGGATAGACTAAACAGAGTCAAGTAACAGAATCAATATAACATGAAAATAAATACATCACAGAAAAGTTAATCATGGGAGATAATGAAACAAGGGAAATAATTAAACATGATAATTAAGGAAAGCATTCATTTTCTGTACAACACAATTTACATTGGAGTCGTAATCTCCACACTGGTTAATGAAAAAAAAAACCACAATAATTGTAATTTTGTCAATCTAATTGATACCATCTTTTGCAATTTTATTTTGTATTTCTCTACTGGCTTTTAATTTTACAATAATCTATCTCAAGAGAATACGATGTTGGATACTTCCTAACACATTGTTTTATCATTATGTGCCAGGTTGACTAGAGTAGATGATAAAGCTTCACAAATATGTCCTTAGTACTGCAATCTTTTGGCTAAGATAAAGTGATAGTGCCCACTTGATTGTGGTCAAACGGTGGGAGCCTTCATAGAGTCAATAGATAACTAAATCAAATTTTTTAATTTCGAGCAGCTCTCGTTCGAAAGGGTGATGACGCTGAGGATTCTACACATTTAAACATGACCAGGTACCCCCCTCTGCGGCACTAAAGGGTAAGGGCAACAAAAAAAGCGTGCCAATAGCAACTAAACTAAAAATTCCAAGCAGTTTTCATTCGTAAAATGACAATGCTCAAAGTTTAGATACATTTCAAACGTAACTGGGCCCACCAGCTGCGGCACTAATGGATACGGTCAACAAAAATAAATAATACTGACTATCAGATTAAATAATGCTTCTCTACCTTTTGGCTAAGAACAAAGTGAAATACTTCTACAGCTTAAACTTGATCAGAAGGTTGGGGGTTGTCAAATAGTCAATTGGTGAACTCTTATACATAATAAACAAACTCTGAGCAGCTCTCTCTCCAAAAGGATGAGACACTCTGTGCTTATTCTAGCACAGCGATGTCCAAAGCAGTTCCGGCGGACGCTAAGAAGCCGGTGTCCTACATTTATGGCACCTTTTTTTATTCTATCAGCTTTAACGTTCATCGTATCTCTTTAAAAAAAACTATGTGTTTCTGTATCATTCCCATGACGAAACACGTAAAAACAAAGTATTGTAGTTTTACAAAATACAAAACAATACACACAACGTTTCAACCAAAAAGCCTTTATCAAGCCAGTGATACATAGTTTTACTGCAGTCTTCCCCTATATCAATAATATCATTACCATGATCTTCCCATGTTTGCAATCTTATTTTCTTTTATAACCGTTCTACTACCCCTTAACCCCACCCTTTGCTTATACACTGAGTCTGCATCTCAACTATATTAACATGACTTATATGAATGGATTAGAATGCTGCTTCCATGCAGAAGACCCGTGTTCAATTCACGGTACAGACAAGGATTTTTTCTGTTGTGGGCATAAATGAAAAATCCTAACCTGAATAGCTTTCCGCCGACTGCACTAGACATGTAGCTATTAAATTTCTTAGGCTCTCGTCCCACATGTCCTAGACCGCCCTAAAAAGTGATAGTACAGACAGTAACAACAGTTTTTTCAGTTACTTATGTAATTATTAGAAGTAGTAACGCAATATCTTAATTTTCTCTTTCTTATTTGTAGCATCAGCCAATTTTCTTTGATTTTGAGTTCTTTCTGGATAGATCTATTTGTTCTCTTCTCTGTCCAAGATATAAGTAGGACTCCTCTGTAACACTTATATTCAAAAGCATGTTATTTTTACATTGTCTTATTAAATGTCCATGCTTCACATCCATATATGCCACCGGGAATATGCATGCTCTTAGTATTCTGATCTTTATTTTCTTAGCAGTTCTGTTTCATACTGTTTTTAGTTGTTTAATTTTTTGTAAAGCAATGTCAGTCAGATGCACCCCAATATATAAAAACATTGGACACCATTGCTCTAGCATGTACTGAGTCCTTCCGTTGTGACACTATTTGCTATAGAATTTGACCTCTTTTGTGCTATAAATGCAAACTGTCCAGAATTTTCTGTCCCATCTCCAAAGACTGTGTTGGTTGTCACAGTGTGCTCCAAACATACCCTTCTCATTCTTCTTTTAATTGTATATCCTTTTACAGGACTTTACGAACCAACCCCAGCTTTGTAACGCTGTTTGTGATTTTCTAGGCATTATTACGTTCAGTAGTTTGCCATTGCTTTCTGAACGGGTGGTGCCATCGTCCTTTGTTAAAATCCACACGAAACAATTTGCAACCAAACTGTCTGCACTGTGATTCGAAATCAGAATGTCGAGGTTAACAGACCGAGTCACTAACCCCTAGGCCACAGACGCCACCATCTTTCTTATATTGATAATAAGTTTTTCTCTGTGCCGTGACTTTTTCTCAATATTAGTAATTTTAGTAGTCAATGAGATCCTTAACATTCTCCTATAAAACTATATCTGTGTGGTCTCCAGAGATTTTGCTGTTTATTTATTATTTATGACTCGCATCCATGTCAGTATCAGCTCCTTGCTCTAGAGCAGCGTTTCCCAACCTGGGTTCCAGATCCCGGGTTCCATGATGTACTCACAAGGGGGTACTCACGCACTTGAAGAAATATGATATTTGACATATCAAACAGAAAAATAAATTTCAAAAATATGTATAATTAAAAACAACGGTAAACTAGTTCCGCTCGAAATCAAAGGACCCGGACCAGACCAGAGTCTAAATGTCTGACAGGACAAAATTAAAGAAGTTTCTCGCAGTCTGAGGACATTGTTTACTATTGTAGAGCAAAGATAATTCATTTCTGTCCATTTTCATATAAAGAAACTTTTGGGGTTAGAGAAAATGTATTTTAAAGTGGGTCTGCGGTAATGCAAAGTTTGGAAATCATGGTTCTATATTGTTCAGTTTCTGTTCATAAAAAAATAAGTTTTCTGATGTCCCAAATTACTAAATTTCCTAATTTAATTTGCTAACAGAAATGCACTTGGCACATGTAAAGCGAAAACTAAAGCTTTCATCTTCAGCACGCCCTTGAAGATATACTTCATCTAGCCTTCAATGACATACCTCAACATACCTTTGATGTTATACCTTAGCATACCCACAATGTTGTAGAATCAAGGCAAAGACTTGAGTAGAAGTAGAATACTGCCAAATGTATGGCATGCGTCCTTCACTACTCCGAGCCAAATAGCCATCTCAATAATTAACAATAACAAAACTCAACATGTGCTAACATCCACCCTCATGCCCTAATAAACCTGGACTCTACAGTTTCTTATGCTCCTTGCTGCTGATGACACTTGCTATCAAGATGAGCATTTTCCTCCTGAATATCATCTCTCAAGTTCTCTGCAGGGAAGCAACAAAAGCCAGAATAATTACATTATTTCATTATATGGATTATATCCCTTGTGATACACAGTTTTAATGGATGATAACATGATGAATAAATACTGTTCTAAATACTTCCTGCCAAACAAAAGTCCACCTTATATAGTGATGCTAAAATAAATACCACTTTATAGTTGTGTAATACAAATCCTACATTATAGCTCGACTACACAAATACCACATAAGGGTTCTCTATAGCAAAGATCTTAGACTGATCAAGAATTTGTACTGGCAACAAACCGAGCCATTAGACTAGAGAGTAAGATTGGAATCTATCAGGCGATACAGTTAGGAGTACGACAAGGTGCGTACTCTACCAGACCTATTCAACTTATATAGCGAAAACATCATGAGATCAATAGAAGAAAAGACAGGAATAGCAGTCGGTGGACAAAATATAAACAACCTAAGGTACGCTGATGACACAATTCTCATGGCTACAAATGAACACGATCTGCAAGACTTGATAGACATACTAGTGAGAGAAAGTGAAAAGAAAGGATTAAGCATGAATATAAAGAAAACAGAGGTTATGGTTGTCTCCAAGAAACAAGAAACACCAACATGCAATATCAAAATAAATAACACAACACTGAAACAAGTCCATCGATTCAAGTATCTAGGAACATTCTTAACACCAGATGGAAGATGTACAACAGAGATTAGGAGTAGAATAGCTCAAACGAAAGCAGCTTTATGAAAATGAAGAACACACTATGTGTGAACTCACTACCAATGACACTGCGAAAACGAGTACTCCAATGCTATATTGAACCAATTCTTATGTATGGCAGCGAATCATGGACACTGAACAAACAATCAATACGATCATTGGAAGCCACAGAGATGTGGTTTACAGAAGAATGTTGAGAATTCCATGGACAGCAAAGAAAACAAACGTGGAGGTTTTAAATCAGGCCTGCACACAAAGAAACCTTATCAAAAGAATAAGAATCCGACAATCAAGGTTCTTCGGGCATATAATGCGAAGAGAAGGTTTAGAACATTTGGTGACTACAGGTAAAATTCAGGAAGGAGAGATCGTGGAAGACAGAGGGAGAAGATGTTGGATGGCCTGACATCATGGTTCGACAAAATATCGACGTCAGAACTGATTACATGCACCAAGCAAAGAGAGTTGTGGAGAGACATGATCGCCTACGCCGGCAGGCATGGCACTGATTGATTGATAGCAAAGTATTTAAGACATTTGCAAGGTGTTCTGAAGGTTTAGGTTCGAACCTGGATCGAGTCATATGTGCAATTTATCCCAGGGATCCTTCGGATTGTTGCTGGAGCTACTGAGTTTGTGCTTTGAGAAATATTCGCATATGGGGTGCCATTTCTGCAAGATGGACGGAGCCATGTGGTGAAACCCAGTGCAATGAAGTAAATCTTTCGCCTATAGTCACCCATAATATCAGTTATATGAGGACTATCATCATAGCAATTCAGACATGTCTATAGGTGCTTCGTCTCAACAAATCCAACAGCATCCAGTGGCCAACACACTAATTCAATGTTGATTAATCAATCTCTTTGCATATTTGGTTTGTTGTTATTTTCAGGCTGTACCAATATCAACACCTATCTCTCTCAATCTGGTGAACGACTGAGGTTCACAACCCTGAAACTCCTCTGTTCAGAAAGACTCTCTCAATGCCTTACCCCACTCTGTTCAGAAAGACTCTCTCAATGCCTTACCCCACTCTGTTCAGAAAGACTCTCTCAATGCGTTATCCCACTCTGTTCAGAAAGACTCTCTCAATGCGTTACCCCACATTATAGCATAACTAAACAAATCCTACTCTCTACATTGATTCTAAACATTCAGGCTGTACACGCCTGGACATGCTGGAGTGCGGGGTAACGAGCATGCGGACTCTCTTGCAAACAATGCCCCGGCTCAAGTGGGCAGAAGTATGGACAGAGCCGATATCATCAATGTGGTACGCTCTCAATTGTGTGACACAGGCGGGTCTCAGACGCTGGAACGAGTTCGAGAATTAGGCGTTAAGTTTGGACATGCCAGACAGTGTCGTCTTCGTGGTAGAGAGAGAAGATATAGTAATCAACTTCTCATGGGTACTGTGAGCAAATGGACTTTGGGATGGCTGCTGCAACGGAGGACAGAGCACGAATGGGAATGTCCTATGTGCCATGACGTCGATCGCATAACATGACATAACATTCTCAACATACCCTGTATGTATATATAAGGATCATTTATCAAGATACCAACAAAAATACCAAGGATGAATAACAAATAAATAACACAAATGTCTGTACACTCCAAGCATCATTACAAAATCTGGTTGATTAATGATCGTAGGAAGATGATGATGATGATGGCTGATGCTCCAGTTCACGGTATGAGTGATGAATGTAATCAGGGATTACCAGCGGGGATTACCAGCAATGATTGATCAAGCGTTGTGGCTGAAATTTAAAAATGGGTAAATAAGCTTTGGGTGTGCACACACATACCTAAAACTGGCAGACAGATTAACTCTTTCCATAACATGAATGTTATTGAGTTTGACCACAACTGTTTTATAACACCAGAACTTAATATAGTTTAGTTCTTGGATCATCATCACTGCATGTCGAACCAATTAGTTCTTAAGTGCTCTGATCTCCTCCTCAGTATGTCTCTAGCGTGGCGACCAACACCAGAATTGTTATCACAGAATATTTTTGTGTTTACATTGTTTGCAGTAGATATCACATTCATATAGATCATTCAATCTACTATTAATAATCTATTAACCAAATTCACTTGGGTACACTGGGTGTGGGAACACCGAGATAACCGTGGCATTGGAGGACAGTCTGTATGAACTTGTCCAGTGTGTGAGGGTGTTCATCAGGAGAACTGAGCTGAACTGTATCATACCCATGTGTTGCCAGGGCCCGCAAGAGGAGAAAAGAATATTAACAGTGCCTCCTACAAGGCATGTCGTAAGAGGCGATTACGGTAGGGGCCTAGGGAAGCTACGCTAGTAAATAAAGTGCTGCAGAAATCAGATGTGCTGGCCTACTTGTAGGCGTATAACTTCACCGTACAATTACTCGTAGACTTAGATCAGATACAAATCACACAGGGTGGTTAACAAGTGGTCGATATGGATCATTCAAAGAAGAATAAGTAGACCTTGAACTGGCACAGCATACAATCACTCTTAGGCTCAGATCACAAAGAGTGGTTTAACAGGTGGTCGATATGGGGCATTCAAAGGAGTTGAAGTATTAGAGAACAGAGCCTGTATGAACATGTTCAATGTGTGAGAATGTTGATGAGAATAACTGAACTAAACTATTTCATTATCTAATATATCAACTACTACCACTGTCAAAACCTGTTTTATTTGTTATAAAAAATGCTTCCAGGACACATCAGGGTATTCATATTTAGAAAATGTACACATATAAAACACACTAAATGTCATTGAGTATAATCCCTTTTTGATAATATATAATAATAAATATTTAATCATTGTAATAACAGACTGCTAGCAACGAACCACATTACATGGAGATCTAAAACCTCTGCCCTATGTGCCGCTTTTGGGTACGAAAGGAACAAACTAACTAACTAATAAGAGTTATGAAGCACACACAAAAGCATGTTCTATAAGTCACTTCTTATCATGACACATCATCATTAGAGAAAAGAAAGGAGAATAATAGAGAGTTCAGTAAGCAATATTTATAACATTATTAATAATAATGTTAATTACCACTTAAGAATACCAGGGATTTACTGTCTGACTGTATATGTTATGTCTGCCATATAGTAAGTCTAAATTTATTCCCTTCTGCTGTATCCTTTGCTTGATAAAGGCCTTTCGGTCAAAAATTGCTGTATATTGTTTTTGTAAAACTACAGTACTTTGTTTTTACGTGTTTCACCAATACCAATAAAGATATTTTAAGACTTAAGGATTTATGGGGAGATGTTAGATCCTCTGTGGTGCTGAGGAACATCACTTGTCTCATGCTTCAAAAATACTTAATGTCCCATGTGGAGCAATCATGCTATTTTTCAGTGATCCCTGATTTTACTGTATCCAAAATCAAGTTCCTAGTCCTATTGGAGACGGACAATAAAATGTAAGTCTCATACTTAAACTCAGCAGGTAAAAGATCCCTTGACAGTTAAATATTGATAAGAGGAGTAGGCTGGAAAACTACTACTCTGGCACAAATTGCTCATACCAATTTAAGAAATAAATTCCGACAGATTTTCACAATTCTTAAAATTACAGTGTGGACCTTCACCACTGCTAAAAGTATGTGCACTACAGGATACTTTCTGTATCAGAAAGAGAATGGAGCACACATTTTTATGAACCCAAGTACAATAATGATTTTATCAATCAATAAATTAACCAACCCGCTACTATGAATGTAAACCTTCATCAAAAGTTGGTACTACTACTGAAAATGAAAATCATGGCAATATCATTTACAGGACGCGCCATCAACCACTGTAACCGAGTCGTTGATTTTCTAGGCACAACTTATATGTTCAGTAATGTGCCATTGCTTTCTAAATGGTGAGGTCTATTTTTACTGTTCGAAAAATCCTCAAGAACAAATTTGCTTCCAAACTGCCTGCAGCGGAGTTTAAACCAGGTACTCTTGGGTTGTGATATATATATATATATATTCCCCTTGTACCGGTATACATTACATAGGTCCAAAGATGAAGGATTTACTTCCTTTCACCTGGTTTCCCCATATAGCTCCATCTCTTTCAGCAGAGATGACATGCCACATGCCGAGAACATTGCACAAAGTACCAGCTCCTGCAACAATCCTAGGGATATCATGAAAATTGCAAATGTGTCTCGGTCAGGATTCGAACAAATTTGCTTCCAATCTGTCTGCCGCAGAGTTAGAACCAGGTACTCTTAAGTTGTGATAAAGCTCACTACCACTAAGCCGCAGAAGCCCATGGTACTATTACTATATAACTGAAATTAGGTTATAATTTGCTAACAAGAATGTTTGCTAGTTCTGTATTTTGTCCACCCTGTTTTTAAAAAATTACCATTCAGGCATCTTTGTTTATTCACTGTCCATGTTTCACTTCTGTATCACAGTATTACATCATATAACATACATATTGATATAGGGAAGACTGCAGTAAAACTATGTAGCAATGGCAAAACATGTAAAAACAAACA
Organism: Arion vulgaris; assembly: GCA_020796225.1. NCBI lineage: Eukaryota > Metazoa > Mollusca > Gastropoda > Stylommatophora > Arionidae > Arion > Arion vulgaris. The sequence continues at coordinate 66,865,983 of CM036755.1, read as the reverse complement.
TAATAATTCAAGCATATAACATACATTCGAGAATATGGCATTATTAATAAAAGCAAGATACAGCTGGGAAGCACACAAAGGGTTAATCTGTGGTTCTGGTATCCTTATAAATGTGTATTGTTGAAAGCCCAAACATTACATAGTGGCAAAGCTGCTTACTGATAATGTATGCATATTATATAATAAAAAGCACCACGATAAAATTAGTGTTAGTAGTATTAGTTAATTTTGGAGGTAATGATGCCTGAAAGAAGAATGAGAGGAAGACATAGAAGACGATGGGTGCACGATGTCATTGACGATCTGAGAATGACTGCTGTTGACTCCGGTCAACCTGCACAGAATAGAGAGTTTTTCAGGACTGCTGTCATGGAAGCCAAGTTCCAGAAGGGACAAGCTACTTGATGATGATGATGAGTAATAGTGAGGGGGACGGATTAGCGTAATGTGCAAGCCTATCGACTCAGACTTAAGAGTGTTTCGGGTTCAATTGCAAACTTGATGTTCCACATGTGAAGAAAGGAATTGGCCCTCCTACCTTCTGCACATAGGGCTAGAAATGTGAAGTAACATGCACTTTATACCATAAAGTCTGAAAAGTAAAATAAAGCAACCCTTTTATTCCTTGAGGTATATTGGGTAATACGGGTTAGACCCGTATTTTCATTGACTGTTGGCACACGATGGGCGCATTTCTGTGTCCAATATACTTCACTTTATGTGTCCAATATATGTCTCTCTATGTGTCCAATATACTGCACTTTTCACAATTTCATTTTTTAAGGCAAGACACAAGCTCAAAGCTAATTTGACACTTCTAAAAAAATTAACACCTTGAGATAATATTAACCCATTCCACCTTCTGAGCCGATATACTGCCGTTGTATTTTTCAAAATGACACAAAACCAGTCTACTGGATAATTCAGTATACATTGCAATTTAAGTTTATCCGGCTATAACAAAATATTACGGAGTGAAAGGGTTAAGCTGGAAAATAGAGCAATGGACATTAGAAAATAAAATTTGCATAAAAATTAGGAAAATCAACATCTATTAGGTTAGTAAAGCTTATTCAAAACCACAATGCTGAAGTTGTGTTTAAAATTGTGCTTACAAGTCCCTCCTTTTGGACAAGCTGTTTATGTCGTGATGTGTAAACTCTCACTTCTGCAAAGTAAGGACCCACAAGTAAAACTGCAACTTTTCCTGTAGGAGTAAATGCCACATTGACAGGTCTCACTTCATTGCCTAGCTCATGTGTGTTAGTCACAATACTACTCAACCAGTGACCTTTGTTTGAGAAAGCCTCAACGCGATAGTTCCCGCTATCTGCTACTACAATGTTGTCATTGTCGTCTGCACACACTCCTAGAGGAGCTTCAAACTGACCATGATGCTTTCCAGAAGATCCAAAACGATGTCTGAATTTTCCATCAGAGCTGAAAACTTGCACACAATTGTTTATTTTGTCTGTCACAATTATGTGGTCTTTAGAATCGACAGCAATGAACGCAGGGTATTGAAAGTAGCCATCTCCGTTACCTTTTCTTCCAAATTTTGTTGCTAGTTTCATCTGATCAGTAAGGACATAGACGCAATGATTTTGCGTTCCTGTGAGAGCAACACCACCATTTGCTAACTGGCCAATGCCACAAGGCTGCTCAAAAGTAAAAAATTTACCATATTCACCTTTACACTGTCCTACCATTGTAAAATGTCGTATTGCAGAAACATTTTTGTGAACTGCTGCTAGTATTTCATTTCCCTTAGTCATTGTTACATCTTTAACTTTGCCACCGCAGTTAAAAGCAAATATGAGTTCACCAGCACTATTGAAAATGAAAATTCGATTTTGTCCACCGCCGCTGTCAGATATCACATAATTGCCTTCCTTGCTGACAGCAAGTCCAACTGGTTTCAAGAAATCCCGAATGTTTGAACCCTGTTTCCCGAAACTTAAAACAAGATTTTCCCTGCAAGCAAAACAGGAGCTCTCACTTTGCGTAGGCACAGCAGGGTAAAGTGTTTGGGAAGATCGTGGAGGTCCATTACTGACTGCATGGCTACCTATAGGATTGCGGATGCTGAAAGTTTTAATCTCATTGTTTCCATGGCCAACACTTTGAGGATTGACTGGTTTTGAAAGTGAAAAGTCACCTTGAGTATTTATGTTCCATCCTATAGGAGCAGCTTGTGCAGATGTTCCACCTGTGGCCTGATGCCCTATCAGTTGTGGATAAACTAGCACACTGGGATTTGATTCAGGAACTTGAGCAGGATGATATGGAGGAGGTTGCGAAGGTACAATCGGATGACCAATGGAGTCAGCATTATAATCACTCTGTGAGAGAGCATTAATTGGGTCATCTAACGAAGATGCTGGTACCTTACTTGGATGTGACACTGGTACAAAACAAAATTCTGTACCACCCCCAGGAGAAGCAGATTCTGTCTCATCCCATTTTGACACTGGTGCTGATGGTGTATGCTGTGGAACAATCATCCAGTCTGGTTCTGTATCGTTAGAGCACATTTTGGATGAAGATCCCGCTATTTCTGGATTTGTGTCGGCAACAGTATGATATGGTGGAGGTGGTTTCTCGTCGATTTCTCGCTGCACCTGAGGCTGACCTAATGATCGTCTTGGTTTCGGTGTAGGAGTAGGTGTACTTCCCTCCGAGTTTGCTACTGTGTCTGACAGAGATGACACCACATGATTATCTGGAAAACCTTCCACTCCGTTTTCTGGCATTGTTGTATTCGTTCTACACACTGGACATGGGAAACATCCCGTACTTTCGTAACCCCTGCTAACAATATAGTCACGTAAGCAGTCTTCACAGTAAGTATGTAAACATGGCAACGCTTTGGGTTTAGTAAAGCTGTTGAAACATATCGAACAAGTCAAATATTCCTCCCTTAGCTGACATCTAAGAGTTTTCGCTGACATTTTGCCTGCTATTTTGTTTTGTGACTCAAAACTTCCGTTTATGAAACTGCTTTGGCCAGGTGTTTTATACATTCAAATCTGCTGCTAAAATTTGAACAAATTTAGCATCAAAACTTTGCGCGTTAAAAGAAAGATATAATTGTACGGGATGCAAGTTTATTTTAATCTAATATTCTTTTATTAAAACTGTTTACTTAGCCTTTTTTTCCTCAATATTTTCTTCTATATGGGTTTCTTTTGATATAAATGATAGTCCATCAGAAAGTATATATATATATATATAATATTATATATATATATATATATAGATAATTTTAATATTATATATATATATATATATATATATATATATATATATATATATATATATCAATATTCCTACTATAGAAGAAATTAACGCAATCAATGCTAAGTTTAACAGGATTTCTTTAAATTTATACATACAAATATATGTTACTCGACAATGATGTTCCAAATAGCGGACAATTTTAATGTCTGAATATCAATCTGGCATATAGATAAAGTGGTTATGACTAACTATCCCACTCGTGACTGTTACTACTATATAGGGCCTGGTTATACATTTGCTATTCTTTTCACTAAACATTTCGCTACGTTTAATAAAGTTAGCATGTACGCATTTTAACGAATGTGTTGCAATAATTTGCACGAGCTTCAGTATAAAGGATGCATCTATTTTAAGTACAGCAGTCATCGATGCATTTACAATAACCTCTTCATTGTCGCGATTATAACAGATTTGCTAATTTTGTCATTCAGCATCATTGTTTGATTAATTAAATAAGTCAGACATATTAAATGAAAGTGTTAAGAACAAAATAGACAATGGAGTATGAAACAGTTTGGTTTAGAAAAACAACAGACCAGAGAGAGGGAACGTAGTATTAGCATAATAATACCAAGATAATCAAGACCAGTATAACCAGTTAGAATGTCACGGAGACACTTCCTTTCAGTAATCTTGTTTTACCTTACTGCGCCATGATAAGATATTTTTAGAACATGCTCTGGGCCGCATGATACTTTTTGTATTAGTAACCATTTGGGCTAACTACTAATGTCAAACCTCCTCCTCTCCCCACTCCCACCCCCACCCACCTGATTTTGTAATTCCTAAATCAAGACTATTATGTATTGATATTCCCATTACTCAGTTGGCACATTTATTATTTTATTTTTGTTTGACTTCTTCATGTTGGTTGGCTTTTGAGGCTAAAATGCTGTAGTGGATAGAGTGGCCAGCCCCAAGTCGAGTCATACATTATCACCTTTTACAACGTCTTGTAGGTCACAGTGTCTACTATTCATTGTTCACCTTGCGGGCCCAGCCACAGCCAGGCTCAAGCACAGGCCAGACAACTGGCCAGGTATTCCCTGACCTAGATAAGAAAAGGGGGCTGACAATATTCTTAAGATCTCTTTACGAAATCCATTACTGTACAGACAGCCATTTAATGACAAACATCGTAAATGGATTATAAATAATAACAAACTTGATATATGGTCATAAAATGAATTTTATTTTAATCAAATGATCATGGTTTTATTCATATTTAATACAGCTTTAAAAAAATTCAATGTAGAAGCTCAAAATGATTAACAAAGTATTGCAGAACAATAGTTGTATTATAATATAATACATAGTTGTATAATAATGTACAATATACATTTCTAACAGACACAGAAGTTGCTTTAACTGTGGCACACTTTGTTGTTCTTTTATAAATGTCCATCTTACTCAGATCATTGATATGTAATGATACATATTGTAAACAATTGACTTGCTAGTGAAGTTTGAAGTACCCTTCCAAGTTTATACATTTTATGGACATTTGAAGCACATACAGCAAATTATATCAGATGAACTGAAAACAAAAACGCCTGTCATGCAAACATTACAAATTAGCTTATACACATTGTTTCATATAGTTTGAATTGAGATATTTGATTTTAAACTGAAGGTTGTTGCAAAGTGTTAATTGATGAAACTTAATGTGAAAATTTGGCCAATTTTCTCTTGTTAGAAGAACTGACTGTTTTATCATTATGCATTTTTCTGTAATTGTTTAAGAATACATTAGACAGTGGGGATAATGCTTTTGAAATAATGCTTGCCTTTGGACATCCATTAGCACACATACCACTAAATTCATCAGCACAATGTTTCACAATACTACATGTAACAATATGGATAAGGAGCACACACAAAATGTCAGATCACTTTACGGAAGAGATAATTAGAGCGCGATGGCCTTATGCTGGAGCCTGGCTGTGGCCCAGTACACACGCGTGAAATATTTATCAACGCTACCTTAATTATCACTGGACGAGCCACATGACAACACAATCGCTCTAGTCATTGGACGGCATCTGCAATCTAATCACTGGACAGAGGTCAGTGCTGTAACCACTTGACAACGATATCGCACTAACCACTTGACATAGCTATCACACTAACCACATGACAAATTCAGCTCTTTTTAAATTCTTCATACAACCAAAACTGTTATCATCAGGTGCCGTGCCGATTGGCGCATGCGATCACGGATCTCCACAAATCTCTGTCTCTGGTGTTTGCTATCATCTTATATGTTGACGCTCTTCCGTGCCATGAAGTCAGGCTATTCAACATATTCTCTCTCTGTCTTCCTCTGTCTCTTCTCCCTCAATTTTACCGGTGGTTACAATGTGTTCTTAACTCCTTGCCTGCCCAGCGTGTTCGTAGTGCGTTAGACTACGGGTGAATAGCCCTCTGTGAGTGCGGGTTCAATTCCACGGGCTGGCAGAAAAGCCACAGGTTCCCCAGATTGACGGTGTTCTTGGCAAAGAACCAAGGGTTACGATGTCCATGGCACCGAGCCGAGGAGCTGAAAGCTCAAGTGCTTCTGGATCGGAAAAAAAAGCTCCTTTCCTCATCATTTGTCCGAAAAATGATGATTACCTCTTTCTTATATTGATGATAAGCTTTCTTTGTGTCTTGACCTCATTCAATACCTCCACATTAGTCATTTTAGCAGTCCATGGGATTCTCATAATTTTTCAATAAAATCACATCTCTGTGGCCCTCGGAGATTTTTCGATCTGTTTGTTTAAAACTGTTATAAGAATGTGAATCATATTGACTAAAAACAGGACCCAGTTAATCTGTTGTCTAGACACAGGACCAGTTAATCTGTTGTCTAGACACAGGACCATAATCTGTGTCTGACCGACCCAGTTAATCTGTTGTCTAGACACAGGGCCGTTAATCTGTTGTCTAGACACAGGACCCAGTTAATCTGTTCTCTAGACACAGGACCATATTAATATGTTCTCTAGACACGGGACCATATTAATCTGTTGTCTGAACACGGACCATATTAATATGTTCTCTAGACACGGGACCATATTAATCTGTTCTCTAGACACGGGACCATATTAATATGTTCTCTAGACACGGGACCATATAATCTGTTGTCTAGACACGGACCATATTAATATGTTCTCGACACGGACCCAGTTAATCTGTTCTCTAGACACGGACCATATTAATATGTTCTCTAGACACGGGACCATATTAATATGTTCTCTAGACACGGACCATATTAATCTGTTGTCTAGACACGGACCATATTAATATGTTCTCTAGACACGGGACCAGTTAATATTTCTCTAGACACGGGACCATATTAATATGTTCTCTAGACACAGGACCCAGTTAATCTGTTCTCTAGACACGGGACCATATTAATATGTTGTCTAGACACAGGACCATATTAATCTGTTATCGATTCACGGACCATATTAATATGTTCTCTAGACACGGGACCATATTAATATGTTCTCTAACAGGACCATATTAATCTGTTGTCTAGACATTGACCATATTAATATGTTCTCTGATCAGGACCTATTCAAAATGTTTCTAGCAGGACCATATTAATATGTTCTCTATGCAGGACATATTAATCTGTTGTCTAGACACAGACCATAATAGTTCTCTGACACGGACCATATTAATAGTTCTCTAGACACGGACCATATTAATATGTTCTCTAGACAGGGACCATATTAATCTGTTGTTAGACACAGACCATATTAATATGTTCTCTAGAACTGGACATATTATATGTTCTCTAGACAGACCTATTATATGTTCTTGCACGACCATATAATATGTTGTCTGACAGGGACCATATAATATGTTCTCTAGACACGGACCCAGTAATCTGTTTCTAGACACGACCATATTAATATTCTCTAGACAGAGTTAATCTGTAGACAGGACCATATTAATATGTTCTCTAACACGACCAGTTTAATCTGTCTCTAGACACTGGACATATTAATATGTCAACAGGCCATATAATCGTTATCATTCAGGACCATATTAATATGTCTCTAGCAGGACCATATTAATATTTCTCTAACACGGAACCATATTAATCTGTTGTCTAGACACAGACCATATTAATATGTTCTCAGTACGATGACTATATTAATATGTTCTCTAGAACGCCATATTAATATGTTTCTAGAACAGGACCATATTAATCTGTTGTCTGACAGTGACCATATTAATATGTTCTCTATACTGACCATATTAATATGTTCTCTAGACACAGGACATATTAATATGTTCTGACACAGTGACCCATTAATCTGTTCTCTAGACATCGCGGACCATATTAATGTTCTCTAGACACGGACCATATTAATATGTTGTCAGACACAGGACATATTAATATTTGTCAGACACAGAATATTAATATGTTCTCTGACACGACCCTATTAATATGTTCTCAACACGGACCATTAAATGATCTAGATCACGTACCATATTAATATGTCTCAGACACGGACCATATTAATATGTTCTCTAGACAGGACCATATTAATATGTTCTAGACAGACCATATTAATCTGTTATCGATAACGGACCATTAAATGTCTGCACGGACCATATTAATCTTTATGATACACGGACCATATAATATGTCTCTAACACTATATTAATATTTCTCTGATACGGACCTATTAATATGTTCTCTAGAACGGACCATATTAATATGTTCTCTAGACACGGACCATATTAATATGTTGTCTGAAGGACCATATTAATATTTTCTAGAAGGACCATATTAATATGTTTCGACATGAATATTAATATGTCTAGACACAGGACCATATTAATCTGTTATCGATATTTGACCATATTAATTGTCTCTCTAGACACGGACCATATTAATTGTTATCGATTACACGACCATATTAATATGTTCTCTAGGCACGGGACCATTAATATGTTCTCTAGACACGATATTAATCGTTCTCTAGACACGGACCATATTAATCTGTTATCATAGGGACCATATTAATATTTCTTATAAGGACCATATTAATCTGTTATCGATACACGGTGACCATATTAATCTGTTATCGATACGGGCCATATTAATATGTTCTCTAGACACGGACCATATTAATATGTTCTCTAGACACTGGACATATTAATATTCTCTATAACGCACCATATTAATATGTTCTCTAGACACGGGACCATATTAATATGTTGTCTAGACACAGGACCATATTAATATGTTCTCTAGACACGGGACCATATTAATCTGTTATCGATACACGGGACCATATTAATATGTTCTCTATACACGGGACCATATTAATATGTTCTCTATACACGGGACCATATTAATATGTTCTCTAAAGAGATCTTAAGGAGAAGGGTTGACTTCATTGCATCAGGTTTCCCATATGACTCCATTCATATCAGCAGAAATGAAATGTCATATGCAGAAAGTTTTGCAGAAAGCACGAACGCCGTAGCTACAGCAACAATCCTAGGGATATCAAGAGATAAACAAAGAATGATCATCAGACTGAGAACTGGTCATTCTAGGCTTAGACAACATAAGCTCAGAGCTATCAATGTTGGGGACTCAGAGATATGCTTCTGTAGTACAGCTCCACAGAATGTTTAACATGTCATAAAACAATGTTAATTGTATGATGATGCCATAATTACTCCGTTAACACGTCAGTCAGCCTGTATAAGAATCCGACTTCAGACAAATTCAACAGCAGCACTTCACATTTCTAGGTTCTATTGTGCAGGAGGTAGCAGGGCAAATTTCTTTCGTCATTATATAGAACTCGAGTGTCGGATTGAACTCACAACCCTCTTGTGTCCCAGTCGATAGACGTACGCTTATACTTTATGCTAATACGTTCCACTGTCTACGCACTACTGATCTAAAAGGATCGTCATTTTCTAAACCTGTTCTCGTTTTTCAAAAAGTCGTTATAACCTGTAATACCGCTTTTTTGGGCCGTGTAGAACGGGAGGTACATAAGCCTGTGGAATTTAATGGATGCATGGCTAGTGCAGTCGCCGCGAAACTACTAACCTGTTCTCAACCATACCAAAAAAAACAACCGCGTTACACTAATTTTGTCAGCCGTAATTTCCTCTCTTGTCTGCAAACACTTCAAATAAATCAGATCACTTACTCCCATTCAATGATCCAGCGGTACTTGAATAAGACTTGCTAGTGCCTTATACTAGCTGTTAGAAACCCATTGACAATGTTTGCATAACGCTGAACGGGTTCCTTCTTTTTGAAGTGTACATCGACTGAAAAGTGATAACACTTTATATTGAATATCTTGTCTGTAGTTATGTTTACTTATGAACAACTATAACATTTCAATCTTTCTTACCTTTGACTATGCGATTAATGGGTGAAGTTTGAAATCAGATTTTTTATAAAGGACGAAAAGATCGATAAAGCGATATGTTAACACAGCCCCCAGTTCTTTGAGGTTGTTTTGTATTTGTCTATGTTTGTCTGTGCTAACTTGACATTTGTAAATTGGTATGTTTTCATTTCTTAGATGTTCATTTTAGGGCGGTTAGGGATTTATTTTCTAATCGTATGTCTGTCGTTTAAGAAGTGAATTTCTTCCCTTCTGGTGTATCATTTGCTTGATAAAAGCCTTTTGTTCGAAACGTCGTTGCTGTGTATTGTTATTGTTTTGTACTCTGAAAACTATATTGCTTTGTTTTTAAAATGTTAAAATTCATAACACAAGTTTTAAAGGGTTTTAAAGCCGAAGGATTGACGTCATTGCATCGGGTTTTATCCCATATGGCTTGGTCCATCTCTACAGAAATGGAACGTCTTCTGCCGAGAGTATTGCATAAAGCCCGAACTCCGTAGCTCCGGCAACAATCCTAGGGGTCTCTGGAAAAACAGCACTCGTGAACAGAACGGTGCGGTCAGGATTCTCTCTCGCGATCACCGCACAGACCGATGTACCAGACCTCCCCATAAATTCTATTCAGGTGGAAATCTTATTCATGCAGCCTTAGCATTGGTGTGTTTTACGTCACATCTTCTACACCATTTGGAGCTCTGGTGCCTATCTTTCGGCGATGTGTCCGGTTTCAGCCAGCTTTTACTCGGTTCGCTCTCCGTTATGTAGCCATCTAGTGTTTTTTACGGTGTGGGGTAGCTAACTCCTAACTCAACCTCCTTAGTCGCCTCTTACGACATGCATGGCAGGTAACAGTGGTTATATTCTTTACACCCCAATTAGGGCCCCGGTAACCACTCGGACGGGGACTCGCAAAGCAAAGGGCTTAACCTCTCAACCATAGAGACACCCCCTACGCTACGCGAGTTATGTCCATTAGCAATTGATATAACAAGTATTTCTCTTCCATATATCTGTACACAATATGCAATGACGAAACACGTAATAACAAAGCGCCTGAGTGGTTACCGGGCCCAAATTTGGGGTGTAAAGAATAGAACCACTGTTACCTGCCACGCATGTCGTAAGTGACGACTAAGGAGATTTGACTGAAATCGGATGCATGTGTCTGATAGGAATGCTAACCCGAAACAAATGCTTACAGAAAACGGATGTACCATGCCGTAAGGCGCATAACATGGTGCAACGACCCCTCACAATGAGGAATGGAATATGGATTCTACGGTCGCCATTCTGCCTCGAAGATTTACCCACGCAGTAAGAATGTCAGACCTACCATCACTAGGCTGACCAAAACTTACTGCGGGAAGAGGTCGGCACAAATAGGGAACCAGAAATCATAGGAATTATATCCTACAAACTGCCTCCGTATACAGACTTGAGAAGAAAGAGGTGGCCCACTTACACTAGCGTTCAAGACAAACTGTATGGCGTGGCTGATAATCTGAGGCAGACGGCTGCATTTATTAGAGAATCCGAAATACCAATCTAGTGAGAACACCAGAAGAAAATGTAATTACAAAGTACTGTAGTTTTCAAAATTATTATTTTGTAACACTATAGTACTTTGTTATTACGTGTTTAGTCATTGTTACATAGTTTTACTGCAATCTTCCCTATATCAATAATACGCAATATGCCGAAGTGTGTGTGTGTGTGTACTCGTTTGACATCATCTTCAACGTTCTTAATTATAAATATTGCTTACGATTTATTACTTCGCTGAAATAAATTGCATAAATAGTAATGACGAAAATAATCGATACTCAGGAATTGGATTTATTCCTGAAGTTAAAATTAAAGATTCTATTGGTTAACCGTCTTTTGCACATGATGACATGGATCTCTGTGACGTAGGGGCTAGGTGCTTGTCTCTACTTCCAAAGGTATTCGGTTAGGTCTCCCTGATCTCAGTGTATGTGACGCCCGAGTAGTTACCGGGACCCAATTTGGGGTGTAAAGAAAAGAACCACTGTTACCTGTCACGCATGTCGTAAAAGGCGATTTAAGGAGGTTTGGCTGAAATCGGATGCACATGTTCTAAACGTGTAGAAATCTATGCGTTTAGGGACCTACCAAACCAATGTGCAACGTATACACGTTCTTGGCAAAGATCAAACATATCACAAAGAGTGATTAAAATTGGTCGTAAAGAACGCAAAGAAGAAGAAGAAGTGTATGTGAGATCGACTGCCTAGTGCTATCGGAGAGGGAAGATAAAACATAGAGCACGCTGAGCACGTAAAAGACGAATTGGTAGTACAAAATTGGTATGAGCAGGATGGAAAGCCGGTGCTAGTGTAAAAATAATTAGAAAAATTCAAACATAAAATTTCCAACAAAATACTGTTACCATCTTCTAAATTATATCGGGAATCCTCGCCGGTGATAAGGAATATGTGCACTGTCGATGAAATCTTCATGTGTAGTGTAGTAGCCAGTCCCCTCAGATGGCAGCCGAGGTACCAGACAGTTAGCTTTATTGTGTAGCTTGTATATATTTAGATATTTTATATATGTCAATCGCTGGCAAAATACTGGCCAGAGTCCTCCTCAATCGATTAATCGATCACCTGGAACAGGACTTACTCCTGAGACCCAATGTGGCTTCAGAGCAGGTCGTGGAACAGCAGACATGATATTTGCTGCTCGCCAACTACAGGAGAAATGCCAAGAGCAGCACCGTAACCTCTATATGGTCTGTCGATCTGACAAAGGCTTTCGACACGGTTAACAGGGAGGGTCTATGGAAGATCATGGAAAATTTGATGCCAGGAAATTCATCAAGATCGTCCAACAGTTTCACGAGGGCATGATGGCACGTGTACTTGACGAAGAGGAGCTGTCGGAAGCCTTCCATGTCACCAACGGCGTCAAACAGGGCTGTGTACTGGCCCCAACACTCTTCAGCATGATGTTTGCTGCCATGCTCACGGATGTCTTTTGGGAAGGCGACGAACATGGGGTAAAGATTAGATACAGGACAGACGGTAACCTATTCAATCTTCGGAGGTTAAAATCCTCCACCAAGGTAAAAGAATCAACTATCTCAAACCTGTTGTTTGCTGATGACTGTGCCCTCGCTACCAACTCTGTGGAAGAAATGCAGACTTACATGGACAAGTTCTCAATGGCCTGTGATAGGTTTGGCCTCACCATTAACACCAACAAAACAGAGGTCATGTTCCAGCCGCCCCTAGAGAACAGTATTACGATCCAGTCATCAACATTAAACACCAGCGTCTCCAGTCAACGGACAACTTTGCTTATCTTGGCAGCCTCCTATCCAGATCGGCAAACATAGATTCTGAGGTCCACAATAGGATATCCAAAGCCAGTGCTGCGTTCGGAAGGTTACGTGTCACTGTGTGGGAACGGAAGGGGATAAGCATAGTCACAAAGCTGAAAGTTTACCAGGCCATAGTGCTAACCACGCTGCTGTACGCAAGCGAGACATGGGCAGTGTATAGCAGACACGCAAGAAAATTAAACCATTTCCACACAAGCTGTCTACGCAGAATACTAAAAATAAACTGGCAGGACAAAATTCCAGACAGTGAAGTCCTCACAAGAGCAAAGATCCCAAGCGTCAACACCCTGTTGCAGAAGGCCCAAGTGAGATGGGTCGGTCACGTTGCTCGAATGCCTGATAAACGCATCCCAAAACAGTTGATGTATGGCGAGCTTGAAGGGGCAGACGTTTAGCTGGTGGACAGAAAAACGCTTTAAAGACACTCTTAAAGTGTCTCTGAAATGCTTCGATATAGACAATACGTGCTGGGAATCCCTTGCGCAAGATCGCCAAATGTGGCGCTGTAACAACAAAGAGGAACCCGAATAGCTGAGAATCATCGTATTGTTGAGTCACAGAGAAAACGAGCAGCGCGAAAAGACAGAGCACACAACACGCACATGTCTAACCTTGATCATGTATGCCCCACCTGTGGTCGGGGATTCTGTTCTAGGATTGGACTCTACAGTCACATCCGCACACACCAGAGAGGTGCAACAGTACACGTCTGAGATTGTTGTCATCATCGCTTGCGATGGACGGCTATTATAGATATTTTATTAGCAGAGACTTAGTGTTTGCACTCTCTAAGCAGAATGGCAACACTAAAACGAGACATTGACGTAAGGAAACTAATCGACGTAGTTGTGTAGTGACTGCTTAGTAACGATTAGTAAACAGAGAGACGACATAAACAGCTAAGATGGACGGACGTACTTGGTGTGTGTCCATACATATGTCATTGTACCATGAAATAAATAAACATATTATACAAAGATCAAGACGATATTGTATCTACATAACGTCTCATGTTGGTTATTTATGTTTCTTTACAACGGTGGCGTCTGTGGCCTAGGGGTTAGTGACTCTGTCTATTAACCCCGGCGTTCTGAGTTCGAATCACGCTGCGGACAGTTTGCTGGCAAATTGTTTCCGTTGATTTTAACAAAGGACGATGGCGCCACCCGTTCAGAAAGCAATGGCAAACTACTGAACGTATAAGTGGTGCCTAGAAAATCAACGACTTGTTTACTGTGGTTGATGGCTACGTCCTTTGGGATATGCCACGATTTTCATTCATTACAACATCATTGTAACAACAATTATATTAAGAAGGATGTCAGGGAGTGTTATAAATAATCAAGAGATATATAACCCAAATATGGAGGAGATGGACATATAATCGGATCATCAACAATAAATCAATCAATCAATCATGGACATATAATCTGTCAAGTCATCATCATCATCAGAAGCTTAAAAGGGAAACGAATACCATCACTATTACTGCTATTAACGAATATATATATATATGTAATAAAAAGTGTCCTACTACAAAAAGGGATACTATAACAGTAAGAAAGAGATCGGAGCACATATGGTTACTCACCGAAATGCAATGATGATGGTTCTATCAATTAATCAATCAATACACATGATTGCTTACGTTCAGGGAAAAACAGCGTATCATTAAATATTTTAAAAAAACCGTAGATGCCCCATTTGTAACCGAGAAATATCAATATCAAAATCGGATCAAAATTTCTTTGCTTATCAAAACATATAAGATAAATTTAGTTTTCCTGATGTTTTTTAAATTTTTCTTATCACACTAACATCAATTTCGCTCCGATCTTTTTCTGTAAAATATGAATGGAATACATAATATTTTGAAAGTAAATGAATTCATGTTTTTACTATGGAGTATATTAGTGAATATTGGATAATGGCCGTATTTATATTTGATGTATGGTACACGTTGGGTGATCTTCTTCTTCTTCTTCGATCGTTCTAGGCTTATTTTTATCATTCTCTTTGTGATATATAAACAGCCAAACAGAACGTAATGTACTTGCACCAACCTTCAGCACCTATTTGAGCGCAGTTGCTTATCCTTCGGTGGGGTGGTCGATTTCAGCCAGCTATTGTGTGCGGATTCGCTTCTTCCGCTAGCCTTTGACTGTTCCCAGCCAAAACCCACAAGGCAGTGGGTTGCTATTTTCTTTCAGGGCAGCGACCCTTAGACGGCCTGCCCTCCCGGGCTTTTGAGCACCATCTACCCAACAAGTTTGGTGATCTGGTTAACATCACGGTGGTCACCGTTACTTCCCATTGTCTCTCATGTACCAAAATAAATATGAACTTGTCTGAGAACCGGTACAGTCGGAACAAACTTCACAGGTAAGTCTCTATAGAAGATGGATAGTAAATCTAGTGTGTATATATATCGATTGATTACAACAAGCGATGATGACAACAGCCTCAGACGGGTGTTGTCCCACCTATCTGGTGTGTGCGGAGGTAACTGTAAAGTTCAACCCTAGAATACAATCACCTACCACAGGTGGGGGATATGGAACCAAGGTTAGACATGTGGGTGCTGTGTGTTCTGTCTTTTCATGCAACTCGTTTTCTCTGCGCCTCATTAAAACTACAACGACTCTCAGCTATGCAATTTCCTCTTGTTTTGTTACAGAGCCACATTTGGCGATCTTGAGCAGTGGATTCCCAGTACATGGTGTCTATATCGAAGCCTTTATAGACATCTTAAGAGTGTCTTTAATACGTTATTTCTGTCCACCAACTGATCGTCTGCCCCCTTCAAATTCGCCATACATCAACTTCTTTGGGATGCGTCTATCAGGCATACGAGTAGTGGCGGCTCGTCATTAAGGGCCTGTAGGGTCGGACCCCACCAAAACAAATGTGTAACGTGTATTTATTATTTTATAAATTAAAACATAACCTAATCCAAAACCATGATTTCCCCGAAAATTTATGTCTGGCCCCCACCAACAAAAATGATCACGAGCCGCCACTGCATACGAGCAATGTGATCGGCCCATCTCACCTGGACTTTTATTTTTAGAGCCATTATCCTTGTACTTCGATGAATAAACGTGAATGTTCCAATATTTTTGTTTACACAAGAAGATTTCAATGACAATGCATAAAAATGTATGTAGCACTGGTGAGAACACGTGATGTAACTTTCAGAATGTTAATATTCGTAGAAATTTAGATTTGTTTTCTATGAATTTTGATCGATGTCAAATGTTTTCATCATCATCAAGGTGCGTATCCTTCATAGGACGTTGCTCTCTTTGCAGCACATCTGAAATTCACTGTCTCTTGCCAGTTCACCCACTTCGTCGATGGTCATATTCATGGTTTCTTTAATATCTTGTAGCCATCTTCTTCTTGGTCTACCTCTGCCTCTGCGTCCTGTGACCATGCCCTCTAGTATTGTTCTTTCCAGGACATCGTGACGTTTGATGTGACCAAAGTATGTAATTTTTCTGTATAGTATGTTGTTTATCAGCCAATTCTCTTTAACATTTAGTTCTTTCAAGACATCAGTGTTCTTTCTTTTTCTGTCCATGGTATTCGTAGGATCTTTCTGTAGCATTTAGTTTCGAAGGACTGGATTTTCGTTCTTAATTTCTGTGTAATAGTCCATGATTCACAACCAAAGTAGCCACTGGGAAAATGCATGCTCTCAATATTTTTAATTTTAGTATTTTGCAGGTGCTTTGCCACATGTTCTTCATTGTGTTTAACTTCTTGATTACTATTTCCAATCTTCTTGAGATCTCTTTGGAGCAGTCACCGTTATTGTTAATTATTGAGCCCAGATATTCGTAGCTCTCTACACATTGGAGTTCTTCATTGTTTATTTGGATGTTAGGTGAGCCTTTGCTTTGTCAGTTGACATGATTTTTGTTTTTTTGTCAATGTAAAATGATTTGATGAAGACCAGCGTTTCCAAAGTGAACGGTACTGCCTCGCCCCCTGTGGGCGTTGAAGCGTTCTAGGGGGGCGTTAGTGCGTTCAGAAGAATTTGGGGTGTGTTCAGGCTATTAGGGATCGGTGGCTCCTTAAAGAAGAAAATTATAAATATTTTAAAATAAATACTTTTCGTGATTTTGCGATTGAATAATCATTTAAAAATTTGAATTCTGCATTTTAATTCATCTTATGCCCCTCTTACACGATCTATTTTTTAAATCAATTTTCTATTTCATGTATATAATCATTAGAAAATTGACAATGTATGACAGAAATGTATATCATTTTCTATATCAAAGAGAAAATAGAGCACGTATATATGTGGGAGAGGGCGTTGCAAACTGTTATAATGGGAAGGGGGGCGTTTCAAAGTTTATGATGTGCAAAGTGGGCGGTGAACCCAAAAAGTTTGAGAATCTATGATGTAGACGCGTCACGTGCTATGAATGGCTTACACAAGATCGTCAAATGTATCGCTAAAACAACACAACTGAAACTCGCATAGCTAAGAATCGCCGTAATACTAATGCGCAGAAAAACGAGCTGAGCGAAAAGACAGAACACATAACAATGATATGTCCAACCAGAGACAACTATAAACTTATGGGTCTTCGGACTCAGGTAAGAATTATGGGAAATAAGACTACAACTACACCACGTGACCTCGCATTCCAGTATTGTTGTATATAGACGAATTCATTTTAAAATCAATACAAAATGCTAAATCGAATTTATATTATGCAACAAGTTAAGTTTAACAATAAGGAATATCAATATTATGAATATTTTTCAACAATAAATTACCAAGACTCACAGAATTGAGTAAAATTGCAAAAAGCTTGCAGTGTTCTATCAAACATCTATATTTTCCGGCCCCCCTTTTCTGATCTAGGTCAGGGAACCCCCAGTCAATTGTCTGGCCTAGTTATCTAGATTTGACTGTGGTCCAACCCTGATCATGTTATGTCCCACTTATGGTAGGGGATTTCGTTCCAGGATTAGACTCTACAGTTAGATTCGTACACCAGGGAGGTGCAACAACACACGACTCAGGCTGTTGTCATCACCATTTACCGTGGACGTTCATAATGTAGTCTGTAAAATTCTTACCTAGTCATGTAGATAGTAGTACATCGTATGCTAATGTGTCGTCTTTAACTATTAATTTTGTCACTAACTTGAAAGAACACATGTGTCCCTTAAAGCAAAGCTAAGAACACACAGCACTAGTGACCCTGTGCCGGAGAAATTCCGTGGGTTGAGACACAGCCAACTCTAGATAACTAGGCCAGACAACTGACTGGTGAAATCCCTGACCTAGATCAGAGAAGGGGCTGGAAAATATAGATGTTTGATAGAACACTGCAAGCTTTTTGCAATTTTACTCAATTCTGTGAGTCTATGGGTTTTTATTGATGAAAATATGCATAATATTGATATTCCTTATTGTTAAACTTAACTTGTTGCATAATATAAATTCGATTTAGCATTTTATGTTGATTTTGAAATGAATTCGTCTATGTAAACCAATACTGGAATGCGAGGTCACGTGGTGTAGTTGTGGTCTGATTTCCCATAATTCTTAAAATTATCCGAAGGCCCATAAGTTTATAGTTGGCTCTGGTTGAGATCAGCTTGGGCCAAAAGATCTCGGTCTGTACACGTTACGCAGTTGGAACACAGAAAACCCTAATCATTTACTTTGAGATTTAAGTAACAAGTACCTCTGAAGTAGGGATGACAAGTAAACAAGTAAAGGACCCTTCTTATACCTAGAGGTATATTGGGTAGTACGGTCTTGGGTCCTTATTTTCCATTGACTGTGGTCATACGATGTGTGATATGGTCAACACCATTGGCGGCTCGGCTAATTTTTCCTGGTGGGGCCAGACAAATTTTTTGTTAAAAATCATGGTATTGGGTTAGGTTATATTTTTATTTATACAATAATAAATACACGTTACACACTATTTTTGGTGGTGCCCGGCCCCACTAGCCTTTAATGACGAGCCGCTTCTGGTCAACACCATACTGGCCGCCTTTACTTTCCTGTGCTTTTCCTGGTATCCAGCTGAGGCTTGGTAGACCTGAGAGCCGTTACGGTCGGAGAAATATTCTACGCCCCCTGTAGAATTGAACTCGGATCACCCTGCCTAAGAAGCGAGTTCCCTAACAACTACGCTACTGCGGTTCTCAAAAGTCGTGGTGAAGCTCTCCTGAATGACAAAGAACATTGGTTATAAGAAAAGCAAGCATTCAGAAAGGAAGAACACTACCTGCCTGTTAAAAGTTATCAGTTACGTGCCAACCATCAGTGATATTTTCATATAATCTACCTGGGACACTGTATCATATTTACACACCAATCTTTGACGTATTTATCGATCTATTGATATTCAAATGAAGCTCAGAAATAAGGCACTGCCAAATATATGATATTAATAATAATATGTCAATAGCGTGCTAGCGAAATAATCAATAAATATTTGATAGGTATATAAAGAGCTTCTATCACCTTTACATTTATTCATTGAAGATCCGCTACTAGAAGTATTAACATTACATTTTAAAATCATATGGGAAACAGTAAGTCGTCACAAGTGTATAGTTAACCTAAAATGAAATAGCCATTCAGTGTCGGATTTAGAACCGAGTAGAGGCAGGGGAAGATGTGAGCGCTGCCCACAGAACCTGCAGTTTAGGAAAATGTATTTCAACATTTCACATAAATTTATCATCTACCTTAAAATGTAAAAATTGACGTGAATAAATTTTCGTTTAAAAACTCAAATAAAAATAAGTTCGAAAAGCGAAATACATTAATTCGAATTATTTACTATATACATCGGTAAAATCGAAGAGAGACGGGACAGATGAAGACAGAGAGAGAAAATATTAGACATCCTGATTTCATGGCACGGAAGAGCGTCAACATTTGAGATGATAGTAGATATCAGGGACAGAGATTTGTGGAGATTGAAAGCACATTAGTTCCCATGGATTTCTACGACGTTAAAATAAACATCACAGTTCAGAAAGCAATGGCACACTACTGAACGTATAAGTATTGCCTGGAACATCATAGACTTTCTTACTGTCTACGTTCGCCCGGGGTTGCCGAGGCTCGCAAGGGGAGCAAAGAATAGTAACACTGTGACCTACAAGGCATGTCGTAAGAGGCGACTGATGTAGGGGTCTAGGGAAGCTACCCTAGTAAATGAAAAGCATCGCATAAATCGAATGTGTTCACCTATTGGTAGCGCATAAGTGAAACAACGTAAATCGTTCTTAGGCTCTGATCCCATACATATCACAAAGAGTGTTTAACAAGTGGTCGATATGGAGCGTTCGAAGAAGAAGAAGAAGCAGAAGAAGCCTGTCTACGTCATGTAAAGGATATGCCACGATTTCAAATTTCTCAATAGCTCCTTTACCGTATAGTGCTGCCAGAGTATTGTCAACAATATGTAGGTGGTTTTTGTTTGCTTTTTTGTTTTTTTGTTGTTGTTTTTTTTCAAAACGAACAACCGATTCAGTACAGAACGAGCTACAAAAGTAGCTAGTTGTCGTTAGTGATTGAATACACATGTTATAAACGTAGCATGAAAATAAAACTAGAGAAGAAAACACAGAAGAAACATTTGTTACGAATTTGACGAATGCTATCTTAGATATCAGTGATACTGTAGAAGGTTTATGTCAGTCATAAATTGTAATTTTGACAGTCGTCAATTCAATAAGAAATCTGGTTTTATATTGCTTACAATAATAATATGAGTGGATTTGTGTAATCTTTCTTAAAGAGCTCAGACACGTAGTTCGTGAAGTAAATATGCCTGTGTGGATATTTATTTAGTCTTTATAAAGAGCTCAGACACGCAGATAGATTAGTCTGTCTGCAGTTTTCAGACATTGATGTATTTGTTTAGTCTTACTTTGTCTTAGTTTCTCTACATATAAGTGGGTACTTATTTAGTCTTACTAATGAGTTAAGACTTGTAGGTCGTGAATTATCTATGCATTTGTACTTATTTAGTCTTTCTGAGTAGCTAAGCCATGCAGATAGATTCGTCTGTCTACTGTTTTAAGACATGTGGGCATTTGTTTAGTCTTTTTGAGAGATAAGACAATCAGATAGGCTAGTCTGTCTACAATTTTAAGATGTGTGAATTTATTTAGTCTGTTAAATCTAAGACACGTAGGTCGTGAATTATCTATGCATTCGTGTATCTATTTAATCTTTCGAAGGAATTAAGACACAAAGATGGGTTAATGCGACTATAGGTTTCAGACATATGTGTATTTATTTAATCTTTATAAAGAGCTAAGACACACATAAAGATTATTCTGTCTACAGTTTTAAGACATGTGAATTTATTTAGTCTTTCTTAAAATCTAAGACACCTAGGTCGTGAATTATCTGTGCATGCGTATATTTATTTAGTCTTGATAAAGAGCTCAGACACGCAGATAGATTAGTCTTTCTACAATTTTCAGACATGTGTGTTCTATCAATCTATCTATTATTCTCTAATCCTGTTTGTCTTTCAGTGTCAGGTCGAAAAAGGAGACACCTGGAGCGAGCTTCTCTATTCTCTCAAGTCTTTCTTTCTCTTCTCCAATCCTGGGGTCTTATCTCTCAAGTCTTTCTTTCTCTTCTCCAATCCTGGGGTCTTATCTCTCAAGTCCTTCTTTCTCTTCTCCAATCCTGGGGTCTTATCTCTCAAGTCTTTCTTTCTCTTCTCCAATCCTGGGGTCTTATCTCTCAAGTCTTTCTTTCTTTTCCCCAATCCTGGGGTCTTATCTCTCAAGTCTTTCTTTCTCTTCTCCAATCCTGGGGTCTTATCTCTCAAGTCTTTCTTTCTCTTCTCCAATCCTAGGGTCTTATCTCTCAAGTCTTTCTTTCTTTTCTCCAATCCTGGGGTCTTATCTCTCAAGTCTTTCTTTCTCTTCTCCAATCCTGGGGTCTTATCTCTCAAGTCTTTCTTTCTCTTCTCCAATCATGGGGTCTTATCTCTCAAGTCTTTCTTTCTTTTCCCCAATCCTGGGGTCTTATCTCTCAAGTCTTTCTTTCTTTTCCCCAATCCTGGGGTCTTATCTCTCAAGTCTTTCTTTCTCTTCTCCAATCCTGGGGTCTTATCTCTCAAGTCTTTCTTGAGAGATAAGGCAAGCAGATAGGCGCATATATACATTTTTAAGACATGTGTATGGCCCGTCTGCCCAGCGTGTTAGTATCGCGTTGGACAACGAATGACAATCCCCCTGAGAGTGCGGGGTTTAATTCCGTAAGCAGACAGAAAAAACCACAGGTTCTCCAGATTTACGTTGTTCATGGCACCAAACCGAAGGATTACGATGTCCATGGCACCGAGCCGAAGAGCTGAAAGCTCAAGTGCTTCTGGATCGAAAAAAGTTATGTGTATTTATTTAGTCTTTCTTAAAATCTAAGACACGCAGGTCATGAATTATCTGTGCAATTGTGTATTTATCTAGTCTTAAAGATCGAAGACACATATATCGTAAAGTCTTCCTACAGTTTTAAAACATGTGTGTATTTATTTAATCTTTTGAAGGTTTAGTGACAAATTACCAGTATGACATATGAGGAAGCAAAAGTACGGATAAAAATGGCCTACAAGAACAAATGGCTGAGAGATCACCCAGAGCATGAAAAGGACGATGCTTACCACCAACTAAGTAGAGAGGAACAGGTTGTCATTTTTCGTCTACGAACAGGGCACAATAGACAGAGGTACCATCTGTTTCACAAGTATAAAATAGGCCCATCTGACATATGTACATGTGGCACCAACAAGATGACAGAGACACACATACTGCAAGAATGTCCAACGTACATGGAACAGAGAGAAAACACATGGCCAATCCCATATCAGTCCAAGACAAGCTATACGGAGATGTACATGGACTCCAGTTGACCACTAACTACTTTAAAAATATACAAATCGATGTCTGAAAACGTTGGGAGGAAGAAGAGAAGAAGAAGAAGTGACAAATTTATCCATGCAGTTTATTTTTGCTTTTAAATATTAAAGACTTGTATATTTATGTTAGGTGGCGTCTGTGGCCTAGGGGTTAGTGACTCTGTCTATTAATCTCTACGTTCTGAGTTCGAATCCCGCTGCGGACAATTTGGTTGCAAATTGTTTCCGTGGATTTTAAAAAAGGACGATGGAACCACCCGTTCAGAAAGCAATGGCAAACTACTGAACGTAATAATGAAAATCACAAACAGCGTTAAAAAGCTGGGGTTGATTCGCAAAGTCCTGTAAAGTATATGCAATTAACTTAATATTTATGTTGACATTCTAGTTTTCAAACAACGATATATAAGTGATCTCTTAAGCTTGAAGTCAAGTGTAATTGTGTAGTCTTTTTTAAAGTCTTCAGTCATGTATACCTGTGTATATATTTTTTTACGTCTTCAGTCATGTATACCTGTAAAGTCCCTTTTTTAAAGTCTTCAGTCATGTGTACTTGTAAAGTCCCTTTTTTAAAATCTTCAGTCATGTGTACTTGCAAAGTCCCTTTTTTAAAGTCCTCAGTCATATGTACTTGTAAAGTTTCTTTTTAAAGTCTTCAGTCATGTGTACTTGTATAGTCTTTCTAACATGTTGAGATTTGTATTAATATATTCTATCAGTCTCTCTCTCTCTCGGTCGTTTTTTTCGGTCATTGTGATCATTCTTATTGTGATATATAAACAGCCTTTGCTAAGAACGTCACATCTTCAGGACCATTTGGAGCTCTAGTGCTTGTACTTCGGTGACGTGTCCGATTTCAACCAGCGTTTACTGGGTTCGCTCTCTGTTAGTCTTTGACTGTCCCCAGCCGGTTCTATGCAAGGCAGCAGGTTGCTATCAGTATATAACAAATATACTGATGCAGTCTTCTAACAATTTAAGATAAATGTACTAACTGTAGTCCTTCTATAAATATTGAGATATCCATTGACGTAGTTTTGTGAAAGTTTTCAAACGTGTTTACTAGTATAGTAATTCGAAAATTTTAGTATCAATGTATTTATCTAATTTTTTTGCCCACCTGCACAGCGTTTTAGTAGCGCGTTGGACGACGGGTGACAAGCCCCATGTGAGTGGGTTCAATTCCGCAGGCTGGCAGAACAGTCACATTTCTCCAGATTTACGGTGTTCGTGGCACCGAAACGAAGGGTTACGATGTCCATGGCACCGAGCCGAAGGGTCACGATGTCCATGGCACCGAGCCGAAGAGCTGAAAGCTCAAG
Source organism: Arion vulgaris (assembly GCA_020796225.1). Lineage (NCBI taxonomy): Eukaryota > Metazoa > Mollusca > Gastropoda > Stylommatophora > Arionidae > Arion > Arion vulgaris. The sequence continues at coordinate 66,841,673 of CM036755.1, read as the reverse complement.
TGCTACTGGATCGGAATAAAATGTAAAAAAATATAATTTTTTAAGGCTTAGACAATGTGTATTCAATATAGTCTTTCTAGGGGTTAAGATCTAATGTAATTTTTCTAGAGAATTAGAGCCAATGTAATTAATGATTTTTTTCTAGAGTTTAAGAACAATTTGGTTCAATGTTGTCTTTCTATGGGTCATTTATCTAAGCTGCTAAATGTGTTATATTTAGAGAAGCTGAACAGTGGACCTAGTTCTTGAGGGACAGAGAGATTTGAAAAGATATGGGTCTGATGGACCGGAGGATCTTTTTTGTTTTTGTTGCAGCAGTGTTATCCATTTCACTTGCATCTGTAAGTATAATCAGATGTGTGTGATGTCTTTGTTCTTATAGTTGTTATTCTTCTTTTTCGTGGGGTGTATGAATACGTGATTCATGAATAATAGATAACAAAATGATCTAACAAAAACATGTTGACCTGTTCACAAAATGATCTAACAAAAACATGTCAACCTGTTCACAAAATGATCTAACAAAAATATGTCGACCTGTTCATAAAATGATCTATCAAAAACATGTCCACCTGTTCACAAAATGATCTATCAAAAACATATCAACCTGTTCACAAAATGATCTAACAAAAACATGTCGACCTGTTCACAAAATGATCTATCAAAAACATGTCGACCTGTTCACAAAATGATCTATCAAAAACATGTCCACCTGTTCACAAAATGATCTAACAAAAACATGCCGCTCGTTTTACAGAATAACATACAACCACCTCCAGAATTGAAATTGTTTGTCGCTGATGTGGAAGTTCATGAAACTGAGAACAAACGAACAGACCTGTATCCAGCTGGTCCAGTAGCAAGTTGTTCAGATGACGACCCAACAAGGGTTTTTATTCAGTCCGTATTGCCTACCTCTCCCTGCGGGACTCGGTGTTTTAACATTCTACCATGTGGCAGTTCAACTTCAGGTGCCAATTCCTTAACCTCAGGTAATTACTTAGTTTCTTTTGTCTGTGTTCAGGTGTTTGGTCATGTTAGTTCTTCAGGTGTTTGGTCATGCTAGTTCTTCAGGTGTTTGGTCATGCTAGTTCTTCAGGATTGTTACAAGGAACAAGTTTACAGTCTGTTACAGATGACGACAACAATCTCATACATGCTGAAAAAGTCTAAGCCGCATGGATAGCTAGGACAGAGTGGGTCACTCTAAGCTTGGTGGCTGATTGAACAATAACAGTCTAAGCCACATCGATAGCTAGGATAGAGCGGATCACTTTAAGCTGAGCGGCTGATCGAACTGTAACAGTCTAAGTCGCATGGATAGCTATGTCACCGTGGGTCACATTAAGCTGGATGACTGATTGAACTATAACATTCTAAGTCACATGGATAGCCATAACACAGTGGGTCACTCACTTTAAGTTGGTCGTTTGCTTGAAATTTATAAAAATGAGAGGATATCCAAGAAGAGTTGGGGTCAACTGATAAAACCCAGATATGTGGTTAAATAGATGGTTAAGTAGATGGTTAAATAGATGGTTAAATAGATGGTTAAATAGATGGTTAAATAGATGGTTGAAAAGATGGTTTAATAGATGGTTGAATAGATGGTTGAATAGATGGTTGAATAGATGGTTAAATAGATGGTTGAATAGATGGTTAAATAGAGGGTTAAAAAGATGGTTAAATAGATGGTTAAATAGATGGTTAAATAGATTGTTGAATAGATGGTTGAATAGATTGTTGAATAGATAGACGATAAGATGTTTGAATAGATTGTTGAATAGATAGACGATAAGATGATTGAATAGATGGTTGAATAGATGGTTGAATAGATAGATGATAAGATGGTTGAATAAATAGTTGAATAGATGGTTGAATAGATGTTTGATAAGATAGATGATAAGATGGGTGAATAGATAGATGATAAGATGGGTGAATAGATGGTTAAATAGATGGTTGAATAGATGGTTGAATAGATGGTTGAATAGATGGTTGAATAGATGGTTAAATAGATAGATGATAAGATGGTTGAATAGATGGTTGAATAAATGGCTGAATAGATGGTTGAATAGATGGTTGAATAGATAGATGATAAGATGGTTGAATAGATGGTTGAATAGATAGATGATAAGATGGTTGAATACATGGTTGAATAGATAGATGATAAGATGGTTGAATAGATGGTTTAATAGATGGTTAAATAGATGTTTGTAGATAGATGATAAGATGGTAATAGATAGATGATAAGATGGTTGAATAGATGATTGAATAGTGATATAAGTTTGAATAATAGCGAATAGATGTTTGAATAGATTTTTGAAAAAGATAGATGATAAGATGGGTGAATAGATAGATGATAAGATAGATGATAGATGGTTGAATAGATGGTTGAATAGATGGTTGAATAGATGGTTAAATAGATGGTTGAATAGATAGATGATAAGATGGTGAATAGATGGTTGAATAGATGGTTATTTTTTTTAATTTGTGAATCAGATAGATGTAGATGTTGTAGATGATTGATCTGATGGAAATAGGTGTTAATGTTGGTTGCATAGAAACCGTAATGGGGAATACGATGGTTGAATAGATGGTTGAATAGATGGTTAAATAGATGGCTGAATAGAACGGTTGAACAGATGGGAATAGGGGGTTGAATAGATGGTTAATAGATGGTTGAATAGTTTGAATAAAGGGAAACCTCAACTGAACAAAAGGCTGTCCACACAAAAGGTGGACCTAAAGAATAACAGAGATCACGAAAAATACTGTTTCTGAAGCGAACACACAAATCCGTGTTATAAATCTCTACTTATAGTGGCACTATGAGGCAAAACAGATCTCTACTTATAGTGGCACTATGAGGCAAAACAGATCTCTACTTATAGTGGCACTATGAGGCAAAAACCAGGGATTAGAGAATAGAATAATTCGTTTTAGAATGTCTTACATACATACAGTTCATTTGTTGTGAAACAGTGACTCTATGAGTATGATTCGTAAAGTTGAAACAGGAATGGTGAGATGAAACTGGGTGGAGGTAATGGTACAGACAGGGATTAAAGAAATCACCTTTATTTTTGTCCGTGGGTACGCAGGAGTTAGGGTAATGAACGAGCTGATAGATTGGCTGGCATGGCTACGATATCAGAAGGAGCTGCAATGGACCGAAATAACATTCTTAAACGCACTGAGAGAGTCTTTTCTAACAGAAGAGATTCAGGGTTGCGAGTCCAACTCGCTGACAAGATTGAGAGAGATGTGTATCAATATTAGTACAGCCCGAAAAGAACGACATACCAAATATGCAAAGAGATTGATTAATCAACATACCTCTGAAGACGGCGAAGGCTTCCAGTCAAATGGTAAGCAGGTCTAACGCAAAACTCAGAAGTGCAATACCAGGCATCATGACTTCCGCCTGAATTGACAGCGGGTGAACAAACAAACAAACAAAAATTAATTAACATCGAACAGGCGTGTTGGGCCGCTGGACGCTGCTGGATTTGTTGAGGTGGAGATTGGAGCACCTATGGACATGTCCGGAGTGCTATGATGATCATCATCAGGTGCCGTGCCTGCTGGCGTAGGCGATCATGGATCTCCACAAATCTATGTCGTTGGTGTTTGCTATCATCTTAGATGTTGACGCTCTACCGTGCCATGAAGTCAGGCTATCTAAAATTTTCTCTCTGTCTTCCCCTGTCTTGTCTACCCTCGATTTTACCGGTTGTCGTAATGTGTTCTAAACCTCCCTCCTATCACATGCCGAAAAATGATGACTGCCTCTTTCTTATATTGATGATAAGCTTTCTCTGTGTCTTGATCTCATTCAATACCTCAACATTGGTCATTTTAGCAGTCTATTGGATTCTCAGCTATGATGATAGTCCTGATATAAATGATAACTGATAACTTTTAACTGATAACTAATAACTGATAATTGATGATAACTGATAACTGAAATGATACTACAGAATTTCTTGTATTTCTTTCACAGAATACTGTCTTTTCTTTGAGGCGGTATGGAACGTTGCGGTACGCAAGTGCACCGCAATATCAACTAACCATCGGATGTACTGATGATGTTGAAACTATGACAACACAAACCATTACAGTAACTGTTGTATCAAATACTCCTCCAGTTTTTGTTCCTAATAGTCGATATGGTAAGTGATAACCGTTGTGAGAAAAAACATGAAATGAAGGAAATTACAATCATGACATAACCTGTAATAATAAACATAAAATGGAACGAATTCAGGAGAAGTGATGAAATCAGAGAAATGTCTGGTCAACCACTAGTAACAACTGTTATAAGAAGAGAAGATGGAGATATGTTGGACACACCTTGAGAAGAAATGAGCAAAGAATATCAAAGCAAGCATTGAAGTTGGAAGTATAAGGTTCAAGAAAATGAGGACCCTGAAATGAACTTTACTGAGAGAGGCGAGAAATATCGGTCTCAGTTCCATGGAGGAGATTGAGCGAGTTGCCCAGGACAGAGCGGTATGGAGAAATTACTTACAGGCCCTATGTAACGTATAACTGTACGAGAGAATTTATTATTATTAATCCCAAAGCTTCATATCTTTATAACATTTCTAAAATGCAATAACATTTCTAAAAATAATTATGTATAATTTCATAAACTTCCCATATTAATAACACGTCATAAAATATCAATGTCACTTCTTCCTGAAACTTCACTTCTATATACCACTTCGTAAAATATCAGTGTCCTTTTCCTGAAACTTCACTTCAATATAACACTTCATAAAATGTCATATCACTTCTTCCTGAAACTTCACTTCATATACACTTAATAAAATTCAATATCAATTTTTCTGAAACTTCACTTCTATAGAATACTTCATAAAATCTCTCTGGATCTGCTGTCTTGGATCTTGAGTGTGTTTGCAGCAACGAGATAGTGGACTTGTTTGCATTGAAAGCATTGAAATCGAGGGAGTTTAGGATGGATATGGGGGAATGATCTTTTGTCTCTGGTCGATCTACTGTTGAATGAGGTGACTAAAATGGGCAACGAGTCAAACCAGCAATTTCTTTTTCTTCTTTGAACGCTCCATATCGACCACTTGTCAACCACTTGTGTGATTTGTATGTGATCTGAGCCCAAGAGCGATTGTACTTTGTGCCAGTTATGTGCCTACAAGTAGGCCAGCACATCCGATTTCTGCTCTGCTTTTTATTTACTAGGGTAGCATCCCTAGGGCCTACATCAATATCTTCTTACGACATGTCTTGTAGGTTGCAGTGGTACTATTCTTTGCTTCTCTTGCGGGTCCCGGCACTACACGGGCGAAACCAGCAATTTATGGAGTTTGGAATTACACGTTGTACAAGAAGAACTGGATGCTTGAGGAGTAGAGAGAAGAGTGTGTTTAACCTGCGAGAACCTGGAACCATACGTATTCATGCCCTTCGACATCTATTTGGGAAGACTGAGGATCTCTCTCTTTCTCTCGCGATCCCGACCTAGACGGATGAATCAACTTTTATCATGAATTTTAACGTGGTTTTAAAGGACTCCGTTCCTCCGTACATCTTCTGCGAAGCTCTGTATTTGGGCCAGGTTTCTTTTCTTAGACCTGCTATTAATTGACAATCTTGCAGTACGTGCTCTGCCGTCATATCCGCCTTTTCGCAGGGGCACAGGCTAGTTATGCCAATTAAAAAATGTTAAACCTGTGGGCGCGAAGCTTGTTGTGGCCGGTACGGAGGCGGAGTATATCAACTTGTTACTTGAGACAGACCATAGTACCCGTCGTTGTACTGAGGATCTATGGGTCTGCCCGGAGAGCTATGGGAGTCAGTTCAGCAACCAATAACCAAATCATAAAATGTTATATCCATTCTTCCTACAACTTGACTTCTTTACAATACTTCATAAAATGTTATATCCATTCTTCCTACAACTTGACTTCTTTACAATACTTCATAAAATGTTATATCCATTCTTCCTACAACTTGACTTCTTTACAATACTTCATAAAATGTTATATCTGCTTCATATAATTTCATCGCCCGTGTGTTGCCGGGCCCCACAAGGGAAGCACAAATAGTACCACTGTCACCTACAAGGCATGTCGTAAGAAGCGACTGATGTAGGACCTAGGAAGCTACCCTAGTAAATAAAAAGCATTGCAGAATTCGGATTTACTGGCCCACTTGTAGGCTCATAACTGGCACAACGTACAATCTCTGTTAGGCTCAGATCACATACAGATCACAAAGAGTGGTTAACAAGTGGTCGATATGGAGAGTCCGAAGTAGAAGATATAATTATGTAAAACTTCACATCATTTCTTTATAACTCATCATCATCAAATATCTTGTCCTGAGCAGAACTTTTGCCACCCCAACAGTCCTTCGAATTTCTCTCTCTCTCATAGGCCAGATGTCCTGCCTCTGCAGTCGTCATATTCAAACCATCAGTTACATCCTGAATCCATCTTCTCCGTGGTCTTCCTCTTCTTCTTTTGCCGGTATGCCTCCTTCCATGATGGTCTTCTCAGCCCTTCATGTCTTTTTATATGTCCAAAATATCTCAATTTTCTCTTTCGTATTTGTAGCATCAGCCACTTTTCTTTGATTTTGAGTTCTTTCTGGAAAGATCTATTTGTTCTCTTCTCTGTCCATGATATACGGAGGACTCTTCTGTAACACTTATATTTGAAAGTACATATATGTTTTCCACTGCTTTATTAAATGTCCATGCTTCACACCCATTGGTTGCCACTGGGAATATACATGCTCTTAGTATTCTGATCTTTGTTTTCTTATCAGTTCCGTTCCATACTGTTTTTAGTTGTTTAATTTTTTTCAACTCATTATACCACTTTATAATATTCAGTTACGACGACAGCAAGCGGAAGGTCTCTACCTGGTGATCTGGTGTATGCTGCTACTACCAATGACATTGATGGAGATGCTGTCTATTACAATATGGTAACAAACCCAGATATTCCTTACCTGGCAATGGGATATGGTAAGTTTTCTTTCTTCTTCACAAATTTGTATTTACTTGATATAGTCAGAGTGTTATATGACTCAGACTTACAATACGTTGGACATTAGTTAGTTTTATGATCTAATTATTTATTTTGCTTGCTTATGTTATACCATACACATGTGTCTTTGTTCTCTCTCTTTCTCTCTCGATCCCCGCCTAGACTGATGAACCAAATATTTTCATGAATATTGGGATTCCGTCCCTCGTACAGTTTCTCATGAAGCTCTGTGTTATCGGGCCAGGTTTTGTTTCTTAGGCCTGCTAACAATTAGCAGTCTTGTAGTATGTGCTCTGCCGTCATGTCCGTCTTTTCACAGTGGCACAGGCTAGTTGTGTCATTTTAAATTTGCTGAACATGTGGGCCCGAAGCCTGTAATGGCAGGTATGGAGGCGGAATATAGCAACTTATTCGCTACGGGATGAACCATAGTACCCATTTCTGATGCTGTGTTGTGAGTGTTCTTTCGACCAATTTTCTTTGTACTGCCAACCGATGATTGTTTTGGCCTCCACATAGCTGATCTCGTGATCAGTCTGCGGTAGTCGCCCACCTTCTTTAGCCAGCCTGTCTGCTTCTTCATTTCCGCTTATATTGCAGTGTGGTGGTATCCACTGAATGACTATCCACTTTAAGTGAGTTTACTAGTAAACCGAGGATCGCTTTTAGCTCATTGAGTTATGTTTTGGCTGCGCTTTTTAGTGTCGTTATGACCGAGAGAGCATCAGTGAATATCGCGACTTTGTTGCTTGAGGCGCTGCTTCTTTCTAGGATCATTTCAGCGCCTGTTCTTATTGCCTCTGCCCGGTAGTTGTTTTAAAACTTACCTGTGGCAATCACCTTCGTGATCTTCACTTTCTTTGAGAGTTTAGTCTTTGTCCTAAACCGTCAATTTATTAAGTATCACCGCATCCTCCCCTCGGTTTTCTCCAGATCTGATCTGGACCGCTCTGGCCATCTCAGATTTGTACGTTTCCGTACATTGTCTATGACTCATCAAGTACTTCTTATTTGTCAAAATGATATAGTAAGTTATTTTACCCTCACAAAGTGTATATACTTGATATTGTCAGAGCCTCCCGTCGAATGGATTAGAGCGCAGCCCCCATGTATATACTCGATATTGTCAGAGCGCCTCGCTGAATGAATTAGAGCGCAGCCCCCATGTATATACTTGATATTGTCAGAGCGTCTCGCTGAATGAATTAGAGCGCAGCCCCCATGTATATACTTGATATTGTTAGAGCGTCTCGCTGAATGGATTAGAGCGCAGCCCCCATGTATATACTTGATATTGTTAGAGCCTCCCGTCGAATGGATTAGAGCGCAGCCCCCATGTATATACTTGATATTGTCAGAGCCTCCCGTCGAATGGATTAGAGCGCAGCCCCCATGTATATACTTGATATTGTTAGAGCGTCTCGCTGAATGGATTAGACGCAGCCCCATGTATATACTTGATATTGTCAGAGCGTCTCGCTGAATGAATTAGAGCGCAGCCCCCATGTATATACTTGATATTGTCAGAGCGTCTCGCTGAATGGATTAGAGCGCAGCCCCCATGTATATACTTGATATTGTCAGAGCGTCTCGCTGAATGGATTAGAGCGCGGCCCCCATGTATATACTTGATATTGTCAGAGAGTCTCGCTGAATGGATTAGAGCGCGGCCCCCATGCGAGAGATCAGTGTTCAATCCACGGTAAGGTAAGGATTTGCTGCCGGGGCATAAAAGAAAAAATCCTAACCTGAACAGTTTCACTGCGACTGCACTAGCCATGCTGTCATTAAATTCCACAGACACACGTCCCTCTGTCCTACACCGCCCTAAAAGCGGTATTTCGCAGTCAGTAAAGACAGGTTTCTTTGGGGTATTTGTCTGTGCTTTATTCACTGTTCACATTTAGCATTGCTAGAATAAAGTCGGAGTGGAGATGTTTTTCATCATTTGTTGTTTAACTGGCTAGGAGATGTTTGGATGCCTGAACATTTTAGTCATTTTGTAGGGGTTGTGTTTGCCTGTGCGCAGGCGCAATAATGTAGGATATAAAGTAGCGCCAGGGTCAGTGAGCTGGCACTGACCAAGACCCTACCCCACCTCCACGGGTGGCCTGGTAACAGACTAATGTCTGGCTAAGTGGGTAGGGAGCGAAGGAGAGCTACTCTGGTATAAGGATAAAGGTAGATGCATACATGACTGATTCGAGATCTGATCGCAATACAACCGATAGGAATCTCAGAAAATGCGCCTACACGTCTCTCCTGTCCGATAGTCGAAGATGACAGACAATTGAAAGTGACGCCCATGTGGGCCGAATTCGGGTAAAGAATAGAAGCCCTATTACCTACCACATGAAATGGGGTACGGCGTTTACAGCGAAAGTGGAGGTTTGACGTGGGATTAGCTACTCCAGAAAACCACAACCTAGCGCATGAGTGCTTACAAGACCTTGGTTGTGGACTCACGTCTCCTCGTGTAACCGTCTAAGCTGGGCCTTCTGCTTCTTGGCTCTGATATCCTCGGTCACTGCACCATTTAAAATGTATCAGGGTAACCTCCTGATAATGATCCTGTCTTGACTTATTCTTCTGTCCTTTGTGTAACCGTATAGGGTTTCATGCCTGTCTGATATACATAATTATTCTATTTCCCTGCTGACTATCAACTTTCACGTTTGTTTGACCACACAACATACTATTAAAAAAATAACACGTGATTCTTGAATAGTTATCTATGGGAGAATCAAACAAAGGTGGTTCTCCGTTTTTATTAAAACGACAATTCTACAAAATATTGACACAAATTCATACTTAAAACATTTTACTGTAATGTTAAATCAAATGACCCTGAAATACAATGATACAAAATAAAAGACACTCCTAACTAAATCTGTTCATTAATGAAGCGCCTCTGACCAACGCCTGGCTGACGAGAACCTGGAATATTTTATACTGATGTCTTGAGCTTTCTTCAACCGATCCGTACGTGGTAAAGGTGAATACACTGGAATATTTTATAATCTGGCTGTCCTAGCTTCCATCAACTGATATGCACGTGGTAAATGAGAATATACAGGAATATTCTTCAAACCGGCTGTTTTGGCTTTCATCAACTATCATCTACTGATTCACACGTGGCAAAAAATGAGAATACACTCGAAATTATTCCACAAACTGGCTGTCATAGCTTCCATCAACTGATATGCACGTGGTAAATGAGAATATACAGGAATATTCTTTCAAACTGGCTGTCATAGCTTCCATCAACTGATATGCACGTGGTAAATGAGAATATACAGGAATATTCTACAAACTGGCTGTTTTGGCTTTCATCAACTATCATCTACTGATTCACACGTGGCAAATGAGAATACACTCGAAATTATTATTCACTCTACTACCTGTATCGAATTCCTCACTGGACGAACTACCTTGTTCCACCCCTATCTGACGACAGACCGTCCCTCCTTGCTAACTTCTCGGGGTCTCCTCTGTCTCTATCCGAATCGCCTATCTAAAGTCTTCTGCCAACTGTCCCTCTGTCAAGTCTCTGTGAAGATGTTCTTCCTTGAATCTACAATGTGTATTCTATTTATCCCTGGCAATTTTCTTTGTTTCTAAATCAGTCATTGTCCTGAGAATATTTCTCACGGTCAAATCTATTTTGTTGGCTGGGAGAAACCAGCTAATTTGACAATCGTGACCGGACAATCACCCAGACGTTCACAAAAAGAATACAATTAACCTCTCTGGCTCCAGGAAAGAAAAAACAGGCCATAAATTCTTCTCCTAGTTAAGACAACGTCTCTTTGCTAACCTATCTGATCTGTAATTATTTGTTTCCACCTTAGGTATATTGTTACCCTTTTAATTGAAAATACTGCCTATTTGCAGCTTGGGACTAGGGAAAAACCTGGTGTCATATTCCCTGCTACACTCGGAGGTGAAGGGATAAAGAGGAAGAAGAATTATGTTTCTTCTCGAGGGCATCTTGTGCTTCTCTTTTGAATCTTCCATTATATTTTATTTATTTCTCTTTTCATTCACTTTCATCATCATCATCAGGTGCCGTGTCGGTTGGTGTAGGTGATCATGGATCTACACAAATCTCTGTCTCTGGTGTTTGCTATCATATGAGATGTTGACGCTTTTCCGTGCCATGAAGTCAGACTATCCACAATTTTCTATCTCTATTTTCCTCTGTTTCGTCTCCCCCTTGATCTGACTAGTTGTTACAATGTTTTCTATACTTCACCTCCTCATCACATGTTTGAAAAATGATGACTGCCTCTTTCTTATAATGATGATAAGATTACTATGTGTCTTGGTCTCATTCAACACTTTCACATTAGTAGAGTCGGTTCGTCATAACCGATGTCCGCCATTTTCTGAATAGCCACACAAACGCACGGTTGACACGAAAAAGCATTCAATGTAACATTCGTAGCTCAGAGCGTTGCTCAAGCACTAACTCAGTAGCTCGACTCGACAATAGAAACTGGAAAACACCTGACAAACATGGTGGAAATGCGCTAGCAAAGTCGTGTCCAGAATCAAACAGTCCTGATTCTGATTGGCTCTCCCGCATTCCGCCATTGTTGGCCAGACTTTAACAATCTTTTGGATTCTAGCATTCTTGTCTGTTATGTAGCGGATTAAAGACTCTTTCAGCCGAGGCACGCTCTTTTCAATTTTCTTCTTCTTCTGCGTTCTCACTAGATTGGGATTTTGGATTCTCTAATAAAGGCAGCCGTCTTCCTCAGATTATCAACCTCGTTATACAGTTTGTCTTGGGCGCTGGTGTAAGTGGGTCACCTCCTTCTGTGTTGGGAGTTGAGGTGTGTTTCCTGAATACACGCAACGTATATTTTCTCACTGACGAGTCTAACTGATCTTTTCAATCTAAGGACGACCCTTGTTTTGGTTATATCAGAACGAGTAGGCGAGGCTTATTGGTACATGGGGGCGAACTTTCGAAACAAAGCTCAAAGTGATAAGAATGTGATTGAGGAAGAAGAAGACCTCAAAACGAATCAAGTGGGAATTTGGTGTCTCTGACTAACTTACCGCTGGGCGAGACAAGACCTGGTGATGATAATGATGGTTAATGATGATTATTTTGATGATGATGTTGTTGTTGATGATGATGTTGATGGGGATGTTGTTGATGATGCTGGTTCTTCTTCTTCTGCGATCAATGTCTGCTATGCGGCTACTTCGGCATGTGTCATAAGCAGAGTGGTGCGCTTGAGGTCTTCACCGGTCCGTCATAGTTTTCCAGATGATGTTGATGATGATGTTGTTGCTGACGTTGATAGTAATGATGTTGACGATTTTTATGGTGATGAAGGGGATGTTAATGATGACGATGATGATAACATGATGATGTTGGTGATGTTGTTGATGTTGATTGTGATAATGACGATGATGTTGATGGTAACGATGATGATAATGACGATGATGATGATGACGATGATTATGAAAACGATGATAATGTTGATGATGATGATCATCATAATGAGGATGATCATAAAAGAAGAAACAATGCTAAAAACGTAAACTAAACTGAAATACCACACAGTTATCATATTACTGTATATTAAGTCTGTATGTCTGTGTTATTTTTCTGTCTGGGACACCAGCTGATGGTCAGATTCGAGCAACCAATGACCTAAGGTTTATGTGTATGGATTCGCTACAGGCATATGTTACAGCGAAAGATGCATATCACCCAGCTACCAGTTCAGTGACCGTTGGTATCACCATCGACCGTGAGTATGCTTTCTGTTCTGCATAAGTAGCTTTGTTTCATGTTGCTATATTTCATACAGTACTGTGGTTGATGGCTACGTCCTTTAGGATATGCCACGATTTTCATTTCATATTTCATACAAGGGCCGCAGGCCAATAATGTACGTATATAAAGTGGCGCCAGGGTCAATGAGCTGGCACTGACCAAGACCATACTCCATCTCCACGGGTGGCCTAGTAACAGACTAATGTCTGGCTAAGTGGGTAGGGATACAAGGAGAGCTACTATGATATAAGTAGAAGTGTAGGTGCATAAATGTCTGATATATGTCTCTCTCTCTCGTGATCCCGCTTAGACTGATGTACCAGATTTCCTCATAAATTCTGCTGTTGATTTTAGTGATTCCATCCCTCCGCACAGCTTCTCATTAAACTCGGTATTTTCCAGCTAAGTTTCGTTTCTCAGGCCTGCTAGCAGTAGACAGTCTTGCAGTAGGTGCTCTGCCATCCTGAAAAACTCTCTTTTCTGTGCAAGTTGATCGGCGTCAACAGCAATAATTCTCAGATCGTCAATGACATCTTGCCACCCATCGTCTTCTATGTCTATCTCTCATTCTTCATTCAGGCACCATTTTCTCCAAAATTATCTACTGTTTGCACTCATGTCGTTTGATGTGTCCGAAATATTTAATTTTTCTTGATGTTATGCTCTTTAATAGCCATCTCTCTCTAATGCCTCTCTCGAATAGAGATTACAGAGAAGAAAACCTAGTGATCGCTGGAGCATAAGTTTAAGCATTAATTTCTGAGGGCTCGTCTGAGGGCGATATGGTTACTTACACAGATGGGTCGGTGGTTCGGTATATGTGGATCGCATGGGTTTTCACTGCTCCTGACGGAGGGAGTGTTGTGAAGGAAGATCGCGGTGGTTTTGTCGGAACTACAAGTAGCCTGACTACGGAGATCAAGATAATAACTTAAGCAATGGCCTTGCTGGATTCAGACTCTTACCTAATGTATGCTTTGGTAGTGACTCAATCAGGATGTTAACCCTTTCGCTCTTATAAGCGGGTATACTGTCTCGCTGTATCTTACAAGATGACACAACGCCGATATACTGTCTCACTGTATCTTACAAGATGACACAAAGCCGATATACTGTCTCATGGTATCTTACAAGATGACACAACGCCGATATACTGTCTCTCTGTATCTTACAAGATGACACACAGTCGATATACTGTCTCATGGTATCTTACAAGATGACACAACGCCGATATACTGTCTCGCTTTATCTTACAAGATGACACAAAGCCGATATACTGTCTCATGGTATCTTACAAGATGACACAACGCCGTTATACTGTCTCACTGTATCTTACAAGATGGCACAAAGCGGATATAATGTCTCACTGTATCTTACAAGATGACACAACCCCGATATACTGGATGTTTTAGTATGAACAATCGTGGCATATACTTTACATGACGTAGCCATCAACAACAGTAAACGAGCCGTTGATTTTCTAGGCACCACTTATATGTTCAGTAGTTTACCATTGTTTTCTGAACGGTGAGGTCTACTTTTACCGTTTGTAAAAATCAAATAGAACTAATTTGGTACTTTTAGTATACACTGCAAATATAAATACGTCCCAATGCAAATAAAATCAAGGAGTTTACGGGTTAATGAATATCGAGAAGAAATGTGATGGAAGACGGGTTAGAGTCTATGAGGAGGTTCAGACTAACAACAATCAGATTTATTTACGTACCATAACAATCAGTCAGTAAGCGGAGTGAACGTGCTGATATGCTTGCGGTCATTACTAATCGAGAAAGCGAACGACCAATAGACTAGTCTGATATTCTGAATGACCCAACGGAGATAGAAACCCTAGCGATTCAAGGAATGGGGATGTATCGGCAAACCAAACCGTGTGAATTTTAAATCAATCGTAGTGTACTCAGGCAAGAACGCAATTCTGTAGACCAAAGCAGAATATTGTTCCTTTAATGATCATCTTCATCACACATCGGACATGTCTATAATTGTTGTGATCTCCTCCTCCCAAGCATGTATCTCAGTCTGTTTACAATAACAACTCACCGCTCTGTGCTGGTTGATTTATCTACTAGGGTTTCTCTCATTTTTCTACCGTCTTGACGCACTTATCGGTATGCATAACTTGCGCAACCGAGATAGAGAATAACCTTTATATTCTTTGTTGAAATCTTCAGAACGAATGTTTTCTCTTAGAGCGTTGATGATGTTGCTTTTGTCGATAGAAGACCCATTTTCGATCGCAGAATTTCTCGCCAGTGCATCCGCTCTTCATCGCAAAGCAGAATAATAAATCAACAGAGAACTGGTTTCGCAGACACCTCTCGCTGAAAACAAATATATATATGGCCTTTACAGACGGTCATTTGACAAGTGTTTTACTGTGACAACGTCTGAGTTTTTGCTTTTCTCTCTTGTCGTTCAGCTCATACGTAAGTCTCTTCTCAAAAGACTCTGCGCCCTTTCGCAATTTGGCTTTCCACACAACTCTGTCATCAGCTAGTTTTCCCCATGTGCTGGGACCTATAGACAAGTTTTTCATTGAGGCTTTGCAGACATCTTTATATCTGAGCAGTGGTCTGCCCTGATGCCTCTTCTCCTCCGAAAGTTCACAGAACAACATTTGTTTTGGTATACGACAAGTTTCCATTCTTCTCACATGCTCCAACCATCTTAGTCGTCTTCTGCTGAGCATGCCCATGATGGAAGGCAGATTTGCACGTTGCAGTACTTCAGAGTTGGTTATCTTGTCGTACCACCTGATGTTCATAATCTTGCGGAGACATCGACGGTGAAAGATGTGAAGTCTCCTCTCGTGTCTAGAGTAGGCTGTCCATGTTTCTGAGCCATATAGTAAAGAACTAATTACACAGGCTCGATATATTTGAATCTTCGATATTTATTCTCTGATTCAGTATTTGAAAGCAAATACTGAAGAAGAGAATAAAGTACTTATGGTCTAATTGGTTTCATGTGCGATAACTAAGTTTGTAGACTAAACTAAACTTAGATCTATGTCCGCCCGAGTTGTTACCGGGGCCCAAATTTGGGATGTAAATAATAGAACCACTGTTACCTGCCACGCATATCGTAAAAGACGGCTAAGGAGGTTTGGCTGAAATCGGATGCATGTGTCCTAAACGTGTAAAAGTCTATGCGTTTAGGGGCCTACCAAACCAATGTGCAACGTATACACGTTCTTGGCAAAGATCAAACATATCACAAAGAGTGATTAAAATTGGTTGTAAAGAACGAACTCAAAGAAGAAGAAGAAGAGATCTATGTCTTCCTCTTAACGTTTCTGACGTATTTTATTCGCTGCCTTATTCGTGTCTACATACTGTCAACCTTTCCTTTCTGTCTCAAACTTTTCTTCTATCACAAACTTCAACTAATCTGTTTATTTCTTTAAGGGCTCATAACAGTGGCGGCTCGTGATCCTTTTTGTTGGTGGGGCCAGGCACAAATGTTCGGGAAAATCATGGTCTTGGATTAGGTTATATTTTAATTTATTAAATAAATGCACGTTACACATTATTTTTTATGGGGCCTGGCCCCACTGGTCCTAAAGGACGAGCCGCCACTGGCTCATAATATTTTATCCGTCTGCTTTTCATTATTTACACTATTTTTAATGTTCGTTCACACTTTTTGTATTTATTTATTTTTTGTTTATTTACTTGTGTCCGTGACCTTTAGCATCCAACATAGCTCCTTACATAACAAACCTGGACACAACAGTTAGCGTTGATGAGAACGTCGGAGCAGGATTCCCAGTTCTAACTTTCAACTTGATTGACAAAACCACTTACAGAAGCATTAACTTTCACATGACATCGGCATCTGATGCAGGAATGGAGCAGTACGAACTTGTACCTTCTGGGAACAGTAAGAAATTTATTATGCCTTGTCTTTGATTATACTAAATCGATATTTTTAGTTCACCGTTATGAATTAAGGCCTAGCCATGGTACTTAACTCCTTGTGGATCAATCGTCACACTATATGGCTTTGGGTTGGACGCCTTTTTACTAGGAGCCACACTAAAGTGCGTTTTTTATTCTAAAAACGAATGGCTTGTTAAAAACATGGTTTGTGCCCTGGTCCACTAAGAGTTCTTCTTCTTCTGCGATCAACTTCTGCGATCAACTTCTGCGATCAACTTCTGCGATCAACTTCTGCGATCAACTTCTGCGATCAACTTCTGCTATGCGACTACTCCGGTATGTGTCATAAATAGGGCGGTGCGCTTGAGGTCTTCACCGGTCCCCCATAATTTGTTTTGTAGTGTTGTTTCAGTTGGCCAGATATTGATTCTCACACTGCTCAGGCTGTGGTAGTCTTCCAGGATGTGCTCTGGGGACTGCTTTGGTGCTCCACATGTGCAGGCAGCCGAGTCCCTGAGACCCATTCTATGGAGGTGTGCTCTGAGACTCACTAAGAGTTAATATGACTCATCTGACTGATTTTTGGTGTGAAAGCCTGCATTTCTTATTCTTTTTCTTCTGTTTGCCCGCTTTGAAATCAGACGTAGTCAGGGAGCTGGTATGTCGTTTCTGACTGATTTTTGAGTGAAGGCTTGCATTCCTTCTTCTTCTTCTTATAGTTGTGTTTGCCCGCTTTGAAATCAGGCGTAGTCAGGGAGCTGGTATGTCGTTTATGACTGATTTTTGAGTGAAGGCTTGCTTTACTTGTTATCAGTCTCCCTCGCTATACAGGCCATGCTTTCTCCCCCTTCAGAGGTAACTTGCATTCCTTGTAACCAGTGCCCCTCGCCATTCTTCTTCTTTCTTATTCGAATAATCTATATCGACCCCCTTATTAAACCACTTTTTGTGATTTGTATGAGATCTGAGCGATTGTACACTTTGCCAGTTTTGCGCCTACAAGTAGGCCAACCAATACAATTTCTGCGATGCTTTTTAATTAATTTGGTAGTTTTCCAAGACCACTACCTCAGTCGCATATTACGACATGCATTGTAGGTCACAGTGGTACTATTATTTGCTCCTCCTGCGTCAACAATTTGCAGAATTACATTTATCTTCGTTCTTGGGCACAGGGGTGTCGTTGGTAATGAGAAAGCAGACATGATGGCTGGCTGACACTGCCAGAGTTTTTCAGGGGTACAGCCAATGGATAGAGCTGACATTCTAATCGACCTCATAGAATGTTGCCGCAAAAAAAAAGAATTTTAGTTAAACCAATCCACGTCAACTGCTAGATTGTAAGGGCTGGGATTGAAGATTTGAGTGACCAGAAAACAACAGCACAAGTATATGAGTATGTTCATCAATTAAAATTGAACTGGTACTCAGTCGCTGAATTCTGTTGGACATATTGCGAAGGAGATTGGAACACCTATGGACATGTCCGGAGTGCAGATAAGATATTTCAAACTGAAACTCTGAAACTGAACCGTTTCAAGTGCAAGATTGACAACCAGAATGACAAGTTTCTTTACTTTTGCTTGGTATCTACATCATCATCAAGTAGCTTGTCCATTCCGGAACTTGCCTCCCATGACAGCATTCCTGAAAAACTCTCTGTTCTGTGCAAATTGACCGGCGTGAGCAGCAGTCATTCTCAGATCGTCAATGACATCTTGCATCCATCGTCTTCTAGATCTTCCTCTCATTCTTCTTCAAGTCATCATTTCCTACCAGGTTATCTTCTCTAGACACTCATGTCGTTTGATGTGTCCGAAATATTTAAGTCTTTGTTTTTCTATTCTTTAACCCTTTCAGCCCGTAATTATTTTTACATGAAGACGCATCCTTTTTAATGTATACTAGTTAAGCCATCATACTAGCTTTGCGTCATTTAAAATGTAAGAAAATATAAAAGCCAGTATCTCGGACAAAAGGGTTAATAGCCAACTATCTTTAAAATCAAACTGTTGCAGAACAGAAGCATTTCTTCTTTTCTCTGTCCACGATATCTCTGCTGTAGCATTTGCATTCAAATGCATTAATTATACTCTCTGTCGCTGTATCAATGATCCATGTCTCACAACCATATTTTGCTAAAGAAATAACGTAGGCTCTTAACTCTTAGTGGACCAGGGCAAAGGTCATGTTTTTACAAGCCATTTGTTTTTAGAATAAAAACGCCCTTTAGTGTGACTCCTTGTAAAAAGGCGTCCAACCCAAAGCTAGGTAGTGTGGTGTTTGGTCCACAAGGAGTTAAACACATGAATTTTGTTCATATGTCACGCCCGTGTGGTGCCGGGATCTGCAAGGGAAGCAACGAATAGTACCACTGCAACCTAAAGACATGTCGTTATAGGCGACTGAGGTAGGGGCCTAGGGAAACCACCCAAGTAAATAAAAAGTACCGCAGAAACCGGATGTGCCGGCCTACTTGTAGTCACATAACTGGCACACCGTATAAATGCTCTTAGTTTCAGATCACATACAGATCACACAGAGTGGTTAAAAAGTAGTCGATATAGAGCGTTCCAAGAAGATATTCATATACCAGTTAATAGTTAATATACTTAGTAACTACTTACTAATTGTAACTACCTAGAAACTTAACCGTTTCAGCTGCAATACTGAAAACCAGAATCAACCCAAATTATGAAAGAGGTGACACAAGAAGTGTCAAGTTATACTTTGACATTGATGACGGCTACTGCACTGCTAACGAGACATATTTTCTCACAGTCAACATCAAAGATATCAACGAACAACCAACATGTCAACCAACAAATGTGAATAATATCGAAATTTATGAAGGAAATGTAAGTATAAATATGTTGTTGTTTTTTTTTTTTTGATTGATTGATTCAGGTCCGTGCCGTGCTATGATACAGAGGCGGCCGCATCAGGCGGCCCCCTCAAAGGCGGCGGCACACGCAGCGAAATCAAAATATAAATTGAACCATTCTTCTTCTTCTTCATCTTCTTCTTCTTTATCTCCTAATAAGCATGTATTTCAGTATGATTAGACTAACAACTCCCGTTCTTTGTTGGGTGATGTATCTACTGGAGTTTCTCTCATAGTTTCCAGTACTACTGTACCTATCTGTATACATAACTCACGCAACCGAGATACAGAATACCTTTTGTCTTCCACTTTTAAATCTTCAGAACGTATCTTTTCTCTTAGAGCATCGATGATGTCACTTTTGTCTATAGAAGGAACATTCTCGATAGCATCATTCCTCGCCAGTGCATCCGTTCTCTCATTACCCTTCACCCCAGAATGACCTGATTATTGGTTATTGGTTACTGGTTACTAAACTGACGTCATTTCACTCCGGGCAGACCCATAGGTGCTCAGTCTCCCCAACAGATATCGAAGAGTATATATACTGATGGTTTCTGTGGCTCGCTGATTAAACACACCTCTCACTCTGCCTCTCAGGCATCCAGTTCGACTTGAACAACGGGTAACTCCAAACTGCCTAAATCGCTTGATCGATTCAACATCGATTTTAGTGTCCTCATCCAACAGACAGTCGCGAAGAGACCGAAGAATGTACCCCTTATCCATCTTCAACTCCCCAACATTCGATGCTGTTAATACAAGCCTGTCCGCTCTCTCATTACCGTAAACACCTGGTACTAAGATAAAGTTAAGTACCTGGATTGTCGCATTCTATATTAATTGCATCCACTGCCACTGTAATAACCGGTCTTGGTGTTCCGTATCATGCTGATAGAGTCGATGAGCCATTAATCCTCACTCTCAAAATCTATACTGGATTATGTTATGTCTGACATGTTTCAGAAGTCACTGACTCGCTGGTACATTATAATTCACAGATCAATACAGACACTGGGATTTACATACAGGATCCAGATATAAATGATGTTCACACTTTTACCAAAATTGGAGGATCCTCTCTCTTTAATATAGATCCAGCCACTGGATATATATATTCGCCGTCAGAGATAGATATTGATCCGGTAAGATTAACTGTTCAAATATGTATGTCTATTGTATGTTTACATATAATTATTGTTGACTGAACCCCACCTCTCAGCGGTGTAGACCTGGAAACTTTGAACGTGAGGTCAAAGGCTAACAGAGCAATGACTCGCCTAGGAGATGGACTCCCTAGATCAGGTTTTTAAATCTGTCCTGTGGGAGTAAACCCGACAAAAATCTCCAAAAATCTCGGTGGCAGTCTGAAGTCTGTCCCCCTGACTTGTGATATGAGGGATTTACCTGATTACAAGACTCCCAGCTATGGACAAATAGCCCCACTTCCTTGTGGGAGCCTCGGGAGATGCAAAGGCTATGGGAGTAAATCCAAACAGAAAATCCGGAGTGGAGCCCCTAAGGCGGACAGGCATCATGTGATGCCCAACAGGCAGCTCCTGCAAGAAAACTGATAATAGACTCTATCAGCGATGTCAAGGAGGTGAGGGTTGTTAGTTGACGCTTGGACTAAGCTACTCCATCAAAATTTCCCAGGTATGCGTCACGGAAATTCAGCACATAACATACTACGTGACACAAAACCTATTATCTCCTGAGACAAAGAATCCAATGATCTTGGTCGACTGTATACTTTGTGTATTTGTATCACTCTTTCTGATCTATCTCTCTCTCTCTCTTGATCCCTACCCCTCGCTCTCTATCCCTCGTTCTATTTTCTCTCCGCTTTATCTATCTTTGCTTTATCTCTATTTTGAATGTTACGACGAATATGTTACAACAACAAATTACAACTCTCAGCCCTCCTGATGGCAGCACATCACGTTAATGAGCTGCAAGCTGCTGATGGCAGCACATCACGTTAATAAGCTTCTGATGGCAGCACATCACGTTAATGAGCTGCAAGCTGCTAATGGCAACACATCACGTTAATGAGATGCAAGCTGCTGATGGCAGCACATCACGTTAATGAACTGCAAGCACATGCAAGTACATGTCTTCTACACCCCTAGGAAGCATAGGTCCGCAACCAAGGCCTTCCCAAACCCGCCTATCAATGAATGCTTTCCAGATCTCTCCACTTGCTCCCCATTTTCTTGCATTCCGTCTCCAACTCCCATCTCCAGGGGATCATGGGTCTTCCCCTACCTCTATTGCCCTGGAGGTTCCATCGGAGAGCTTGTCTTGTGATGCTGTTAGGGGGTTTCCTCAGTGTGTCCTATATATCACGACCTTCTGCTCCTTATCTCTTGTTAGCACATGCAAGTACGTGTACATGGATTATATATGTGCCCAGGATGAAAGAAAAGGGCGACCAGGACGTGCAAAGCAGTCTAAAAGGTCTAAAGACGAAGGATCGTCTTCCTTGTACCAAGTTTTATCCTATATGGTACAGCCGCTCCCGCAAAATTGCCAGCCACTTGCGTAGAGTATTGCACAAAATACGAACTCCGTAGCTGTGTCATCAGTCCTAGGATCTCTGAAAAAATGCACTCTTGAACAGAACGACGTTGTCCGAATTCGAATCCATGACCTTCGGAAAACAAGGCAACAGTTTAACCACTTAGCTGCAGAGACCTCCGTGGACACTGCAGTGACAGTGGGGGGAAAGAGAAGCCTATGAATACGAGCTGCAGAGACCTCCGTGGACACTGCAGTGACAGTGGGAGAAGGAAGACCATGAATACGTGAGCTGCAGAGACCTCCGTGGACACTGCAGTGACAGTGGGGGGAAAGAGAAGCCTATGAATACGAGCTGCAGAGACCTTCCGTGGACACTGCAGTGACAGTGGGAAGAGAAGCCTATGAATACGAGCTGCAGAGACTCCGTGGACACTGCAGTGACAGTGGGGAAAGAGAGCCTATGAATACGAGCTGCAGAGACCTCCGTGGACACTGAAGTGACAGTGGGGGAAAGAAGCCTATGAATACGAGCTGCAGAGACCTCGTGGACACTGCAGTGACAGTGGGGAAAGGAAGCCTATGAATACGGCTGCAGAGACCTCGTGGACACTGAGTGACAGTGGGGGAAAGAGAAACCTATGAATACGAGCTGCAGAGACCTGCGGGACACTGAAGTGACAGTGGGGAAAGAGAAGCCTATGAATACGAGCTGCAGAGACCTCCGTGGACACTGCAGTGACAGTGGGGGGAAAGAGAAGCCTATGAATACGAGCTGCAGAGACCTCCGTGACACTGCAGTGACAGTGGGAAGAGAAGCCTATGAATAGAGCTGCAGAGACTCCGTGGACACTGCAGTGACAGTGGGGAAAGAAAGCCTATGAATACGAGCTGCAGAGACCTCCGTGGACACTGCAGTGACAGTGGGGGGAAAGAGAAGCCTATGAATACGAGCTGCAGAGACCTCCGTGGACACTGCAGTGACAGTGGGGGGAAAGAGAAGCCTATGAATACGAGCTGCAGAGACCTCCGTGGACACTGCAGTGACAGTGGGGGGAAAGAGAAGCCTATGAATACGAGCTGCAGAGACCTCCGTGGACACTGCAGTGACAGTGGGGGGAAAGTGAAGCCTATGAATACGAGCTGCAGAGACCTCCGTGGACACTGCAGTGACAGTGGGGGGAAAGAGAAGCCTATGAATACGAGCTGCAGAGACCTCCGTGGACACTTCAGTGACAGTGGGGGAAAGAGAAGCCTATGAATACGAGCTGCAGAGACCTCGTGACACTGCAGTGACAGTGGGGGGAAAGTGAAGCCTATGAATACGAGTAGAAGAACTTTTAGAGCAGAGCTCAAAGACAAGCATAGGAGTAAGCATGGCGTGCGGTATGTTTTCTCAGTATGATGCAAGTCTTCGAAATACCGCCCATTAAATGTTTTTCCTTTAGAATAACCTTCAGTTGTAATTTTGATTTTGCTGCTTATGCCGCCCTCCTTACGGTATCACCTGATGCGGCCGCCTCTCTGCATCATAGCACGGTACGGTCCTGGGAGTAGGCTTGAGGTAGAAAGAAAGCACAAGATCGAAAAAAGTTGAAAATGTGTTGACTCTGTCGTGTGTGCCATTAGACGCGACAACAACCGATGCTAATATTACTTTAAGCTGCGATTAACTAATGTCTGACTGGAGATGTTGCTACACATGTTTCCACTTTCTTTCTTTTGTCCGCCTCTGCTTTTTTGCCGCTAGGCGTAGCAGGTTTATCTGTTGATCGGTTTCCGAGATAATGCACCATCGGTCGCTTGATATGTTGTGGTATTGTGGAGTTTTAAGATGTCTGTAGCTCCATCAACCCACCTTTTTCTTGGTCTGCCCCTTCCTCTTGATGATTCCATTTTCAGTCACATGTTTCTACATCTGTTGATAAAAATACAGGTAGATATTTTGATAAAATATTTGCCAGGGAGAGATTGAAAATGGCTAAATGTATAGAAAACAAGTTGAATGCGTTTCAAAATAAATGTCTGCGAAAAATAATGAATATAAAATGGAACGAATTCAGAAGAAGTGATGAAATAAGACAAAAGTCTGGTCAACCACTAGTAACAACTGTTATAAGAAGGAGACGATGGAGGAGATAAGCAGGACACACCTTGAGAAGAAATGATCAAAGAATATCAAAGAAGGCATTGAAGTGGGATGCAGAGGGCTCAAGAAAGAGAGGACGACCTAAGGAGACACTGAAACGAACTTTGCTAAGAGAGGTAAGAAATACCGATCTCAGTTCCATGGAGGAGATTGAGCGAGTTGCTCAGGATAGAGCGGTATGGAGAAATTGCTTGCAGGTCCTATATAGCGTATAACGGTACGAGAGGAAATATTAAATACTATGTTGACAAAAATACAGGTAGATATGTTGATAAAATACAGGTAGATATGCTGATAAAATAAAGGTGGATATGCTGATAAAATAAAGGTAGATATGCTGATAAAATAAAGGTACATATGTTGATCAAATACAGGTAGATATGCTGATAAAATACAGGTAGATATGTTGATAAAATACAGGTAGATATGTTGATAAAATAAAGGTAAAATAGCGAAACACGTACAAACAAAGCACTATAGTTTTACAAAATACAGAAAAGGTGACGATAAACAGCAACGTTTCGACCAAAAGGCCTTTATCAAGCAAACGATACAACAGGAGTGACGAATTTCACAGAACACTTACAAATGGACGATTACGGAAACATTCAAACGTATCTAATGAAAATCTGGGAATAAAACCGAATAACGAAATGAGTGCAACACAAAACTAGAAGAAGAAGAAAAACAATATACAATCAAGTGAAGAACGGGAAATGCACATACATAACAAATATAACTACTAAATCTTACCTACTACGTCACGACGAATAGTTGCAGCAATATGGCGACGATTTATCGAAAAAGGGGAAGATTTTCATTAGATACGTTTAATGTTTCCGTAATCGTCCATTTAGTGTTCTGTGAAATTCGTCACTCCCTTTGTATCGTTTGCTTGATAAAGGCCTTTTGGTCGAAACGTTACTGTTTATCGTCCCTGTTTTGTATAAACTATAGTACTTGTTGACGTTTTCGCTATTTGTACCAGTTTTCTGCATTTTGTTATAAATACGGTGACTATTTGATAAAATACAGGTATTTATTGTTGATAAAAATACAGGTAGATATGTTGATAGAAAAATACAGGTAGATATGTTGATAAAAATACAGGTGATATGTTGATAAAATACAGTAATATGTTGATAAAAATACAGGTAGATATGTTGGTAAATTAATACAGGTAGATATGTTGTAAATTAATCATCAATCAATAACTAAATTGTTCTATTTATTCTCTAGGGCAAAGAGTATATGCAGTACCCACTCAGATTCAAAGTTACAGACAAGAGAGGATTGTCAGCTGAATGTTCTGTTACAATAACTGTCTATGACATCAACGACCAATATCCTATCTTTCAGTCCAATTCATTCCCTGCCGCAGCTACTGAGTGCACTCCACCAGGAACACGAATAGGTAATTACCGTTTGACACAATATTTAACCGCTTCGTCCTTCCAAGCCGATATATTGGCACGCGATATTTTTTAAGATGACGTAAAGCCAGGAGAACAAATAAAGATGTCAAGATAAGAATATAAAAAGGCAAAGGAAACTTTATAGCATTGAATAATATATGGAACTCAATTGAGATCAAAACAAAACACAAAGATGGGAATCTTTCAATTAAATGTGAAATTAGTGCTCGGAAACACGGAGAACAACATAAGAAACCACCAGAAAACAAACTGCAGATCTTCGCAAATGTATGTTTACGTAGAATAGAAAGACTAAGATGGTATGATAAGATTACGAATGATGAACTCAGAGAAAGAACTAAGGAAATACCAGTAGAAAAAGAGCTAAGGAAGAGACGCTGGCGATGGATAGAACATATATTGAGAAGACCGACCGGAACCACTGCAAGACATGCATTGTTTTGGAATCGGCAGGGAAAGAGGAGTAGAGGAAAGCCTAGAAATACCTGATTGAGAGAGCTGGAGACCGATATCAAAAGGATAGGCAAGACATGGAAAGAATTGGAAGGGATGGCGACAGAGAGGAAGAGCTGGAAGAAGTTTGTTGAAGACCTGTGCTAAGTTGGGAGCTGAAAGGTGAGAAGAAGAAGAAGAAGATGAAGAAGAAGAAGAAGAAAGAAGAAGAAGAAGAAGAAGAAAAAGAAGAAGAAAAGAAGAAGAAGAAGAAGACGAAAAGAAGAAGAAAGAAGTAAAAAGAAGAAGAAGAAAATGATGAAGAAGAAGAAGAAGAAGAAAAAGAAGAAGAAGAAGATGAAGAAGAAGAAGAAGAAAAGAAGAAAATAATGGAAGAAGAAAACGAAAAGAAGAAGAAAAGAAAGAAGTAGAAGAAGAAGAAGAAAAGAAGAAGATGAAGAAGAAGAAAAGAAGATGACGAAGAAGAAGAAGATGAAGAAGAAAAAGAAGAAGTAGAATAAAAGAAGAAACAGAAGAAGACAAAGAAAAGGAGAAGAAGAAGAAGAAGAAAAGAAGAAGAAGAAAAGAAGAAGAAGGAGAAGGAGAAGAATATGAAGAAGAAAAGAAGAAGAAGAAAAGAAAAGAACAAGAAGAAGAAGAAAAGAAGAAGAAGAAGAAGAAAAAAAAGAAAGAAGAAAAGAAGAAGAAGAAAAAGAAGAAGAAGAAGAAGAAGAAAAGAAGAAGAAAAAAGAAGAAGAAGAAGAAAGAAAAAAAGAAAAGAAGAAGAAAAAGAAGAAGAAATGAAGAAGAAAGAAGAAGAAAAAGAAAGAAAAGAAGAAGAAGAAGAAGAAGAAAAGAAGAAGAAGAAAAAGAAGAAGAAGAAAGAAGAAGAAGAAGAAGAAGAAGAAGAAGAAAAAGAAAAACAGTACACTGTTTATTCTAGTATACTTAACAAAATAGATGCGAAAGGTAAAAAAATCAAATGTATGGAATGAAAGTTTTAATAAATAAGTGGACAAGGCAAAGACATTCATTGCGTGTAAGAATTAGTTTTAACTTTATAGAAGAATAGAGCACAATAGTGGGAGTCTTCTTCTTCTTCTGCGTTCGCCACTGTGAATTCGGGCGTTAGCCATGATGCCTGGTTCTGAATGGTTTTTGCGTAAAAGCCTGCTTTACTATTTGACTGGTGTCACTCGCCATGCAGGCGAGTCTTCGCCGACTTCAGATGTAATAGAGGGAGTGAGAGAGGGAATCTTCTTCTCGTTTGATCTTATCACCCAAGTTATCCCTCTTAGCGGCATTAGAAAAATATTAAAGAGTGTTATCTACGATGTGTACGGAACGACCTCATTAAAGGCAGGAAATCCGATAGAGAAGTCGCACTTCACTAATCGACATCGCCGTAAAAGAACCGATTGTACGGTGACTCAAGGCAAGTGTTTCGTGGATAACAGGTTTCTTGTAACGATCACGCTCGAGGGATCTAAACTCCAAGTACCTCTGAAGACGGCGAAGGATGTCCACATGGCCAGGAACACCAGTAAAATGGTAAGCAGGCCTCAGGTAAAACTCAATCAGAAGTGCAATACCAGGCGTCATGACTTCCGCCTGAACTGAGAGCGGGTGAACGAAACAAACAAACAAACCTAAAACAAATCCCACTTAGCGATCTGTGTGGTTGGTGCTGAGAACGAGAATCCGTTGCGTATCGGTCCATATGACCCTACGCCATTATGACGGGCGCATCCGACATATTTCGACATCAGGAAATGCCTAGGTTTGTCTGACCTGACAATCCTTTATATTTTGTTCAGAGAGGAGGAAAACACGACTAAAGAAAATGAAAGAAAGATAGAATGAGTAACAGAATGAAAAAGAGGGAATGAAGGAGGTTGAATGATTTACTGACTCGCAGTATTTTTTAATATGACGCAAAGTCAGTCTATAGCATACGTTATAAAATAAATGCAATTGCAGGATTAAAAATTACGGGAGTAAAAGGGTTAATGGTCCTATACATCAATAATAAAAAGTAAAGAAACCATTTCATACCTCGTGGTATATAGGTCAATACAGTGTTACGACTGTATTTTTCATTGACCGTCGACACACGATGGATGATGTGGTCAGCATCACGCCGACCGCTTTTACTTTCCCAGAGCTTGTCTGGTACCCAGTTGAGGCTGGGTCGACCTGAGAGCCGTTGTGGTCGGGAAAAATTTCACGCCCATTGCGGCAGCTGAACCCAGACCACCAGCCTTACGAAGCGAGTTCACTAACAACTACGCTACAGCGGCTCTCACATCAATAATATATACAACTTATTTTTTTAAAATTATATCTTTATGTTTGTATTTATTTGGTACTTGTTTCTGGTCTACAACGCGTGTTCTACGCCTGGTTCTGTATCCAGCAGAGTTCGAGGTCAGTTAGTCTTTCTTAGGAAGGACGAAAAGTAGCAATTAGCACTCTCCGGATGACCCGTAGACCACGCAAGCCAACCCCCACCTAGTCTTGTAGACCGGGAAACTTTGACCACGAGGTCAAAGGATAACTGGGCTATGACTCGCCTATGGAAATGGACTCCCTGTGTTGGTTTTTTTTTTTTGGATTTACGTAGAAGGCGACTCCGATTAAAATGCATGCAGAAACCGGATGTGCTGACCTGCGGGTCTGTAATCGTCTAACTGGTACAACGAAGTCACGTTCTAAGACGCAAATCCCATATCTACCACAACGAGTGGTTTAACAAGTGATTGATGTAAAGCGAACGACGACGAAGGTACTCGTCTGTGGAAATTAGTATATGTAGTTATTGATGTATATATATCTTTATCTATCTATTCTCTAATTCTGTTTTGTATTTCGGCATCACGTCGAAAAAAGAAACATCTAGAGCGAGACTCCTTATGCTCTTTGTACAAGGTGGAATTTAGTGCCTCGGATATTCCGTTCACCCATCGTGTACGTGGTCGTCCTCTGTATATGTTGCCGTTGTATCTGAGTGCTAGCGATCTTTGTGGAAACTGTCTTGTGGTAACCTTGATATGTGTCCGGACCATTTGACCTGTTGTTTCTTAATATATTGTAGCATCAGCAAGGATCACATTCTCTTCTGATTTCGTCGTTTCTTCTTTATCTTTGCGTTCGTTCTTTAGATCAATTTTAATCACTCTTTGTGATATGTTTGATCTTTGCCAAGAACGTGTATACGTTGCACATTGGTTTGGTAGGCCCCTAAACGCATAGACTTCTACAAGTTTAGGACACGTGAATCCGATTTCAGCCAAACCTCCTTAATCGCCTCTAACGACATGCGTGGCAGGTGACAGTGGTTCCTCTTCTTCTTCTGCGTTCTCACTAGATTGGGATTTTGGATTATCTAATAAAGGCAGCCGTCTGCCTCAGATTATCAGTCACGCAATACAGTTTGTCTTGGACGCTGGTGTAAGTAGGCCACCTCTTTCTTCTCAGGTCTGCATACTAGGGGCAGTTCTGTAGGATATAATTTCTATGATTTCTGCCTCCCTGTTTGTGCCGACCTCTTCCCGCAGTAAGTTTTGCACCCTCGTGATGGTAGTTCCGACATTCTTACTGCGCTGCTAAATCTCCGAGGCAGATTGGCGACCGTAGAATCCGTTATCCCATTCCTCATTGTGAGGGGTCGTTGCACTATGGTATGCTCCTTACGGCCTGGTGAATCCGTTTTCTGTAAACATTTGTTTCGGGTTAGCATTCCCTAGCGGAAAACGTGCATCCGATTTCATCCAAACCTCCTTAGTCGTCTCTTACGACATGCATGGCAGGTAACCTTGGTTCTATTCTTTACACCCCAAATGTTGACCCCGGTAACCAATCGGGCGTCGTCGTTTCTGATCTTATCTCTTCTTGTAACATTTCTATCTCGCCATCACTGCTTAGACTGATGTACCAGATTTCCCCATAAATTCTGCTTTTGTTTTGAGGGACTCCGTCCCTCCGTACAACTTCTCTTTTAGCTTGGTATTTTCCAGCCAGGTTTCGTTTCTCAGGCCTGCTAGCAGTGGGCAGTCTTGCAGTAGGTGCTCTGCCGTCATGTCCACCCTCTCGCAGTGGCACAGCTAGTTGTGTAATTTTAAATTTGTTCAAGGTAAACGGTGTCTGATGCGAACGAGGCGGAATATGAAAACTGTTTCACGGGCTTGTAGCATTTAGAATTGTAGTAGATAACTTTTCTCGTCGTTTGATTATGCTTTCATTGGTAATGTCGTGTTCAGGTCTGACACTGATAGCACAGAGTTGGTAAGATAACTGTGTTCAGGTCTGACACTGATAGCACAGAGTTGGTAAGATAACTGTGTTCAGGTCTGACACTGATAGCACAGAGTTGGTAAGATAACTGTGTAGAACATTGATTTCTTGATATTCATCTTTGATGTATATTTGCAATCATTTCAGGAAAAGTTCAGGAAGTGACTTGGATTCCATCTATAATAATAACAACAAAATCTACTATGGCGGAGGAAGTGGTAAAACGAAAGTTACGTCTACAGGAAGTATTATCCTGACTCAACCTTGCATTAACGGGGAGACATTTGTAGGTGAGTAGCTCATTCATTTATTTGTCTTCTTCTACTTTGAACGCGATAATGTCATCATCATCAAGATGCGTATCCCTTATAGGAAGTTACTCTCTTTGCAGTGCATCTGAAACTAACTCTATCTCTAGCCAGTTCACCCACTTCGCCGATGGTCATATTAATGGTTTATCTTGTAGCCATCTTCTTCTTGGTCCGCCTCTGCGTCTGCGTTCTGGGACTCTGCCCTCTAATATTGTTCTCTCCAGGCCATCGTGACGCTTGATGTGACCAAAGCATCTTAATTTTTCTGTATAGTATGTTGTTTATCAGCCAATTGTCTTTAAGGTTCAGTTCTTTCAGGACTTCAGTGTTCTCCTTTTTCTGCCATGGTATTCGTAGGATCTTTCTAGTAATGGAATACCTACTGCAAACAATGTAAATACAAACGTTTGTATCGTGAACAGTATATTAGCATAATACAATAGACAGAAGAAAAAACGCTTTAAAGACACTCTTAAATTGTCTTTAAAATGCTTCGATAAAGACACCACATGCTGGGAATCCCTGGCGCAAGATCGCCAAATGTGGTGATGTAACAACAACAGAGAAACTCGCATAGCCGAGAATCATCCTGCGTTCAGGAGCAGAAAGCGATCTGCGCGAAAAGACAAAACACACAACACCCACATGTCTAACCTTAAATTGTATGCTCACAGTTACCTCCGCACATACCAGAGAGGTGCAGCAGCACACGTCTGATGCTGTTGTCATCATGGCTTGCAATAGACTGCTATTATTATTATTAGTATCATAGAACAATGGTGGTCAGCACTCCGTAACATTCATGGTACAGCCAGAGTTAACTAACGTTTGTCCACTTGCCCGCGTACCGTCATCCTTTCCCTTCGGTATAGATTTCTTATTTTTCAATGCCATCGCTATTTCGATGAGTATACCGTTAGTCTCATTCTTATGATCTTCTTCTTCTTTGCGTTCGTTCTTTACTACCAATTTTAATCACTCTTTGTGATATGTTTGATCTTTGCCATGATGACAACAGCATCATACGTTGCACATTGGTTTGGTAGGCCCCTAAACGCATAGACTACGTTTAGGACACTTGCATCCGATTTCAGACAAACCTCCTTAGCCGCCTCTTACGACATGCGTGGCAGGTAACAGTGATTCTATTCTTTACACCCCAAATTTGGGCCCCGGTAACCATTCGGGTGTAGTTCTTATGATGAAGTCGACTGTTGTCTGGAGCTCATCTCTGGTGCCGTGTAGTTTTGAATGTAGTGTTGAGTTGTAGGGCCAGCAATCCATTCTAGAAAGAACATACAGGGGACAATCTTGCAGGACATATCGACCACTTGTTAAACCATTCTGTGTGTTTTGTCTGTGATCTGAGCCTAAGAGCGAGTGTACGTTGTGCTCGTTATACGCATACAAGTAGGCAAGCACATCCAATGTCTGTAACGCTTTTTATTTATTATGGTAGCTTCCTTAAGCCCTTACTTCAGTTGCCTCTTATCGCCCATGTTGTGCCGGGGTCCGAAAGGGAAGAAAGAATAGTACCACTGCTACCTACAAGGCATGTCGTAAGAGGCGACTGATGTAGGACCTAGGAAAGCTACCCTAGTAAATGAAAAAGTATCGCAGAAATCGGATATGCTGGCCTACTTGTAGTCGCATAACTGGCACAACATACAATCGCTCTTAGGCTCAGATCACATACAAATCAAACAGATTGGTTTAACAAGTGATCGATATGGAAGTTGAAGAAGAAGTCGCCTCTTACAACATGCCTTGTAGGTCGCAGTTTTGCTATTCTTTGCTCCACTTGAGCGCTCGACAACACACGGACAGGACTTAGACAAGCTAGATAATAATGAGTTGGTAAATACAATACATATTTACAGTGGCGGCTTGTCATTAGTGCCAGTGGGGCCGGGCCCCACCAAAAATAATGTATAACGTGTATTTATTATTGTATAAATTAAAATAAAGCAACCAAAAACCAAGATTTATCCGGAAAAAATGTCCCACCAACAAAAATACGAGCCACTGCATATTTACTTAAACGCATTGCAGGTACTGCCACGATCAGCGATGCAGGAATCTACCCTGGGAACTTAAGGGACTCCCGCGACTATAAGCTTTACATGTGGGGTATGTATAATTGTGAGATAATAGTAGCCATATTATTCTGATATTTACATCTACTTTATGCCCGCCTGCCCAGCTTTCGTATCGCGTTGGACGACGGTGTGACAAGCCCTCTGTGAGTGTGGGTTCAATTTCGCGGGCTGCCAGAAAAAGCCACAGGTTCGCCAGATTTACGGTGTTCGTGGCACCAAGCCGAAGAGCTGAAAGCTCAAGTGCTTCTGGATCGGGAGAAAAACAACAACAACAAAAACATCAAATTATGGAGCATGCTTTTCACTGATCATTTATTGATTATGTCCCTTCTGAAAAGTCACCAATACTGAAAAACAAACACATCTCAATGAACACCAAGAGAGCAATGATCAATACATTTTTCCTACCAACTCTGTGCTATCACACTGTGTGTTAGACCTGGACACTGACTACCAACTCTATGCTATCACACTGTGTGTCAGACCTGGACACTGACAACTAATGAGAAAAGAATAATCCAAATGACAGTATATATATACTTAATATATTAAGAAACAACAGGTCAAATGGATCGGACACACATCACGTTTACTACAAGACAGTCTCCCACAAAGAGCACTAGCTCTCAGATATAACGGCAACAGACCTATAGAACGACCACGTAAATGATGGGTCGACGGAATATTGGAGGGACTGAATTCCACCTTGCAAAAAGCGCATAAGAAGATTCGCACCTGGCGTCTCTTTTTTTCGACCTGACACCGAAATGCAAAACAGGATTAGAGAATAGATAGATAGATATCCCTTCTCTACATGGAAGGTTGACAGGAGCGGATCTACAATTCTTCCTATTTCTTGCCAAGTTAGTGCCTTCTGACAAACTGTTCTTTGTCTTTATCTTAACGTTTTCTTCCTAAGTTAACTCATTCCATACCATTGCCCACTATATATATATATATATATATATATATATATAGTCATCTCGTACCGTTATACGTTACCAAGGGCTTGCAAATAATTTCTCCATACCAATCTATCCTAGGCAACTTGATGAATCTCTTCCATGGAATCAAGTCCGATATTTCTTATCTCTCTTTACAAAGTTCGTCTCAGGGTTTCCCTAGGGCATCATTGCTTTCTTGAACCCATTGCCTCCCACTTCAATGCCTGCTTTGGTAATCTTTGATCATTTCTCCTCACAGTATGCCCAACATATCTCTATCTTCTCCTTCTTATAACAGTTGTTACTAATGGTTGACCAGACATTTCTCTTTTTTCGATCCAGAAGCACTTGCTTCAGAGCTTGTCATAACTCTACGGTTCGGAGTTACCTATAGACATCATAACTCTTCGGTTCGGGGCCAAGAACACCGTACATCTGGTGAACCTGTGACTTTTCTGCCAGCCAGCAGAATTAAAACCGCACTAACAAGGAGCTTGTCACCCGTCGTCCAACGCGTTACGAACACGCTGGGCAGGCGGGCAGACATTTCTCTGAGTGCATCACTTCTTCTGAATTCGTTCCATTTTTATGTTTATTATTTTTCGCAGACATCTATTTTCAAATGCATTCAACTTACTTCCTATATTGACCACTATAGAGGTTTATAAACGAGCGCCAATAACACAACCAATCACTATAATTTGTTTTTCCTGGTCGATATGTAATATTAATAGCAATATTAATATAGCTAACATGGCTACGTCCTATAAAGGATATGCCACGATTTTCATTTCAAATAGTATATTGAATGATATATATATATATATTGTTGTAATATCTTCGGCGAACAATGCAAATACAAAGCTTGTATCGTGAAAAGTCTGCTGCCAGGGCCAGTAATGGAAGCAAAGAATAGAACCACTTCGACCTACAAGGCGTAAGAGGTGACAGATTTAGGACTTAGGGAAGCTACCCTAGTAAATAGAAAACGTCGCAGAAATCGAATGTGTTGACCTACTTGTAGGCGCATAACTGACAGAACGTACAATCGCTCTTAGGCTCGGATCACATACAAATCACAAAGAGTGGTTTAACAAGTGGTCGATATGGAGCGTTCGAAGGAGACGAAGAAAGAAGAAACAGGAAACAAAATCTGTTTCAAATTAATTCTATCTTTTTTTTCTTTTTCTTTTCGCGAATCCTGTTTGCCTCACAGCGTCAGGTCAAGAAGAGATTTCTAAAACTGTTTGCCTCACAGCGTCAGGTCAAGAAGAGATTTCTAAAACGGGCCCTTGTATGCGCTTCGTAGATAGTGTCTTTCGTCGCCTCTTTTATCTCTTAGGTCCATCTTTTGCATGGCCGACCTTTTGCTTTGTACCCATTGTATCGGAGAAGCATTGCTCTTTGCACTGTCTGTTGGTAATCTGCTTACGTGGCCGAACCATTTAATTTGTTGTTTCTTGATGAAGTCTAGTACTGATGCTGTACCCACTTTTTTCCTGATGTCTTCATTTCTCAACCGGTCTCTTCTTGTTACACCCAGCATTCTGCGTAGACACTTTATCTCTGTCGTGACTAGTTTTCTTCTATCGTTTCTTGTCAGTGACCTGGTTATCTTGTTGCTCATATTCAACAGCCATGTCCACCACCAACTCCTGCACCAACACCAAAACCTACAAAAACAATACGACAACAACAAAGCTACAACTACACCAGCAACAACAACACCTGCATCTACTGCAGCAGTGGTCAAACCACCTGCCGGAGACGACAGCTTGTCTGACCTGTTGTCCTGGTTGATCCCGGCTATTATCGGAGGTCTGATATGGCTGGCCTTAACCTTGTATTTGATATATCGATATTGCTGTCCGTGCAGAAATATCTTTTCTGGCTGGTGTAAACGCAGGTAACTGACTCACTTGTGTATGCGTGTATCTATGCATGTGTGCGTGCGTGTGCGCATGTATGCGTGTAGGCTTGTATGCGTATATGTATGTGTCTTCTTCTTCTTCTGCGTTCTCACTAGACTGAGATTTCAGATTCTCTAATAAAGGCAGCCGTCTGCCTCAGATTATAAGCCACGCCATAGATTTGTGTCTTGGAGGCTACTGTAAGCGGGTCACCCTTTCCTCTCAAGTCTGCACACTGGGGGAAGTTCTGTAGGATATAATTCCTACGATTTCTGCTTCCTCGTTTTGTGCCGACCTCCCCCCGCAGTAAGTTTTGGCCACCCTCGTGATGTCAGGTCTGACATTCTTGCTGCGTCGGTATATCTCCGAGGCAGATTGGCGACCGTAGAATCCGTTATCCCATTCCTCATTGTGAGGGGTCGTTGCACCATGTTATGCGCCTTACGGCCTGGTACATTCGCTTTCTGCAATCATTTGTTTCGGGTTAGCATTCCCTAGCGGACACATGCATCCGATTTCAGCCAAACCTCCTTAGTGGCCTCTTACGACATGCATGGCAGGTACCAGTGGTTCTATTCTTTACACCCCAAATTTGGGCCCCGGTAACCACTCAGGCGATGTATGTGTCGAAGTATGTATATAAGTATTATGTATGTGTCTAAGTAAGTTTTGATTGATTGATTGATTGATTGACTGATTGATTGGACCATCATCATTACGGAAAACGGATTTTACGGTCACCAATCTGCCTCGAGATTTAGCCACGCAGTAAGAATGTCAGACCTACCATCACGAGGGTGGCCAAACTTACTGCTGGAAGAGGTCGGCACAAACGGGGAAGCAGAAATCATATGAATTATATCCTACAGAACTGCTCGCAGTGTGCAGACTGGAGAAGAAAGAGG
Source organism: Arion vulgaris (assembly GCA_020796225.1). Lineage (NCBI taxonomy): Eukaryota > Metazoa > Mollusca > Gastropoda > Stylommatophora > Arionidae > Arion > Arion vulgaris. The sequence continues at coordinate 66,805,051 of CM036755.1, read as the reverse complement.
TGGTCCACTTACACTAACGTCCAAGACAAACTGTATGGCGTGGCTGATAATTTGAGGCAGACGGCTGCCTTTATTAGAGAATCTGAAATCCCAATCTAGTTAGAACGTAGAAGAAGAAGAGCAGAACTTCCCCTCCCCAACAGTCTTTCTGAATCTCTCTTCCATAGGCCAGATGTCCAGAATCTGCAGCCGTCATGTTCAAAATATCAGTTACATCTTGAATCTTTCTTCCATATGCCAGATGTCCAGAATCTGCAGCCGTCATGTTCAAAATATCAGTTACATCTTGAATCTCTCTTCCATAGGCCAGATGTCCAGAATCTGCAGCCGTCATGTTCAAAATATCAGTTACATCTTGAATCTTTCTTCCATAGGCCAGATGTCCAGAATCTGCAGCCGTCATGTTCAAAATATCAGTTACATCTTGAATTTTTCTTCCATAGCCAGATGTCCAGAATCTGCAGCCGTCATGTTCAAAATATCAGTTACATCTTGAATCTTTCTTCCATAGGCCAGATGTCCAGAATCTGCAGCCGTCATGTTCAAAATATCAGTTACATCTTGAATCTTTCTTCCATAGGCCAGATGTCCAGAATCTGCAGCCGTCATGTTCAAAATATCAGTTACATCTTGAATCTCTCTTCCATAGGCCAGATGTCCAGAATCTGCAGCCGTCATGTTCAAAATATCAGTTACATCTTGAATCTCTCTTCCATAGGCCAGATGTCCAGAATCTGCAGCCGTCATGTTCAAAATATCAGTTACATCTTGAATCTCTCTTCCATAGGCCAGATGTCCAGAATCTGCAGCCGTCATGTTCAAATATCAGTTCATCTTGAATCTCTCTTCCATAGGCCAGATGTCCAGAATCTGCAGCCGTCATTTCAAATATCAGTTACATCTGAATCTCTTCCATAGGCCAGATGTCCAGAATCTGCAGCCGTCATGTTCAAAATATCAGTTACATCTTGAATCTTTCTTCCATAGGCCAGATGTCCAGAATCTGCAGCCGTCATGTTCAAAATATCAGTTACATCTTGAATCTTTCTTCCATAGGCCAGATGTCCAGAATCTGCAGCCGTCATGTTCAAAATATCAGTTACATCTTGAATCTTTCTTCCATAGGCCAGATGTCCAGAATCTGCAGCCGTCATGTTCAAAATATCAGTTACATCTCTGAATCTCTTCCATAGGCCAGATGTCCAGAATCTGCAGCCGTCATGTTCAAAATATCAGTTACATCTTGAATCTCTCTTCCATAGGCCAGATGTCCAGAATCTGCAGCCGTCATGTTCAAAATATCAGTTACATCTTGAATCTTTCTTCTCCGTTGTCTTCCTCTTCTTCAGTATGTCCTCCATGATGTTCTTTCCAGCCCTAGTGTTTTATATATTAAAAAAATACCTCAATTTTCTTTTTAATGTGTAGCATTATCTAGTTCTCTTTGATTTGAGTTCTTTCTGTATAGATCTATTTGTTCTCTTCTCTATCCATGATATACGGAGGACTCTCCTGTGACACTTAATTCAAAGCACTTATATGCTTTTCCACTGCCTTGTTAAATAACCATGTTTCACACACATACGTTATCACTGGGAATACGGTCTTAGTATTATGATAAACCCTAGTAAAGAAAAATCGTAACATACTTAAATACTAAAACCTTCAGACAAAATAATTAAAACTCATCATCATCTAGTAGCCTGTTCCTTCCAGAACTTGGCTCCCATGACAGCAGTCCTGAAAAACTCTCTTTTTGTGCAAGTTGACCGACGTCAGCATCCGTCATTCGCAGAACGTCAATGACATGTTGCACCCATCATCTTCTATGTCTTCCTCTCATTCTTCTTGCAAGCACCATTCCTCCAGAATTATCTTCTCTAGGCACTCATGTCGTTTGACGTGTCCGAATTATTTAATTTTCCTTGATGTTATGCTTTGTAATAGCCAACTCTCTTTAATATCAAACTATTGCAGAACAGAAGCATTTGTTCTTTTCTATGTCCATGGTATTCTAAGTACCCTTCTATAGCATTTGCATTTAAAGGCATTACTGATCTTCTCCTCCGCTTTATCAATGGACCATGTCTCACAACCATATGTTGCCAGGGGGAAAACGCAGGCTTTTAAACACTTAAGAATTAAAACAAAAGATACCAGAATGATATGTTTTTCGCAATAACCAATTAACTCCTGATATCCCATTTCTTGTATGTTAAGACCAAAGAAACCAAAGCTTCCCCAAAAACTACCAGAAGCTCCGAAAAAGCCTAAGAAACCTGAAATAAAAAAGGTGGTTCCAGCTGCTCCCCAACCTCCTCTACCGCAACCTCCACCACCAAAGGCTGTGACACCTCCACCACCACCGCCACCACCTGAGCCTGAGTAAGTATTGTTTTGGTCGCTAACATATTTATACATTCATTCTATCACATGTTCTCTCTCTCTTTCTTTGTGTGTCTTCCTCTTTCTCCCCCTCCCTCTCTCTGTGTCTCTCTTTCTCTTCCTCTCTTTATTTCCCTATTTCTTTCCCTCTATGTCTCCTTCTTTCTCTCACTCTCTCGGTGTCTTCCTCTTTCTTGCACCACTCTTACTCTCTCTCTGTCTCCCTCTTTTTCTCCCTCTCTGTCTCCTCTCTCTCTGTCTCCCTCTTACTCTCCCTTTCTGTTCCCATCTTTCTCTTCCTCTTTCTCTCCACGCCCTTTCTCTCTCTATTTCTCGTGTTTTCTTCTCACAGTTCAAAACATAACCAAAGTATTTACAATTTCTTCATAGATTTATACCTTCTAATCTATGTATAAGGAATTAGAAGAAAACAAGTCATTGCTTTCCATAGTGTGATCAGCATGGAGAAACTATGGCATGACACGAGCAAAAGAACAAAGTTAAGGCATCTGACAGCATACATCTTTCCTGTAGCAACATATGGTTGCGAAACAGGGACATTAACACAGGCATTGAGGAACACAATAAAAGCGTTCGAAATAAGGTTCTACCAAAAAGATCTTAAAACTTCGTGGACAAAGAAGAGAAAATATAAGAACATATTACAAGACTTGAGCTGTGACTTACATATCGTGAAGGATTGGCTCACAAACAACATCTTATCTTATCTTATCTTATCTTAACCACATTTACTGTGAAGGTCGTGGGAGAGTTAGTTTCTATCTTGTGCCAGGTGTGTTGCGCTTGACGTTGTCAGTCCATGCTTTCGCAGGGACTCTGAGATGTTATCTATCCATCTTGTTCTTGGCCTGCCTCGTGCTCTGCGCCCTGAGTGTCGATTATTATAGGCACGTGATGGTAGTAAATGTGGTTCCATTCTCATTAAATGGCCGAACCACTTGAATCTTTGCTTCTCGATGTACTGTATGCATGGTATAGTACCAACGATGCTTCTGATATTCTCGTTTCTCACTCTATCTCGCCTTGTAACGTTGACAGCTTTTCGTAGACATCTCATTTCACATGTTGTAATCTTTCTTCTGTGTCTTAGTCAGGGGCCATGTTTGGCACTGATAGCAGAGAGTTGGAATAAATATGCAGTTTATCAGTTGTCGTTTGACTGCCATGTTAATGCTTGGATGTTTTAATAGTGGTGACAGTTGGTATGTCACTGCATTTGCCTTCTGGCATCTAGTCTCGATTTCTCTGTCCATCTTTCCATCTGCTGTGAATATACTCCTGAGATATTTGAATTCTGGAGTCTGTTGTATTTTGACATTATTCACGTGTATATTTAGTTGACCTGTTGACCTGCTTATTGTCATGACTTCTGTTTTGGAGGTGTTAATTTTCATGTCATATTTTTCGCATGTGGCTTGCAGGGCATTTATGTGTTGTTGAAGTTTGTGTTCGTTGTTGTAAATTATACTCTGAGCATCTGCAAAGAGTAGTTCGTTTATTAAATTGTAGTTGTTATCGAGGTTGTTTTCTGTCTTGGTTTCTTGCGTTATCCTGTCTATGTAAATATTGAAAAGTATAGGCGAAAGCACACATCCCTGCCTTACTCCTGATGATAATTCAAATTCATCTGTCAGGCCGTCGCTTGTTCGTACTACGCTTGAGCATTTTTGATATAGCGCTCTAATATTGTCTAATAGTTGGCCCTGAATTCCATATTCACTTAGTATGGCCCATAGTTTGTTTCTGTTTATTCTATCAAAGGCTTTTTCTTGGTCTATGAATGCTAAGTTGAGCTGTTTGTCATATTCTATGGTGTTTTCGCTGAGTTGCCTTAATGTGAACAGGGCATCGGTGCAACTCTTTTCCTTTCTGAACCCAAATTGAGCGATGTTCAGCTGTGGTTCTATTATAGATTTGATTCTAGATTCCAAAATTTTAGCATATAGTTTCCCAACATGACTTAATAATGATATGCCTCTGTATGTATTGCATTCTTTGTTGCCTCTTTTTTCCATATTGGTATTATGATGGCTTTCTGCCAATCTTTGGGGACTCTCTTTCTGTCCAGGCTGACTTGAAGATTCTATGAATCCATTGTATTCCTGTTTCTCCGCATGCCTTGATTGCTTCATTGGTTATACTGTCTATGCCTGCTGTCTTGTGACGTGGACTTCTTCACAACTTCTTCTATTTCTTGGATGAGTATATTTGGTTCTTCTATGCTTGTGTTATTTTTAAATCTATTCGCAGTTGGTGTTGGTGGTTGGTTAAGTAGTTCTTTGAAGTATTCTTTCCATCTGTTCTTCCTTCCGTTTGTATTAAATATCGGTGTACCGTTTTATCATTAATAATGTCAGTGGGGTTGAAACTTTCGTCTCTTATCCTCATGGAATTGACACTTTTGAAAAAATTTCGTGGCTGTTCTTTGCATAGTAATGACAGTTGTTCTCCGTATTTTTCCCACGATTCTGTCTTTGATTTTTGATTACTTGTTTACTTTGTCTTCTCGCTGTTCTGTATGCTGTGTAATCCTCTTGGCTTTTGGATTTTATCCATGTTTTGAAACATTTCTTCTTGGCTTTTATTGATTCCTTGACCTCGTTGTTCCACCATGCAGTTTTTTGTTTGAATTTGAATATATACAAACAACATCATGTCCTGGAAAATAAAGTATTTCGGTCACGTTAAACGACACAGTGGTTTGGAGAGAACAGTAATGGAACGTATGTTTCTGGGGTAGAGGCAGGGAAGACCAAGATGAAGGTGGCAGCAGGACATCAAATAAACCTTGAACGTGAAGTTAGTAGAGGCGGGAGAACTTGCTAGACAGAGAGTTTTTCAGGCAGGCTGTGATCATTCTTCAACTGACATGCTACTTGATGGTGATGATGAATCTATATATTTTTTTCGTCCGCTTTCAACTCAGACGAAGTTTCATCTCTGAAACTGATTTTTGCGTGAAAATCTGTTTTTCCAATTTCTTACAATGGCAGCAGCGTGCATTGTAAATTACTTTACACTAGCAGCCGTGTGCTCAATGTGCTCGTAATTAGTATTCCCTCGCCATACAGGCAGATTTTCTCCGACTTCAGAGGTACTCACGTTATCGTCCTGAGTAAGACCAGGGACTCGAACAAATGCCGGACAGTAGGTTCGAACCCGAGCTATGAGGCGTCTCACAGCTAGCAGGCCGAGCTACTATCAACTACTCTAGGCAGTCCCCCGATGAATCTATATATATTTATAGCTTATATCTAATGAATAGAAAATCGTGGCATATCCTTTACAGGACTTAACCATCAATGACAGTAAACGAGTCATCGATTTTCTTGGCACCACTTATAAGTTCAGCAGTTTGCTTTCTGAACGGCGGGTTCTATTTTTACAGTTCGTAAAAATTTATGGGAACTAATTAGTTTCCATACTTGCCCACCGTGACGTTTGGGCCAGGAACACTTGGATTGTGATCGAGTTCACTACAGCTTAAGCTACAGGCGCTCTAATAGTTTCATATAATATTTGGAGTTGTGGATAGCAACGTTGATATTACTATGCGCTACTGACCACAGGCGGGAGTAATTCTGAGCTTGGTGACCTTTTTTTTTTTTTCGATCCAGAAGAACTTGAGCTGAAAGCTCTTCGGCTCGGTGTCATGGACATCGTAACCCTTCGGCTCGGTGCCACGAACACCGTAAATCTGGGGAACCTGTAGCTTTTCTGCCAGTCCGCGGAGTTGAACCCGCACTTACAGAGGACTAGTCACCGTAGTCCAACGCGCTACGAACTCGCTGGGCACGCTGGATGGTGACCAGCTTGGTCACACAAAAAACAAATTCTCAGTGCAAAACATGGTACGCGATTGGACTATATGAGACTATGATCCTTTACTTGGGGATCTAAATTACAAGTCAAATCTAAATTACGGAAGAGGACCATCGCCGGTGCTACGGTGTTCGTGCACTGCTTAGATCTTCCTGTGTAAGAAAAAGATCGAAGAGCACATGGTTACTCATCGAAGTGCAATGATGATAGTCCTATCAATAAATCAATCAGTTAATCAATCAATCAATTGCAAGTACCTCTGAAGTCAGAGTATGGCACGCCTGAGTAAGGAGGTACACTTGTGATAAGGAAAGCAAGCATTCGCGTAAAATCAGTCAGAGTCGCCATATTAGGCACCATGAATACTTCTGAGTTCATAACGGGTGAACGGGTAATAAATATATTCAAATTCATTAGGAATGTTATGTCAATGTCTGTTTTGAAAAGTCAACAATATGACACAAAAGCTTCACACTAATTTCAATATACGTCTTTAACTAACCGTCCATGTCTCACTTATGACGTCTTTTTTGTTTGCCGTGGTCAATCGCGCGTGAATTTGTGCACGGAAAATGTAAGAATTGTTCAAAACAATCTATTTCGTACTTGAATATTGATATTTTTGACGTCAATGTATTTAATGGCTGTAAACATTAGTTTTCTTAAACCATGCCAATGAACGCATTAAATATATAGCACAAAGAAGGCAATTTCTAGATGGTATGATTGTTTGAATGGAAACAAATATTTTGTAACGTCGGAACATGTGTAGTTTACATGCAAGTTTTTCAATTTATTTAATCAAATGGTTACAACGGTATAAATTTGTATCTGTGGAAGTGACAAGTTGAGCGGACTATAGTGGTTGTCCAGACATTTCACTGATTTCATCCCCTCTTCTGGATTTGTGCTATTTTATTTACAATTACTTTTTACTACGACTGCCACGGAAAGCCACACTGCAAACGTATAACGAGTACAGAGCAAGAAGGAAGACCACTCAAAAGATGGAGCGATGGCATGAAAAAGAGCTTTAAGAAAATGAATAACAGCTTGCAAAGTGCTTTAGAACAAGGTCACTACATTTCCCGTCAACACTTCTATTAAGAGGTAAATGGTGGCAGAGAAGAAGAACAAGAAGAAGAAGACGACTGTTTACAATTAATGTTGTCGCTTGCTACAATGCTTTTTTATGTTCATTATTTGTAATTTTTTTCTAAATTTCAGACCGGAACCTTACTTATATGGATTCTGGAAAACAAGTAAGAAGATCTTTAAACAATATATTACTACGCCATCATTAAATCTTTTTTGTGGCTTCGTACACTTTGTGATTTTGTTTAATACAGTGTGTTCTGTGCCTGGCTTCCTTTCTTCTTCTTCGTCTTCGATCTACCATTTGTTAAACCACCCTTTGTGATTTGTATGTGATCTGAGCATAAGAGCGATTGTACATTGTGCCAGTTATGCGCTCCAAGTAGGCCAGCACATTCGATTTCTGCGATGTTTTTCATTTACTAGGGTAGCTTCCCTAGGCCCCTACCTCAGTCACCTATTACTACAGCCTTGTAGGTCGCAGTGTTACTATTATTTGCTCCCCTTGTGAGTCCTCGCAACATACGGACAGCTTTGCATCCAGCAGAGTTGGGATCGGCTAGCATTTCTTGGAAAGGACGAAATGTCAAAATTAGTTGCCTGCTGGTGAGCCTTAGAATTTGCTTCACCTCTCAGTGGTGTAGACAGCGAGAAACTTTGGGAGCGAAGTCAAAGCCTAACGTGGTTCTGGAACGCCTAGGAGGATGCACATTCCTATTTCAGTTTTAGTTTACTTCCTACTTAGGTAGACCAACTCGAACAAAAAGTCGTCCTTGTGGGGCCGGGGCCGCAAGGGAAGCAAAGAATAGTACCACTGCAACCTACAATGCATATCCTAAGAGGTGACTATTGTAGGCCCTATGGATGCTACCCTAGTAAATAAAAGCAGCGCAGAAATCGGATGTTCTGGCCTACTTGTAGGTGCATAACTCACACAACGTACAGTCGCTCTTAGGCTCGGATCACATACAAATCACAGGGTGGTTGACAAGTGGTCGATATGGAGTGCTCGAAGAAGAAGAACAAAAAGGGAACCAAAGCAAGAAGCGCAGGATTACGGGTCTCTATGCGCCTAACTGATACAACGCGATCACGCTCTAAAGCTCAAATCACATATCGACCACAACGAGTGGTTTAACAAGTGATTGAAGTAAAGCGAAAAAAAGAAGAAGGTACACGTCTGTGGACATTTGCATATTTATTTATATATGTATATTTGCATACATTTTCAATTTTCACATTTCCCAAGCGAACGATGAAGAAGAATCTGTCTTGTCCCTAATTATGCAATGGGGACATTCTTGATGACGAAGGAAACAATGGGCTACTACAAGCTTATGTTCTGAGTCATTATCCGCTCTTAAATGTTTCCACTCAATTTGATCTTGTGCCGTCTTTCACTATGAAATGAAAATCATGGCATATCCTTTACAGGACCTCATCATCAACCACAGTAAACGAGTCGTTGATTTTCTAGTCACCACTTATACGTTCAGTAGTTTGCAATTGCTTTCTAAACGGATATACAGGGTGTTCAACTTAAAACAGCCCCAGTGATAAATAGAAATTTGCCAGGTACGCATTGCATCTCGTCTATTTACTATTTAAACCGGTTCTGACTAGCTTGTCCTACGTCACATTTGTTCATCGCCCCTTCACGCACTACAATTACACACCATCCCACAACCTTGACCTATACTACGTCATAACTGAGCCTTCTCATTTCCATACATATATGCCAGATTAGCTCCAATCACAGGCTGCTTTTAAGTTGAACACCCTGTATAATGGAACGAACCATTTTATATATATATATATATATATATACCATACGAACACTAATCAAAAGAAAGAACACCAGATGTAAAAACAAAACTATACGTATGTTTTATAAACTACACCAATGAGTTTGACAAAGTAAATCATGAGGATCTTTCCCAAATTGCTTGAAGACCCCTTGTAACGTGTAACGGTAAGAGAGGAATAATAATTATTATCTTTACCACCTCCAAATTACATCGGGAACCCTCGCTTCGAAGTTCGTTTACTGCAGCTGAGATCTTTCTGTGTAAGAAAGATATCGGAGCACACATGGTTACTCACCGAAGTGCAATGATGATGGTCCTATCAATCAATCAACCATAAGTAAATCTAATAAAATTAGCAAATTCTTCTTCTCTTCTTCGAACGCATCATATCGACTACTTGTTAACCACTCTTTGTGATTTGTATGCGATCCGAGCCTAAGAGCGATTATACATTGTATAAGTTATGCGCTCACAAGTAGGCCATCATATCCGATTTCCGCCCGAGTGGTTACCGGGGCCCAAATTTGGGGTGTAAAGAATAGAACGACTGTTACCTGCCACGCATGTCGTAAGAGGCGACTAAGGAGGTTTGGTTGAAATCGGATGCACGTGTCCGCTAGAGAATGCTAACCCGAAACAAATGCTTGCAGAAAACGGATCCACCAGGCCGTAAGGTGCATAACATGGTGCAACGACCCCTCACAATGAGGAATGGGATAACGGATTCTACGGTTGCCAATCTGCCTCGGAGATTTAGCCACGCAGTAAGAATGTCAGACCTACCATCACGAAGGTGGCCAAAACTTACTGTGGGAAGAGTTCGGCACAAACGGGGAAGCAGAAATCATATGAATTGTATCCTACAGAACTGCCCCCAGTATGCAGACTTGAGAAGAAAGAGGTGGCCAACTTACACTAGCGTCCAAGACAAACTGTATGGCGTGGCTGATAATCTAAGGCAGACGGCTGCCTTTATTAGAGAATCCGAAATCCCAATCTAATGAGAACGCAGAAGAAGAAGAAGAATATCCGATTTCTACGACGCTTTTTATTTACTAGGATAGCTTCCATATGCCCCTACCTTTGCCGCCTCTTACGACATGCCTTGTATGTCATAGTGTTACTATTCTTTGCTCCCCTTGCGAGTCTCGGAAACACACAGGCGAAAGTAGTAAGTAAGAAGTTATAATTATTTAATTAAATATTAAACACATATTATCTCCCTTTAAAACTGTTTCTTTTCATTTACAAGCGTACACTGAGCAGGATATTGTGGGTAATCAGGTAACAAAATCCAAACCAGAGGCTGTTGAAAACATGCCATCAGAAGATGTTGTTATAAGAGGAAACGCCCCTGCTCCACCGAATTTACAACTAGGAAACCCTGGTCTCGGACAGCGACGTTCCACCCCAGACAAACCGAAGGGAAAGAAGTGATTAACAGATTAAGTTTCATTCTGTGTCATTGCTGTTACACATGTGTTGTTTATTGTAACAGTGTGTTATCCCTTATTAAAATGTTATTATATTTTTCTATTCACTGTAACTCTTTTGTTATTCTTTTTATATTCTTCTTCTTCTTTTGTCGTCACACTGCTACCGGGTTGTTGCCCAGTGTTGTGGTTTTCTGTTTTTGTCTTGCGCTGTTCTGGTGGTTTGGGTGATTGTTATTTTTGCTCTTTGACAGGATTCTGCTATGCCATCTAACCATCTTTTTCATGGTCTTCCTCTCGTCGTCTTTCCTGATATTCTGTTGTAGAAGACTTTGTATGCTGTGGAATTTGGATGCATTCGTATTAAGTGGCCAAACCACTTCATTCTTTGTTTCTCAATGTAATTCAAGCAAGGTTCTGTGCCAACTTTCTTTCTTATGCTAATGTTGGTGACTCTGTCTTTTCTGGTGTTGTTGGTAACTTTTCGCAGGCAGCGCATTTCACATGTAGTTATTTTTGTGACTGCGCTTTGCTCATTGTCCATGTTTGGCTCTGGTAACACAAAGTAGGTATGAAAATATTGTTGATCATCTGTTGCTTAGCTGTCAGTAAAATGTTTGGGTGCCTTAACAATGGGGGCTAGCTGGTAGGTTACAGCATTTGCTTTTTTAACTCTAGCCTCTATCTCTATCTATTCTTCCGTCTTCTGTGAATATGTTTCCTAAGTATTTGAATTCTTTCACTTGGTTTATTTTAGTGCCATTGACATGGATGTTTAGTTTATTATGTTTTCTTCCCATATTCATTGTTTCTGTTTTAGTGTTGTTGATTTTCATGTCAAGATTTATATAGTTTTGGTTCAGGGTGTCATTGTGTTGTTGTAGATCTTGTTCACTTTGGTGTATCAGGCACTGAAGTCTTTTATATTACTATACATAAATATATGCACACAAGAGCACTGATCCATACATTCACAGTAGATCAATTCTCATCAATATATTCACACGATAAACGTTCACTTCAATAATTCACACAATCATACACAAATATTCGCCCAAGATTATCACTTCAAATTTATATTTTCACACAAGATCACTTCACGTCAACAATTCACACAAGGTCACTTCATATCAATATATTCACACAATATCACTTCATATCAATATATTCACACAAGATCACTTCACATTAATATATTCACACATATTTAGCATGTTGTATTGAATTTAAAAAGAATTCGTCTATATACAACAACACTGGAATGCGAGATCACGTGATGGTTTGTGGATTTTTTTTCTAGAAATTTTACCTTAGTCCGCTGGACGTATGTTTTAGAGTTGGCTGTGGGTATAACCAAAACAAGGTTAGTACTTAATTTGCAAGGACATGCCTCGGCTTAAAGATAATTTACTCCCCTATATAACAAACAAATAATCAAATCAGATCTGTCTCGGTCAAGTCATCTTAGCTCATTGCAGGTCATGTTCGCCTCTTCTCATTCTCTGTCTTTGCAGGTTTGATCTAATCTCGTCGCACACGGTTTCCACCTCAATCCTCGACTGTTCTCTCAGTGTTTGGTTGAAAAAACTGTTCACGTTTCTGTATATATATATTGCCTTTTTCATCTTTACAGACGGTCAATTGGCAAGTGTTTTACTGTGACAACTTCTGAGTTTTCGCTTTTCTCTCTTGTCTTTCAGCTCATACATAAGTCTCTTTATGCCTAGCCTGGACAGCGGATATGGAGAATGTGCCTTGCCCATTTTGCACAAACCCCCTCTCTATCCTACTGTTTCATCCAAAGGAAAGACAAAGTCTATACGTTTGGAATCAAGCAGGGTTTGCAGGAGATGCCAGAAGATGGCAAGGAATACACACTTAACCATCAACTGCCTTAGGGTCCCTCCCTCCGGATTTTTGGTCAAGGTTTACTCCTCTACCCCTCTGCATTACCGTGCTGACCCACAAGGCAATGGGGATTTTCGATCAGGGTTTACTCCCTAGTCTTTAGCTATCCGAGCCCCTCTCCACAAGGCAGTGGGTGTAGCAATTACAAATAGTTACTACTGGGTAAATACCACAGTATAACCATAGGCGATCGTGACGTATTACACATTTCTATTGCTAAGATCTTTCAGCCCCGTCTTAAATGATTTTAACTAGTTTAAAGCAGATAATACTTGCGTATATACTTCAGTAGTGTGTATTCAGAAACTATTGAGTAAATTTGATGAGTTTAACTAGTTTAAAGCAGATAATACTTACGTATATACTTCAGTAGTGTGTATTCAGAAACTATTGAGTAAATTTGATGAGTTTAACTAGTTTAAAGCAGATAATACTTACGTATATACTTCAGTAGTGTGTATTCAGAAACTATTGAGTAAATTTGATGAGTTTAACTAGTTTAAAGCAGATAATACTTACTTATATACTTCAGTAGTGTGTATTCAGAAACTATTGAGTAAATTTGACGAGTTTAACTAGTTTAAAGCAGATAATACTTACGTATATACTTCAGTAGTGTGTATTCAGAAACTATTGAGTAAATTTGATGAACGTTATGAATATAATATCAGTTAAACTTCCGCTTTCGTTGATGTTCACTTAGAATCTTGTAATGGTTCAAAACATTACATCCAGTGGTGGCTCGTCATTAAGGACCAGTGAGGCCTGGCCCCACCAAAAATAAGGCGTAACGTGTATTTATTATTTTATACATTAAAATATAACCTAACCGAAACCATGATTTTTCCGAAACTTTCTGTCTGGTCCCTCCAACAAAAATTATCACGAGCCGCCACTGATTACATCCATCTTTGATCGTGACGTACGTTTCTGTAGCTAGCTGTTTTTCAATGTTAGGCCGTCAAACCAATGCAAAACCCTTCAACCTGAAGTGTAGTGGGTGTTCCTCGTCGTCTGATCCCTATCCTTTGATCTGTTCGGCATGGTTAAAACGTGGCGTATGTGAAATCATAACAGAGGCTACGTTTAAACCTACTAACAACAATGTTACCTCCGACGGCAGACACCGGAAGCAAGTAATGTTAGAAATGTTTCTTCTTTGCGTTCGTTCTTTACGATCAATTTTAATCACTCTTTGTGATTTGTTTGATCTTGCCAAGAACGTGTATTCGTTGCACATTGGTTTGGTAGGCCCCTAAACACATAGATCTGCACGTTTAGAACACGTGCATCCAATTTCAGCCAAATCTCCTTAGTCGCCTCTTACGACACGCGTGGCAGGTAACAGTGGTTCTATTCTTTACACCCCAAATTTGGGCCCCTGTAACCACTCGGACGTTAGAAATGCTAATTGTACATTATAAAGCAACTGTGTATTACATTATAATGCAACTGTGTATTACATTATAATACAACCATCGTTCTGCAACACTTTGCCAATCACATTCAACTTCTGATGAATTTTGTTAAACCATTTTTATTTTAAATATGAATAAAACCATGATTACAATAAAATTCAGATTGTGACCATCTCTGAAGTTTGTTATTATCTATAATCTATTTACAATGTTTACAATGGAGGCAACCATGAATGGTGGAGCAGGAGTGTACATTAGGCACTCAGATGCTACTAGTGTGTCTCTAGCGGCCCCTACTGGAAGAATATGTTCCAACTACAAAGCAGAACTCTTAGCCTTTCTGATGGCAGCACAGCACATGAATAAGCTGCAAGCATCTGTAGGCAAGATGGTATTTCTTACAGACTCACTGTCAGCTATACAAGCCCTGGAGGCTAAATCCGCTGACAGCACAGTACAAAACATAAAATGGGAACTTGCTCAGCTTTCAGAAAAGACAGAAATTCACTAGTAGTGGATTCCATCTCACTGTAGCATCCGCAGGCAATTAGAGTGCCGACGTCTTAGCTAAGGAGGGCAGTGCCAAAGAGCAAATTTACCAACCCTGTCTTTTCAAGAGGTCAAAACCCTCATACAGAGAAAATCTGCAGTAGACTGGAAGACAAACACTGGATATGATTATGGAAAAGACTCCTCAAAGACCTAAGCCGAACAGACCAGGTCATTATATTTCGACTACGCACCGGACACTGCAGACTCAACAAACACTTATATAGACTAGGAATAAGTCAAACAGCTCTCTGCCAGTGTCAGCAGGCGGAACAGACACCAGAGCATATCCTGCAAGACTGTCCTCTTCTGTGTGAGCTGAGAAGCAACATGTGGCCACACCCAGTCGACCTGAAAACTAAGCTTTGGGGAAACCTGACAGACCTGAAGCTGACTGCCCAGTTTGTGGGTCACAGTTATATATTAAGCGCATGACCAGAGATCACTGAAGAAGAAGAAGAATTTACAACACCTACGTCTGCAGTCATATCTGATTTAACTTTTACATCTCAAGAAAATGACTTGGCTGTACACACCTGGACATGCTGGGGTGCAGGGTAACGAGCGTGCTGACTTTCTTGCAAACAATGCCTCGACTCAAACGGGCAGAAGTATGGACAGAGCCGATATTATCAATGCGGTACGCTCTCAATTATGTGACATGGGCAAGTCTCAGACACTGGAACGAGTTCGAGAATTAGGCGTTAAGTTTGGACATGCCAGACAGTGTCGTCTTCGTCATAGAGAGAGAAGATATAGTAGTCAACTTCTCATGGGTACGGTGAGCAAATGGACTTTGGGATGGCTGCTGCAGCGGAGGACAGAGCATGCATGGGAATGCCCAATGTGCCATGACGTCGATCGCATAACATAACTTTTACACTTATGCCTGATTTATAGTAATGAATTTCGTTACGCTCCTGGCGCTTTCCATATTGTAGCTATAATTGGTTATTAGTTACTAAACTGGCGTCATTGCACTCCGGGCAGACCCATAGGTGCTCAGTCTCCCCAACATATATCGAATAATATGCATACTGATGGTTCCTGTGGCGAGCTGATTAAACACATCTCTCACTCTGCCTCTCAGACATCCAGTTCGACTTGAACAACGGGTAACTCCAAACTGCTTAAATCGCTTGACCGATTCAACATCGATTTTAGTGTCCTCATCCAACAGACAGTCGCGAAGGGACAGAAGAATATCTCCTTATCCATCTTTAACTCCCCAACAATCGATGCTGTTGATGCAGGTCTGCCCGCTCTCTCATTACCGCAAACACCCGCATGCCCAGGACAGTACATCCACGTGAGCCGCTGGAGATTATAAACTTCTATAGACGACACCCACTCATACCGAAACCTGCCCTTCTGGATCTTGTGAAGCATCGACTGAGAGTCAGATACAACAACTGCCCCAGTAAATGAAGTCCCAGAGATCCAATGGAAGGCAGCAGTAACGGCCTCGTGATGTGTGGGTTAGAAACATAGAGCACGCCTTCAACAATGACACATAAACTACATACATTCATCATCTGGTGTCTGTGCGGAATAGAGAGACTACGATATGGTATCATATATTTACAAATGAGGAGCTTATGGAGAGAACAAAACAGATCCAAGTGAACCAAGAGATGAAGAAAAGTCGCTGGATAAGACACACCTTGAGAAAATCGGAGTGAAATGTAACAAGAAGGATCCTTTCCTAGAACTCACGGGGAAAGCGATAGAGAGGAAGTCTAGAAATACATAGAGAATATATTTTTTTGGGGAGAGCGTAACGATATACAGCAGAGATGGAAGGAGCTGCAGGAGATAGCTAAAGATAAGAAGACTTGGCATGATGACATTTCGGCAAACTACCGAAGAAAGCGTGGGACAACACACAATTAATTTTGCAGACGAATATTCAGATCTATCGAGCCTGTGTAATCAACTTTTTACTTATTGATTCAGAAGCATGAACTCACCAAAGGATAAGCACTAGAGCTCCAAATGGTACTGAACGTTGTGACGTAAAATTGCGTTCTTCTCAAAGGATGTGTATATATCACAATTAGAATGATGAACATGGCCGGAAAAAAACGAACGCGAGAGAGAGAGAGAGAGAGAGAGAGTGAAGCAGGGACAGCTTACTCGAGGCATGAGAGGAGGCGAAAGATCTTACACCTTCGATGTCTCCGCAAGATTATGAAAAGTCAGGGAGGTACGACAAAATAACTAACTAGCTCTGAAGTACTGCAACGTGCAAACTTGCCACCATGGGAATACTCAGCAGTAGAAGAATAAGATGACCGACATGTGAGAAGAATATCAAATAGCAGCATGCGTCAACAGGTGTTGCTCTGTGAAAACTCAGAATGAAATAAGCTTCAAGACAGATCCATTGCTCGGATATAAGGATATATGGGAGGTCTCAATTACAAACTTTTCTATCGGTCCCAACACATGGGAAAAACTAGAAGATGAACGAGTTATGTGGAAAACCACATAACGCAAAGGTGCAGAATTTTTAGAAGGGAATCTTAGGGAAGAGCTTGAAGGTAAGAGAAACAAGTGCAAACTCAGAAGTCCTCACAGTAACATCACCAAATGACCTTCTGTAAAGACAAAACAGGACTGATCCATACATAGACACACACACACATGCATACACACGTATGCATATATACATATAGATGCATGCATACGAGTATATGTTTGTTATAAATATAAGTTAGTTTAAATGTAGTTGTTTCAATAAATAATGCACTATATTTTACATGCGCATACGCTGAGTTGTTTTACGGCTTGGTCGTATGCGCGCATGTTGCATAATTGATTTCTGGTTGTGTTTTCAAACGATAGTGGGAGGGTTAATTGTCTGCTACCAATCAAACCATATGAAAAAGAGTTAGCATTTTATTATGACAAGTATCTTCAAGACTTATATCAGGTAATAATTTATTTGTGTCACACGCTGAAAAATTATGGAACCATATGCGTGATCTGAAATAAATTGCACTTACAGTTATCAACAATCAGAATAGCGGGAAGGGAAGTCGAATCAACGCCATTTTGATATTGCTGTAAATAATGGTGAACATGAACTATCGCCACCGCGATTGGTATCACTATTCAGCTTTATTGTAGAGATTTCGACAAACTTATGCAGCAGGTGCAATATAGTATGCCTTGGATGTTTATAAAGTATCATTAATTCGCAAAGCGCCGAGCTTAAAGTGTAACAATATCCTTTTGTATTAATTTAACTGCGCGCCAATACCCGCGAACGTCAGCTAACTTATTTAACTAAAATTAAAATCTAAGCTAAGTGTCGATGATGTTTATGCATATTTCATGTAGTAGCAGATCTAACAAAGCTAAATATGCAATATCATAGTTCCCTAGTGTTTATTTATAATATCGTGCATCCTAATTTTGAATAATAAACACATTTTTTGTTCTAATCTAATGCTTTATTAGAATGCAACATCATACATGATATGAAATTATGAATTGATTCTAAAGCGATTCTTATTATTTATTATAATTATTCATCTCTCGCCTTTGCCCCTGAAAAATGAAAACCGTGGCACATCCTCTAGGCACCACTTATACGTTCAGTAGTTTACCATTGCTTTCACTTTCTGAATGGTGAGGTCTATTTTTATAATTTGTAACGGAACAAATTTGCTTCCAAACTACCTGCCACTGCTGAGTATTGGGCCTCGGTTGTGATCAAGCTCACTGCCGCTTAAGTTAGTGATGACATGATGTCCTTTTGTAGAAGACTGTATACAGTCTTCTAACAGGACATTTGGAAAAAAGGTGAGAGGTAGACCATGAAAAAGATGGATAACTGGCTTATCAGAATCCTATCAAAAAAGCAAAAATATCTTATCACCCAAGCCACTAGACTCCCAGAGCAGCCCAAGACAAAAACCACAACACACATTGTTGGGCAACAACCGGTAACAGTGTGATGACAAAAGGTCATTTCTATCAGTTAGTTAGTTTGTTCCTTTCGTGCCAAAGGCGGCACATAGGGCAAAGGTTTTAGCTCTCCATGTGATGTGGTTCGTTGCTAGCAGTTGAAGATCTTGTATGGTTTTACATCCCAATAGTTTACTTTCTTGTAGGATTGTTCTTCGAAGAGTGGTCTTAGGTCTTCTCGCGATCGTTCTAGGCTAGTTTTTATCATTCTTATTGTGATGTATAAACAGCCAAACATCAGAACGTAATGTACGTGCACCAACCTTCAGCACCTATTTGAGCACAGTTGCTTATCCTTCGCTGGGGTGTTCGATTTCAGCCAGCAATTGTGTGCGGTTTGCTCTCCGCTAGCCTTTGACTGTCCCCAGCCGTAACCCACGAAGCAGTGGGCTGCTATTTTCTTTCAGGGCAGCGACCCTTAGACGGCCTGCTCTCCGGGCTTATGACGTCATCTGCCCATCAAAACCGGTTGTTTTAATGAACACCTTGGTTTGCCGCCTGTTCAGGTTTCCCAATCTACAACTACAAGGCAGCAGTAGTTCCCTGCGAGCGGAAACGCGCACTGGCTTAACCTCTGCTGGGCTTTCCAGTGGATCTGTACATTTGGGTGGGACGCACACTGCTTGCTGCTGCTTGCACTGGTTTTGCCTCTGCTGGGCTTTCCAGTTCTACTCATGTGGGTGGGACGTACACCCTCTTGCCATGCTGGCCTGCCCCTCGATGGGGCCCACTATGACTTTTGCATGCGTGCTAGCTCTGCCCTGATGCCCTGTCACCATCGACTTTTTCCGTGCTCACATTTTTCGTGCCTTCCATGTCGTACACACATTTGCCTGGGCTGTGACTCAACCCAGTCTCCCACCCATGAGATGGGGTCACGGGTTTCGCCCCATGTGATGCCACCCTTGCAACATACATATATTACTTCATACATATTAGAAAATTAAGTTCAGGGAAGCTATAATTTTAAAAATATAAATATTAATATATGAGGCCATTACCATGTTATGTTATGCGATCAACGTCATGGCACATTGGGCATTCCCATTCGTACTCTGTCCTCCGCTGCAGCAGCCATACCAAAGTCTTATTTGCTCACTGTACCCATGAGAAGTTGATTAGTAATACTTCTCTGTCTACCACGAAGACGACACTGTCTGGCATGTCCAAACTTAATGCCCAATTCTCGAACTTGGTCCAGTGTCTGAGACTTGCTCATGCCACATAAATGAAAGGGGGGCGTTGGAACTAACTTCACTAACAATCACTTCCTATAAAAAAACTTTGTAATGCAGCAACAAAGACACTGCCTATTCTTGGGCATGAAGAGTAACTGACTCATATGACATAGCGCCTGTGTGGTGCCGTGGTCCGCAAGGGAAGCAAAGAATAGTACCACTGCGACCTACAAGGCATGTTGTAAGAGGCAACTGATGTAGGACCTAGAGAAGCTACCCTAGTAAATAAAAGCATTGCAGAAATCGGATGTGCTGGCCTACTTGTAGGCGCATAACTGGCACAATGTACAATCGCTCCTAGACTCAGATCATAAACAAATCACACAGAGTGTTTAACAAGTGGTCGATATGGAGCATTTGATGAAGAATATGACATAGTAGTGAAAGCTGAAAGATACTACTTTCATGAGGATGGACGGAAGTCCTGTACGAAGACAAAAATGGCGTGGAGAACATAGTACAAGAACCGAAAGAAATGAATCACAGCTAGAACACAATACAGAGAACAATTAAAAATAGAGAAAAAACGATTCTCATCACATCAGGTGATCCGAAGCAATATCTTTGGATTTTGTAGGAACCAATATTTTAAAAAGCAAAAGATGATTGATACTCAGAAATTTATTTATTTGTATCAACATATACATATAAAATGCAATTTAATATTATTTATTTACATGCTTCTATTTATGTGCTTCACAGGTTGTTGTTGCAGACTAAATTTATGAAATGTTTTACGCAAGTTTCGTGCTCAATAAGAAAGGGCCATTGGCTCGAATATGGCTGGCAGCTCACTGGGACAAGAAACTAACAAAGGCCCATGTTTTTGAGACCAACATCGACAGCAGTGTGGAAGCTATCCTTAAGCCAAAGGCTAGTGGTTTTTTTACGTTAGTTTTCAGTAGTATTGGTCAAGAATATTTAACTGTTAAATTGTGGTTATTACTCTTCAATTATCCAGCAGCATTCATGCTATGTACATTTTGCTCAGTGTATGTACCTACCTCCTGTTGACAACAGAGCAGGAGCAGGATATGAGATGGACATCCCACTTTGAAGATGTACTAAACAGACCTGATCCTGAACATCCACCGGATATTCCACCGGCCGCACAGGATATTGATATCAACCTCAAATTGCCAGAAAAGCAAGAAATAGTAAAAGCTATTGGATCCTTGAGAAACAACAAAGCACCGGGAAATGATGAAATGACAGCAGAGCTTTTCAAGATCGATCCCATCTTAGCTGCAAACATATTAGAGCCACTGTTTGCAGATATCTGGGAGAAAGAAGAATTGCCTAAGGATTGGACTAAGGGTACTGTAGTGAAAATCCCCAAGAAAGGAGATCTAACAGATTGCAATAACTGGAGAGGAATCACGTTGCTTTCAATCCCAAGTAAGATATTCTGCAAAATTATCATAATGCGAATACAAGAAGCAATAGATAAGTGTCTACGAATGGAGCAAGCAGGGTTTAGGAAAGGAAGAGGAACAAATGAACATATATTTACCCTTCGTAACATTTTAGAACAATGTAGCGAGTGGCAAAGGACTATATACATCAACTTCATAGATTTTGAAAAGGCATTGACAGCGTCCACAGAGACAGCCTATGGAAGATACTAAGACAATACGGCGACCGCAGAAGCTTGTCAACATCATAGCCCTCTTCTATAAAGATTTCTCCTGCAACCTAAAGAATTCCAACAAAACATTTTCAGTAAAATCTGGTGTAAGACAGGGATGCGTAATGTCCTCTCTTTTGTTTAGTATTACAATTGACTGGGTGCTAAAAATGCCATAAATCAACAAGCACCAAGAGGAATAAGATGGACCCCTTCGATATGCTTGAGGATCTGGACTTTGCAGATGATATAGCCCTGGTGTCACACAAATATGAACATATACAAGAGAAAAGTATAATACTTCACAGCACGGCAAAGACAGTAGGCCTCAAAACAAACACAGGAAAACAAAAATTATGACAGTGAAATCCAACAACCAGTAATGTTAGAAAATGAAACACTGGAAAGGGTTGAGCAGTTTAATATCTTGGTAGCGTACTGACACTAAATGGTGGCACAGAGGAAGATATAAAATCACGTCTAAGTAAGGCCAGAACCGCTTTTGCCAGAAAGAAACCAGTATGGAAGTCCAAAATCTACAATAGGACCACAAAGCTTAAACTCTATAAAGCATTGTTTTGCCAGTTTTGCTCTACGGATCGGAGTGTTGGAGGATGACCAAAGGAGATACTAGCAGGCTGTCAGTTTTCCACCACTCTTGTCTTCGCAGAATCTTGGAATCTTTGGCCAGTAAAATATCCAATAACCAACTACTCCAAGATACAAGACAAGAGGCAATGAATGACATACTCAAAAAGAGGAAGATGGAAATGGCTCGGACATGTTATGAGAATGAGACAAGAAATGCCTGCAAGGGTAGTCCTCACTTGGACACCAGAAGGAAAGAGAAAGAAAGGCAGACCACGGACAACATGGAGGCGCATGATGGAAGAGGAACTGGACACCGCATCTCTGACGTGGGGCTCTGCGCTGAAGGTTGCACGGACAGGAGAGCATGGAAAGTCCTTTCTGAAGCCCCATGTGTCGCTAGGCATGACGGGATTAAGTAAAGTAAGTAATGTACCTACCTCTGAAGTCAGAGAAGGCACGGGACACTGATATGGCAGAGGACTCTGATAAAAATGAAAGGAGGCCTTCATGCAAAAATCAATCACAAGCACCATGACTACACCTGAATTCAAACTGGGTGAGCACAAGGAAGAGGAATTTATGTACTAATAAAGGGTTTAAAAGCCGAAAGATTGACTTCATTGCACGGTTTTACCCATATTACTCGTCCCTCTCTGCAGAAATGGCATGCCACCTGCCGAGAGTATTGCACAAAGCACGAACTCCGTACCTCGGCAACAATCCTAGGTTCTCTGGAAAAACTGCACTCATGAACAGAAGTGCCTAGGGGGCCTAGGGGGAAGCATTTTTCTGAAATTACGCACAAGACATGCACAAGTTCCATGTAGATTTGTGCATAGCTTTTCACTCTGTAACGTGTATTTCAATTGCCAAGTAGCATTGACTTTTTACCCTAAAGCTTACATGGTCGATATGGAGCCTTCGAAGAGGAAGAAGAAAGGACTCTTGACATTTCTTTTTCTTATTTTACTTCATTCTGATTTTTAATTTTAGATTAAATTCTTATCTTGTATTTTTTAATTATTAATTCATACAGGTAAAAATGGCTTTGCGGACATCAGGTCACTTGCTGCTTGGTGTGGTCAGAATCTACTCAAGGAAGGCCAAGTATCTCTTAGCTGATTGTAATGAGGCTTTTGTCAAAATCAAAATGGCATTCAGACCAGGTGTTGTTGATTTGCCAGAGGAGAACAGAGAAGCTGCCGTAGCTGCTATTACGCTACAGGAAAACTTCCACGATTTTGAGACAACTCTTGCAGACTTGGAGTAAGTATTATTTTCTTATATACCGTATGTTAATACTTTAGTATTATCTGATTAGCTGCGAATTGAAAACGTATTGTGGCTGAATTAAATTTATGTCCTATTTTCCCATTGAAGGTGTATGTACAAATTCAGATGCAGTTTTCTTAATTATTAACATTTTTATGAGTAATATACCATTTTGTAGGTAAATGAATTTTCTTTAAGATCGTTCTAAAGCAAATAAATAGGGATGCTCAGACGGCATATGGTAGCCAATCAGTTAAGGCAGTCCACCCAAAAGGTGGATCTCATTGATAACATGCTGTGAAAGACACTGTCTATGAAGGGCACACAAAAGCCTGTTCTAAATACCTCTTATCCTGACGCTGTGAAGAAAAACTGGATTAGAAAAAAGATGAACGAATACTTTAGTAGTTTTGTTGAAATGTTTAGTGTCTGCATTCATGTATGACATTGTGTGTGTGAATGTGTGTTCTCTTTATTGTGAGGAACAGAAGAAGTGTTTGTAAGTGTGAAAGGTTGCTCTCCGTCCCTCTGAGTAAAAATGACTCGCTGCCTGCCGAGAGTGGTGTACAAACCCTGAAGCTGTAGCAACAATCCTGGGGATCTCTATAAAAAATGCACATGTGAATAGAAAAACAAACAAGAATACAAACCATAACACAACATTAAACAGAAAAGTGCAGACCACAGTCTTCTGACTTAGAATGGAACTCTGCAGTCTCAGAACACACCTCTATAGAATGGGTCTCAGGCACTCGGCTGCCTGTGCCTATGGAGCACCAAATCATTCCATAGAGCACATCCTGCAAGACTGCCCCAGCCAGAGCAGCATGAGAATGGAAATCTGGCCAACAGGAACAATCCTTCAGAACAAACAGTATGGGATCCTTTGAAGATCTCAAGCTCTGCCCTGTTTATGATAATACCGGAATATAGAAGTTGATCGCGGAAGGAAGCACATGTGAATTTAACTGTTCATTTTGTTTGTTGTTTAGTAACTGATTGTCCAGCGTTCATTGGAATTAAATCATTATCATTGTTTAGAGACATTAGTGTCCAAGCTCAGTTCTCTGTGAATCAAAGTCGTCCAGAGGAAATTACAATGAGGGAGGACTTAGGATCTATAACCCTCATGGGAGATGATGGGTTCGGTAAGTTATCATGTTTGTCATCTATGTTGTTATCTCACTTTGTCTAAATAGAAAAATGTTGAATATATTGTCAGATAACACATGAATCACATAACATGTAGCATTCACTTTCTCTCATGGACCATATCAGTTGGTGTAGCCGATCATGGACCTGAACAACTTTCTGTCGATTATTGTTAACCAGTTCTATTGTTGACTTTCTAAAGTGTCATGTGGTTAAGTTTTACTTTCAGCATTTTTTGTTTATCATCAAGAGTGGACTCTGCCAGGAAAGCTGTCTTTCTGGACTAGTTATCCTAGCCAGGCCAGTGGGAAGTTGTCCTTTATTTAAGTGTATTATCAGTCTATTGTGTTGCTTACAGACTTGACAGGGTGCACTTACTTAGTTGAAATTTTCTGATAATATGCAGATGGACCCAATGTTTTTGCTCCAACCGTTAGGTTGGGGATTGGGTTTCCATTTTGGATAGGGAGGAATATATATTTTGTCACTGCTACTAATATTCTCAGAATGAGAAACACAGGACATATGATAAACTGTAGGAACCACATCTGTCATAAAATATATGGAGAGACAGAAAATGGTCTGCTATCTTATGAAGATGATGCCCAGTCAACTACCACCATGAGTTCATTACTGTAGAAGAGTTGAGAGCACGGAAAAAATCTTGATACAGATAGAAAATAAAATATCAAAGAATTACTAAGACAACATTGACTCATAACAACGTCTGCATTATACTTGACCCAGCAACAGGAAATGAAATATTCCA
This sequence comes from Arion vulgaris, assembly GCA_020796225.1. Lineage (NCBI taxonomy): Eukaryota > Metazoa > Mollusca > Gastropoda > Stylommatophora > Arionidae > Arion > Arion vulgaris. Next base: position 66,779,988 of record CM036755.1, on the reverse strand, counting down.
TAATGCTTTTCAGTATTAGTGGCTAGACAGCAGCAGCCATTCTTGTTCTCTGAAAACAGTCCACTAGACTTTGCTTATTTCTTAAACATATTCATATAGGAACACATAGCTCATGTGATAATGAAGGCAGAAAGGTTTGCTGGCGATGAGGGTAATGGCTGCGCGGATTGTGAACAGCGCCATCTTTGTATTTTATACCAGGGTCTGGTCCTTTCTGTGCTTGAGTATGCGCTGGCGATCCTGACTCTCAGTCATAGTCAGATAGAACGACTGGAAAGAATACAGAACGAGGCGATGCGCATTATACTTGGTTGCACTAAAGACACGTCGTGCAGGGCGATGCGCTATCTCCTTGACTATCCTACTATGGAGTATAGAATACTGATGAGCCGTGCACGACATACCTTCGAGTCAATGCTGACACACAACATCCTCTGCACTTGGAAATAAAGAGACAAAAAGGAAATAGGTTAAAAGAGGAAAATCTTGGATGGGTCAGGCCGAGGACTGTATTGAACAGGTGTGTACACTTGAAGACATTGATCCCGGTGAAGAATGGATACGGTGCAAGAGCAATCGCTACATCCTTTTCTGTATGCATCGAACTTGATAAAGAATGCAGGCAACACAACCCACTTGTTGTGGAGGCAGAGGTTCAGGCATTAATTTCTGAGAACGCATCTGAGCATGATGTAATCATTTATACGGATGGTTCGGTGATTCGACATGTGCGGAGCTCGTGGGCTTTCACTGCTCAGGTCGGAGGTGATGTGAAGGAAGACAGTGGTGGTTTTGCCGTGACTACAAGCAGTCTCACTATGGAAATCATGGCGGTTACCAAAGCGATGATTTGGCTAGAATCACAGACTTTTATCCATGCATGTTTTCTCAGTGACTCAATGAGTATGCTCAGGAAGATTGAAACAGGATGGGCTAGGAGACATTGGATAGAATCGCTGGGGAGGTCTAAGCTGACAAAGATCAATTTTATTTTGTACCAGGGCATGCAGGTGTAAGGGGGAATGAACGTGGATAGGCTTGCAGGTATGGCTGCTGTCCAAAGCGGACGAGCAATGGACCAGGCTGATATTATAAATTCCTTAAGGGAGAGAGGCGGTACATGATTCACGTAATAGCGGTGCATCCACAACACTAACCAGACTGCAAGAACTCAAAGTTAAGTGTGGTGTAGCTCGACAAGAACGCTATGCTGGCAGACAAAGAAGAATTGTAAACCAACAAAGAACCGGTGTCGTTAGTCGCCACACGCTGATGGACATACTGAGGGAGAGATCGGAGCACTTATGGACTAATTTGTTCGACGTGCAGTGATGGTGATCCGACGACTAAACTAAACTAAATATAGTTTCTACTAAAAGAATATACATATTCATGCACATCTAAATCTGAAACTGTTTTTGTAGAGCTCAATAAATAAACCGCAGCAGGCAGAAATTTGTATGAACATTCATAGTACCAAACTATATAGTTGTGTTATTCGATCAACGTCATGGCATATTGGACAGTCCCATGCGTGCTCCGCTGCAACAGCCATCCCAAAGTTCACTAGCTCAGTGTACCCATGAAAAGTTATTAGAATATCTTCTCTCTCTACCACAAAGATGACAGTGTCTGGCATGTTCAAGCGTAACTCTTAATTCTCATAATCCGTTCTTTGTCTGAGACTCCCCATATCACATAAATGAGTGCGTATTACATTGATATCAGCTCCGCCCATACTTCTGCCAGCTTGAGTTGGGGCATTGTTTGCAAGAAAGTCAGCACGCTCGTTTCCCTGCACTCCATCAAACTTTATATTCTGATATACTGCAAGACAAAGCTCTGGTTCACTCAGAAATCACAATCTACGGCTTAGTACAAACTCATGTGGGAGTTTAGGCTATTGATCACATCGTTTAAAATAATTTCTCCTCATTGCTACTGCATTTCTTATTACTCCTCTTTTTCCAACTCTCATTTATACTTTCTCCAATCTGTTGGCGCCACTTTCTTTCATTCTTTTCAGATTTGTATGTTATCTTTACACATATCATAGTTCGTTTATCATGTGCAGGAAATTGCTGGTCATGGGCGTGACCTACATTTTTTCCACTGTTGGTTTCATATATGAAATATCAAGACAGCCTCATTTGTTCTCTAAGATGTTCATAATTTCTGGAGAAAACACAAATCTGGCTTGAATGAAAAATCTTTGGTACATTTCTTGGATGTATTGAGGATTGATAAGGAAGACTTTCACTGAACTGAAAGAAGTGCATGTATGAATATACTATCAAATTATCCGTACCTGGATGGTGTAATCCCTTACACATGCAAACCGGACTGGACAATAGCTGGTGTCAATTATTGGGTCCCCTGTGTCTTTTGGGGCTATACTTAAATGCCTTTGAGTGTGAAAAACCAACGGAAAACCCTCCAAAGTAGCATGTCTCCCTGTTAAGAGTGGAAATATTGGACAAACTAGTGTTTGGATACATCACAAATTCTGATATTTAAATATAGTTTGTTTGATATGAAATCTTCAATCTAAAATGATAAAAATAGCAGAGCAGCTCACTTGCTGGATAGCAAGTTAAAAAAGAAATATAGCTACTAATTGTCAAAGCAACATCAGCTTTTAAAAGTCTAAATAAAATATGGAACTGCAAGTTATATAGTTTTTAAAACTAAATTACGAATTTTCAATTACAATGTTGTTTCAATTCCAACATATGCCAGAGTAGGAAAATGACTGAAGATATAGAAAGTAAGTTGAAAGCATTTGAAAATAGATGTCTATGAAAAATAAACTTGAAATGTGACGAATTTAGGAGAAGTGATAAAATCAGAGAAATGTCTGGTCGACCATTAGTAACAACTGTTATAAGAAGGAGAAGATGGAGATATGTTGGGTATATCTTGAGAAGAAATGATCGAAGAATAACAAAGCAGACATTGAAGTGGTTGGCAAAGGGTTCAAGAGAGAGAGAACACCTAGGGAAACCCTGAAAGAAACTTTGCTGAGAGAGTGAAAATATCACTCAATTCCATGGAAGAGATTGAGCGAGATGCCCAGGACAGAGTGGTATGGAGACATTTTTTCACAAAGTATCAGAAGAATCTAACGTCTAATGCCAAATAGTGCCTGTGCTACAAGTCATTAACAATTTACATCCGTAAAACATTACATTACATATTTTAAAATATGTAAACACAGAATAGAATAGTGTGTTTACATTTTAAGAAACCTGGTCCTTTTGTTAATGTTGTTTATGTTAGCAATTTGACCATTTGTTTCCACTTTTTCAAATTGTCAGGTCCTATGGAGGATGACTCGCTAGGGACGCATTAATGATGACAATTTCTGTCTTATTATATATGGGGAAGCAACGACTTTTCTAGATCGTCCTCTCAGTGAAGATTATCTTTGTGAACTTTTAGACAGGGCCTTGACATTCGAATCATCTTACCTCAATTGCCTGATGTGCCGAATGTCATCTCAGGATGTGTGTATTTGTCGGATAAAATGCACACATTTAATTAGTAAAAATTGTGATAGAAACTTTCGCCTTGACAGCGGGTCAGTAGAAATAGACAATGCTGTCTGTGATAAATTAAGTCATTCCATACCTGTAAAAATTAACGAAGGCAGCTGTACAGAAATTTTTGGTATTGAGGATGAGTCCTCCTGCCTCAGACACGTTATTTTATCCCCACCAAGCTCAGGAATATCATCTTACATGTCGCCTCCATCAACAAGCAGAAAACATGACCTCTCAATATTCTCACCCGCCTCAGTGAATGATAGTCTTCCTTGCACAAGTGACTCCTGCTTTAAGTCACCAGCCAGTGTCTCTTTGAATTTAGACGCACGTTTTTCAGTATTAAGAGTATCCGACGATAAACCACCTTTGTTAATCCACCATGATAGTGGCATAGGGTTAGAGTCTGATCCTGGTTTCTTTGACATGGAGTCTGGGTCCGAAGAAGATTGGGATGAGCACGAAGATGATGATATTGTTCACGAGCCTGTAAGAAACCATGACGGTGGAGATATGCCCGCTGTGTTCAAGGGTAAGAAGTTACTTATCTATGGGGTCAAAGGTTTTTTGCTTTTGCTGATTATTTTGCACTTAAGTCATTTGCCTGTTACTAGGCACAGTAGCTTACAGATTCCAATTGGAGATTTGCCTAATCCTATCTACATCTGTTAAAACATTTCGTCAGAGCTGCCTTTCCTGTAATCATAAATTTACTTTAATATTTGATCAGGTCGATTCAGTGAATAAATTATTACAAGAGCTCTGCTTAGCTACGTTAAAAATAAATAATCTAATAATTGAACTGCTAACCTTGACCCCAAGAAGGTTACTTTTTAAACCTTGAGACACTTTGCTCATTTTTATTTCTAAACAGCAAAACATTGTTTTGGTTATTATATTGATGTCTTCATGTAGCCAGGGTGTTGGCGTGACTCTAATTGGAATCATGTTTCCGTGACCAGTTTGTGGAGTCACCTAGTGAATGCCAATTCACCTTTGAGATTTTCTCTCTGATAAAAATGATCTTTTGATGTGTACTTGTTGTTTTATTGGTAAACAAAAATATTGAAACATGGAAGTTAAAGTTTGAAGTGTAAGTTGAAAGAAGTTGTACATGTTTTAAATCATGATTAACTTCATTGTTTTGGATTTTCCCATATGGCTCACGCCTTCCCAGAAATAGTATGCCGCCTGCTTAGAGTATTGCACGAACTATATAGCTCTGGCAACAGCCCTAGGGATCTCTGATCAAAATGTAAATTTGAAACGGTCTAGATTCAATGACATTTGGAACCTAAGCTAACACATTGCCACAGAGACCCACTGAGTTGTACATGTTTTAAATTTCAACGATTGACCTCATTGTTTTGGATTTTCCCATGTGGCTCGTGCGCTCCTCCAAAAATGTTATGCCACCTTCTGAGAGTATTGCATAAACTCCATAGCTCCTGCAACAGTTCTAGGTACTCATGAAATGTTACATTTGAACCAATTGAAACGGTCCAGATTCGAATCGGTGACATTTGGAATACAATGCAAACAGCTTTGCCACAGAGACCCTCTACTTGTACATGTTTGATAATTAAACAGAGTTGTGTAGTCAGGACTTGCTGTAATAAAACTTGTAGAGTGGATTGAAATGAGTTTTGTCAGCAAGGAACAGTCACATGACATTAAATGGTAGATAAAAGAAAACATTTCACCCACACTCAGATCATAAATGAAATAAAATATACTGTATTTTGTCCGTCATTGCATGCTTCCATCTCATTTTTTCTCTATATTGAAAAAATCGTGAACAAAGAGAAGTATTATTTATCATCATTATACACCCCAACATACTATAGAGAATGGTTTGTGTTACCTTCTTAATCTCAAAGTTGCAAGTTTTCCTGAAAACACTTTTTGATATCAACTTGAAAGGTTTTGTGAAGAAAGTAGTAATTCTGAAATGTTGATATCTCTATATTGCTATTGTTGGTAAACTTTAAATTCTAATAGTATTGCTCTTTCCCTTCATAGTCAAATCAAAATTAATAGAAAGTTAAAAGGAGTAATACAGCATAAGCGGATAAGCAAAAATAAACAAAGACTTTCAGGGTCAGAATGGAAATAGTGTAGTCTAAGAAGCCCACTTGCACAAAATGGGCTGCAAAGACTGCTACTTCTAACTGCAGAGCATTCAGTTTGACCTCAGAACATATCTTGCAAAACTGTTTTATCCTTTCCAGCCAAGGAGCAGAAACCTAGCCTGAGCAAACCTTTGAGACAAATTGTGGTGGACTTGCGAAGAACTCAAACACATCATTCTGTTAACAATCCATGTTGAAATAGAAGCATAGCTGACAATCACAGACGACTATAGAGTTATTGGTTACTAAGCTGACGTCATTGCACTCTGGACAGACTCATAGGTGCTCAGTCTTCCCAACATATATCGAAGAGTATGCATACTGATGGTTCCTGTGGTTTGCTGATTAAATACACCTCTCACTCTGCCTCTCAGGCATCCAGTTCGACTTGAACAACTGGTAACTCCAAACTGCCTAAATCGCTTGATCGATTCAACATCAATTTTAGTGTCCTCATCCAACACATCGCAAGAGACCAAGAATATCCATCTTATGAGAAGACTAGAGATAGAGAAGAGAGCCTAATAGATATCAAGAAGTAACCTCTGAAGTCGGAGAAGGCTCGCCTAAATGACGAGGGACACTGATATGGAAAGCAAGCCTTCATGCAAAAATCAGCCAGAAGCACCATACGGGATGCACTGACTATATCTGAATTCATAACGGTGAACAGAATATATCAAAAGTATCTGGAGAATATAGAAAAGTATAGTGTAGATTTGAGAGCAGCAGTAGAGTAGTTGTTAGAGAACTCGTTTCTTAGGCCAGTAGTCCGGTTTCAATTTCATAGTGGGCGTGGAATTTTATCCTTCCTTAACGACTCTAAGGTCTACATAACCTCAATTTAGTACCAGGAAAAGCACTGTGAAGTAAAGACGGCCAGCATGATGTTGACCACATCACCATCGTGTGCCGATGGTGAATGAAAAATACACACCTCACACCGTATTACCCTATATACCATGTGGAATTTAAAAAAGTGTTCCTTTATACTGTAGATTTGTTGGTAAAGCTGTCTTTCAGAAGGTTCTCAAAGGTGAATTATTGTTATGGTACCTCTACAATTTGCAGCAACACATACAACATTTCAACCAAAAGATCTTTGTCATGAAGATATTTAATCTATCATCCTAAAGATCCCTGATCTCAGTGTAGGTGAGATCGAGTTCCTAGTCCTATTTTATCTGAGACAGGTGGGATAAAGTCTTGAGACGTTCCCGCACTCAATTTGAGCACGTAAAAGAACCCTTGGTAATTCAAAATCGGAAGAGCAGGCTGGAAAGTCACTGTCTGGGCAAAATTTATTAGAAAAAAAAATTAAATAAATTTCCTACACAAAATATTTTCACCATCTTCAAAATTTTATCAGGGACCCTTGCTGCTATGGAGTTGTGCACTGCAGCTTAGATCTTCCTGTGTAAGAGAGAGATTGGAGCACACATGGCTACTCACCAAAGGCAATGATGATGGTCCTATCAATAAGTCACAAACTGAGATATAACAGCTGAACTCCTTATGTTATATCCAGAATCATTTGGTGATAACCGTTCCAGAGATTTAATGTCAATGTGTTACCGTGGCACGCAAGGAGAGCAAAGAATTTTAACACTGCGACCTACATGGTAAGAGGCAACTGAGGTAGGGACTTCGGAAAGCTACCCTTAGGAAAGCAAATAAAAAGGGTTTGCAGAAATTGGATGTGCTGGCCTATTTTTAGGCTCATAACTGGGACAATGTGCAAGTGGCCAATATGGAGTGTTGATGATATGAAGTTCCACAGATTAAAATTTTACATGTGCATTTTTTTCATGTGTCCGGCGATATCCTTTTGGTTGAAACATTGGGTTTGTTGTTGTCATATTTTGCACATTTGTCATGTTTTGGCTGCTTTCATTATTTGTATATAGTGTTACTGCACTCTACTCATATTTTATTTTGTGATAAAGATAGTAGTTTCAACAACTCTACAGCATGGTATGGTCTGATATGGATGCGTTTCAGCAGTTTCTTCCTGCATCAACCTGTTCTAGAAGAGTGTTTGTTAAGGATAGTCTTCACCAGTGTTTTTTCAATGTTTTACAATTGCCTTTTACTGGGATCCCCAAATACCTGTCTAGTTATCTACCATGGTCAGCTACTAGAAAGCTAAAGCAACCTTAATACACTGCAAAGTGTGGGAAAACCTGCACCAAACAAGCAGAGGATGAATATTACCAACTGACCAGAAGAAAGTTAGCACAGAACCTTGCTTGAATTACATTGAGAAACAAAGAATGAAGTGGTTTGGCCACTTAATAAGAATGCATGCAAATTCCACAGTATACAGAGTTCTCTACAACAGAACATCGGGGAAGAAGGCAGAGAAAAACCACGAAAAAGATGGTTAGATTGCGTAGCAGAATCCTGTCAAAGAGCAAAAATAACAATAACTCAAACCACCAGAACAGTGCAAGACAAAAACAGAAAACTACAACACTGGACAACAACCCTGTAACAGTGTGATGAAAAAAGGAGCAGAAAAGACTAGGCTCTCATACATGGGAGACATTAATATCAGAGAACCCAGAATTCAGTCTAAAGTGAATCTCTCTAGCCTGTGCCGCCCCTGGAGCGTAGCTCCTTGATAACCAAACACTACACTACATGACTTTGGGTTGGGCATCTTTTACCAGGAGCCACACTAAAGAGCGTTTATTTTTCTAAAAACAAATGGATGTAAAATTGACTTTTCCCTGGTCCACAAAGAGTTAGGGCAGCAACAAATGCTCTATATAAACTTTATTTACTTTTAAAATGAGCGATGCTAGCAAAAGAAGAACTATAATTTGAGCCTGCTGGATGCTCTTATTTATTGCTGTACCTTTCACACTATATCACTGCATTCACCTGTAACCTACCATAACATGTTTGCTTAGATCTGTAGTATGCCTTGCCATTTTAATCACTTTCAGTAGCATATATTTACATCTTATTACATTTGAAATAGTAAAACTTACTTCAGCTGTTAAAACACTAAAACAAAGTACTGTAGTTTACAAAAACAATAACAATACACAGCAATGTTTCGATATAAAGGCCTTTTTGGTCAAAACGCTATGTATTTTTTTATTTTGTAAAACTACAGTACTTTGTTTTTTCGTGTTGCGTCATTGCTACATAGTTTTACTGCAGTCGATAATACTTCAACTGTTCCATTTTGTGTCAAGAATAGCATCATCATCATGTGTTGTGGTTGCTGATATTGGCAATCATGGATCTCGACAAACTCTTTGTCACTAATGTTTATGATCGACACAGTTGTTGATGCTCTTTCATACCATGCTGTCATTCTGCTCAGTGTATTTTCTCTGTGTTGTCTTCTATCTCTCCTCCCAACATTTTTCCTGTCAGTGTTTTGTAATCACTGTCTTCACATTCTTTTTATTTTCTCTAATCCTGTTTTGCATCACAGCATCAGTATAAGAGATTTCTAGAGCAGGTTATGTGCGCCTTCATAAAAGTGGTTTTCAACTGCCTCTGTGGCCCAATTTTACGTGGATGGCCTCTTCTTTGTATCCACTGTATCGGAGTAACATTGTTCTTTGAGGCGCATTGTCTATTGGTAATCTGCTTTGTAGCTCAACCATTTAATTAGTTGTTTCTTGATAAGTTCAGTACCCACATTTTGCTTTTTTTTTAAAAAAAGCGAAAGAAGCTACCATGCTGTTCTATCTTGAACTTAATTTTTGAATATGTGAAGAATATGACACACTGTTATTATAACTTTATCACAACATTAACATTATTGCTATATTAAAATAGCAACAATTTGAACCATTGGTATATTGCTTCCGGCCTTTGGCTAAGATCAAAGTGTATTGCCTACTTGACTTGGTCAATGGGGTAGCCTTCATAAAATGGCACAATAAACACTCCTTAAACAAAATACAAGCAGCTCTCATAGGTAAGAATGACTATGCTCGGAGTTTACACAAGCAACAGTACTGGGCCCACTAGTAGCACTTTCTGGTAGGCCCCAAGAAATAAACAATAAAACCATGTTATTGGTATATTGCTTCTCTGCCTTTTAGGCTCAGATCAAAGGGTGGGAACCTCCATTAATTACCAAATGTTGCAATAAACAGTCTTAACAAACTACGAGCAGCTCTCATTCATAAGAATGACTGCGAGAGTTTACACGGGCAACAGTAATGGGTCCACTCCTGGCACTTCCAAGTAGGTCCCAATAAATAAACTTAAAAAACCATTTTATTTGTATATTAAAATATGAAATTATTAACATTTAAAATAATATGCAAGCTCAAACCATTAAGTCTTTTGACATTCTGTGAAGATTTTGCTCTCAAGTCGCAACATTGAGAACTTTTTTTTTGTTTGTTTTATATAAGGACATAATTATAAGTGAGTTTAAAATCTATAATATAATTTCTCATGTTCTTACCTCTACCTTCACTTTTGTAGGTGATGTCGGCTTTGATGAGCGTGAGATTCTTCACGGTGATGGCCATCTTGATGATGGTCTCTATAAAGCAGCTGAACTTGATGCTCCCAAAGAGGATGAAAGACCTCACTCTCCTAATGACAAAGAGAAGTCTATGGATATTGATTTGCCGCCACCTGTTGTTGGTGATAGCTTTGGTGATGGCTTTATGGGTATGTTAACTGTTTCCTTCTTACCCCACTGTTTCTCTATACAAGTTCATTTGTGAAACTCATTTATTTGTATCAAATTCTTTCATATTTCTGTTGTCATTTTCTTTTATGCACTTTTTAAAGAGTTGTATATGCTTGTATTCTAATGTTAAGCTTTGATTGATAATAGCATATTTATTAAAACTAATAGTTCAGGTTGGAAGTTTGTTTCACCCGTGTAGTGCCGGGGCCCGCGTGGGAAGCACAGAATAGTACCACTGCAGCCTACAAAGCATGTCGTAAGAGGCGACTGATGTTGGATCTAGGGTAGCTACCCTGGTAACTAAAAAGCATCACAGAAATTGGATTGCTGGCCTACTTGTAGGTGCATAACTGGCACAATGTACAATTGCTCTTAGGCTCAGATCACATACAAATCACACAGAGTGGTTAACAAGTAGTCGATATGGCGCATTCGAAGAACTTGGTTTAAATTGTAGAAACTATTTCATCATTCTATCTATCTATCTTATCATTTCTCTAACCCTGTTTCTGCCTTTCAGCTTCAGGTCGAAAAAGGAGACACATAGAGCTAACCTCTCAATGCGCCTTTGTCTTTCTTTCTTTTCTTCGACCCTGATTTGCCTCACATCTTCAGGGTAAGAAGAGATTTCTAGAACGGACTTTTGTGTCCGCTTCATAAACATTCTCTTTAATCGCCTTTGTTGTCTCTGAGGTCCATTTTTTTGTGGCACGCTTTTGCTCTGTGGCGATGTAACCTGCTTATGTGGCTGAACCATTTAATTTGTTGTTTCTTGATGAAGTTCAGTACTGCAACATTGTGTGAATAAATGAAACAAATATTAAAATGTTAAATAGTTATGCTGTCTTAATTTATACATATTTGTGTTTGTCTGTTTATGTAGGGAATTAAAACCCTTTAAAAGGGTTTTAAAGCCGAAGGATTGAGTTCATTGCACGGGTTTTACCCCATATGGCTCGGTCCCTCTCCGCATAAATGGTACACCACCTGCCGAGAGTATTGCACGAACTCCGTAGCTCCAGCAACAATCCTAGGAGTCTGTGGACAAAATTTCACTCCAGAACGGCACGGTCCGGATTCTAACTCACGACCTTCGACTCACAAGGCAAAGGGCGTAACCACTTAACAGAGGCACCCACGGGACTGCCTAGAGTAGTTGATAGTAGCTCGGCCTGCTAGCTGTGAGACGCATCATAGCTCGGGTTCGAACCTACTGTCCGGCATTTGTTCGAGTCCTCTGGTCTTACTCAGGACGATAACGTGAGTACCTCTGAAGTCGGAGAAAATCTGCCTGTATGGCGAGGGAATACTAATTACAAGTACATTGAGCACATGGCTGCCAGTGAGATTTACAATGTGCCGCTGTTGCCATTGTAAGAAATTGGAAAACAGGATTTTCACGTAAAAATCAATTTCAGAGATGAAACTTCGCCTGAGTTGAAAGCCGACTAAAGAAAAAAAAAGAGGCACCTTCTTTCAACATAAGGACGAACCTTGGAGAATCCAAATAATTATTTTTTTATACATATATTTCTAAGTTATATTATGGCTGACATTTCTGTGTTGGTATTTTTAATTTTGTGTCTAAAAGTTTAAATCTAAAATTTGCTTATTCACATTTTATGTTTGTTCACATTTAGACGCCGATGATGTGTGTGATGAAGACAATGATGACAACTTTGGAGATATTGACCAGGATTTTTTTGGTAAATTTGTGTTTTTGTTTCTTGTTTGCAAGTAAAAGTTCAACTTCAATGTACTATCCTTAGTTAGGTAAAAAAAAATGAAAATTGTGGCGTATCGTTTACAGGATGTCGCCATCAACCACAGTAAATGAGTCGTTGAACCACAGAAATAAGAGTCAGTGAAAAACACTTTCTATTTTAGAAATTACTGTTTATCCGAGAGTTGTGACACAAAACAGGATTAGAGAAAAGTCAGAAGATGCTTAGTGACTCCTGTTCTAGTTTTAGGTGTACGGGTCAGCCAGAAAGATCACCACTTGATGTTGTCTCTCTTCTGACCCTATTCAAGCAGGTTTGTTAACTGGTTGTATGGTGAGAGGGGCTTCCTCCATACATGCTGTCTGACTAGCTAGCAGTTTGACAGGTGACATCTGAGAGGGAACGAAGTAGTTGCCCAGTCATGTAAGTTCTAAAGGAAAGAACATGACCGACATGGTAACATTATATGTGGGGGCTCTGTGGCGCAGAGTTTAGATGCTCGCCTCTCGTTCTAAAGATACTCGGTTCGCTCCCTCATGGAGCCATCAGGATATTGTCCAGAGATCCCTGATCTCAGTGTAGGTGAGATCGAGTTACTAGCCCTATCGGAGACAGACAATAAAATGTAGGTCCTGTGTTCAAGTGAGCACGTAAAAGAACCTGTGGCAGCTCAAAATTGAGATGAGCAGACTGGAAAGCCTTGGAAAAATTCATTTAAAAGATTTTAAAACTAAAATTCCTACAAAAATATTTTCACCATCTTCTAAATTACATCAGGGACCCTCGTAGTTGCTGCGTAGTTCATGCACTGCGTTGAGATCTTCATATATAAGAAAGATATCGGAGCACACATAGCTACTCACCATTAAGTGCAATGATGATGGTCCAATCAATCAACAGTATATGTCTATCATAATTTGTGAATTAGAGCCAGGTTCTAATAATTCAATGGTTGTTTATAACAGGTCAAAACTTTATGGGCACTGGAGGGCTCTTTGAGGATCCTCCTGCAGTTTCTGGCATATCAGCTCCCCAGGATGCCTCTGAAGCTGCTTCTGCATCTCCAAAGCATGGTGAGTTATTATATACTATATATGTAAAGGTTAGGAGTAGCCTTGAGATTGATGATTGTTGATTTCATTGGTGATGTATATTGCTGCTAAACAACATTGACTATATTGTATAAGAATCTTTTTTATTAACCCTTAGAGCCCGGCTCCCGATATTTTGGGATTGAATGTAGCGTTGATATCCTGAGCTCTCGATTTATCGCCTGAGAATAGTTTTTCATTATTTTTTGTAATAATTGTGTACAAATGTGACGTCAAACACAACCTACATGTTCTACATGATTTTGTGAGATGACGGACGCTGTTGTCGGATTATTTTGGTACTGATACGATAATTAGTTGAGTATTTTCATGTTGAAAAGATGTTTTACATTTTTCGGAAATGGTCATTCTAAAAGTATAACAACAGAGCAAGCTGCTGAACTTGTTTTGAATAAATCTGAAGATTAATTATACTTAGAATGTAATTATTTTGACAATGATAAAGTGAGATAGATGATTTAGACGACGGAGAATTGTTCTAATCGATTGATATTCAAGCTAAATGTTCAACCTGGAGAACAATCTAAATACGGAGTAATCGAGGCCGTACCCACATATTAAATCAAATAAATTTTAAATTTTAGTATGCTGCAAATAGATAAGCAGGAATAGCAGATATGATGGTATAAGCAATAACAAATTATAGAGCACTTAAGTGTGCTAAGTAATCATGTTTTAATATTAATCTGATATGGGCTGTTTTTGCTCAGGAGCTCCGGGAAGAGATTTTTAAGGTACAGATGGCCAGGGTTCAAAGGGTTATGGGAGCAAAACTAGAAAAAGTGAATGGTTTTGAAAATCTTATCACTGCTGACAAGTGATGGAAATCAAAAGATGAATACCTCTGAAGTCGGAGAAAGTACGCCTGTATGGCGGGGGACACTAACAAAAAAGAAAGCATGCCTTTACACAAAAATTGGTCAGAAGAGCTGCGTCCTGACTATGCCTGAATTCAATGTGGGCGAACATAAGAAGAACCAAGAATAAACACAGCCCTACAACAACTAAAAATGGTATGGAGTGGAACTGATAGGACAAATCAAAATACTAAGTAAGGGGGTTCTATTTTGAAGTGGTTAAGACATTTGCTTGTCGTTCTGAAGGTTGTGGGTTCGAATCCTGAATGAGCCACTTGCAATTTTTTCCATGAGATCCCTAGGATTATTACTGGAGCTACTGAGTTTGTGCTTTGTGTAACACTCAACAAATGGTGTGCCGTATCTGCCAACAGGGCAGAGCCAATGGGGAAACCCAGTGCAAAAAAGCAACCCTTCACCTTTAGAGACCATTTCTTAAGAATACTAAGCGTATGCATTTTCTCAGTAGCAACATAGGAGTGTGATACATGGACATTGAAGAAGGTTACAGAAAAGCATATATATGCATTGGAATTTGAGTGTTATAGAAATTTTATTTTTATAAATAAAACATATTTAAAGAAAACTGGTTGGTGCTACAACAAAAAATTAAAGTATATTGGACACAAAGGACTGGAGAAGACAATGATGGAGAGAGGCATCTAGGCAAAGAGAAAATAGATTCAAGATGATATAGATGATTTGAGCATGAGAAAACATCTAGCACACAAGAAATTCTGTACTGTTAGTTTGACAATTATTTGCAGAGGACAAACTATTGGATTTTTGAGTGTTTAGGTATGAAAGGAAATCTTGGGGTTGTCGATAGTGAAGTTAATAATCCACTGCACTAGTGATCATGTGCTGTGGAAATTCTGGCATTTGAGGCCAGCATGGTAGACAAAACATTGACTGGTGCGTGGTTGGACTACAGGTTCCCTACCCTTTATTTGGGGATTTAAAAAGACTCGCCTAAATGACAAAAGACACTGGTGATACGGAAAGCATGTCTTCACGCAAAAATCAGTCCGTGGCACCATATTACGCACCATGACTATGCCAGAAGTCATAGCAGGCGGAAGAAAGAGAGAAGACTGGCCCAGAAGCATTGCAAGACAGGCTCTGTTTTGAAACCGCGGGAAAGAGGAGTAGGGGAAGGACTACCTGGGGAAGAAAGCTGGAGACTGATATTTAAAGAATAGATCTTTTCTTTCTTTCTCGAATCCTGTATGCCTCACAGCGTCAGGACAGGAAGAGATTTCTAAAACGGGCCTTAGTATGCGCTTCGTAGATAGTCTCTTTCATCGCCTCTGTTATCTCTGAGGTCCATCTTTTGCATGGCCGGCCTTTTGCTTTGTACCCATTGTATCCGAGCAGCATTGCTCTTTGGGGTGCACTGTCTGATGGTAATCTGCTTACGTGGCGAACCATTTAATTTGTTGTTTCTTGATGAAGTCTAGTACTGATGTTCTACCCACTTTTTCCTGATGTCTTCATTTCTCAACCGGTCTCTTCTTGTTACACCCAGCATTCTGCGTAGACACTTCATCTCTGTTGTGACTAGTTTTCTTCTATCGTTTGTTGTCAACGTCCAGGTTTGGCACTGGTAACATAATAGATAAAACATGGAAAGAATTGGAAGGGATGACAGGAGAGAGGAAGAGCTGGAAGAAGTTTGTTGAAGACATGTGCTCCGTTGGGAGTTGAAAGGTGAAGAAGAAGAAGAAAAAATAAGGGAGTATTTGAGGCTAAATATTAAAACACCAAGTACAATAATTTTTAGAGTAGCAGAACAAATTATCCACATTTTAAGCAGATGATGTCCAAAATGAAACAGAGTATTCTGTGGGAGATTATAGAATGTACGTGGGAGAAATGTCTCATTTGAACTGTCACAAACATACCTTGTGATGGGAGCTGACAGTTTTTCACCAACAATTTCATTCACCATTTTTTGTTTTGATTTTTTTCCAACTGAAGGAGAATCTGAGAAAAAGTCTGCTAATATTGAAGCAGACTCTGAGGACACCATGCCTCTTCCGGCAGCATCTGCTGGAGTCTCTGCAGTGTCCAGCACTGTTGGTGAACAGACGACTTTGGTGCATAATGAGGAAGAGGCATTTGCCCTAGAGCCACTGGATATCACTACTGTTCCAGGTATGTTGTGTTGTATAAGACTTGTCTTTTTTTTTTTTAATCTCAAAATACAAAATAACAAAAATGTAGCAGTTATTTTAACCATCGTGTGATAAAATAACTAATGTGGAGGTGTCGAATGAGGTAGCTTATCAATATACGAAAGAGGCAATTTTTCGGACATGTGATGAGAAAGGGAGGTTTAGAACACATTGTAACAAGGGAAGACAAGACAGAGGAAGACAGAAAATTTTAGATAGCCTGACTTCATGGCACAGAAAAGCATCAACATCCTGAGATGATAGCAAACGACAGATTTGTGGAGATCCATGATTGCCAGCCGGCATGACACCTGATGATGGGATAGAAATAGTCATGTTACGCATTTAGTGCTGATATACGATCTGTGGAACGTCTAGCCAAATGGATTAGGCCTCTGCTCCCATGCAGGAGACCTGGGTTCAATCCTCTGTAAGACCAATGAGTTTTTTTTGTCGGGGCATAAAGAAAATCATAACTTGAACAGTTACGCTGTGGCTGCATTAGCCACAGGCACACGTTCCTACACCACCTAAAAAGCGGCATTACAGGGAGTAACTGTTTTTAAAAAAATGATATGTTAAGTGATCTTAATACCAGAACTACATATTATGGACATGAAATGAAAGATAAAAACAGTGTTCTATGATAGCAGGAACCTATATTCTTGGCAGGGTCACCTGGACCAGACAGATCACGGATGAGGGGCTAGACTAAATATGGCTTCCTGGTCCTCCAGGTTGGTGATTTGGCTTGGGACTGACAATCCCATCCTCTAAAAATCTTCATGTTATGGAAACAAGAACAAAGACACTACCTATTCACGGTCATAAAATTATACCAGAGTAATTAACTCATATAACTGGAAGTAGTGTAAGCTGGAAAACAATACAGAGGAGGGCACAAAATAGAGAAGAATGGTGTGCATTTGTTGCTGCCTTAAGCGCCAGGGACATCACAGGATGTCAAGAAACATAACAAGGAGGAAGAATTTATGCTACAAAAAAATTTAACAAGAAACATGAAAATTCTGATATAACCTGTTTTTTTTCCACATTCACACACACAGAAAATACATTTTTATCAATCAATATCATTTGACTCCACAAATGCAGAAATTGAAAATTGTAACTTCTTGTATAATTGTACTTCTCACAGGCACAGAGAGTATTGGTTATTGGTTACTAAACTGACGTCATTGCACTCCGGGCAGACCCATGGTGCTCAGTCTCCCCAACAGATATCGAAGAGTATGCATACTGATGGTTCCTGTGGCTCGCTGATTAAACACACCTCTCACTCTGCCTCTCAGGCATCCAGTTTGACTTGAACAACTGGTAACTCCAAACTGCTTAAATCGCTTGATCGATTCAACATCGATTTTAGTGTCCTCATCCAACAGAGAGTCTCAAAGAGACCGAAGAATATCCCCTTATCCATCTTCAACTCCCCAACAATCGATGCTGTTGATGCAAGCCTGTCTGCTCTCTCATTAACGTAAACACCCGCATGCCCAGGTGAAAGGGAAACAGAGAGAAAGGGTATCATTTGACTCCACAAATGCAGAAATTGAAAATTATAACTTCTTGTATAATTGTACTTCTCACAGGCACAGAGAGAAAGGGTAAGAGAAAACGTAAGCTGATTGTTGATGAACAGAAAGGTATACCAAGTGAGACCATGAAACTACAGCTGTCGGACACATCCGACATTGTCACATCATTAGATCTAGCCCCACCAACTAAAAAACTTATGTTATGGAAGGAAACTGGGGGAGTGGAGAAAATTTTTGTTCTGCCTGGGAGATCCATCATTTCTAAAGTCACTGCCAAGGTATGAATCTGTATCCTTAATTATTCTCTTTCTATTACTCTATTTAGTTTTAAAATAGTCTCATTGAAAACCTCAAACCTGTTTACTGCAGTACATCATCATCACCAAACAAATATTGCAATATATCCTAGCCCACTTCGACATAATAGGAAATGACAAGGTAAACATCACTCAAAAAGATAACAAAAATTCATATTTTTAAAAGACTGATTATTGCACTTTGTTCCCATCTAAGTGCTTTGTTACCATTTACAGCGCATTGTTACCATGTACATAGCAATGTTCCCATTTACTGCTATTGCTAGGCGACATGAAGAAGTGTAAATTAACCTCTGCCGATAGGGTATTATCATTATACTCTCTGTCAGTAGGATATTATGTCAATAGAATGTTATTATACGTTCTGCCAATAGAATGTCATATACCTTCTGTCAGTAGGATGTCTTTATGATACCTTCTGCCAATAGAATGTTATTATTATACATTGTGCCAATAGAATGTTATTATAATACGTTGTGCAAATAGAATGTTATTATTATACCTTCTGCAAATAGAATATCATCTTATACCTTCTGTTATTAGGATGTCTTTATTATACATTTGTAAGTCTATGTGTCTGTTGAGTTTGCTGTGTCCAGCACATATGTGAAATATAATGACCTGGTCTGTTCTGCTTAGATCTCTGAGGAAGTCTTTTCCATAATCATATCCAGTGTTTGTCCTCCAGTCTACTGTAGATTTTCTTTGTATGAGGGTTTTTATTTCTTTAAAAGACAGTGGTTGGTAAATTTGCTGTTTGGCACTGCTGTTCTTAGCCAAGACATCGGCACCTGCAATGCCAAAGTGAGATGGAATCCACTGCAAGTAAACTGGCTTGAAAACAAAAGCTCTACTTTGTTTGTGTCATTCTCAGCACACCTGAAAAAACTTCTAACCAGTTATCGCATCTCCTCCATCATCATGTTTAAGGTTTCTTTATACCATGTTGCCGCCATCATATTGATCATTCTCTGCCTCATCTTCCATTAGCCCTGCTCTCCATTGTTGCTCTTTCCAAACCACTGACTTTTAATATTGTCAAAATATTTCAATTCTCTAGACATTATTTATAGGTCAATGTGTTTCAATGTTCGTGTCTTGTAAAATTTCTATATTTTTTCTCTTTCTGGACATTCTAAGAATGTTTCTGTAGAATTTGTTTCAAAAGTGTAGTAAATATTTAAATTATTTTTCAAACATTTTTATATTTATAAAAAATTGCATTAATAAATATTTATGCAAAACTCAAAATATGAACAGTTTTAATAATCTATTTTTAATAAAAAGGTCTACGGTCAAAGGATTGACTTCATTGCGTTGGTTTTACCGCATATGGCTAGCTCCTTTTCCTCAGAAATGGCATGCCACCTGCAGATAGTATTGCATGAACTCCCTAGCCCCGGCAACAATCTTAGAGGTTTCTGGAAAAATCCATGAATGAACAGAACGGCGCAGTATGGATTCGATCCCATAACCTTCTGAATGCAAGACAAATGTTTAGCCACAGAGACACCTATTTTTATAATTATTCTAAGCTTTAAATGTGCTTGCCAGCATCTTCGTCAGGTTATTATAGCTATAAGATATCGACATAGCTCTAACCATGTTAATGTCTTTTCAGTTTATCACAAGAAACCTCATTTGCAAACCAGTGTCTGATGATTTTGAGCCTGGAACATCCAAAATTGATCTGGATATGGCTCCTGAGGTTGCCAGAGAAAACGAAAGGAACAGCACTCTAATGGATGCTACACGACAGTCAGAGATGAGCACAATTATAGAGGAGCCATCTAATGTTGTGGAAACAAGCAGACGATTGAATTCTTCTACAGTGAACAGAGATTTAGCAGAGACTTCTTTGAGGTATAGTAGAGAGCTTATTGTTTCTTCTGTCATATTAAACAATTTGTGCCCCAAACATTGCAGCTAAGATGGTAAAAAGCACAACAAGTTAATGTCAGCAGATTGTATTCCTCTCCGATGCACTGTCAGTATTGCAAGCCCTCATCATCAGGTGCCGTCTCCACATCGAAGGTTGGCTGCAGTGAAGCTCCAGCATCCTCTGACTTTCGCCTTAGTGTTGCACACTGCCAGACTAACCTGTCGATTTCTTAAAGTTTCCGTCCCACTTATCTCTCGGTCTTCCTCTTGCTCTTCCCCTCAACTTTCCCCTCTAGTAAAGATTTTATCATGGTGTCAGGTCTTTTTATGTGCCCCTTAATAATTGTTTCTTCATGCCTAGTTTTCCTAAAACTTGTTTATTTGTCTGTTTTTCTGTCAATAAAACTCTGCCTATTCTTCTATATATCCATATCTCAGATGCATCAATTCTGTCTTCTAACTACTTGTTCATTGTTCATGTTTCCGAGCCATACATTAATATAGGATATATATAGCATTAGATTATTCTCATTTTTAGCCTGTTTGTTGCCCACAATAGTGGAAAACTGCCAGAGCTAAAAGAAACACTAAATGAGCTCAGTACCAGAGACGGGCGGTGCTGCAGTGGATACCATCACACTGTGGCATACCAGGAAATGAGAGAGCAGACAAATTAGCAAAGGAGGGAACAATACAAGAACAAAATAATAAGAATCACTTTCCAGAAAAAGAAAACACTCATCAAGGCCATTAGAAAAGAAGACAGCAAAAAGACAATTGCAACTATCTAGATAAGAGCAAGACAGGTGATATTAGATTCAGAACTGGACACTATAGACTGAACAGACACCTACTAAGACTGGTTCCATCACCCGTATGTGCATATAAACACAACAACATACATGCAGAGACTGGACTCGTGTAATGTCTGAACAACAGTGAAGCAGAAGAACAGAATAGTTTGTCAACTTTGAACTTCCAAGATAAATGCAGATTATTCTGATGTTAGAAGATATTTATTGTTTATGAACATTGCTAGATGAGCAGACCGCCCGAGTAGTTACTGGGGCCAAATTTGGGGTGTAAAGAAAAGAACCACTGTTACCTGCCACACATATCGTAAGAGGCGCTAAGGAGGTTTGGCTGAAATCGGATGCATGTGTCCTAAATGTGTAAAAGTCTATGTGTTCAGGGGCCTACCAAACCAATGTGCAACGTATACACGTTCTTGACAAAAATCAAACATATTAAAGAGTGATTAAAATTGGTCGTAAAGAACAAACGCAAAGAAGAAGATCTTTACTTGATTTA
Organism: Arion vulgaris; assembly: GCA_020796225.1. Lineage (NCBI taxonomy): Eukaryota > Metazoa > Mollusca > Gastropoda > Stylommatophora > Arionidae > Arion > Arion vulgaris. Next base: position 66,758,707 of record CM036755.1, on the reverse strand, counting down.
TTGATAGGATCATCATCATTGCACTTTGGTGAGTAACCACATGTTGAGCCATCTGGGTGTTTTTCCAGAGATTACTGATCTCAGTGTAGGTGAGATCAAGTTCCTAGTCCTATCGGAGACGGACGATAACATGTAAGTCCTGTGTTCAATTTGAGCATGTAAAAGAACCCTTGGCAGTTCAAAATTGAGAAGAGCAGGCTGGAAAGTCACTACCCATGCACAATTTATTAGAAAAGATTAAAAATAAAAGAATTCCTACAGATATTTTCTCCATCTTCAAAATTACATCAGGGACCCTTGCCGGTGCTACAGAGTTTGTGCACTGCAGCTGAGATCTTCCTGTGTAAGAAAGATATCGGAGCACACCTGGTTACTCACGGAAGTGTAATGATGATGGTCCTATCAACCAACCAATCAGCCCATGAGAAGTTGATTAGTATATTGCTTTTTCTCTCTACCATAAAGATGACACTGTCTGGCATGTCCAAACTTAACTCCTAACTCTCGCACTTGTTCCAGTATATATGTCTATGTTGTCAGTTATGTATGAAACATATCATCAAGTGGCTTGTCCCTTCCGGAACTTGGCTCCCATGACAGCAGTCCTGAAAACTCTGTTCTGTGCAAGTTGGACGGCGTCAACAGCAGTCATTCTCAGGTCGTCAATGATATCTTGTACCCATCGTCTTCTAGGTCTTTCTCTCATTCTTCTTCCAGACACCATTTCCTCAAAAATTATCTTCTCTAGGCGCTTATATCATTTGATGTGACTGAAATATTTAATTTCCCTTGATTTTATGCTCTTTAATAGCCAACTGTCTTTAATATCAAGCTGTTACAGAACAGAAGTATTTGTTCTTTTCTCTGTCCATGTATTCTAAGTACTCTTTGTAGCATTTGCATTCAAAGACAATTAATGATCTCCCCGTTTATCAATGGTCCATGTCTCACAACCATATGTTGCCAAGGGAGAAACGCAGGGAAAAACACTGCCCAGAAGGAAAACAATGGCAAACTACCTTCTTATACTGCCAAGAAACCCATGACAAACATGAAACATGTACTATTGTTTATAAATTGAATATGATGATAAAACTTTCTCTTATTCACAGATCTGAGCAAATTTCCTTGTTGGAACCATCATTGCCAGTCAACCAGTCACTGCTAACCAATCAATCGCTGTTGACTAACCAGTCCATATTTGACCAGATTCCTGACAACATAACCCTGCAACCTGTTGAGGTGCCTCCTGAACCCATCGACATTGTACCAGTTACGAACCCCTTGCTGGATGATGGCCCACCTTCAGTGGCTCCCTTCTCTGTTGCACCAGCATCTGTAGCACCACTATCTGTGCCTCCTGCCATGGTAAGTAACACAGAACACATTTTTCTCGATGCCAAGTCACCATGGCACATGTTATATATATATACATATATATTGTATGGTACTTCTAGTAGTTATTTTATCACGTTTTTTTTATATAGTTGGGTGATATACCTATTAAAATAAACACAAATTATAGCTTTAGCGGTAGTGAGCTCGATCACAACCCAAGTGTTAGTTGTTCAGACTTCGCGACTGGCAGTTGGACAGCATATTTGTTCACATGAATTTTTACAAACTGTAAAAATAGACCCTCCGTTCAGAAAGCAATGGCAAACTACTGAACATATAAATGGTGGCTAGAAAATCGACAACTTGTTTACTGTGGTTGATGGCAGCGTCCTGTAAAGGATATGCCATGATTTTCATTTTTCACTGATCATAGTCAATGTTTACGACTATGTTCCACTTCATACCCAATAAAAACAATTTCAGTTTATGTAATGTGGTCATTTCGGTAATAACTGATGGCTGCAGGCAAGGGAAGTTTGATATTTAGGGAACTAGACACCCAAGATACATCCAAGCTCTCTAGATGAGTCTGTGAAGGACTTGCAACTATATTCAGATTGAAAGAAAAAATAGCAAATTGAGCCATACTGTGTTTTTCTGATCAACCTCAGCTCTTCATGAAAGATATGGAGGGCAGGTCTGTAAGTTGTGTTCTACACCTAGCTCTACGTCTATCAGAGCTGGGGTCAGCTAATCTCTCTTAGGAAAGACAAACAGGGAAAATTAGTAGTGTGCTGATTTACCCATAGAACATGCAAGGCAACCCCACCTTCCATTGGTGTCGTTTGAGGAACTTTTACATCGAGGTCCAAGACTAACAGAATGGCTCGCCCATGGGGATGAACTCTAATAGGTCATGTTTTTTGTGTCGCGACTTAGGGAAGCGAGTTGAATAAAAAGCATGCAAAAATGGTGTGTGCTGATCTGTTTGCGCTTAACTGGCACACTGAAAATGCTCCAAGGCTCAAAACACATACATACCCAAAAGAGTGGTTTAACAAGTTGTTGATGTAGAACGAAGAATAAGAATGCATGACAAGTCAGATCGTCTTAAGATTTTACCATTTATGTTTGTAGTTATCGTTTTATTTGATCATTATTTTTTCTCCTGTGGAACATCGCTTTCATCACAGCCCATTTGAAAAACTTGTTGTCTCTATCAAGTTCTCCTTCCTCATCCAACGTCATGTTCAAGTTTTGTTTAATGTCCTGCTACCACCTGGTCGTCCCCTGCCCCATACTCCAGGAACCATGCTTTCCAGAAACGTTTTCTCCAAACCACTAACTTTTAACATGGGCAAAATATTTCATCTTCTGAGACATAATTTTATTTATGAGCCAATGCTTCTTGATATGCAGATCTTGTAGGATGTCTTATATTTTTTCACATTGTGTTTGTTATTCATATACTTAATGATAGTGTACAGTTTTACTGCTAGACAGATAATTATAAAGTTTCTATCTCTCTATTAGACATTTGATGACTTGGAGCAGGAACTAGAGGCAGAACAGATGCCAGAAAATGCTGAACAGGAAGAGAAAAGATGGAGCAAACGTACACAACAGATGCAGTACATCTTTGAGCAGGCCTTCACTTTCTCAGACACACTCAGCTTCAAGGAAATGGCTCGCAACCACAACCGTAAGCAGGCAGCATCCAGGTTTTACACCTTGTTGGTCCTGAAGAAACATCAGGCAGTATGCACACAACAGTCTGAGACCTACGGGGACATTTTTATCACAAAGGGGTCAAATTTTGGTGCCGCTTGCTAACCTTTCTCCTCATCTCATACATTTTTTAAACTAGTGTTTTCAAACTTCATTTCATTGTCACGATTTTATTTCGACTTACATAACTAGAACGATGTACCTGTATTATGACAGCGTAGGATATTACCTTATTTTGTTGTTTCCTTTCTAATCTTCTTTTATCAAGCAGTGTTCTGATGTATAATGGGTTTTTAAGTCGAAGGATTGACTTCATTGCACCAGGTTTTACCAAATATGGCTCGGTCCCTCTCCGTAGAAAAATGGCATGCAGAGAGCATTTAGCAAAACACAAACTCCGTAGCTCCAGCAACAATCCTAGAGGTCTCTGGAAAAATGCACTCATGAAGAGAACGGCCCGGATTCAAACCCACAACGTTCGACTCACAAGGCAAGAGCTTAGCCACAGAGACTCCCTGTAATGACATATAATGACAGTGTAGGATAATACCTGATTTTATTGTTTCTTTTCTAATCTTCATTGACCCAGTGGTGTTCTGACACCATTTGACTCAATGTTTTTGTTTCATATGTGTTTTGATTATCTTGCTTAGTGGGAGGAGGGATCTCTTCTGAAATTATTAATGTAGATGGGCTGATCGAAGTCAATGAAACACAAATGACAAACATTTGAAGGAAACATTCATTGTTTTGGGGGACATGTAATGTGACAACAGGAATTATAACAGGAGTTATAATACATAGTGACAACAGGGAAAAGTGCTGCGAAGAGAGATTGCAAATGACAGATGATGATAACATACTGGACAGCATGGTATAGACAAGTTTCAAAAACAGGTTATCAGTAACTGAGGGGAGTTAAATGTTTATTTGAGAATCATCTTTATTGGACATGTCTGTAATAGCTCTGATCTCCTCTCAAGCATGTATTTCAGTGTGTTTAGACTAACAACTCCTGTTCTGTGTTGATTGATGGGGTTTCTCTTGTGGTTTTGCCTCTAAGGAGAGTTAATATCCAGGACCACCGAGTTCAGTAGTAATGGCACCTGATGATGACAATAAAGGAGAAGCTTATTTTTCTCTTACATATCCCTGCACTCTTTGGCATTCTTACGCCAGTCCATTATCCTTTATTTTATTTCTTCAACCAAGGCGTTAGACTTGACCAAGAAACGAATCAAAATTAGTGGGTTGGTCTCTACTACAATTATAATGGCATTACTTTCAGTTATATGAAGAATATCATCATAGCACTCCCGACATGTCCATAGGTGCTCCGATCTCCACCTCAACAAATCCAGTGGCCCAACACCCCATTTCGATGGATGTTGATTAATCAATCTTTTTGCATATTTGGTATCTCGTTCTTTTCGGGCTGTACTATCGACACCCATCTCTCTCAATCTAGTAAGCGACTGGAATTCACAACCCTGAAACTCCTGTGTTCGTAAAGACTCAACGTGTTAAGAATATCATTTGGGTCCATTGCAGCTCCCTTTGATATCAATAGCTATGCCAGCCAATCGATCAGCTTGTTCGTTACTCTTGCGTGCCCAGGGACAAAATTGTGATTTCTCTGATCCCTGTCTGTACCAGTACCTCCACCCAGTTTCAAATATCACAGAAACTAAACATTAATATATTAACAATACATCTACAAAAAGTTACTGATATAATACTGTATATATATTGTTATCTTAAGTTTTATAAGTGGCAGCAAGGATTCTTGTATGACTTGTGTCTTAACTCACTTGGTCACTTCTGACCACCAAACACATTAATACTTGATAAAATTATCCTATCTATGACTACCATTATCTGTGTGCATCAGTTATGTACTATATTTTAGTTCTGCTTGCTTCATCGCCATACTATTTTCTGTAAGAGAATTCATTATTTATGATTTAATTTTGCAATAATTTGTCACCCAGCTACAGATTTCATCATTTTATGTCTCATATTAAATTCTGTAACCAAATATCATAGTCTGGAGTTGTTTGAATTTTTGTAAGAAGAGAATTTTTGCTGCAAATAATCTGGCCAAATACAATACCAAATGATGAACTTTAAAATGAGAAAACTATATGTCATTTGGAGACAATTATTAACTCTTTCCGTACGCAGTTATTTCCTCAGTTGTACACAGTTAATTAAAGGGATGCAAAAAAGGCAATGTTAAAAAGTCATAACTACTCATCAATAAACACATATACATATCTTATTATATACTCATTGGAAGAAAACTGGACAACATATTAGAATAACAAGGTTAAAATGTAGTAGAGGTAAAACTAGAAAGACTTGCATAAACGAAACAACTCGACTGGCGTTCAACGGAATACGATGTGACGCGGCGATTAACGTGGAAAGAGTTAAAAGATAAAAATGTTGGATTGGTCATCTTTGTTGAATGCAAGTGGGAACATTGGCTAGGAGTCTTCTTTGAATGCTCCATATCCACCTTTTCTTGTCAACCCCTCTGTGTGATCTGAGCCTAAGTGTGATTGTACGTTGTGCCAGGTATGCATTTTCAAGTACGCCAGCACATCCGATTTCTGTGACGCTTTTTATTTACTAGTGTAGCTTCCATAGGCTCCTACCTCAGTTGCTTCTTACCTTGTAGGTAGCAGTGTCTCTATTGTTTGCTCCCCTGTGGGCCCGGCAACATACAGGCAACTGGCCAAATAAAATTGCAAATGAAGAGCTTTTGAAATGAACAAACTGCACGTCATTGGAGACTACGCAAAAGCTGACTGTTACAAAAGGCTTGGTAGACGAAAGATCCCATTTTCATACCAACTGGTATATTGAAGAATGCTGTCTTGGGCCTATAAATTTCATTAGCAGCAGCACAATTTTTGTGAATTGATCATCATCATTGCTGGGTTTGGTAGTGTGCATTATCTGACTAGGTCCACAGTATCCGCATATCCAGTCACATCTGACCAGCTACACAGTATTCTCATATCCAATATCCAGTCACATCTGACCAGCTACACAGTATTCTCATATCTAATATCCAGTCACATCTGACCAGGTCCACAGTATCTGCATACCCAGTTACATTAAAATTCCACATTGTAAACACAAGTGGGAGGATTCCGTAATGCATGGACTGTTGCCCTATCGACTCGGACTCGAGAGGGTTGTGGGTTCAATCCCACACTCAACGTTCCACGCGTAAGGAAAGGAATTGGCTCTCCGACCTTCTACAACTAGGGCCTAGAAATGTGAAGTGACAGGCACTACTTCAAGTCTGAAAAGGCTATGGGAAATTTATTTTTATTTAAACGCAACAACATAGGGCATATAACTCCACCTGGACTATCTTGGAGCAGTAATTCTTCTCTGCGTTCGTTCTTTACGATCAATTTTAATCACTCTTTGTGATATGTTTGCCAAGAATGTGTATATGTTGCACATTGGTTTGGTAGGCCCCCAAACGCATAGATTCTTCACGTTTAAGACTAGTGCATCCGATTTCAGCCAAACCGCCTTAGTCACTTCTTACGACATCGTGGCAGGTAACAGTGGTTCTATTCTTTACACCCAAATTGGGGCCCCGGTAACCACTCGGGCGGGAGCAGTAATTAATCAAGACTTTAAAGTGCCCTCAACATATATTTAAGTACAGGACACAATGATAACATTAATTGAGGCCGTTAGATGTTATCTTAGTTGACACAGATTTCTTGTTCAAACTGTTTATTTGCTTGACCTATTAAAGGTATTAAACAAAAGGCTTAGGATAGACTTAATCTTCTTTGCGATTGCTATTTTGATGACATGGAGAGCTAAGAAAACAAATGATGAGATTTTCTTCTTCTTTACGTACGTTCTTTACGATGAATTGTAATCACTCTTTGTGATATGTTTGATCTTTGCCAAGAACGTGTATACGTTGCACATTGGTTTGGTAGGCCCCTAAACGTATGATGGGGTTTTAAATCGGGCCTGCACACAGAAACCTTATCAAAGGAATAAGAATCAATCAAGGTTCTTCAGGCACATAATGCGAAGAGAAGGTTTAGAATATTTGGTGACTACAGGTAAATTTCAGGTAAGGAGAGATCGAGGGAGAAGATGTTCTGACATTGTGGTTTGACAAAAAACGACTTCAGAACTGATTACCTGCACCAAGGAGAGAGAGAGAGAGACATGATCGCCTACGCTGGCAGACATGGCACTTGATTGATTGATTTTGGTGATTATATCGTCAAATGCATTCTTATGATGCAGTTGACTTGTCTGGAGCTCATCTCTGGTGCTATGTAGTGTTAGGTTGTAGGGCCAGTATTCTTTTATAGGGAGGACATACATGTTCTGGGGTTTGATCAGAGATGCTACAAGGACACAGAGGGGAAGGAGACAATCGTAGCCTGTGTGTTTGTTTAGTCTGTTATGCCCTGTCTTGATTCAGAAGATGATGGTCTGTCCTTGTCTCTCGAGTGTATGGTAGTCATAAGTTCTTTTCGAATGTCCAGTATAGAGGATTGACTTCATTGCACTGAGTTTCCCCAATATGGTTCAGTCCTACTATTCAGAAATGTTGTGCCACCTCCAGAGAGTATTGCGCAAACTCTAGATCTGACAACAATCATATTGATCTTCCTGAAAAAAATACACCTGGGAACCAACCAAGACGATCTGGATTCAAACCCATGATCTTTGAAACGCAATGTAAACATCTGACAACTTTGATTCACCTTAGATCTTTCTTAAAAGAGAAAGAAGATGCAGTACAATGGTTATTCACCAAAGTTCAATGATGATGGTGTAATCCAGTGGTGGCTTATCATTAAGGGCCAGTGGGGTCGAGCCCACCAAAAATAATGTGTAATGGTAAAATTAGTCGTGTGTACACACCGAATGAAATATAAAAATAAAAAATTAACTAACCATCACAGAATAGTTTACGGTAATTGCCCGTTACATCAATAAACATATGTATCGACAATGTACGTTCTAGTAAAGGGAATAACGTTCGGAATAGGCAAATAATAAAATTAACTAACCCAAAACCATAACTTTTTTGAAATTTTTTGGTTGGCCCCACCAACAAAAATCATCACGAGCCGCCACTGGTGTAATCAATAAATCATTCGTTTGTCTTGTGTTTTGGAGTTTGTGCAACACTCAACAGATCACCTGCCATCCCTGCTGACAGTGAAGGAGCCATACAAAGAAACCAGGTGCACTGAAATCATACACCTTTAGACAAGTACCTTTCTCATACTAAACAAAATTTAACATGGCAACAATCAAATTTTAAACATTTTTATTTCTAAAATACAATACCAGCCATTTCACAACCATTTCCCCCATAATTGATCATCTATCTTACTATACATCCAACTTCCTCAATTATATTCACATAATTCATTACTCCACATTTCCGTTTGTTGAAAATGAAAATTGTGGCATATCTGACTTTATCAGGAAACATCCTATCAACCACAGTAAACGAGTCATTGATTTTCTAGGCACCACTTATAAGTTCAGTAGTTTGTCATTGCTTTCTAACGGTGAGGTATATTTATACCGTTCTAAAATCCACAGGTACAAATTTGCTTCCAAACTTCGACAGCGAGTTTGCTCTAGGTTCTATTGGGCTGTGATCGAACTCACTACTGCTTAAGTCACAAATGCCCACATAAGTAATGTACAAATAGCACATAAAGCCTGAGCGGTAACCAGGAGCCCAAATCACAGATGTAAAGAACATAAACCACTTTCATTGGTGATTCAACAGAAAACAATACATAACAATCTTCCACCTCAGGACACTGCATTCTCAATCATCACTGCACAAATAAAACCTCAGACTGCACAGTGTGCATGTCAGACTGAAACAAAGACTCCAGAGCAGATCCTGCAGTCCTGTACATCATACATACATCAACAAAATGAAACAATGCCTCATGAGTAAAACCTACAGAGAAAACTATAGGGGAAACCCCCAAGGAACTTCAACTGACATCAGCTTCTGATGGGCAACCCATCTCTGGTTTAGACCGAGCATATGAAACACATTACGAAGAAGAATGAACAGAAGTTGTGGAGAGATATGATTATCAGTCACCATGGCACTTGAAACTACAGGGAACACACAGCAACTCCAACTGACTGCAGCTGCTGATGGACAACCCATCTTATGGTTTCTTCTCCGAACGCTCCATATTGGCTACTTGTTAAACCACTCTATATAATTTGAGTCTAAGAGCGATTGTACATTGTGCCAGTTATGTGCCAACAAGTAGGCCAGCACATCCAATTTTGCAACACTTTTTTATTTACTAGGGTAGCTTCCTAGGCCCCTACCTCAGTTGCCTCTTACGACATGCCTTGTAGTTAGCAGTGTTACTATTCTTTGCTCCCCTTGAGCCCGCAACACTGGCAATCTTATGATTTTAGACTGAGCATATGAAACAGATCGCAAATAAAAAGAAGAATGACCGGAAGTTATGGAGAGACATGATTGTCAGTCACTATGGCACATGGTAATGGTTGAATAAATGAGTTAACAAGGTAAATAAAATGAAATGATAGGAATCGTTTTAAGCAGATGCACCTTCTTCTTCCGTTCACCCGCTATGAATTCAGGCGTAGTCAGGGCACCTGGTACTGGCGCTTCTGACTGATTGTTGCACGAAGGCCTGCTTTCCTTATCAGTGTCCCTCGCCATACAGGTGTACCTTTTCAGATTTCAGAGGTTCGCAGATGCACATGAAAAGGTGAAAGATTAAAACATAAAAAACATGCAAGGTAGTTTTACAAAGTACAGTAACTAACCAAACCAACGTTTTGACCAAAAGGTCTTTATCAAGCAAAGGATACAAATCAAATACAATGACACCATTTGAAACCACCACACAACAAATAATATGAAGCCTATCTGAGACAGTGAAAATCATGGCATTTCCATGTCCCCATCAACCACAGTAAACGAGTCATTGATCTTCTAGGCACACCACTTATACGTTCAGTAGCTTGTCATTGCTCTCTGAAAACACACGGTAACACAGTTAACAAACTACAGTTGAAATGATAAAAATGAGAACAGCGACAAACATAGTATTTTTATCGAGATGTACACTTCAAATTTCTTATAATTGCTTTTCCCCACTTCGGTCAGTAGTCCCTTCAAAAATCTTATAATAATAGCATTTTATCAATTCTGTCAATAGTCCCTTCAAAAATCTTATAATAATAGCATTTTATCAATTCTGTCAATAGTCCCTTCAAAAATCTTATAATAGCATTTCCCCAATTCTGCCAACAGTCCAAAAAAAAAGTTTACAATACAGTATATCATGTCTCATTGCAATATCCTGAAAACTCAAATACTTGATGCTCCCAACTCCTTAGACCTCAATGTTGCAGCTTCTACTGCATCAATTAATGCTCCTCGGAAACCATTCTTTTCCAGAACATGGACACCTGCAATTGTTGTCCCTGCTGGAGAGCAGACCTCATCTTTCAGAAGCCCTGGATGTTTTCCTGTTTCTAAAACCATTTTGGCTGCACCCTGTTGCAACGAAACAAGCACAAGAATAGAAAACATGTATGGTAGTTAATAGCTTTTAAAAAGCAAAAACAAATATAAGAATATGGCAGTAAAATTGTTTACTAAAATGTTGTCTTTGTCGTTTGTTTGTTTGTTGGTTATTAAGGATTAAAGCCTTTTAAGCGAGGCATGCCTTTTCAACCTAAGGCCTTTTTTTGGTTATATCAGAGCGTGTAGGCCAACAAACATGAAAAATAAGAATTAACTCCAATATAACTCTGGTCTTTTCTATACTTTTTATTTCTCATTTACAACTACCTTCTGGTATTATTAGAATTGTTATTTATTTCAATGGGAAGCAAAGAGTTCAAGAAAGAGAGGACTCTCTAGTGAAACACTGAAATAAACTTTGCTGAGAGAGGTAAGAAATATCATACTCAATTCTATGGAAAAGATTGATTGAGTTACCTATGAGAGAGCGGTATTGAGAAATTACTTGCAGATCCTATGTAACATATAATAGTACGAGAAGAATATATATATATATATATGTATTTAAAGCGATGGGCTTGTCTTAAAAGCAGTCCATGTACAGTGAATGTGCATCTTGATGGAACGCTACCATTTAATATTCAAGCTCTGAACTTGGTTTTACTTTCATATGATTAGTTTAGTTTTAGTTTAGTCGGCGGATCACCATCACTGCACGTCGAACAAATTAGTCCATAAGTGCTCCGATCTCTCCCTCAGTATGTCCATCAGCGTGTGGCGACTAACGACACCGGTTCTTTGTTGGTTTACAATTCTTCTTTGTCTGCCAGCATAGCGTTCTTGTCGAGCTACACCACACTTAACTTTGAGTTCTTGCAGTCTGGTTACTGTTGTATATTCACTGCTATTACGTGAATCATGTACACGCCCTCTCTCCCTTAAGGAATTTATAATATCAGCCTGGTCCATTGCTTGGCCGCTTTGTACAGCAGCCATACCTGCAAGCCTATCCGCACGTTCATTCCCCTTACACCTGCATGCCCTGGCACAAAAATAAAACTGATCTTTATCAGCTTAGACCTCCCCAGCGACTCCATCCAATGTCTCCTAGCCCATCCTGTTTCAATCTTCCTGAGCATATTCATTGAGTCACTGAGAAAACATGCATGGATAAAAGTCTGTGATTCCAGCCAAATCATTGCTTTGGTAACCGCCATGATTTCCATAGTGAGACTGCTCGTAGTCACGGCAAAACCACCACTGTCTTCCTTCACAACATCTCCTCCGACCTGAGCAGTGAAAGCCCACGAGCTCATTTCGAATCACCGAACCATCCGTATAAATGATTACATCATGCTCAGATGCATTCTCAAAAATCAATGCCTGAATGTGTGATTAGTGAGATAAAATAGCCTAATGATTAGAGGGATGAAACAGCATAATGATTAGAGGGATGAAATAGCTTAATGATTAGAGGGATGAAATAGCTTAATGATTAGAGGGATGGAATAGTCTAGTAATTAGAGAAATGGAATAGCCTAATGATTAGAGAAATGGAATAGCCTAATGATTAGAGGGATAAAATAGTCTAATGATTATAGAGTTGAAATTTTGAAATGGTTAGAGTTTAAATATTAAAATAAGACAAATGGAATAGTCAAGTGGTTAGTAAGATGGAATAGTCAAGTGGTTAGTAAGATGGAATAGTCAAGTGGTTAGTAAGATGGAATAGTCAAGTGGTTAGTAAGATGGAATAGTCAAGTGGTTAGTAAGATGGAATAGTCAAGTGGTTAGTAAGATGGAATAGTCAAGTGGTTAGTAAGATGGAATAGTCAAGTGGTTAGTAAGATGCAATAGTCAAGTGGTTAGTAAGATGCAATAGTCAAGTGGTTAGTAAGATGCAATAGTCAAGTGGTTAGTAAGATGGAATAGTCAAGTTACTAGAAAGATGAGATAGTTATTAAGCGATTAGAGAGATGGAATACTCATATCTACTTTGTGTTACCAGAACAGAACATGAACAATCAGCAAAAGTGCAGTCACAAAAAATAACTACGAGTGAAATGCGCAGCCTATGAAAAATTACCAACAACACCAGAAAAGATAGAGTCCGGAACATTAGTATAAGAAAGAAAGGTGGCACAGAATCTTGCTTGAATTACACTGAGAAACAAAGAATGAAGTGGTTTGGCCCTTAATAAGAATGCATCTAAACTCAACAGTATACAGAGTCTTCTACAACAGAACATCAGGAAAGAAGACGAGAGAAAGACCACGAAAGATGGTATAGCAGAATCCTGTCAAAGAGCAAAATAACAATCACTCAAGCCAGCAGAACAGCGCAAGACAAAAACATAAAACCACAACACTGGGCAACAACTCGGTAGCTGTGTGACGACAAAAGAAGAAGAAGAAGAGAGATGGAATAGTCAAGTGATTAGAAATAAGATATAAGTAATGAAAGATATGGATAAGTCAAGTGATGAGAGTTAGGATAGTTGAGTATTAGAGAGTTAGAAACAAGTGATGAGAGTTAGGAACAAGTGATGAGAGTTAGAAACAAGTGATGAGAAAGCTTAAGCAGTCAAGTGGTTACCTTTGAAATCAGAATTTTAAGATACAGAAAATTATTCCTAAGTGGGACAGATTTGTTGAACCAATTGTGAGTCCATGGCTCACTGAGTTATGGGATGAAAGTTATCAATGAAAAAACTGACCATCTTAAATAAAATGCCTAGTACTATGAGGACTACAACTATACATACAACTGCGTCATTATGTGTTATAGAAATGTTATCTCCAATTTAGTATCACTAGGGTCTCCTATATTAGTAGGCATACAGGTATTAATCAACTAGATACCATTGGAAAAATAGCTAAGGAAGAGACGTTGGTGATGGATATGACACACATCGAGAAGACCAACTAGAAGCATTGTAAGACAGGTCTTTTTGAAACCTAGAGGGAAAGAAGAGCTGGGGAAGGCCTAGAAATACCTGGAGATGAGAGCTGGAGACTGATATTAAAATGATAGGAGACTGATTTTAAAAGGTTAGGGAAGAAGTGGAAGGGACGGAATGAGAGAGGAAGACCTGTGCTCCGTAGGGAGTTGAAAGATGAAGAAGAAGACTAATCAATTCATCAAACATTGAAAAATCAACATGCAAACTACAAGATAGATGATCGATGCCATATGCATTTCTACGCTATGCTATCAATGCCAGACATGGACAGTTTTAGAAAACCAACAGTGTTACTTGAGTGTAAGAACACAATATATGAGATGAGATGTATACAAAATGCAGCAGAAAAACAAGAAGATAATATCAAATGAAACACTAAGAACAAGTATAGGTGGCAAAGAGGTTATTGAATATCAAAGACTTGAATGATTCGTTTATTTGGTTAGAATGGAGCCAAACGAACCCGTAGCTTGAGCATAACAGATGAAAACAGCAAGCTAGAAAACGATGGTAAAACGGAATCAAAGAAACATTAAATAAACTTAACATGACAGTCATCATCAAATAGCTTGTCCCGAGCAGAACTTTGCCACCCCAACAGTCCTCCGGAATTTCTCTCTCATAGGCCAGATGTCCTGCCTCTGCAGCCGTCATGTTCAAACCATCAGTTACATCCTGAATCCATCTTCTCCGTGGTCTTCTTCTTCTCTTTGCCGGTATGCCCCTTCCATGATGGTCTTCTCCAGCCCTTCATGTCTTTTGATATGTCCAAAATATCTCAATTTTCTTTTTCTTATTTGTAGCATTAGCCAGTTTTCTTTGATTTTGAGTTCTTTCTGGATAGATCTATTTGTTTTCTTCTCTGTTCAAGATATACGAAGGACTATTCTGTAACATTTATATTCAAAAGCACATATGTTTTTCCACTGCTTTATTAAATGTTCATGCACATGACAGTAGTCTAAGCAAAACAGTTGACAACCAAAAGAGAACTACGCAACACAAACATACCTTATCTCTACAACGCTTCACGGCAGTAGAACAAAAGAATGACTATTCAATTAACCATGTATTATTTAGGCATAGGTTCAGACCAAGTGTGACATGTAATTAATTTATCTTCAATAAATGACTTAATATTTTGTTTTTTAAAATAGCAGGAAGGATGGTATTTGTCGGTGGATTCACCGGTATGTAATTTGTTTATGCAGATCCTTTAGTAAAGAATAGTTATTAAAATTCAATCAACTGAAGAATACTTTTTTCTTCTTCTTCTGCGTTCTCATTAGATTGGGATTTCAGATTCTCTAATAAAGGCAGCTGTCTGACTCAGATTATCAGCCACACCATACAGTTTGTCTTGGATACTGGTGTAAGTGGGCCACCTCTTTCTTATCAAGTCTGCATACTGGGTGCAGCTCTGTAGGATATAATTCCTATGATTTCTGCTTACCCGTTTGTGCCGACCTCTTCCAGCAGTAAGTTTTGGCCACCCTCGTGATGGTAAGTCTGACATTCTTACTGCGTGGCTAAATCTCGAGGCAGATTGGCGACCGTAGAACCCGTTATCCCATTCCTCATTGTGAGGGGTCGTCGCACCATGTTATGCGCCTTATTACCTGGTACATCCGTTGTCTGCAAGCATTTGTTTCGGGTTAGCATTTCCTAGCGGACACGTGCATCCGATTTAAGATAAACCTCCTTATTCGCCTCTTACGACATGCGTGGTTCTATTCTTTACACCCCAAATTTGGGCCCCGGTAACCACTCGGGCGACTGAAGAATTCAATTCTTGTAATATATGTTTTAGTCACTAAAACTAAACTGATTGTCAAAAAGAGAAGCTGCTATTATCGAGATGAGTTCCACCGCTTATCTGTCTGGAGTCTGGATCTGCAAACGTAAAACATGTCAGTCTGTCGGGTCAAGGGTGTGACCTTTCCTCCAAGTTTTGGGCGGGGCATTCCCTTCAATTCTAGCGGTGTCACATTTCGTCTATGTCTTGGGGCGGGACATTCTGTCAGGGGTGGGAGGTAGTGTTCTATTCAAGCCTGTGGAGAGGTCCTCTTCCCTCAGTCAAAATGACTGCATAAAAAAATGTAGAAAATAGTTTGTATTTTAGAAATGTGAATAGTGCAGTAAAATGAGGCGCCAAGAATTTATGAAACAGGCGGCATGGCTCCCGTTGGCACTGCGTTGAACAACGATGGTCTAGACCAGCGGTTACCAAACTTTGCATTACCGCGACCACATTTTAAATACATTTTGCTGCCGCAGTCCCCAAAAGTTTCTATATATGAAAATCTTCTAGCGATGGAGTTATTGTTACACCACGTTCCAATTTCTCAGACTGCGGGAAACTTCATATGGTCTTTCATTTTGTCCTGTCATACATTTAGACTCCAGTCTAGTCCGGATCCTTTCATTTCGCAGCGGAACTAGTTTACCACTGTTTTTATACATGTTTTAAAATTTATTTTTTTGTTTGAAATGTCAAAGATTATATTTCATCACGTGCTTGAGAACACCTTGTGAGTACCACGCTGACTCCCATGGATCGCGGACCCCAGTTTGGGGAATGCTGATCTAGATAGCATTCTCCTACATGTCATATTCTACACATTTTATGAACAAATACAAACCAGCAATGTTTGAGCTGCAAGTTTGACTGCTAGATCTCTAGGTAATCCCATTTTTACACCACCATCTGCCAGAGATTCAATGGCCACAAAAGCCTATGTAGACAAAGTTAGACAACAATTAGTATGATTTCATTTTGCAGCAGAAAATCATTGAGAGATACACATGTGGAATAGTATACAACGTGATTTTACTTTTGAGAGGTCAATCGGTATAGTATTTTGGTTAGTAGTGTGACGGGTTTCTTCAACATGTTTGTGTTAACCTGCTGATACGACCGACTCAATTTTCCGTCAAAGGCCGACACATCTGTCTTTTCAACACATTTCTGTGGAATGAGATTAGTTCTCACGTCGTCGGTTTGCCCACAGCCAACTATTAACTTATGGGCCTGCGGACTCATGTACAAATTATGAGGAATCAGACCACAACTGGTCACGTGACCTCGCATTCTTCTTCTTCTTCTTTGTGTTCGTTCTTTTACGACCAATTTTAATCACTCTTTGTGATATGTTTGATCTTTGCCAAGAACGTGCATACGTTGCACATTGGTTTGGTAGGCCCCTAAACGCATATACCTCTACACGTTTAGGACACATGCATCCGATTTCAGCCAAACCTCCTTAGTCGCCTCTTACGACATGCATGGCAGGTAACAGTGGTTCTATTCTTTACACCCCAAATTTGGACCCCGGTAACCACTCGGGCGGGTAGGCCCTAAACGCATTGACTTTTACGTTTAGGACATGTGCATCCGATTTCAGTCAAACCTCCTTAGCCGCCTCTTACGACATGCGTGGCAGGTTACAGTGGTTCTATTCTTTACACCCAAATTTAGGTCCCGTAACCACTCGGCGACCTCGCATTCCAGTATTGTTGTATATAGACGAATCTATTTTAAAATCAACAGAAAATGCTAAATCAAAGTAATTTTATACAAAAAGTTAAGTTTAACAATAACGAATATCAATATTATTCATATTTTTCATCAATAAATAACCATACTTACAGAATTGAGCAAAATCACAAAAAAGCTTGCAGTGTTTTAACAAACATTTATATATATATATATATATATTCCAGCTCTCAACTGAAACTAGGTCAAGGGTTTTCTCGCCAGTTATCAGGCCCAGTTAGAGTTTGCTGTGGTTTGCCCAAGTAACGTTAGCCTCATATTATATCTGGTTGGTCTAACTAGAATGCTTGGTCCTAGCAAATTATGCCACTATCCGCGGAACACTTGTCGTCAACTTCTGTCTCTTGAATGAAATTTATTCGCAAGCCAGACGAACATCTCCAGCACTTCTTCTTCTTTTTTTGACATCATACTGTTACCGGGTTGTTGCCCAGTGTCGTGGTTTTCTGTTCTTGTCTTGCGCTCAAATACTTTCGTCCAAAAATAGTTCCTTCCTCTGTAGAAGTACAGTACCAACGACATTTGTCTGGCTGACCCTCTCAATGTGGTTCATCCCGGCAAATCTTATAAGTGTCCACAAATTTCGTACTCCTGACAAGAAAATAGAGGGAAAACTCATATATTTTTTTAATGGATGCAGTCGATGTCAGAGTGACTAAAGATTGTTTCTAATTTGGAATCACCTCATATAATAAACAGTTCAGCGTTTGTGGGAAGCCATAATGTAGATGGTTAGAAGGTGTGTAACAAATAGTATCAACCTACGCCAGAATTAAAAAATAATCTTGCGGTTATTTCCTACCCAGAGCACATTTCCAAAGAAAACCGGACACATCAGTATCAGAAGTTGTGCAACAGACACCTGCTACCTAGAAGATGCGTACGTGTGCTGTGACCTGTAAACAATGTAGATACTATAACGGATCTGACCGCTCCGCAGTGACCTTACCAGGACCATACGTTTAAGAAGTAGAAAAAAAGACAAGAAAAAGGGTGTCCTCCTCAAGAGAGAGAGAGAGGACGACTGCTATTTTTCCCATAGCTGGAGGATGGGTTGGTTGCAGCCACAGCATTTACCATTCGCCTGTAGGTTCTGCGCTGTCACCTTGTGAGACCCCATCCTTCTTCCCGCCTTTTGGTCTGGCCTTTCACCTTCAGTCTGTTCAGATTGGTTAGACCTGCAGGAGTTAGATTCCGCCGACATAGCCTGAAGGATCTTTAAGGCACACAAACCCTCCAACCACGATAAGGTAGGCTAATATGGAGGGATTCTTATTTTGATATGGTGGAAGAAAAGCTTTACATGTGTAATGTTAACCCTTAACTATCACAATTTTAACCCTTAACTATCACAATGTGTGTGAGAACTGCATGAACTACTCACATATGCAGGACCACTTCCACTAAGTCCGGTCACTGCATCCAACAAATACTCAGAACTCTCCTCACAAATACCAATTGTTTTCAGTAAGTTCTGGACAACTTGGACATCGCTTTTCAAGGCATGACTTCCAGGTGCCATTACTGATGCACCTACTTGGACCAGTGCTGGTGTGTTTGGCATGACCCTGACAACACGTGTACCTTGTGGCAGAGACTGTGAGAATACAAGCACACACGCTGTAGTTAACGAAATAGATAAACGCGGTGGCGGCTCGTGATCCTTTTTATTTGTGGGACCAGACACAAATGTTTGGAAAAATCATGGTTTTAGGTTAGGTTATATTTTAATTTATAAAATAATAAATACACGTTACACATTATTTTTGGTAGGGCCTGGCCCCACTGGCCCTTAATGACGAGCCGCCACTGTGTGCATGTATGTTATATGTATATACTTATGTGCATGTATGCTATTATATCGTCTCAAATATACAAAAATAAAAAGCTTATCGCAGGTGTTTGTGCAAACACTGTCGATCGAATCTGGCCTGATTATTCTGTCAAAAGACCATGCTGTTTATGAAAGACATGGCCTAGTTAAGCTCTGCCCGCCTGCCCAGCGTGTTCGTAGCATGTTTGACGACGGGTGACAAGCCCTCTGTAAGTGCGGGTTCAATTCTGTGGGCTGGAATAAAAGCCACAGGTCCTCCTGATTTACGGTGTTTGTGGCACCGAACCGAAGGGTTACGATGTCCATGGTACCGAGCGGAAGAGCTGAAAGCTCAATTGCGTCTGGATCGGGGGGGAAAAAACAACTATATTTTGGATAGGTAGTCGGTTGTGTTATTAAAAGCGCTCGTTTGTAGAGTAAAACAATGAGTGCCGTAAGAAATAAGGATTTGTGGTTCGAAACCCGTGTTCGGTCATTTGATTATTTTCGGAAGCCCCAATACTTGTTCACTGTCTATTTATAGATCTTGTTAATTAGCTCTGGTGCTTGCCCTGAAGTTGTTAAAACTCCTTGTTCTCTTCTACGATGTACTTCTATCAGTCATTAGCTCTGGTGCTTGCCCTGAAGTTGTTAAAACTCATTGTTCTCTTCTACGATGTACTTCTCTCAGACATTAGCTCTGGTGCTTGCCCTGAAGTTGTTAAAACTCATTGTTCTCTTCTACGATGTACTTCTCTCAGTCATTAGCTCTGGTGCTTGCCCTGAAGTTGTTAAAACTCATTGTTCTCTTCTACGATGTACTTCTCTCAGTCATTAGCTCTGGTGCTTGCCCTGAAGTTGTTAAAACTCATTGTTCTCTTCTACGATGTACTTCTCTCAGTCATTAGCTCTGGTGCTTGCCCTGAAGTTGTTAAAACTCATTGTTCTCTTCTACGATGTACTTCTCTCAGTCATTAGCTCTGGTGCTTGCCCTGAAGTTGTTAAAACTCATTGTTCTCTTCTACGATGTACTTCTCTCAGTCATTAGCTCTGGTGCTTGCCCTGAAGTTGTTAAAACTCCTTGTTCTCTTCTACGATGTATTTCTCTCAGTCATTAGCTCTGGTGCTTGCCCTGAAGTTGTTAAAACTCCTTGTTCTCTTCTACGATGTACTTCTCTCAGTCATTAGCTCTGGTGCTTGCCCTGAAGTTGTTAAAACTCCTTGTTCTCTTCTACGATGTATTTCTCTCAGTCATTAGCTCTGGTGCTTGCCCTGAAGTTGTTAAAACTCATTGTTCTCTTCTACGATGTACTTCTCTCAGTCATTAGCTCTGGTGCTTGCCCTGAAGTTGTTAAAACTCCTTGTTCTCTTCTACGATGTACTTCTCTCAGTCATTAGAATGGACAACTTTCTTTCTTTTCTCCAATCCTACTTTGCATCACTGCGTCAGGATAAGAAGAGATTTCTAGAACGAGCCCTTTTGCGCACTTCATAAATAGTGTCTTGTGTCACGCCTCTGTTATTTCTGAGGTCTACCTTTTGCGTTGCCGGCCTTTTGCTTTGTACCCATTGTATCGGAGCAGCATTGCTCTTTGAGGTGCACTGTCTGTTGGTAATCTACTTATGTGGCCGAACCATTTAATTTGTTGTTTCTTGATGAAGTCTAGTACTGATGTTGTACCCACTTTTTCCTGATGTCTTCATTTCTAAACCGGTCTCTTCTTGTTACCCCCAGCATTATGCGTAGACACTTCATCTCTATCGCGACTAGTTTTTTTTTTTCTATAAGTTTATGTCGGCGTCCAGGTTTGGCACTGGTAGCATAATGTGGGGAGAAAGATTGTGTTGAACATTACTCGTTTTGTGTAATACTGCAATACTAAATGATGAAATACAATCTATGATTCGTTTTAAGCTGTCTATTAAGCCTATCAGATTCGGAAACAGCGCAGTTTCAGTAGAACACACTTCATTCTAGTTAGAACTCGTGAAGGATTTGTTCTTATGTGTTTTGGGGGGAGGCTCTTGCCACAATCTATCTTTTGCATTTTCCGTGAACGTAAACTTTCATTCTGCTGACAAGTTTGGATTAGTTATTGGTTAGTGAACTGACGCGACGGCACTCCGGGCAGACACGTAGGTGATCAGATACCAAAGTGTTCACAGTTTTCGCAATGTGATCGAAAAATTAAAACAGGAAAAACGCATTCAACAAATACTCAGTTAACTGGTTAACACAACCACACAAGAACTGGTATCACATAATATTATACATATATATTTTTTAAAATCGTGGCATACACTTTTTACAGGACGTAGCCATCAACAACAGTAAACGAGTCGTCGATTTTTCTAGGCACCCTTATACGTTCAGTAGTTTGTCATTGCTTTCTGAACGGTGAGGTCTATTTTTACAGTTCGTAAAAATCCAAAGGAATTCATTTGCTTCCAAACTGTTCCACGGAGTTTAAACCAGGTACGCTTGGGTTGTGATCGAGCTTACTACTGCTTAAGCTACAGACTCTGACATTATATTAGCAATTTGATTATATAAGGTAACGGAAGCATGGACGTCTTAAGCTACAGACTCTGACATTATATTAGCAATTTGATTATATAAGGTAACGGAAGCATGGACGTCTTAAGCTACAGACTCTGACATTATATTAGCAATTTGATTATATAAGGTAACGAAAACATGGACGTCTTAAGCTACAGACTCTGATATTATATTAGCAATTTGATTATATAAGGTAACGGAAGCATGGACCTCTTAAGCTACAGACTCTGACATTATATTAGCTATTTGATTATATAAGGTAACGGAAGCATGGACGTCTTAAGCTACAGACTCTGATATTATATTAGCAATTTGATTATATAAGGTAACGAAAACATGGACGTCTTAAGCTACAGACTCTGATATTCTATTTGCAATTTGATTATATAAGGTAACGGAAGCATGGACGTCTTAAGCTACAGACTCTGACATTATATTAGCAATTTGATTATATAAGGTAACGGAAGCATGGACCTCTTAAGCTACAGACTCTGATATTATATTAGCAATTTGATTATATGAGGTAACGGAAGCATGGACGTCTTAAGCTACAGACTCTGATATTATATTAGCAATTTGATTATATAAGGTAACGAAAGTATGGACGTCTAAAGAACATATGAAGAAGATTGGTGGAAAATGAGTTAAAAGGTTGTGACCTAACGTGGAGCCATCTGGATATTTTCCCAGAGTACCCCTGATCTCAGTGTAGGTGAGATCGAGTTCCTAGTCCTCTCAGTGACGGACGATAAAACGTAGGTCCCGTGTTCAATTTGAGCACGTAAATGAACCCTTGGCAGTTCAAAATCGTGAAGAGCAGGCTGAAAAGCCGCTGCCTGTACTTAAATTATTCGATTAAATATATATATATATAATAATATTAACAATAATGTGTGTAACATAACCGGAGTTACTAACGAAAGTTCACCTGTTCAATTGTTTTGATTGTCACACCAGCAGCAATAGAGACGAACAAGTGTCTGTCTTTGTGAACGACTGGAGCAACTTCTTGTAGAACTGACTTGACCAAATTAGGTTTGACTGCAATCACTATGATGTCGCTTTTAGAAACAACTTCCTTGTTGTCGTATGTTGTATTCACTCCAATATCCTTACCAAAAAAAAGACCGAGATCACATAAGGAAGAATCACTTTTAAAAAAAACCAACATAACATAAAGAAAAATATAAACAAAAATTAAAACGTTCGGTTAAGTAACCAATAAGCAATGATTTTCAATCTTCGAGAAGAATGCAGTTTCCACATTTGGTATTCCAGCGTCAGACTGTGGAATTTGTTTTGATGGTTTCTCTTAGAATGTTTACTCTGGCGGTTTTCTTTGACCGTGTAATATTTCAGAGCTTTGTTTTCAAATCCTAGACATCTGTTTCTCTATTGTAGTATATTGTACTTTTTCTTGTACCTTTATACGTTACATAAGTCCTGTAAGTAATTTGTCCATATAGCTCTTCTTCTTCACCTTTCAACTCTCAACGGAGCACATGTCTTCAACAAACTTCTTCCAGCTCTTCCTCTCTCCTGCCATCCCTTCCAATTCTTTCCATATTTTACCTACCCTTTTAATATCAGCCTCCAGCTCTCTTCTTCAGGTCTGTCTAGGCCTTCCCCTATTCATCTTTCCCTGCGGGTTCCAAAACAGTGACATATCATAGCAGACTGAACAAACATCTACACAGGTTAGATTGTCTCTTCCATCTGTATCCCTGTTGCACCGCTGATCAAACCACTGAACATGTCCTGCAAGACTGTCCCCTGTATGTCCTCATCAGAAGAGGATGCTGACCCTACAACAACTCACTACATTCAAAACTAAATGGCGTCAGAGATGATTGGTTATTGGTTACTAAACTGACGTCATTGCACCCCGGGCAGACCCATAGATACTCAGTCTTCCCCAACAGATATCGAAGAGTATGCACACTGATGGTTCCCGTGGCTCTCTGATTAAACACACTCCTAACTCTGCCTCTCAGGCATCCAGTTCTACTTGTACACCGGGTAACTCCAAACTGCCTAAATCGCTGGATCGATTCAACATCTATTTTAGTGTCCTCATCCAACAAGCAGTCGCGAAGAGACCGAAGAACATCCCCGCAATCCATCCTCAACTCCTCACCAATCGATGCTGTTGATGCTAGCCTGTCCGGTATCTCACTGTCAGGGATGAGCTCCAGACAACAGTCGACTTCACCATGAGAACACGTCTGACGATATCATCTTCAAAATAGCGATCACAAAGAAGAAGATGAAAACAACAAATACATAACTAGTTGAACAGAAACAATACAAGAACTGTTAACAAATATATAACTAGTTGAACAGAAACAATACAAGAACTGTTAACAAATATATAACTAGTTGAACAGAAACAATACAAGAACTGTTAACAAATACATAACTAGTTGAACAGGCACAATACAAGAACTGTTAACAAATACATAACTAGTTGAACAGGCACAATACAAGAACTGTTAACAAATATATAACTAGTTGAACAGACACAATACAAGAACTGTTAACAAATATATAACTAGTTGAACAGACACAATACAAGAACTGTTAACAAATATATAACTAGTTGAACAGGCACAATACAAGAACTGTTAACAAATATATAACTAGTTGAACAGAAACAATACAAGAACTGTTAACAAATATATAACTAGTTGAACAGAAACAATACAAGAACTGTTAACAAATATATAACTAGTTGAACAGGCACAATACAAGAACTGTTAACAAATACATAACTAGTTGAACAGGCACAATACAAGAACTGTTAACAAATACATAACTAGTTGAACAGGCACAATACAAGAACTGTTAACAAATACATAACTAGTTGAACAGGCACAATACAAGAACTGTTAACAAATACATAACTAGTTGAACAGGCACAATACAAGAACTGTTAACAAATACATAACTAGTTGAACAGAAACAATACAAGAACTGTTAACAAATATATAACTAGTTGAACAGAAACAATACAAGAACTGTTAACAAATATATAACTAGTTGAACAGGCACAATACAAGAACTGTTAACAAATATATAACTAGTTGAACAGAAACAATACAAGAACTGTTAACAAATATATAACTAGTTGAACAGAAACAATACAAGAACTGTTAACAAATATATAACTAGTTGAACAGGCACAATACAAGAACTGTTAACAAATACATAACTAGTTGAACAGGCACAATACAAGAACTGTTAACAAATACATAACTAGTTGAACAGGCACAATACAAGAACTGTTAACAAATACATAACTAGTTGAACAGAAACAATACAAGAACTGTTAACAAATATATAACTAGTTAAACAGAAACAATACAAGAACTGTTAACAAATACATAACTAGTTGAACAGAAACAATACAAGAACTGTTAACAAATACATAACTAGTTGAACAGAAACAATACAAGAACTGTTAACAAATATATAACTAGTTGAACAGAAACAATACAAGAACTGTTAACAAATATATAACTAGTTGAACAGGCACAATACAAGAACTGTTAACAAATATATAACTAGTTGAACAGACACAATACAAGAACTGTTAACAAATATATAACTAGTTGAACAGGCACAATACAAGAACTGTTAACAAATATATAACTAGTTGAACAGAAACAATACAAGAACTGTTAACAAATATATAACTAGTTGAACAGAAACAATACAAGAACTGTTAACAAATATATAACTAGTTGAACAGGCACAATACAAGAACTGTTAACAAATATATAACTAGTTGAACAGGCACAATACAAGAACTGTTAACAAATATATAACTAGTTGAACAGGCACAATACAAGAACTGTTAACAAATACATAACTAGTTGAACAGGCACAATACAAGAACTGTTAACAAATACATAACTAGTTGAACAGGCACAATACAAGAACTGTTAACAAATACATAACTAGTTGAACAGGCACAATACAAGAACTGTTAACAAATACATAACTAGTTGAACAGAAACAATACAAGAACTGTTAACAAATACATAAATAGTTGAACAGAAACAATACAAGAACTGTTAACAAATAACACTGAAGAATTCACCCAAAATGTTAACAAATAACACTGAAGAATTCGCACACAATGTTAACAAATAACACTGAAGAATTCACACACAATGTTAACAAATAACACTGAATAATTCACACAAAAGTTACAAAATACAAGATAATAATAAAACTCACTTTCAACAGTTCAATCATCAAATCAAATGTATCGCTTACAATAATCTGTTGAGCTTTGAGAAGACCTGGTCATTGGTAAAAAGAAAAAGACAAAATTGTGAAATAAAATCTGATAAGGAATATGAAAATGAAAGTCGTGGCATATCCTTGACAGGACGTCACCCACCATCAATCACAGTAAACGAGTTGTTTATTTTATAGGCACCACTTATACATTCAGAAGTTTGTCATTGCTTTCTGAACGGTGAGATCTATTTTTACCCTTTGTAAAAATCCACGGGAACAAATTTGCTTCAAAATTGCCCGTCGCAGAGTTTGAACCAGGTACTCTTGGGTTGTGGTCGAGCTGACTAGCACTTAAGCTACAGACGCCCACGATAAGGAACATAGATAATATAATATAAACGTATATCTTTCATGATCAAGTGAGGAGTAAAAACTTATTTTGGTCTATTTCTTTTTTTCCTTGTTCGCCCGCTTCAAGGGCTTCTACCCGCTTATACTGGCCACTTCTTACCCGCTTCTACTGAATTCTTCTTCAGCAATCTATGGTTATGCGCTTAATTTACTGTGGGCCACAAACTGAGTAGTCAGATTCAGGTCTGTCCTTTTTCCCCCAAATCTTAGTTTTCAGGTCGACTAGATGTGGTCACATGGTGCTTCTCAGCTCCCCCAGGAGAGGACAGTCTTGCAGGACATGCTCCGGTGTATGTACCGCGTGATGACACCGGCAGAGATCTGTTTGACTTATTCCTAGTCTATATAAGAGTTGTGGAGTTTGCAGTGTCCGGTACATAGACGAAATATAATGACCTGGTCTGTTCTGCTTAGGTCTTTGAGGGAGTCTTTTACATAATTATATCCAGTATGCATATTCATGGCGTCTAATATAGCACTTCTGACTGATATGATTTGTACTAGCAAGGCTTCAAGAAATGACATCATCTGGAGATGTAATATTTATGACAATAAGACAAAGTCTCGGATATACAAATCATATGTTAGGACAGTCCCCCTCTATGGACCTGAAACTTAGAAATCATAAGAAATTGGAAAGTATGTACGTCTGTTATTATCTCTCCTCTGTGGGCTAAAGACGTGTTAACACGTTACACATCGCTACTGTCACTGCTATAGGCGTACATTCACGTTTGTGACCTAGAAACAACGAGTAGCTATTTTTAGCTCAGCCTTCAGAAAGTATGTAGCGGCGAAAGGGTTAAGAGAATTTGAAGAAAGACTTCCTGGAAGAATAAATGGGTATACATGAAAGGATAAGATTGCCAATATCAGATTTCAAGAACTAAATGGTCTGGAAGCCATTTATAACGAGATACGAACAAAAATGTTTAGTTGTAGATGGTATTCACCTGGTAAGCGGTGGTGTCTATGGGGAAGTGGTTGTTCAGTTTGCTTTAAGTTCCGAAAGTTGCAGGTTAGAGTCCGAACCGCGTCGTTCGGTTCCCGATCGCATTTTTTCGGTGTTACCAGCGCAGCGGATTCGTTTTTTGTACAAAACTCTTTCTGTAGACGGCGTACCATTTCTGCAAAGAGTGACCGAACCATGTAAAGAAACCCAGTGCGATGACGCCAATTCAAACAAGCTGAATGGGACTGAGCACCTACCGAAGTGTATGAATGTCAATTTATTAATTTAAAAAAATACTGCTTCCATTTTAACTCCTTCATCATTCTGAGCCGATTTAACGGCTTCCAGTATTTTTCAAGATGACGCTTATTTAGTATACATTACAATATGAATGCGTCTAGAGCAGTGGTTCCCAAGCTTTTTTATGCCATGCCCCACCTAAGCCTTTCTAAAATTCTTATGCCCTCTATGTAACATATACATAATTTTTTATATTCAAAAATTGAATTGTTCAATTGACAATTTTGCTCTCGCTTCTGTGGGGCGGGCCCACGTTGGGAAACACTGATGTAGAGGTAAAATACAATTACGGAATGTTATGTTATGCGATCGACGTTATGGCATATTGGGTATTCACATGTGTTCTCTGTCCTCGGCTGCAGCACGGTCAACTATATTTATTTACAATGTCCGCGGCTGCAGCAACCATCCTAACATCCACCGTACCCATGAGAAGATGATTAGTATACTTTCTCTCTCTCTCTACCACAAAGACGACACTGTCTCTCATGTCCAAACTGAATTCCCAACTCTCGCACTTGTTTCAGTGTCTGAGACTGAACGGGTTAACTGATCTAACAATGACAGCAGTGGGTTTTAACCTTTACTCCGTAATTTGATATACGTCCGGGTGCATTTATATAGCAATGTGTACATATTTAGCACAGTCAACTATAAACTCATGCGGACTCAGGTAAAATTATGGGAAATCAGACCACAACCGGAGGTAAAATTATGGGAAATCAGACCACAACCGGTCCCGTGACCTCGCATTCCAGTATTGCTGTATATAGACGAATTTATTTTAAAATCAACACAACATGCTAAATCAAAGTTATATTATGCAACAGTTTAAGTTTAACAATAAGAAATATCAGTATTATTAATATCTTTCACCAATAAATAACCATAGACTCACAGAATTGAGTAACATTCTAAAAATAGCTTGCAGTGTTCTATCAAATATATATATTTTTAAAAACCTCCTCCTCCCCAGAAAAAACAAACTAGCTCAGTGTTTTCCCGGTGAGTTATACGGCCCAATTTAGAGTTGGTTGTCTTCTTCTTTGCGTTCGTTATTTACGACCAATTTTAATCACTCTTTGTGATACGTTTGATCTTTGACAAGAACGTGTATACGTTGCACATTGGTTTGGTAGACCCCTAAAATCATAGACTTCTACATGTTTAGGACACGTGCATCCGATTTCAGCCAAACCTCCTTAGCCGTCTCTTACGACATGCGTAGCAGGTAACAGTGGTTCTATTCTTTACACCCCAAATTCGGGCCCCGGTAACCACTCGGGCAAGAGTTGGCTGTGATAATTAGCCAGTACATTGGCTTTATGTCATCTTTAAAAGTACCACAAGCCAATGTATCGGCTCAGAAGTGTGAAGGGTTAACTAAAAATCCTAGGTCACTAGAGACTGATATAGTTTATTGTAGACAGGGCCCATATAGATCTAACATTATTGAGATTGGATTAAAATTGAGGTCTCCATCTTGGATCGGTAACAGATGTCATTTTGAGACATACATACACACTTTCCATTCTTTTCACACACAACACATGCACTCTGTTATTGATACATTTTCTTCTTCTTCCGTGATCATGGTCATTCGCTTTATACACGGCAAACACGTAATAACAAAGTACTGTAGTGGACAGGAAGAGAACAAATAGATATATCCAGAAAGAACTCAAAATCAAAGAAAACTGGCTGATGCTACAAATACGAAAGAGAAAATTGAGATAGTTTGGACATGAAGGGCTGGAGAAGACCATCATAGAAGGAGGCATACCGGCAAAGAGAAGAAGAGAAAGACCACGGTGAAGATGGATTCACGATGTAACTGATTTTTTTAGCATGACGGCTGCAGAGGCAAGACATCTGGCCTATGAAAGAGAGAAATTCCGGAGGATTGTTGGGGTGGCAAAGTTCTGCTCAGGACAAGCTATTTGATGATGATGATGAATGTAGTTTTACAAAATAAAAAACAATACGCAGCAACGTTTCGACCAAAAGGCCTTTATCAAGCAAACGATACAACAGGAGTGACGAATTTCACAGAACACTACACATAAACATCCCAATGGTCCTATATCGCTTAATACATGGTGAACCACAAACTGGACAGTCTGCTTCAGGTCTGTCAGGTTTCCAGAAAGGTTAGTTTTTCAGATAGACAGGTAACCTCAGAAGTCGGAGAAGGCGCGCCTGTATGGCGGGGGACACTGATAATAAGGAAAGTAGGTCTTCATGCAAAAATCTGCCAGAATCACCAAACAAGGCGCACTGACTATGCCTGAATTCATAGCGGGCGAACGGAGAAGAAGAAGGTGACTGTTTTGGGCCACCACAAACTGGACAGTCCGCTTCAGGTCTTTCAGGTTTCCCCAAAGTTAAATTTTCAAATAGACTGGTTGGGGCCATATGCTGCTTCTCATGTCACACAGGAAAGGACAGTC
The DNA here is from genome assembly GCA_020796225.1 of Arion vulgaris. Classification (NCBI taxonomy): domain Eukaryota; kingdom Metazoa; phylum Mollusca; class Gastropoda; order Stylommatophora; family Arionidae; genus Arion; species Arion vulgaris. The sequence goes on along the minus strand of CM036755.1, from coordinate 66,728,830 downwards.
TTGCAACACATTCTCAGGTGTCTGTTCCATCTGTTGATACTGGCAGAGAACTGGTTCGCTTATTTCTAGTCTAAATAAGTGTCCGTTAAGTCTGCAGTGTCCGGTCTGTGGTCCAAATATAATTACCAAGCCCGCTCTGCTATGGTCTTTGATGAAGTTTGGCCATAATCATATCCAGTATTTGTCTTCCGGTCTACTTCAGATTTTTTCTTTATGCATGGTTTGACATCTTGAAAAGAATTGTATTTTCTACAAAGTTATTTTTAAGAATATCTCTGTGGCTGAGAAGCAATGTTATGGAGCATCTCGCTACAGAAGTACTCGGTTAGTTACCCGCGTGAAGCGATCGAGATATTTTTCCAGAGATCCATGATCTCACTATAAGTGAGGTCTAGTTCCTAGTCCTACCGGCATGTAAAAGAACCATTAGCAGTTGAACATCGATAAGAGGAGACAACATAGCCGTTGCCCTGGCAAGATTCATAAATAATTAGATTACAATAAAGTTTCTTTAAAAAAATTACACCATTTTCAAAATTACATCGGGAACCCAAGCCGATGCTAAACTTCGTGCAATGCGACTAAGATCTTTTTTGTGTAAGAAAGAGATCAGAACAATAATGGTTATTCACCAAAGTGCAATGATGATAGTTTTATGCATCCATCAATATTTTTTATTGAGGTAGTTGTTGTATCTGACTCTCAGTAGATGCTTCACAAGATCCAGAAGGGCAGGTTTCGGTATGAGTGGATGTCGTCTATAGAAGTTTCTAACATCCATAGACTTACGTGGATATACTGTCCTGGGCATGCGGGTGTTTACGGTAATGAGAGAGCAGAAAGGCTTGCATCAACAGCATCGATTGTTGGGGAGTTGAAGATGGATAAGGGGATATTCTTCGGTCTCTTCGCGACTGTCTGTTGGATGAGGACACTAAAATCGATGTTGAATCGATCAAGCGATTTAAGCAGTTTGGAGTTACCCGTTGTTCAAGTCGAACTGGATGCCTGAGAGGCAGAGTGAGAGGTGTGTTTAATCAGCGAGCCACGGGAACCATCAGTATGCATACTCTTCGATATCTGTTGGGGAGACTGAGCACCTATGGGTCTGATATCTGCCCGGAGTGCAATGACGTCAGTTTAGTAACCAATAACCAATCTTAAGTCAATACTGATTTACGTAACCCCCTTCCCTCCCCTCGATGCAATTTTTTTTTTTTTTTCTTTCCGTCCGCTTTCAACTCAGACGAAGTTTCATCTCTGAAACTGATTTTGCGTGAAAATCCGTTTTCCAATTTCTTACAATGGCAGCAGCGTGCACATTGTAAATTACTTACACTGGCAGCCGTGTGCTCAATGTACTCGTAATTAGTATTCCCTCGCCATACAGGCAGATTTTCTCCGACTTCAGAGGTACTCACGTTATCGTCCTGAGTAAGACCAGGGGACTCGGACAAATGCCGGACAGTAGGTTCGAACCCGAGCTATGAGGTGTCTCACAGCTAACAGGCCGAGCTACTATCAACTACTCTAGGCAGTCCCCCTTCGATGCTATCTATAAAACATTATAAAATAAACCTAATGTACTTTAAATTCATTAAAAAAACAAAAAAAACAAAAAAACCGAAGAATATTTTTTATTGCTGCATCTTATTTCTTAAATATCAATTCCAGAAATATAAAAAAGCGACTGAACCGATCTCATAATGCAGGGCAGATTCATGGCTCTCTGGCGATTAGTAGGGTTGTTGCAGAGCGAAGTGAAGCATACAGAGCAACTACTTTCAATGTAAGGATTGAGACTGAGGCAGTTACTGTTTCACTTTCCCCCTTTCGACCAAATTAACTCTCTGGGACTCCGTTTATTTCGGCCGTTGTTGTATCTGACTCTCAGTCGATACTTCGGAATATCCAAAATGTCAGGTTGTGGTATGAGTGGATGTCGTCTATTGAAGTTACTTACCATCAGAGACTTGCGTGGATCTATTATCCTGGACGGGGGTCTTTGTGGCTAAGTGGTTAAGTATCAACAATGGGGGTCTCTGTGGCTAAGTGGTTAAGTATCAACAATGGGGGTCTCTGTGGCTAAGTGGTTAAGTATCAACAATGGGGGTCTCTGTGGCTAAGTGGTTAAGTATCAACAATGGTGGTCTCTGTGGCTAAGTGGTTAAGTATCAACAATGGGGGTCTCTGTGGCTAAGTGGTTAAGTATCAACAATGGTGGTCTCTGTGGCTAAGTGGTTAAGTATCAACAATGGGGGTCTCTGTGGCTAAGTGGTTAAGCCCTTTGCCTTGCTAGTCAAAGGTCGTGGGTTCCAATCTGGACCGCGCCATTCTGTTCACGAGTGCAGTTTTTTCAAGAGATCCCTAAGATTGTTGCCGGAACTATGCAGTTCGTGCTTTGTGCAATACTCTCGGCAGGTGGCGTGCCATTTCTGCGGAGAGGGTCCGAGCCATATGGGGTAAAACCCGGTGCAATGAAGTCAATCCTTCGGCTTTTTTTTTTTTCTCCAGAAGCACTTGAGCTTTTCAGCTCTTCGGTTCGGTGCGACGAACACCGTAAATCTGGGGAACCTGTGGCTTTTCTGCCATCCCGCGGAATTGAACGCACACTCACAGAGGGCTAGTCACCCGTAGTCCAACGCGTTACGAACACGCTGGGCAGGCAGGCATCCTTCGGCTTAAAAACCTGTTATTATCTTGGACATGCGGGTATCTGTGGCAATAAGAGAACGGACAGGCTTACATCAACATCCTTGATTGTCAGAGAATTGAAGATGGATAGAGGGATGTTTTTCGGTCTCTTCACGACTGATTGTTGGATGAAGACACTAAAATAGATGTTGAATCGATCCAGAGATTTAATCAGTTTGTAGTGACCCGTTGTACAAGTAGAACTGGATGCCTGAGTGGCTGAGTTAGGAGTGTGTGTAACCAGCGAGCCACAGTAGACTACTGCTTGCACAAAATGTTTTCATAAAATTTCATCAAACGCAGTATAAATGCGTCATCAATTTCTGCGTACCATCTAAACAGAGGGTTGCTACACAACTTTCAGAACGTCCCACTTATTAATCTCCAACACTCGAACTATACTTGCATCTGTTATCAGCCTGTCTGCTCTTTCAGTACAAATAATACTATACCCAACTGATATATGATAACAAACGCCTTTAAAAAGTAGGCCTTTGACATGCTAAAAAACATTATCATCATCATGTGTCACTCCGACTGGTGTAGGCGGTCAAGGATATTCACAAATGTTTGTTTTTTGGTGGTGGCTATTCATTCGTATGTTCACACGCTCCTGCCATGCAGCCAGACTGTCCATTTTTTTCTCTCTTTCTGTCTATGACAGTGAAGTTTATACAAGAGACAACATTGAATATATCAATCAATCAAATGCTATGCCTGTGCGCCGGCGTATGTGATCATGTCTCTCCGCAACACTCTATCCTTGGTGCATGTAATCAGTTCTGACGTAGATCTTTTGTCGAACCATGATGTCAGACCACCCAGCACCTTCTCCTTCTGTCTTCCACGATCTCTCCTTCCCTGAATTTTAGCTGTTGTCACCAAATGTTCTAAACCTCCTCTTCGCATTATATGTCTGAAGAACCTTGATTGTCTGATTCTTATTCTATTTTTTCTTCTTTGCGTTCGTTCTTTACGACCAATTTTAATCACTCTTTGAGAAATGTTTGATATTTTCCAAGAACGTGTATACGTTGCACATTGGTTTGGTAGGTCCTTAAACGCATAGACTTCTACACATTTAGGACACGTGCATCCGATTTCAGCCAAACCTCCTTAGTCATCTCTTACGACATGCATGGCAGACAACAGTGGTTCTATTCTTTACACCCTAAATGTGGGCCCTGGTAACCAATCGGACGATTCTTATTCTGTTGATATGGATTTTTTTTTGTGACTTAAAACCTCATCATTTGTTTTCTGCGTCCATGGAATGTTCAGCATTCTTCTGTTAAACCACATCTCTGTGGCTTCCAATGATCTTACTGATTGCTTGTTCATTGTCCATGATTGCTGTATGATGTATTGAATATATAGACCATATTTCAGCAAATAAACGAAAGTATCGTATACCTCCATACCGTATACGTTACACAGGGTTTGTACTAACTTTATCATGGTCCCGCAACATAAGCCGACTAGCTCAGACGTGAAATCGAAAATTTATGTTTAATGGGGCTGGTTTTGTATGTGTTTGATAGATAGAACACGGTAAACGTTTTTGCAATTGTTCTCAATCTAATAGCATGGTCATTTATTGATAAAAAATATTAATACTACTACTTAGATTTAAACTTAACTTGCAACATAATATAACTTTGATGTAACACGTTGTGTTGTTTTTCAAATGAATTCGTCTATATACAACAATACTGAAATGTTGGATCACTCGAAGGTTGTGGTCTTATTTCCTAAAATTTTTACCTGAACCCGCTGGCCTTACGTTAACGTAGGTACCGCTTCTACCTACCACTCTACTCTGGACAGCTCTTTGAATCTCTTCTATGGAATTTGAGCTCGATGTTTCTCACTTCTCTCAATAAAGTTAACGAAAGAAAGTAAGAATATAAAAAAAACGTATAAGTTTATTGTCTTTCAATGCTAGGTTTTGGTCTTATCTTCTTATCTTATCTTAACCACAGCGTCGTGGGGAAAGTTAGTTTTCTATCTTGTGCTAGGTTTTGATATTTCTCTAATAATAAAACAGTGAGGAAAAAATCATCACAAATTAAATGTTTTATTTTTTTCTAACAACTTTTAGGTTATAGTTGGCTCTGAATCACTCCACAGTGAAGCGGTTCCATCATCAAATAGCTTGTCCTGAGCAGAACTTTGCCACCCCAACAGTCCTCCGGAACTTCTCTCTCATAGGCCAGATATCCTGCTTCTGCAGCCGTCAAGTTCAGACCATCAGTTACATCCTGACTCCATCTTCTCCGTGGTCTTCCTCTTCTTCTCTTTGCCGGTATGCCTCCTTCCATGACGGTCTTCTCCAGCCCTTCACGTCTTTTTATATGTCCAAAATATCTCAATTTTATCTTTCGTATTTGTAGCATCAGCCAGTGTTCTTTGATTTTGAGTTCTTTCTGATAGATCTATTTGTTCTCTTCTCTGTCCATGATATACGGAGGACTCTTCTATAACACTTATATTCGAAAGCTCATATATGTTTTTCCACTGCTTTATTAAACGTCCATGTTTCACACGGACATTTAAGCGGTTCCAGCTGGGAAAAATAAATACAATTTTCCGTAGCCTTATCACACATGAAGTGTATGTTACTTCATTTTACTAGAGCCTAGCGTGCATGATGTAAAAGGGCCAATTCCTTTCCTCACGTGTGAATCGTCTTAAAATCGCTCATCTTCACTGCTAGGCAAAGTGCACCGAGATAAATAAGGGTCGTTGTTTAAATTAGCGCTTGGCATTTTTTTTTCATGGAGCCTCCTATACCTGGCCACTTATTTACCGTGCTCAGTTGACCTCGGTGCTTCCCCTAAGTTCTTATACCGTTATTCATTGGACACGATAACTGCCCTCCTGGTCAGCCTGATCACATAGATCGATTTGAGGGTTGCAATAACTGCAACAATGGGTCGCAATAACTGCAACAATGGATTGCAATAACTGCAAAAATGGGTTGCAATAACTGCAACAATGGGTCACAATGACTGCAACAATGGGTCGCAATAACTGCAACAATGGATTGAAATAACTGCAACAATGGGTCACAATAACTGCAACAATGGGTCGCAGTAGCTGCAACAATGGGTTACAGTAGATGCAACAATGGGTCGCAATAACTGCAACAATGGGTCGCAATAACTGCAACAATGGGTCGCAATAACTGCAACAATAACTGCAACAATGGGTTACAATAAATGCAACAATGGGTCGCAATAAATGCAACAATGGGTTACAATAAATGCAACAGTGGGTAGCAATAAATGCAACAATGGATCGCAATAACTGCAACAATGGATAGCAATAACTGCAACAATGGGTTACAATAAAAGCAACAATGGGTCGCAATAATTGCAACAATTCAACAATTTCCAATTTGAAACGGGAACATGTCGTACTTCGATCCATGTAAATCCTAAGTTATAGTCTGTCCATTAATTCGTGAGCACGTTTGAAATTGATTTTCTCGAAAACTACCTGTTGGATCTCAGTGATTTTTGCAAGCAGCCTTAGAATATCCATGACGCTAGAGAAATATTTTTGTCCAAGAAAATTTGATGTAGTTTGAAATATTTCTTCTTCAGGTTATATTAAAATCAACCTCACCGGATTGTACACAATAGTAACAGATTTACGGTACACAGACGCGTTGTTCTAAAATACATTATGGTAACATTGAAATATCGTGAGTTTCACGAATTCCCGTGCACCTAACCCAGTCGACTTTGAAAGCGGAAAGCATATGACGTTATAATTTGGATACCGTTGTATAGTCATAGGTGTATCTCGCTATTTGTATGAAGCCATTGTATCATATTTGTTGGCTTATCAAAACTGACATTGATATCACATTCATAATGAAGTGCACATTTATAACAATGCAGAAGGTTATTGTTTTACTATACCAACACTTCGTAGGAATCTAAGAGAGGTCATCTATATTGCGATATTCATAATCCTGAGAAACGAACGCAACTGGCGCTTGGTCTGAATAGAGAATCCTTTTCCCGATGGATTAAACAGGACACAAAGTGCACTAATGTCAAACAAGGAAGGAAAAGAACAATTGACGACTTTGACATAGATGTCATAAGACGGAGCTCTTGAAAATGTTTGCGACAAATCAACTTGTTACTCTCAGGAAACTGAAATTAAAACTGCAATCAGATTGCAGCATAGACATTTCTAAAAGTACTCTATGGAAAATTGTAAGAGCCGCCGGCTTCACCTTCAAAAAAACTATAGGCGGCAGGAATATTATTTGTGAAAAGCCACATTTAATTGCTGCCCGAAGTAAATACCTGAGGCAGATCCGTGAGCGGCGGAGGCAAGGCTATGATATTGTATATTTGGACGAATCCTGGGTCAATGCTCACCACACCAATGCTAAAGAATGGCAATCAGTAGACGGTGAACAGAAAAGAAAATACCAAGCAGCAAAGGCCAGCGTATTATACTAACACATGCAGGAAGCAGTGAAGAAGGTCTTGTCCATGACGCTGGACTTATTTTCCAATCAAAAAGTACCGACGGTAGGGACTACCACACAGAAATGAATGGACATATTTTCAGGCACTGGATGGAGAAAGATCTACTTACAATTCTAAACAGACCATCATGCTTGGTAATGGATAATGCATCCTATCACAACGCAGTATCAGCGGAAGACAAAATACCAACTGCATCAAATACAAAAAATCAAATTAGGACTTGGCTTGCTAAGGAAAATGTAAGCTTCGATGATACATATTTGAAACCGAGTTGTTGCACCTGGTGAGGATGACAAATAAGACAAAGGTGTTTCATATTGACAAAATCATAATACTATAAAACCGGAATACTATAAAGGGCAACACACTTAATTACTTGACCTATCAAGTTAATATGGAGATACACCTATGAATAGAATTGACATGGACAAATTCTAGGGATACTGTAAAATCTAAAATTTGAGCCCCTGTATTTGCAATTGTCATAAAAGATCAAAGGAATTCGCCGATGTGCAAAATCCGTAGCATCTATGGACTACTGGTTAGTTTTATTTTAGCGTCATGGATATTCTAAGGCTGCATGCAAAAATCACTGAGATCCAACAGGTAGTTTTCGAGAAAATCAATTTCAAACGTGCTCACGAATTAATGGACAGACTATAACTTGAAACCCCGACCATATTTCTTACTCAATTCGTCCAAATCCGGAAGATTTTTGCATATATTTCCACGTTATAAGTTCGACCATCTGTTGCAATGACCGTCCTTTCGAATTATTCCCGAGCACGATTTCATTCAATACTATACATGGTCGTTCAAAGTCACTTCTGCCACGTCTGCTGTTGTTTTTTCTTCTTCTTCTTCTTTCGTTTGGTGACGTTACTAACACACTGAATGTGTTGTGTGGTATGTTTCACGCTGTTATTAGGTCATGACACACAGTACATGGTCTATGATGAACATTCTGGATAAGGCCTAAATTAAAATGTGTTTGTACGAGTCCGTGTCTATGTTGTAGGTGTGTGTCCGGCCCGGTATGTACATCTATGCGTGTATGGGTGTGCTTTTATATCTATGCCTGTGTGTATGTATATAATATGGATGTTGGCATGTACGTAGGAATGAGTAAATGTGTGTATATGTATATATGTGTATGCGTGCATGTGTGTGTTTGTCTCGTTTGGAGAACAAATAGAAGAGAACAAATAAATCTGTCAAGAATGAAATCAAAATCAAAGAAAATTGGCTGATGCTACAAATAACACTGACAAAATTTAAGTATTTTGGACATCTAAAAAGACACGAAATATTAGAGAAAACCATTATGGAAGGAAGCATCCCGGCAACAAAGAGTTGCCCACTTCAATGCCTGCTTTGGTTAGCCTACTTTGGTATTCTTTGATCATTTCTTCTCAAGGAATGCCAAACATATCTCTATATCATCTTACTTATAACATTTGTTACTTGTTGCCCAGACATTTCTCTGATTTCATCACTGCTGAATTCGTCTCATTTTATCTTCATTATTGTTCGCAGACTTCTATTTAATCATTTTTATAGAAGTGCTCTTCGTGATATTACTTCGTGAAGGAACCTTCAGTCCTTTTCTGCATCTGTTGTCAAGACGGATCTCTGACAGTCACGTAAATTAGGAAAAGACTGGCTGGTATTCCTCCTGTTTCATCGCAAAATGAACAGGAGGAATACCAGCCAGTCTTTTCCTAATTTACGTGACTCGTCAGATCCGTCTTGACAAAGATGCAGAAAAGGGCAGGGGTTCCTTCATCGTTTCGTGGAACAGACAGAAAAAGGTGATAAAACTGACCGCCATAATATCATAAGTGCTCTTCGTGATATTACTAGCTCTGGAGAACCTGACATTGACTTAATAACAAAGGAGGATGTTGTTAATGCACTCAAGGCAAGCCACAGCACCGCTCCAGGGCCTGATGGTGTCCAATATCATCACATCAAACAGCTGGACGAGACCGTTATTAATGCAGTTGTGATGGATTTTAATAAAAGTGTACAGAATGATGTGGTACCCGAGGATTGGCTTCATAGTTATTTACGACCGCTCCACAAACATGGGAAGGATCCTAAACTGCTCAGCAGCTACCGCATACTCACCTTGCAAAATGTATATGGCAAATTACTATAGAAGATAGTGGCCAGAAAGGTAATGTGTCACTTGGAGAATGACCACATCCTCCCCCTGACACTTTGGGTAGCTACCGGCCAATGAAAGGGACATGGGACAATGCTGGCACGTTTGCATATGATGTTTATGAGGCTTCAAACCAAGCAAGAGACTGTTGCTTTGGCCATCGACTTGGAGGATGCTTATAACAAGGTGAATTTTTTCAATAATGGTGCGCTCTTTGATTAAATGTAAGTTAATCTTGGCTGGTGAACTGGATAGCTGCTTCTTTAATGGAGAGAACCGTTGCACTCCGTTTAGGAACATGGACATCGGATCCTGCACGTATATGCCCGGGATTACCCAAGGGTTCTCCTCTATCGACCTACCCTGTGTAATCTTTGATGAACATACCATCGAGCGCAGAGACAGGTTGCGCTATCTTAGAATAACCTTTGATCGTAGTCTATCTTTCAAACACCATATTGAACAGACGATACAACGGTGCAAGCATGGTCTTGCGGCTCTCAAAGTTATGGTGGCCGCACACCTGAGCAGAGACTACTTGCCATTTTGTTCGATCGACTGGTAATGTCAGTGGTAAATTACGGACTCGGAATTCTTACGATATCAAGATCACAATATGAACGACTCGAACGGGTTCAGAATGAAGGTATGCGTATAGTTCTGGGCTGCACTAGAGATACTCCTCATTGTGAAGATGAGTAATGTCAGCCTTCTGTCACTACGCTCCCATCATGCAATCGCCCAAACCAAGGCATATATGTGGGTTACTGCGGATAAGAGACATCCACTACACAAGAACACTAATGATGTTAAGGGCACGAGAATCAAGCGTAGCATATCGTGGATGGCCCAGGCTGAGAGAACAATTGGCCAGGTGACTACGGTTGCGACCCTACCAAAAGAGGAAGAATGGACCCAACAGATGGTAGCATGATGAACTATCTCAACGTTATCATTACTCTTGGAAGAGAATGTAGAGATTGGGGCAACATGAAGGCTGATCTCGGAGTTAAGCAGCTGATAGAAGATAATGCAAGGGATGATGATGTTGTTGGATATACCGATGGGTCGGTTCAACGTGGTGAGAAATCCGGCTGGGGTTTCTTGGCTAATGCGTATGGTAGGGTTGTTGCAGAGCGAAGTGGGGCATACAGGACAACTACTTCTAGTATGAGGATGGAGGTTGAGGCCGTTACTGCTGCCCTCCATTGGATTTCTGGGACTTCATTCACTGGGGCAGTTGTTGTATCTGACTCTCAGTAGATGCTTCACAAGATCCAGAAGGGCAGGTTTCGGTATGAGTGGATGTCGTCTATAGAAGTTTCTAACCTCCAGCGGGTTACGTGGATATACTGTCCTGGGCATGCGTGTGTTTACTGTAATAAGAGTGCGTACAGGCTTGAATCAACAGCATCGATTGTTGGGGAGTTGAAGATGGATAAGGAGATATTCTTCGGTCTCTTCGCGACTCTCTGTTGGATGAGGACACTAAAATCGATGTTGAATCGATCAAGCGATTTGCAGTTTGGAGTTACCCGTTGTTCAAGTCGAACTGGATGCCTGAGAGGTAGAGTGAGAGGTGTGTTTAATCAGCGAGCCACAGGAACCATCAGTATGCATACTCTTCGATATCTGTTGGGGAGACTGAGCACCTATGGGTCTGCCCGGAGTGCAATGACGTCAGTTTAGTAACCAATAGCCATTTTTATATGCACACTAAAACCGCGTTTGTTTCGCATTTCTTAGATTACATTTTTAAATCGACGGAGCTCTAAAAAATACGTTATACATTTCTTATATTAAGGAACAAATCACTATTTGAGAATTCAGAATCTGCAGTTCTCTATTTGTTTAAAAAAATATCATCTGTTGTATATTCTATAAATAACGTAAACACAAATAGCATAAAATGCATCGTGCGAATAATTCTGTTTTTTATTTATTGCTTTGTTTTGTGGGGAGGATTATATCGCAAAATCAACACCGCCAGAGAACGGTTTGTTGTCAGTGCCTCAGTACAGCCTACACTAGGTTACACTACACTAGTCTACACGTGTGCCTGGCCGATGTGTTGTATCGTGAAATGGTAGCATAATACACTGACACATACCTGGATTCGAAAGTACACACTCATGGACTGGCACAGAATAAAGTATTTAAATTCGCACTCTATATTGAATTTAAAAACAACTAAATTTATTTACTAAATATACAAGAATATCTTACCAGAAGATATAAATCCTTTAGTCATTGCTTGCGCCATACGACCTCCTCCAATAAAACCAACAGTAGTTTCACTGTTAAGCTGTAAACTTTTAGCTGAAACGTTAGAACTGTCCGTCGCCATTGCTTACAAAATTTACTGTCCTTTCTGAATGAAAACAAACGTTGAAATATTTCCCCCCTTGATGTTAGCGTTTAAAAACAGTAACTGAATTTACGACGAAAACATGAACATTTCGTTTACACGTTTTCATAGGCTTAGAGATTTGACCTTTGTAAGCCACGCCCCTCTTGAGATTCAAGCAAGAAGAGCACACGTTATCGGTTTCTATATTTAGTCTATTGATTGACATATCAAAGATGTCTGCGTACTTTGGTATCAGAAATAATGTGCAGTACATGCTTATTTTTCCTTGAACAATAATGAACTGTTGGCAAACAGTTAGTTGTAGATGGATAAATGAACATTTTATTGACCCATGTATCGACTGTTTAACAGTCAGTTGTAGATGGATGAATGATCATATTAACCGTCAGTTATTGATCCATGCATCGATTGTTTAACAAACAGTCAGTTATTGATGGATGTATCGACTATGTCAAGTAGTAGCTTGTCCTTGCGGAACGTCACTTTCATCACAGCCCGCCTGACTTGTTCTATCAAATTCTCCCACCTCTTCCAGCGTCATGTTCAAGGTTTCGTTGATGTACTGCTGCCACCTTGGTCTTGGTCGTCAATCGACATATATATAATATATATATATATATATTATATTCCTCCTGTACCGTATAATGCAAACGAGATGGAAATGGGATGAAGAAAATTAAAAGAACAAATATGACCTTACAAGAAATTTAACAACTAAAAACAGTAGTGAATGGAGCAGATAGGAAAACAAAATCATAATACTAAGAGCATACATATTCCAATTGTCAATGTATGACTGTGAAGAATGAACATTTAATTGGGCAGTGGAAAAACATATAAGTGCTTTTGAATATAAGTGTTACAGAAGAGTCCTTCGTTTATCATGGACAGAGAAGAGAACAAATAGATCTATTCAGAAAGAACTCAAAATCAAAGGAAATTGGCTGATGCTACAAATAATAATGTGAAAAGTAAAATATTTTGAACTTTAAAAATACTCGAAAAGTTGGAGAAGACTATTATGAAAGGAACATCCCCGCAAAGAGGAGAAGAGGAAAGCCAAGGAGAAGATGGACCCCGGAACTGATGGTTTGACCATGACGGCTACGGAGGTTGGACATCTTGCCTATGAGAGAGAGAAATTCGGAAGAACTATTAGATGACAAAGTTCTGTTCAGGATAAGCTCTTTGATGATGACAAAGACCGTTATACGTTAGTTGTTACTGTCGAACCGCCAGGAAGTATGAGTTTTCACCCTTTTTCCTATAGTGTCTTGCGGAGAGTACCCAGCTTTCTTGCAGACTCAGAAACCTACCACCAACTCTAGGCGTGTAGTACTATGCTTAGTGCTGCAGTGACTCCTACTAAGGTAGGGGCTATACGTTAGTTAGATTCTGCAATCAATTTCTCCATACCCTTTTATCCTTGGCAGCTCGTTTAATCTCTTCTATAGAATTGAATTGTTGTATACCAAAACAAATGGTATTCTGTGAACTTTCGGAGGGGAAGAAACAGCAGCGCAGACTACTGCTTGGAAATAAAGATGTCTGCAAAGCCTCAATGAAGACATTTTGTATAGGTCCCAGCACATGGGAAAAACTATCTGATGACAGAGTTGTGTGGAAAACGATATTGCGCAAGGGGCAGAGTCCTTGAAAAGAGTATGGGCTGAAAGACAAGAGATACAAGCGAAAACTCAGAGATTGTCACAGTAAAACACTTGCCAACTGACCGCCTGTAAAGACGAAAAAGGCCATAAATAGAATTTAATCCACTGTTTCACGTCTCTGAGTAAATTTCGTTTTATAGTTTTTCCAGGGCGTCCTTTCTTTCTTGGATCCTTTGCAACCTACTTCAATACTTGCTTTGTGATTGTTTGATCATTTCTTCTCAGAGTATGCCCGACAATTTGACAACTACGTATACATTTTTTCTGATGAATTCCTAAATACATCAAAATTAGCGTATGGAAGAACATTTAATCATATTTTTCTTCCACATTAGCTGACTATATCGTAGTTGGAATGTTTGTATGTCTCGATGATCCTTCAAGCTATGTCGACGAGAGTCCAACTCTTGTCAGGTCTAAGCGTAACCTCCCGTTACAGAAGGCAAATAAATGCTTAACTACTTAGCCACAGACTCACTTCAAATTTCTAGACTTTAGTGTGCATGAGGTAGGATGACCAATTCCTTTACTTACGTGTGGAACGTCGCATGTGGGATTAAACCCCCAACCATCTCGTGTCCGAGTAGACAGGCGAACGTTTATCTTCTTCTTCTCTTCCACCATTTACTTCTTTATATAGGTGGTGGGGGTGACGTAGTGATCTTGTGTGTTGCTTGTTTTAAGGCACTTTGTAAGCTGATATTCATTTTGTAAGGCTGTTCTTGATGCCGTCGTTCCATCTTGTGCGTGGTCTTCCTCTTGCTTTGTACTCATTAAACTTTTTCTGTGTAGCTCTCGTGGTAGTCGATACCAGGGCATTCTTGTCAGGTGTCCAAACCATTTAATCTGTTGTTCTTTTATGAATTGAACGACTGGTTTCACATCCAGTCTTCTTCTGATTTCTTCATTTCTAATTTTGTCTCTTATTGTCACACCTGCAGCTCTTCTAAGGCACACCATCTCTGTTATGAATTTCCGCTTATTAGCTGCTGTTGTTGGCCATGTTTGATACTGGTAACATAGTGTTGGCCAGAAAATCGTTCTTATGAGATTTGCTTTAGTTGTTAGCGGTATCTCTTTATGTGACAACCATGGTGTTAACTGTCCCAGTACCTGGTTAACGTTTGTGCAACGATTGCTGATTTCTCTATCAATACTTCCATCTGCTGTTACGATAATCCATCCTACACATTGCACATATACACATATACACATTCCAGTGAACAAAAGGAAGAATAACATCCTTCTTAAAAGGGAAGCAACCGTAATTTATTTAAGTAATAATTTCCAAGAGTTATCTATTATTGAACCTGGAAAAGTTATAAAAGACAATGATCTAGAAGAATATGAGTTGAAACCTGATATAACTAAAAAAGACACATGTCTTAGGCTGAAAGGGACGTGCCTCGGTCATATAGAGGCTTAATCCCCTACCAAACAAACAAAACAATGCGTTGAAAGAATTGTGCATCCTTTACTTGCGGATAGTTCCTACATAATATCTTCATCATCTTCACAATTTCAGCGGAAACCCACGACGGTGCTAAGGAGTTCTTGCACTGCAGCTGAGATCTTCCTGTGTAAAAAAGATATCGGAGCACACATGGTTCGCCTGAAAGACGAGGAATACTAGTGATAAGAAAAGCAAGTCGTCATACAAAAACCATGCAAAGGCACCATACTAGGTGTCATGACTACATCTCTCTCGCGATCATCGCTCAGACCGATGTACCAGACCTCCCCATAAATTCTATTCATGTGAAAATCTGATTTATGCAGCCCTAGCATTGGTGTGTTTTACGTCACATCTTCAGCACCATTTGGAGCTCTGGTGCTTATCCTTCGGCGATGTGTCCTGTTTCAACCAGCGTTTACGCGGTTCGCTCTCCGTTTTGTAGCCATCTAGTGCTTTTTAACGGTGTGGGGTAGCTAGCCCCACTCCCAACCTACTTAGATGCCTCTTTCGTTATGCGTGGCAGGTAACAGTGGTTCTATTCTTTACACCCCAATTTGGGCCCCCGTAACCACTCGGGCGATGACGACGTCTAAATGCATAGCAATGCAATGGAAGAAACAAAAAAAGTGTACATATTAAGTAAACTTATTGTGACGTCTCCAAGTACTACAAGTCCTCGTTGAGCGCTAATTTTCTGTCAGCTTTTGCTGGTGCACATAGAATCAAAACCGTTTGAGGGACTGGAGTCTCATTTTTATAGTTATTGGTTACTGTACCAATGTCATTCCACTCTGGGGAAATATATAAGTGCTCAGTCTCCGCCAACAGATGTTGAAGGGTATGTATACCGATGATTCCTGTGGCTTGCTGGTTAAACACACTCCTTACTCTGCCCTTTAGGCATCCAGTTCTACTTATACAAAGGGTAACTCCAAACTGGACCGTTGGATCGATTCAACATCTATTTTAGTGACTTCATCCAACAAGCAGTCGTGAAGAGACCAAGGAACAACCTATAGTAGGAACGACGGACAAACGACGACAGCCCAGCATATATGCAATTAGATTGTATAACAGAAGAAAACATTTGCACACTAAAGTGTTGCATAACAAAGTGTTGCATAACAAAGTGTTGCATACCAAAGTGTTGCACAACAAAGTGTTGCACAACAAAGTGTTGCATACCAAAGTATTGCATAACAAAGTGTTGCATAACAAAGTGTTGCATAACAAAGTGTTGCATAACAAAGTGTTGCATAACAAAGTGTTGCATAACAAAGTGTTGCATAACAAAGTGTTGCATACCAAAGTGTTGCATAACAAAGTGTTGCATAACAAAGTGTTGCATACCAAAGTGTTGCACAACAAAGTGTTGCATAACAAAGTGTTGCATAACAAGTGTTGACACCAAAGTGTTGCACAACAAAGTGTTGCACAACAAAGTGTTGCATAACAAAGTGTTGCACACCAAAGTGTTGCATAACAAAGTGTTGCATACCAAAGTGTTGCATAACAAAGTGTTGCATAACAAAGTGTTGCATAACAAAGTGTTGCACACCAAAGTGTTGCATAACAAAGTGTTGCATACCAAAGTGTTGCATAACAAAGTGTTGCATAACAAAGTGTTGCATAACAAAGTTAACAAAGCAGACAAGCATCAAAACAGAAGAACGTATATGTAGAGGTTAGATATGACGTAGGTGATGACGTCACGAAAGGACGCGCTGATGGGTCAAGAAGCGACGCTAAACGACTGTCACAAGAAAGCAGTCGTACTGGACGGAGGTATGTAGAAGAACGCAGACAAGAAAAGTACACCGTCCGAGTGGTTACGGGGACAAATTTGGAGTGTAAAGAATAGAACCACTGTTACCTGCCACGCATATCGAAAAAGGCTATTAAGGAGGTTTGGCTGAAATCGGATGCACGTGTTCTAAACATGTAAAAGTCTATGCGTTTAGGGGCCTACCAAACCAATGTGCCACTAGGCAAAGATCAAACATATCACAAAGAGTGATTAAAATTGTTCGTAAAGAACGAACGCAAAGAAGAAGAAAAGTACACCATTTTTGAGTAGGCCGTGATTGATAGCAAAGATAGATAATATAATTCATCATCATCAAATATCTTGTCCTGAGCAGAACTTTGTCACTCCAACAGTCATCCGGAATTTCTCTCATAGACCAGATGTCCTGCCTCTGCAGCCGTTATGTTCAATTCATCAGTTACATCCTGAATCCATCTTCTCCGTGGTCTTCTTCTCTTTTCCGGTATGCCTCTTTCCATAAAATAATTAGGAATCGTTAATAATGACGCCAACAGCAAAGGTGGCCAGACAACAGAGCCTCCAGTCGATTGAGAGAGATGGGTGTCAATATTGGTGCAGCCCGAAAAGAACGAAATATAAAATATACAAAGAAATCGATTAATCAACATCGAACTGGCGTGTTGGGCCGCTGGACGCTGCTGGATTTGTTGAGGGAGAGATTGGAGCACCTATGGACATGTCCGGAGTGCTATGATGATAGTCCTTATATAACTGATAACTGATGTTATGTCATACATAAGAAAGATTAGGTTAGAACAGCTGATATTAATATATGTATGATGCATGTTACGTCATGAAGATGGCAATGAGATGCTATTAATAAACTATATCTATCTATCAGTCTATTCTCTAATCCTGTTTGCCTTTCAGCATCAGGTCGAAAATGGAGACACCTGGAGCGAGCCTCTCTATGCGCCTTGTCTTTCTTTCTCTTCTCCCATCCTGGTGCGCCTCACAGCTTCAGGGTAAGAAGAGATTTATAGCACAGGCTTTTGTGTGTGCTTCATAAATAGTGTCTTTCGTTGCCTCTGTTATCTCTGAGGTCCACCTTCTGCGGGCCGACCTTTGCTTTGTATCCACTGTATCGGAACAACATTGCTTTCTGTGGTATACTGCTTGTTGGTAATCTGCTTATGTTTCCGAACCATTTAATTTGTTGCTTCTTGATAAAGTTCAGTACTGATGTTGTACCCACTTTTTTCCAGATGTCTTCATTTCTAAGCCGGTCTATTCTTGTTACTCCCAGCATTCTGCGTAGACACTTCATCTCTGTTGTGACTAGTTTTCTTCTGTCATTTAATATCAGTGTCCAGGTTTAGCACTGATAGCATAATGTTGGAGAAATATTGTGTTGAACAATGCTTTTTGTGTTCATGGTGACCTGTTTGCATTTTAAAATTGGCGCCATTTGTCCTAGTCTTTGATTTGCTTTGTTGCATCTACGTTGAATTTTCTACATGCTGAACTATATAAACGACTGTTGCATCTACGTTGAATTTTCTACATGCTGAACTATATAAACGACTGTTGCATCTACGTTGAATTTTCTACATGCTGAACTATATAAACGATTGTTGCATCTACGTTGAATTTTCTACATGCTGAACTATATAAACGACTGTTGCATCTACGTTGAATTTTCTACATGCTGAACTATATAAACGACTGTTGCATCTACGTTGAATTTTCTACATGCTGAACTATATAAACGATTGTTGCATCTACTTTGAATTTTATACATGCTGAACTATATAAACGATTGTTTGAATATGTGTTCTGTTGACGCATCAGCTATGCAATCCAGCTTTATTAACAGACGTCTGAAACCTTGCGTGATGATCTGTATTTCAAGTCCAGCCTTATTAACACATGTCTGAAACCTTGCCCAATGATCTGTATTCCAAGTCCAGTCTTAATAACACATGTCTGAAATCTTACCTGACGATCTATGTTTGAAGCTTGAACTTGCTAACGTATGTTTGAAACCTTGCCCGACGATCCCATGTGTTTGGGGCCCAGTCTAACTGATATACGTCTAACTGATATACGTCTAACTGATATACGTCTAACTGATATACGTCTAACTGATATACGTCTAACTGATATACGTCTAACTGATATACGTCTAACTGATATACGTCTAACTGATATACGTCTAACTGATATACGTCTAACTGATATACGTCTAACTGATATACGTCTAACTGATATACGTCTAACTGATATACGTCTAACTGATATACGTCTAACTGATATACGTCTAACTGATATACGTCTAACTGATATACGTCTAACACCTTGGCTGACGACTTCCTGTGGTCGGACCCCAACCACAACTAACCAGTTGGGATCACATTCGACGATTGTTTGTATACTCGCGTCCAGACCGGTCGACTATGCCCCCGTACCATACTCCGGCATCCAGAACCTGTCCCCGAACCCTCCTGGGCACCGGCCATCATTAATATCCAACGAATGGAGGTCGTCTCACCCAGACACCTACCACAACAGATGTTCTGTCAGGGAGCGTAAGTACCGCCCTCCCAGAGGCTCTCCTAACATATGATCTGTCCGTTGTTCATTCTCTCACCATGATCTTCCTAGTATATACTACAACTACCACGCTAAACGAGAATGAGCACTAACACTACCATGAATCACGGCCAGACTATTTCCAACCACCTTATAACAATCCTCCTTATCCATCTTAAATTCATAGACAATCGATGATGTTGATGCAAGTCTACACGCTCTCTCATTACCGCAAACACCCGCATGCCTAGGACAATAGATCCACGTAAGCCTCTGAAGCTTAGAAATATCAATAGACGACAACCACCCATGTAAACCTGCCATTCTGAATTTTCCGAAGCATCGGCTGAGAGTCAGATACAAAAACATTCACAGCAAAGAGAGTCACAGAAAGCCAGTGGAAGGCAACAGTAACGGTATTAACTTTCATCCTCAATTTTTGTAAACTTATTTTATGTTTTTGTGATTAACAAGTTTTTGAGTAGAGAAAGGAGGCTAAAATTAGTATTAATCAATTACGTGAGTCACCAAGTTAAATACAAATAAGATTCAGACCTTTGTCAATGAATGTCTTCGGCAGATTCTCAGACTGAGATGGTATGATAGAGTTACAAACTCAGATCTGTGGATACGAACATGACAGGAACCCATGGTGGCCCAGATTAAAAGGAGAAAATAGCGATGGGTCGGGCATATCCTACAGAAGTCACAGTCGAGTGTCACTAGAAAGCCATCTGAGTGGAACCCGCAAGAAAAACGGAAAAGAGGGCGTCCTAACAGACCTGGAGACGAAGTCTTCATGAGGAGCCGAAGGGTTCTCATCAATCGAGCCGCACGCGTCATTACTGGGGCCTTGAAGTCCACGTCCACAATGGCGCTGGAAACAATCACAGGACTCCATCCAATGGCAGGCAGACCGCAGAGACAGGAACGTGTTGCAACTGGCGGAGACATTGAAGCGGCTTAACTCCCACCCCATGTATAGCAGAATGCATGGACTGGGAAAGGGCACGTTAAAGAGAACAAGTTTTGGGAAAAGTGCTAAAGCGCTGATCCAAGACGACCCAGTCCTAGCCAACTGTAAACCTAAACTTGTACCGGCAGTCGATAAAAATACGCAGTGGGAGACCACGATGCTGGAGTGATATTCTTTACGCATTGAGAGAGTCTTTCCGAACAGAGGAGTTTCAGAGCTGTGAATCCCACTCGCTGACCAGATTGAAAGAGATGGGTGTCAATATTGGTGCAGCCCGAAAAGAACGACATACTAAATATGCAAAGAGATTGATTAATCAACATCGAACTGGCGTGTTGGGTCGCTGGACGCTGCTGGATTTGCTGAGGTGGAGATCGGAGCACCTATGGACATGTCCGGAGTGCTATGATGATAGTCCTCATATAACTGATAACTGAGAGAATCAATACCAGGCATACCAAAAAAAGGGGCAGCAAGCAAACGGCGAAAGGAGAACGATTATAGAAGCATTCATAGCAACAGAGTACCCTGAGAGTGAGGGGATTCATGTGTACACAGATGCATCGGCCAAAAACGTGATTAGCGATGGAGGAGGAGAAATAGTGCTTAAACTTCCACGAAAAGTGAAGGTCACGAAGTCGATTGCCACAGGTAAGTATACAAACAACTACCGGCAGAGACAGAGGCACTAAGAATAGCCTCGAAATCTTCTTCTTCTTCTTTGCGTTCTTTCTTTACGATCAATTTTAATCACTCTTTGTGATATGTTTGATCTTTGCCAAGAACGTGTATACGTTGCACATTGGTTTGGTAGGCCCCTAAACGCATAGACTTCTACACGTTTAGGACATGTGCATCCGATTTCATCCAAACCTCCTTAGTCGCCTCTTACGACATGCGTGGCAAGTGACAGTGGTTCTATTCTTTACACCCCAAAGTTGAGCCCCGGTAACTACTCAGGCGACCGGAAATGATCCTAGAGAGAAGAAGCACCTTACGCAACAAATCATTGATATTCACTGACGCTCTGTCAGCCATCATGGCACTCAAAAGCTCAGCCAGCGCAGAGCTGAATGACCTAAAATCGATTCTCGGAATATTAGCAAACTCATTCAAACGCACAGTCATACAGTGGATCCAATCACACTGCAATATAAGCGGAAACGAAGAAGCGGACAAGCTCGCGAAGGCAGGCAGGCGACTACCGCATACTGATTACAAAATCAGCTACGAGGAGGCCAAAACAACCATCAGATGGTGATATAGAGAAAAGTGGTCGAAAGAACACCTTCAAAACGGCGTCAGAGTCTGTCCCGTTCTATGGTCTGTCCCGTAGCGAACAAGTTGTTATATTCCGTCTCCGTACTGGCCATAACAGACTTTGTCCCACATGTACAATAAATTTAAAATCGGCACAATTAACCTGTGCCACTACTTGAATTGCTGGGTGTTTTAAGATTGGGGTAAGCTGGTGTGTAAAGTTGTTGGCTTGCTGGATTCTACTTTCGATCTCTCTGTCCAGTCTACTATCATATGTGAAGATACTTCCAAGGTATTTGAATTCTCTCACCTGCTTTAGCGTTTGGTCATTTATTTGTATGTTGATATCTTTATGTTCTCTGCTTATAGTCATGACTTCTGTCTTTTGAATGTTGATCTTCATGTTGACTTGATTTTATAAAGTATTAAACTTCTTTTTCATTTCGTATTTTTTTTTAATACTTCCGGACGCATTGATACTGCAAGCATGCCATTCTGAATTAGCAAGTCTACTGGTTTTGCAACATCGTAAACAAGCCAATAGATCGGATTAGAAGGGTGAAGGGTTATATTGTATTACATCTTGTATCAAGGACTAGAATACGCCCATGACTTTGACATGACTGTCTTCAACTACAATTTCAAACTGTGTTTAAATTATAATAACGTATCAATAGAATGACTGCAGCAGGAAGTTAAATCCATATGTTGTATTGACGTCACAGGCTATTCACATATTTCCTTTTTATATATACCAAAGAAAGGGGGAGGGGAAGTGGGAGGGCGGTTAAAGCTTCTGTTTATTGTTGTTGCATAGCGACAAACCTTTTCTGTAAACATTACAAATCGCGCTCCATTCGTAACGATTCCAGGAATTGATGACTCAGCAACTACTATTCAAATAAACCAGTTTTCAGTTTCGTATCTTTTGTAACGTTGTTATATAAATATATCATCATCATCATCAAGTAGCTCGTCCTGAGCAGAACTTTTCACCCCAACAGTTCTCTGGAATTTCTCTCTCTCTCATAGGCCAGATGTCCTGCCTCTGCAGCCATAATGTTCAAACCATCAGTTACATCCTGAATCCATCCTCTCCGTGGTCTTCCTCTTCTTCTCTTTGCCGGTATGCCTCCTTCTATGATGGTCTTCTCCAGCCCTACATGTCTTTTTATATGTCTAAAATATCTCAATTTTCTCTTTCTTATTTGTAGCATCAGCCAGTTTTCCTTTTATTTTGAGTTCTTTCTGGATAGATCTATTTGTTCTCTTCTCTGTCCATGATATACGAAGGACTCTTCTGTATAAATATATCGATTAGCATATTCAAATTTTGAACCAAACGTGATACTTTGATTTGCATTCCCAGACATCTCACGTTCGTTCTGGGTCTGAATGACCTTTCACTGTAGATTGAACACTTTTCGACCATTTGTTGCATCTTGTGTACGATCTGAGCCTAACAATAAGCTGTATGTGACACTTTTTCTGACGCGACGAGTTCTTTTCGGATAGAAAAAAACACTCACAACCGTTTTGGGATTCGTATTTATTGTGCACTCAGTGTTCTTCTTCTTCTTTTTCTTTCTTCTTTCTTTCTTCTTCTTCTTCTACCATTTCACCTCCAAGGAGGCATAGATCCACAACCAAGACATTGCAAGCTCGCATGCGCTTGACCATGGTTATTTAAGCTAAGTGTTTTTACAAGGTTGGGTAGCTAATCCTACGCCAAACCTTCACTTTCGCTGTAAACAGTATCTGGTAGGTAATAGTGGTTCTATTTTTACTCCGAATTCGGGCCCCGGCAACCACATGGGCACCACTTTGAATAGTCTTCTTTGACTATCGGACAGAATAGCCGTGTAGGCGCCACTCAGGGTTCCAAACTAAAAATTGAGAAAATCGGCCAGACACTGGCCGGAAAAGGGGGAAAAAAAAGCCAGGAGGGAAAGCAGTGATATTTCATAATCACGTCATAAGAAGAACTCCAAATCAAGGTCATCACTATCCTCATCACTGGAACCAGAACCATACACTTTATCAGTAGATAAGATTTTTTACCATATTATGGGATGTTGTAAAATACTTGCAACATTTGTTAGATAAGAGCAGTTCTGTTCTTATTCTCACTATCGTCTCAAGAAGCTGCAGTTGCGTTCTATTTCTAGCTTTTCGTTTTGACTGATGATACAAGAGAGAACACACTCTCAATAATATCATTACTAACTGGAGTTATTAAACAAGTCAGAGACCCGCCTGCCCAGTGTGTTCGTAGCGCGTTGGACTGCGGGTGACTAGTCCTCTGTGAGTGCGGGTTCAATTTCGAGGGCTGGCAGAAAAGTCACAGGTTCCCCAGATTCACGGTGTTCGTGGCACCGAACCGAAGGTTACGATGTCCATGGCACCGAGCCGAAGAGCTGAAAGCTCAGTGCTTCTGGATCGGAAAAAACCCACAAAAACAAACAAGTCAGAGCGGGATCGCGAGAGAGAAACAAGTCAGAGCAAAGAATTATGTCATAATTCTATTAATAATCACTCGTTTCTGACTTCAATTGGTCCAACACCGATTTAAACTACCCAATCAAATTATCGGTTTCGCTTTAACTTAATATTTAAACTGATGTCTCACTCTCATGAACAACCCTCTTAACCGGACAGTCATGGATTCTCGGATATTGCGGCGAAATGAATTGCTGGATTGTCGTAATATCTTTTTTGCTAATAGAAATACTAACAATAATAGATTCTTTGATAATTATACTATAACTCTTGAAATAATTAATAACAGTTCTGTAACATATTATATTACTTCTTCATTTATG
The DNA here is from genome assembly GCA_020796225.1 of Arion vulgaris. Classification (NCBI taxonomy): domain Eukaryota; kingdom Metazoa; phylum Mollusca; class Gastropoda; order Stylommatophora; family Arionidae; genus Arion; species Arion vulgaris. The sequence continues at coordinate 66,704,540 of CM036755.1, read as the reverse complement.
AACATAAAAATTAATGTTCTAGAAGGTCTGATTTCTGTTAAACAAATGTTTAGTTCTTCAAATATCGTTTTAACCAGTATTTTATTGAGTATGCAAGAAAGATTAATTTTAGAAACTAATATGGTAAATTCATGTTTAATTTATCAAGACCGACAACTGTTATTCTTTAAACATAATCGATACAAAATAGATAAAGGTAATCAGTTGTCATTGGTTACAAGGAATACAGAACCATTTTTGGTAAAGTAAAGATCTAATTCCTAAGAAATTAGACATGAAACATTGCCCGTTTTTACCTAAAGTTAGCACGCACATATTAAGGTTTCTGGAAGATAATGCTAAAAGTATAAATAACGCTTTCTATTATAGTCGTGGAAAAAATGGAAAAAGTACATTAATGTTAAGTGTTTATGTCCCAATTGATTTTATTTATTTCACAAGCAGATATATGATACTGAAAGTGGTAACCGATCTACAAGTGACACATATTGATCTTTTCTGTGTATGTGAGGATGAACGATATCAACAAGATAGATATCGCTGGTGTCCGTTAAATTTGTACCAAAGTAGGTCAATGTGTGGTCACGTGTTATCATATTCTAAAAATGATGGGAAACAAACGCTTCTTAATTTACTTAACGAAATACTTAATTTACCGAAACTGGATATAGAAAGTGATGAACCAAACACTCATTGGTTTTGTCAACAAGACCCAAAAAAAAAATAGTTGTCCGTATGAGACATATCGTTGATGAACACGTAATTACAGACATTTTCAATTGTCTTAAACGGATTAGAAATTTCTTTGAAAACCCGTATGAGATAGAAAGCAATTACTACACAAAGGATAAGAATGAAATCCTGAAGTTCATAAGTACTGCTCTCAATACTCCAGAGGCAAAGCAAAAAACAAATGAGCACCAGTATAAGCCAGGCGTAAACAATGAAAACCAAGAAGAGGTTAACCAAAAAAATAGATTCACCATTGCACACAAATTCGCCTCCTATATTGGGGAGAATACTGGAGGCCCAAAATGCAAATCTATATTGGTGACATTGGAACGACTGGTCAAAATGGACTGAAAGTAGTAACAGCTCATCCCTTTGACGAACGAGACAAGTCTGAGCGGCGCGGACACCAAAATCGCGTGAATCTCATATAGTCAAAAAAAAAAAAAAAAAAAAAAAAATTAAAAATTGTTTCTTGCTTTTTCTTTTGTCGTCACACTGCTACCGGGCTGTTGCCCAGTGTTCCAGTGTCTCGGTTTTCTGTTTCTGTACTGCGCTGTTCTAGTGGTTTCTACTTTTGTCGTCACACTGCTACCAGGTTGTTCCCCAGTGTCTTGGTTTTCTGTTTCTGTCTTGAGCTGTTCTGGTGGCTTGGGAGAGTTATTTTTGAGTTATTTAACTAAAATGTCAAGGCTGTCCTTCTATATGGAGCGGAGGCATGGAGAACAACTAAGGGAAACACCAACAAGTTGCAGACATTCACCAATAGATGCCTGCACAGGATACTTCATCTGCGATGGTATGACAGGACTACAAACAGGGAACTCTGGGATAGAGCAGGGCAACGATAAGTGGAACAAGAGATAAGTAGCAGAAGGTGGCGATGGATAGGACACACACTGAGGAAACCCCTAACAGCATCACAAGAGAGGCTCTCAGATGGAACCCCCAAGGCAATAGAGGTAGGGGACGACCCAGGAACACCTGGAGACGGGAGTTGGAGACAGAATGCAAGAAAATTGGGAGAAAGTGGAGAGATCTGAAAAAGATGGCCTTGGATAGGCGGGCTTGGAAGGCCCTGGTTACAGACATATGCTTCCCTAGGGGCGAAGGGTGAAGATAGAGACGCTGGGTAAAGTTTTGGCTGTTATGTGTGTTCTCCATCACTGTTGTATAACTACAAAAGCTGTTTGGTTTTTAGTACTTCCTTCCGGTGACGACAAAGTAAATTAAATTCTATGATTTAACTGAAACATTTATTTGCTACCAACAGGTCATTGTCGGCACAAAAGTAAACTTCTCAAAAAGTTTCATCTTAAAGTTTGTAATAAACGTCATATGTTTGTGTGCATACTCACAAAATACTGAACTCAAACGAGATAATGGTAGTCTTATTATAAACTCATTTCTTTCCATTTCAAACAAAACATAAGTCACCTACTTTCAATTCTTCTTCTTCTTTTTTCGTCACACTGCTACCTGGTTGTTGCCCAGTGTCGTGGTTTTCGGTTTTTATCTTGCGCTGTAATGGTGGCTTGGGTAATTGTTATTTTTGATATTTGACAGGATTCTGCTATGCCTTCTATCTTTTCGTGGTTTTCTCTCGCCATCTTTCCTGTTGTTATGTTCAAAGGTTCAATTCAAAGATTCTAATGAAAAATTACGCTATAATTATTACAAAAACGATATAAGTATTTTAACTCTCTGTAGACGATGCTTCATATTGTGTGGCCCTTTATTGTGGCTACAAAAATGTCGAGCCACATACATGGTGGTTAAAATGTAGAGCACGTAAAAACATAGTTTCAGGCGCATCTACTGAGAGTTGAATGTAATTTCTACAACACAGCAATTTATTTCGGCCTGCTCTTACCGAGGTCCTTTACTCGTCTGGTGAGGATACACCCATTTGGCAGCATGTTTTTGCTGCCGGGTGACGGGACGCAGAGACTCATCGTCCTTTGCGGGAGTCAGGGCTAGGAAACAAACTAGCCAAGACCTTGCTTCCCCTCCACGTGGAGCGTTCTGGAAACAGATTAGTCTGGCCAACGAAGCAAGGATCGTCACTATCTCCGCAATGATGAAGCCTGCTGAAGGTATATCTGCAAGAAAGGACTCCATCATTTCACCTTCAGCATGAGAAATGGTAAGAATATATATATTTATATTATATAATATACCTCACATTCAATATCATCGCCTTTGCTCATTTAATCTTCTTTCGTTAGTCCATGTCTTATGTTAGTCAATGAGCTCCAGCGGGTGCTACGGAGTTCGTGCACTATCGCCTGGTTCTCCAGCAGATCAAGCAAGGAAATATGCAAATTTAAGAAAAGGTAGAGAAGAGAAGTGGGCGTAAGACAGAGACGGCTGGACAGAGACATGTTAAAAGGAAGACAGACGTGCCCTCAAGTATCTACAAGTAAAGCTGGTTGCTTGAGGGGCAGAGAGAGCAGTGTATTTAACCAGTGAACCACAGGAATCATCACTATGCATACTCTTCGAAATCTGTTAGGGAAGACTGAGCACCTATGGGTCTATCTGGATGGCTGTTACGTCAGTTCATTAACCAATAAACATGTCTCACTACAGACATTTTTCTTCTTTCCGTTAACCTGTTTTACATCACAGCACCAAGATAAGAAAAAAATATAGAACGGAGTCTTGTATGCGCTTCGTGAATGTTGTCTTTAACTGTTTCCGTTATTTCTGTGGTTCACATTTTACAAAGGCAATCTTTCGCATTGCATCCCATGTATGTGAACAGCACTGCCCTTTGGGGCGCACTATTTGTTCTTAATTTCTAGTTTCTTAATGAAGTTCAGTACTGATGTTGTACCCACTATTTTTCTGATGTCTTCATTTCTTTTTTCTTTTATTCCTATACACCCAGCATTTTTTGTAGACACTTCATTTATTTCGTGACTAGTTTTCTTCTTTCGTTTGATGTCGATGTCCATGTTTAGCACTGATAGCATAATGTAAGAAGAAAGATTGTGTTGAATAAAGCTCTTTGTGTGTTCATTGTGACATGCGTGAATTACACAATTGTTGCCCTGTTTCCTACAATTTGATTTCCTTTATTGCTTTGTTTGTTATTGATTTGTTTTATTGCTTTGTTTGTTATTGATTTGTTTTATTGCTTTGTTTGTTATTGATTTGTTTTATTGCTTTGTTTGCTATTGATTTGTTTTATTGCTTTGTTTGTTATTGATTTGTTTTATTGCTTTGTTTGTTATTGATTTGTTTTATTGCTTTGTTTGTTATTGATTTGTTTTATTGCTTTGTTTGCTATTGATTTGTTTTATTGCTTTGCTTGTTATTGATTTGTTTTATTGCTTTGCTTGTTATTGATTTGTTTTATTGCTTTGTTTGTTATTGATTTGTTTTATTGCTTTGTTTGTTATTGATTTGTTTTATTTGATATGTTATATTTCATTAGTTATTCTTCCATTTGTTTTATTGCATCTATGTTAGATTTTGTTAGTTATTCTTCAATTTGTTTTATTGCATCTATGTTATATTTTGTTAGTTATTCTTCAATTTGCTGAAAACATGAATGGTAGGAGAATTTCATCAACTTTTTCAAGCGTTATATTTTTTGGGTTATCATATTTATAACATATATATATATATATATGTATGGGCGAGCGTCTATAGCTCAAGCGGTAGTGAGCTCGATCACAAACCCAAGCATACCTGGTTCCAACCCCACGGCGGTCAAGTTTGGCAGCAAATTCGTTTCCGTGGGATTTTTACAAAATGTAAAAGTAGACCTCACCGTTCAGAAAGCAATAGCAAACTACTGAACGTATAAGTGGTGTCTAGAAAATCAACAACTCGTTTACTGTGGTTGATGGCTACGTCCTGTAAAGGATATGCACGATTTTCATTTTTCATATATATATGGGCGTCTGTAGGTGTAGATTTCATAACTATCTCTGTATGTGTAGATTTCACAGCTAACTCTGTATGTGTAGATTTCATAACTATCTCTGTATGTGTAGATTTCATAACTATCTCTGTATGTGTAGATTTCATAACTATCTCTGTATGTGTAGATTTCATAACTATCTCTGTATGTGTAGATTTCATAACTATCTCTGTATGTGTAGATTTCATAACTATCTCTGTATGTGTAGATTTCATAACTATCTCTGTATGTGTAGATTTCATAACTATCTCTGTATGTGTAGATTTCATAACTATCTCTGTATGTGTAGATTTCATAACTATCTCTGTATGTGTAGATTTCATAACTATCTCTGTATGTGTAGATTTCATAACTATCTCTGTATGTGTAGATTTCATACCTATCTCTGTATGTGTAGATTTCATAACTATCTCTGTATGTGTAGATTTCATAGCTATCTCTGTATGTATAGATTTCATAGCTAGCTAGGTATTTGTATTAAATGTTCATTTTTTTGTTCAGGCTGCTAATTCACAAGAACGCAAGTTAAACCACAAAATAAGAACTCAAGTTGAACCACAGAATAAGAACTCAAGTTGAAACACAGAATAAGAACTCAAGTTGAACCACAGAATAAGAACTCAAGTTGAAACACAAAATAAGAACTCAAGTTGAACAACAAAAAAAGAACTCAAGTTGAACCGCAGAATAAGAACTCTAGTTGAACCACAAAATAAGAACTGAAGTTGAACCACAAAATAAGAACTCAAGTTGAACCGCAGAATAAGAACTCAAGTTGAACCGCAGAAGGAGAACTCAAGTTGAACCGCAGAATAAGAACTCAAGTTGAACCGCAGAATAAGAACTCAAGTTGAAACACAAAATAAGAACTCAAGTTGAACCACAAAATAAGAAGTCATGTTGAACTGCATAATAAGATTTCAAGTTGAATCACAGATCAAGAAACTCAAGTTGAACCACAGAACAAGAAACTAAAGTTGAACCACAGAACAAGAACTCAAGTTGAACCACAGAACAAGAACTCAAGTTGAACCACAGAACTAGAAACTCAAGTTGAACCACAGAACAAAAAACTGAAGTTGAACCACAGAACAAGAAACAAGTTAAACCACAGAACAAGAACTCAAGTTGAACCACAGAACAAGAAACTCAAGTTAAATCACAGAACTAAGAACTCAAGTTGATCCACAGAACAAGAAACTCAAGTTAAATCACAGAACTAAGAACTCAAGTTGAACCACAAAAACAAGAAACTCAGGTTGAACCACAGAACAAAAAGCTGAAGTTGAACCACAGAACAAGAAACTCAAGTTGAACCACAGAACAAGAAACTCAAGTTGAATAACAGAACTAAGAACTCAAGTTAAATCACATAACTAAGAACTCAAGTTGATCCACAGAACAAGAAACTCAAGCTGAACAACAGAACAAGAAACTCAAGTTGAACCACAGAACAAGAAACTCAGGTTGAACCACAGAACAAGAAACTCAAGTTGAATAACAGAACTAAGAACTCAATTTAAATCAAATAACTAAGAACTCATGTTGATCCACAGAACAAGAAACTCAAGTTGAACCACAGAACAAGAAACTCAAGTTGGACCACAAAACTAAGAACTCAAGTTTAACCACAGAACAAGAACTCAAGTTGAATCACAGCATAAGAACTTTATTTGAACAGCAGAATAGGAAACTGAAATACAGAACAAGAACTATACAAGTTATATTGTATAATTATATTATGACTGTTTTTTTGTAAATTTCGTATTCAAAGTTTATATATTTTCTCAATAATTGAAATATTTAAAGAAAAGATATGCATATATTTTGTGTGGTTGAACAACAAAGAAAAGATATGCATATATTTTGTGTGGTTAACAAAGAAAGAAAAGATATGCATATATTTTGTGTGGTTGAACAAAGAAAGAAAAGATATGCATATATTTTGTGTAGTTGAACAACAAAGTAAAGATATGCATATATTTTGTGTAGTTGAACAACAAAGTAAAGATATGCATATATTTTGTGTAGTTGAACAACAAAGTAAAGATATGCATATATTTTGTGTAGTTGAACAACACAGAAAAGATATGCATATATTTTTCATAGTTGTCTGTTTTACTGTGGGCTGCTCTAATGATAGTTATTTTTTAATTTTTGACAGGATTCTGCTATGGTCTCTAACCATCCTTTTCATGTCTTCCTCTCGCCTTCTTTCTTGATGTTCTGTTGTAGAAGACTCTGTGTACAGTGGAGTTTGATTGCATTCTTATTATGTGGCCGAAGCATTTGGCTTTTTATTTCTCAATGTAATTCAAGTAAGCACCTGTCCCAACTTTCTTTCTTATGCTGATGTTGGTGACTATGTCTTTTCTGGTGTTGTTGGTAACTTTTCACAGGCATTGCACTTCACATGTGGTAATTTTTTGCAACTGTGCTTTGCTCATTGTCCATGTTTGACTCTGGTAACACAAAGTATTTTAACAGAGGACGGAAAACTCGATAGAGAAGTAGAGACAAGATGTCAAAAAACAAATGCAGTGACCTACCAGCTGGCACCAATACTACAACACCCAAAGATCAAGATGGAAGCGAAAAGACAGATGATAAAAAGTATTTTTCTACCAACACTTTGTTACTAGTGCCAAACTTGGTCTCTTACAGCAACACATCACAGAAAGCTTACCACATGTGAAATTAAATGCTTCAGTAAGGTAATGGGGTCACCAGGAAGAGAGACTACGAAACAAGGACATCAGAAGCAGAGTGGGCATAACATCATGCACCAAATACATTGAAAGACAACAAATGCAGTGGTTTGGTCATTAATGAAAATGGAATACAACCAACCACCAATAACAGCATACAATAAAAAGAGATCGGGAGCTAAGGGAAGACCAAGAAAAGATGGATAGACAATATCAAGACCACACTAAATAAACACGGATATAACACAACAAGGAAGACTCATCTGGCATTAGGACGCAAATTAAAGCTCCCATCCCTTCGCATAAATGCAAGAGTGGGCAACAAATTCCATCATCCACCTGGGGACAGACAAAAACACAAAGTAGGCATGAAAATATTGCTGTTCATCTGTTGTTCAGCTGTAAGTGAGATGTTTGTATGCCTTCACAATGGGACTAACTGGTAGGTTACAGCATTTTACCTTGTACTGTCTGTATACTTACTGAGAATTTTTGGACCAAGATTGTCTCAAACTGAAATCTTCACAGCGAGTGGTCTCTAGTGTTACATGTTGTCAGTTTTTCTATCTGCTTGGAAATATTTCGATTTTTACATAATGAAAATATTTAGATTTGATTTAAAATGAAAATATTTTAGATTTGTTTTAAAATGAAAATATTTAGATTTGTTTTAAGGGGGCAGTACTAGTAGAGAATGGAAAAATTTCTATTTTAAAGATTTTGTTCCCATATTTTCCGATGTACTTTAGAAATCATTAAGCTATGTAAAAAGGTAATTGCCACTGGGATTCATTATATAACAACGTAAATGAAATTTTGACATGAACAATTATTTTAGACATTGCAAATACATGTCTCACTTGTTACGATTTGTGTGTGAAATGATACATTTCATTCAAAATGATTCATTCAAAATTAAACAGCATCACACAGATTGTGTAGTTTGCAAGTACTATGGAAAATAGTATATCTTTAATAGATTTTATGTTTTGGCTACCTGAAATTTTTTAAAATGGTTTTAAAATTATTTATAGTAAAAAACAAAATTAATGTAATTAAGATATTGCAATCCCCTTAGTATACGCTATAGACAGTTCTAATGTAAACAGATATGCAAAATTACATCCTGTTTGGTAAATATTTGACAAAGTTATGATGTAAACATTAGCATGAATTGTTAATTTTTGATCAAAATCGAAAATCATCCATGCGAAGAAGATTTCATGATCTTTGAGTCATCATAACTTAAAAACTATTTAACCAATTTTACAAATTGAAAAAGAAATGCGTCTACAATTCGTTAACCTTTAATTAAATACCAAGTACGTCGTGAAATTTAAGAACATTTTTCGGTATTCCTGCTAGCACTACCACCTTAAAATGAAAATATTTTAGATTTGTTGTAAAATGAAAATATTTTAGAATTGTTTTAAAATGAAAATATTTAGATTTGTTTTAACATGAAAATATTGAGATATTTTCTATAAAATATTTAGATGTTTCAAAATAAATTAGTTTTGTTTCGAATATTTTATTGAGAAATTTGTTTTAGTCACATTTTTCTGAGTTTTATGTATAAAAATAAAAAGTTTTTAGAAACAATTTTATTCCCTAGTTTAATGCAGTTTTTTTGTTTGTAACTTGTTAGTAAAGGATGTCTGCAAGGCCCCAATGAAGAACTTTATATAGGTCCCAGCTTTTGGAAAACTAGCTGATAACAGATTTGCATGGAAAGCGATGTTGTGAAAGGGCGCCAGTCTTTGAGAAGAGACTTATGTATGAGCTGAAAGACAAGAGAGAAAAGAGAAAAACTCAGAGGTTGTCACAGTAAAACAGTTGCCAATTGACCATCTGTAAAGATGAAAAAGGTCATATATAAATATGTTGGGAAATAACAAAATATTTGTAAGAACGTTATGCTATTTAAAAATTGGAACGAGTCACAGAAATACATTTCTGCAAATAAATGATCTGAGGAGATTTTATTATCTGTTGTTTTTGTATGACTTTTTGTGTGATCTGGTAAATGTTGTTTTCATTTAATTAGGTTAATATATCTGCTTAATTATGATCAGATCAGTCACTTTCTCTTACCATGGTGGAAGACTTTGACTGTTGCTTTCCCATTCATTAATATTCTCACACTAGAGGCACCTTCTCTTAGCCTGGTGGAAGACTTTGACAGACTGTTGTTTGTCCATTCATTAATATTCTCACTTGAGCCACTTTCTCTTACCCTAGTGGAAGACTTTGACAGACTGTTGCTTTCCCATTCATTAATATTCTCACTTGAGCCACTTTCTCTTACCCTGATGGAAGACTTTGACAGACTGTTGCTTGTCCATTCATTAATATTCTCACACTAGAGGCACCTTCTCTTAGCCTGGTGGAAGACTTTGACAGACTGTTGCTTGTCCATTCATTAATATTCTCAAATTTGAGACACTTTCTCTTACCCTGATGGAAGACTTTGACAGACTGTTGCTTGTCCATTCATTAATATTCTCAAACTTGAGACACTTTCTTTTACCCTGATGGAAGACTTTGACATGTTTCTTCTAGTCCATCTGTTGATGGCATCCTCTCACTTGAGCTACTTTCTCTTACCCTGGTGGAAGACTTTGACGGAAGTCTTCTTGTCCAACCTGTTCATAACTAGCTCTGTATGTGAAGATTTCATAACTAGATTCAAGGTAGGCACCAACGACCTGTGCCATGTGGCTTGGTAAGTATGACAACAGAGCATATCCTACATCCCCTTGTGTGCAGCCCTGAGAAGAAAGAGGTAACCCATTTATACCAGTGCCCAAAACAACTGTATGGCATTGCTGACAATCTGAGGCAGACGGCGGCCTTTATTAGAGAATTCGAATTCCCAATCTAGTGAGAACGCAGAAGAAGAAGAATAAAATACAACAAAAAACATCAAACATTGTATTTCTACTTTATTTCATACTTTCAGAAACGTTTCTTGTGACTGAACCGTTTGAGATTAAACCCGCAACCCTTCTGTATCTGAGTCAACAGGCGAACACTTATGTATTGCATTAACCCGTCCTACACATTGAATATACACACATTATTCCAGCGAGCAAGAGGAAGAATAACATTCTCCTTAGAAGGGAACTAACTGTAATTTATTTAAGTCATACATTTCAAGAGTTATCTATTATTGAAAAGCTTATGAAAGACGATGATAGAGAAAAATATGAGTTGAAAGAATTTATACCCTTTACTTGGGGATTTAAATTACAAAGTACCTCTTAAGTCGAAGTAAGGTTCGCCTGAATGAAGAGGAACACTAGTGATAAGAAGAGCAAGTCTTAACGCAAAAATCATTCAGAAGCGATATACTAGATGTCATTACTACGTCTAAATTCCTAGCAAGCGAACGAAAGAACAAAAAATGTACACATTAAGTTAACTTATTTTGACGTCTCCAAGCACTACAAGTCCTTGTTGGGCGCTCATTTTTGTCAGATTTGCTGGTGCCTACAGAATCAAAACCGTTTGAGGGACTTAGTCTCATTTTTATAGTTATTAAAATGATTGTTTAATAAGACAGTGAAAGCAATAGATGGACATCAGAAATAACAGAGGCGATAAAAACACTATTCAGGGTGCTTGCACAAAAGCCCGTTCGAGAAGTATCTTCACATTCTGACTCGGCGAGGCAAAAGTGGATTAGAGAAAGAAAGAAAAAATGATCAGATTTGTAAATTGACATCGATTATATTCTCTTTCTCCATTGTACCCCGGTGAGACGTTTGCTGATTCCATACTTTCTTAAACAATCACATGCTCGCCTGCTCAGCGTGTTCGTAGCGCATTGGACTACGGGTGACTAGCCCTCGATGAGTGCGGGTTTAATTCTGCGGGCTTGCAGAAAAGCCACAGGTTCCCCAGATTTACTGTGTTTGTGGCACCGAACCGAAGGGTTACGATGTCCATGGCACCGAGTGGAAGAGCTGAAAGCTTAGGTGCTTCTGGATCGGAAAAAAACAACAAACAAACAATAATATATGACATTCTTGTCCAGGGTTGTCAGGCGTCCCAGTTTTCCGGGACAGTGGCGGTTTTTAACGAAAAAATGTTGTCCCGAAAAAAGGCTATCGGAACGCCTATTTGTCCTGATTTTTGTCCCTATCAAATTGTCAAATGAAAGTTATAAATAAATCAAACCTTTTTTTTCGTTTTCAGATGGGAGAACTGTTTTAATTTGAAAACTTGACAGTTCACGTCCACACTTACTGTTACAGTAGTTTAGTTTTCATTATTGCTGTGATTAGAAAACTTGACAGTTCACGTCCACACTTACTGTTACAGTAGTTTAGTTTTCATTATTGCTGTGATTAGAAAACTTGACAGTTCACGTCCACACTTACTGTTACAGTAGTCTAGTTTTCATTATTGCTGCGATTAGTGTATAGTAATATAACTGTGCTATTTAATTTGAAAAGTCCACGTAGAAGCAGTAGTTTTGGTTTCAGTAGCAATGTTTTGCTGTTGTGGCTTTGACAGAACTCACAGCTATAAAAGTTGTAAACCATGTTTGTTCGCCTACACGCTCTGATATAACCAATAAAAGGTTCACCTTAGGTTGACAGGTGCATGCCTCGGCTTAAAGAGACGTTAATCCCCTATTTAACAAACAAAACAAAACATAAGCAGCAACGTTTTGAGTTAAGTGAATTGTGTTCTTGTGTGTTACTGGTGATACATATTTGATGACCCTGAAGTAGAGAGTAAACTACAAATGTTATATTCCAATTTCAAACGGGGGTAACGGATTTACGGTCGCCAATCTGTCTCGGAGATTTAGCCACGCAGTAAGAATGTCAGACCTACCATCACGAGGGTGGCCAAAACTTACTGTCGGAAGAGGTCGGCACAAACGGGAAGCAGAAATCATATGAATTATATCCTACAGAACTGCCCCAGTATGCAGACTTGAGAAAAAAGAGGTGGCCCACTTACACCAGCATCCAAGACAAACTGTATGGCGGGGCTGATAATCTGAGACAGACGGCTGCCTTTATTAGAATCCGAAATCCCAATCTAGTGAGAACGCAGAAGAAGAAGAAGAATTCATGGTAAGGCCAAGTTTTTTTCTGTTGTGGACATAAATGAAAAATCCTAACCTGAATAGCTTCGCAGCGTGTTAGCCATGCTGCCATTCAATTCCTCAGACTCACGTCCCACCCGTCCTACATCGCCCTAAAAAGTGGTACTACAGACAGTTACGATAGTTTTGATAGCGGTGTGAATGGTTGTAACATTTTTGATTCGTCTTCTTGTCGTTAAGACATTTAAGCATAACAATAAACACATATTTTAGCTAGTATTGTTATAGTATGGATTATTTTGTACAAAATAATGACTGTCTCGAAAACCGGGACGGTGGCAGAAAGGTACCCCCTTCCAAAAAAAAAAAAAAGAACCTGTGGCATGAAATGTCCGCGTTTCAAAGACATGTTTGGACAGATGTTGCAACAACAATTTTTTTTGGTTTCTTTTAAAATTCCTGGTCTATAAAACACAATTTTGCATGTTTGTCGTGCTCAATTAAAAAAAAATATTAGGCTATTAGATGTTTATATAGTAGCTTACCTTGTACCAAAGACCAGGAAACGCCCGTGACTGTCTTTCAACTTCAATGTTAAACTATGTTTTAAATGGCAATCGCTGATAACATAGATACACTGCATCACCAAGTTAGATCCGTAATCTGTTATGTATAGACGTCACTGACAGACCATACACATTTCTTTTCATATGCTGAGAGGGGCGTGAACAAAAGATAAACCGAAACATAGAGGTCCTGCTTATCTGAATAGTTGCTGCATAGCGACAATCCTTTCCTGGAAATATTACAAAGCAGATACGCGTATTACAAAACGCGTTACATTTCCAGGAATTGTTCACTCAGCAAGTGCTATTCAAATTAACACACTATCAGTTTCCTATCTTTTGTAACGTTGTTATATATATATGCAGACGCGTGCGGTGACTGTGACTTTTATCAAAGGGGACTAGGTTCGGGAACCATGCAACTTAGCAATGATACTTTACCGGTCACAATTTAAATAGTTGTTGCATGTCTTTCATTGTGTTGTGAGGGACGAGTTTTCAAATCGAGTCCTTTCCATATTTCATACTTTGAAGCGCTGTAAATCCATACTGACAAGCAAACACTTCACCAGATCTCTTTCATTGACGGGAACAATTAAACAAGGTTAATAACAAAAAGAACAATACGATCCTTTTATAATCGGAAGAAAGGAAATGCATGAACTCGATACACTGACGATACAGTGTTAATGTCAACATCACAAAAGGGATTGAGAAATTATTAGGAGAAGTGAAAGATAAAAGCGAAAACCAAAATCCATATCTCAATGTAGCAAAAACAAAAATAATGGCTATTGGTTATTGGTTACTAAACTGACGTCATTGCACTCCGGGCAGACCCATAGGTGCTCAGTCTCCCCAACAGATATCGAAGAGTATGCATACTGATGGTTTCTGTGGCTCGCTGATTAAACACACCTATCACTCTGCCTCTCAGGCATCCAGTTCGACTTGAACAACGGGTAACTCCAAACTGCTTAAATCGCTTGATCGATTCAACATCGACTTTAGTGTCCTCATCCAACAGAGAGTCGCCAAGAGACCGAAGAATATCCCCCTTATCTATCTTCAACTCCCCAACAATCAATGCTGTTGATGCAAGCCTGTTCGCTCTCTCATTACCGTAAACACCCGCATGCCCAGGACAGTATATCCAAGTAAGCCGCTGGAGGTTAGAAACTTCTATAGACGACATCCACTCATACCGAAACCTGCCCTTCTGGATCTTGTGAAGCATCGACTGAGAGACAGATACAACAACTGCCCCAGTAAATGAAGTCCCAGAAATCCAATGGAGGGCAGCAGTAACGGCCTCAACCTCCATCCTCATACTAGAAGTAGTTGTCCTGTATACCCCACTTTGCTCTGCAACAACCCTACCATGCGCATTAGCCAAGAAACCCCAGCTGGATTTCTCACCACGTTGAACCGACCCATCGGTATATACAACAACACCATCATCCCTTGCATTATCTTCTATCAGCTGCTTAACTGCGAGATCAGTCTTCATGTTGCCCCAATCTCTACATTCTCTTCCAAGAGTAATGATAACGTTGAGATAGTTCATCATGCTACCATCTGTTGGGATCCATTCTTCCCCTTTTGGTAGGGTCGCAACCGTAGTCACCTGGCCAATTGTTCTCTCAGCCTGGGCCATCCACGACATGCCACGCTTGATTCTCGTGCCCTTAACATCATTAGTGTTCTTGTGAAGTGGATGTCTCTTATCCGAAGTAACCCGCATATATGCCTTGGTTTGGGCGATTGCATGACGGAGCGTGTAGTGACAGAAGGCCAAGCGTATATCTCATCTTCACAATGGGGGTATCTCTAGTGCAGTCCAGAACTATACGCATACCTTCATTCTGAACCCGTTCGAGTCGTTCACATTGTGATCTTGATATCGTAAGAATTCCGAGTCCGTAATCTACCACTGACATTACCAGTCGATCGAACAAAATGGCAAGTAGTCTCTGCTCAAGGTGTGCGGCCACCATAACTTTGAGAGCCGCAAGACCACGCTTGCACCGTTGTATCGTCTGTTCAATATGGTGTTTGAAAGATAGACTACGATCAAAGGTTATTCCAAGATAGCGAAGCTTGTCTCTGCGCTCGATGGTATGTTCATCAAAGATTACACAGGGTAGGTCAGCCTTGACGATGTGATTATTCAACGAGCACCACAACATACACGCTTTTTCAGGATTGACCTGAGAGCGAGACTCTCCACACCAACCCGAGATGGTATGCAATGTTTTCTGAATGTCGTCAACCATCTCTCGTCTATCTGACCCAGTCCTATATATTAAGATATCATCTGCAAAGGTCAATATCCGACCCAATCCGGTTGACTGAATTTTAGCTACATTTGCTGTGTAAATATTGAACAACACGGGTGATAGAGGAGAACCCTGGGGTAATCCCGGGCATATACGAGCAGGATCCGATGTCCATTTTCATAAACGGAGTGCAACGTTTCTCTCCATTAAAGAAGCAGCTATCCAGTTTATTGAATAATTCACCTTGTTATAAGCATCCTCCAAGTCGATGGCCACAGCAACAGTCTCTTGCTTGGATTGGAAGCCTTCATAAACATCATATGAAGATAAAACAAAAATAATGACAACAGATAACACGAACATGACAAAAGATATGTTTATCAACGGAGAGAAAGTAGAAAATGTGAACAGTTTTGAATATCTTGGTTCACTGCTAACAACAGATGGAAATGGGATGAAGGAAATTAAAAGAAGAACAAACATGACTTTACAAAATATTAAACAACTAAAAACAGTATGGAACGGAACTGATAAGAAAACAAATATCGGAATACTAAGAGCATGCATATTCCCAGTGGCAACGTATGGGTGTGAAACATGGACATTTAATAAAGCAGGGGAAAAACATATATGTGCTTTCGAATATAAGTGTTATAGAAGAGTCCTTCGTATATCTTGGACAGAGAAGAGAACAAATAGAATCTATCCAGAAAGAACTCAAAATCAAAGAAAACTGGCTGATGCTACAAATACGAAAGATAAAACTGAGATATTTTGGACATATAAAAAGACATGAAGGGCTGGAGAAGACCATCATGGAAGGAGACATACCGGCAAAGAGAAGAAGAGGAAGACCACGGAGAAGATGGATTCAGGATGTAACTGATGGTCTGAACATGACGGCTGCAGAGGTAGGGCATCTGGATGTAACTGATGGTCTGAACATGACGGCTGCAGAGGTAGGGCATCTGGCCTATGAGAGAGAGAAGTTCAGGAGGACTGTTGGGGTGGCAAAGTTCTGCTCAGGACAAGCTATTTGATGATGAATAACTAAAACAGTACCAGTCAGAAGCTAAAAACGGCAAATAAATGTGCTTGAGGAGCACCAAAGTTAATATTTATAAAATACAGACCGTCAGAAACTAGGTAGGCTTGAACTAGTCTGTCCCACAGAAAGAGCCGATTAAGCCATGGTCCACTTTAGTAAAAAAAAAAAAAAAAAATAAAAAACGAACGCTTCCGATTTCAGAGTGTTGTCCCTGGAGTCTTACTTAGCGGTAATATTGTTGAGTATTATGACGTAAATTGTGAGAAATATTAATGTATTAATGCTGTTTGATCAATAGTTTTATTTTATGCTTTTGTGGCCTGTGGAAATTTAACTCAGATTAACTTAACTGTAATGTCTGGACTCTGGGATATCGGCTTGAGGATTGCTCAGACTAGGTAGACAATTTTAGCTGTAAAATCCAACCAACCATTAACAAGTTAAATACAAGAAAAATAATAGCTACTAAACAAGAGGAAAAGAAGTTCTTCTAAAAGCAATATGACGCAATGCAGAGAAAGTTGCATTGAATCTTCATTACAGATTATCTCCCTTTTACATAGGAACAGTTTAAGAGTTGGCCGATAGAACATTAACTTGGAGAAGAAATTTGGAGGCAGAGATTAACGATATACGGAAGAGCTGGTATTAGTCGAAAGAGATAGCAAAAGATAAGAAGACTTGGAATGAGTTGGTTGAGGGCATATGTCCTAATTGCGATTTAAAAGAAGAGAGAGAGAGAAAGAGAAACGCTATTTCACCAAAAGAGAGAGAGAGAGTCTTGTTTTGGTTATATCAGGACGAGCTGACCAACTGTAGTAGGAAGGGTTATTGTTCTTATCCTTGTATTGATGGTACTTGGTAGAAACGCATATTTAACTACTACACACACTTTAACACATCTCTTATGACACTGTTCTCTCGCCTCGATGACACACTTCAAGTGTGACGATTCTTGATATACTGGTTAATAGGCAATTATCTCTAACTTTCGTTCGTACAATCACAGGTAACACTTGTTCATATTGGTGTTTCAATTGATTGTATTCAAACAACGTGAGTTTCGTTATATCATTGAAAGATATCTCGTATCGTTTAGTAATGTTTCCTTAACCAGCTCATCTTTATTTTAATGTCATTGACATGGTCTACTGTGTCAGTCGAGGCTACTTTAAAATCCCTACATTTCGACATGCTGTGTTTTTAAGACTTCCTATCTGTTTCTAGTTATATATGGCGTTTTTGTCTTTACAGACGGTCAATTGGCAAGTGTTTTACTGTGACAACTTCTGAGTTTTCGCTTTTCTCTCCTATCTTTTAGCTCACACATAAGTCTCTTCTCAAAAGACTCTGCGCCTTTACGAAATATCGCTTTCCACACCTCTGACATCAGCTAGTTTTCCCTATATGCTGGGGCCTATAGAAAAGATCTTCATTGAGGTCTTGCAGACATCTTTGTATATGAGCAGTGGTCTGCCCTGGTGCCTCTTCCTCTGCGAGAGTTCACAGAACAACATTTGGTTAGGTATGCGACAATTTTAATTCTTCTCACATGCCCTAACCATCTTAGTTGTCCACTGCTGAACATGCCCATGATGGAAGGCAAGTTTGCACGTTGCAGTACTTAAGAGATGTTTATCTTGTCGTACCACCTGATGTTTATAATCTTGTCATATATTGATGTTCTATTTATACATTGATATAATCTAACTATCTAATCTAGCTGAGCTCATGCTGACGGAATGTGTCTATTTGCATACTAACGTTACTTACTTATCAGTACTGGTCTTACTACAGGTCAACTGAGCTCGGTTATCGGAGTATGGCTGACGTTATTCATTTCTGATTCTCTCTTGTCTCTATGAAGTCGCATCGCTATCTCACTTCAAACTGCTACGTTTTCGTTTTGTAGTTGTCATAGTTTTGCGCACGTTAGTGTGCATCGTAACTTAAGTCTACTATATTAATTTCAGTTTGGAACATCATTATTGCGCCCCGGACATATCCCCGTAAGTGATCCGATCTTCTACACAACATCCCCAATAGCGTCCAGCGACTGACAGTACCTGCATGATTTTGATTGATGAGCCTACTCATATACATGTTGTGCCATTCATTTCTGGCTTCTCCCATCAATCTTCAATCCCAGCTCTTTCAATCTAGCAGTTGACGTGGATTGGTTTAAAGGAAATTCCTCTTTGCGGCCATACTTTATGAGGGCGTTTACTGTCAGCTCTATCCGTTGGGGTGCTCTCTGATATGGTGGCAGAGCCAGCCAGCCTGTCTGCTCTCTCATTGCCAACGGCACTCATGTATCCCAGAACGAAGATAAGTGTAATTCTGCAAATTGTTGACGCTTGTAGTAATGCAATTCATTTCCTGCGCAACGAACCAGCATCCACCTTTTGGATCATACTCAATGAATCCCCCAGCACGCACGCATGAGTGTAGTTTTGTGACTATAGCCAGTGTAGTGCCATAGTCACCGCCAGTACTTCTATTGTCATGCTACTTGTCATACTAAATGCACCACGGCTACCTTGACCATTCTACCGTATGAGCTGGCAGATAAAACCCAAGCATACTTTTCGTATCGACCACCGACCCAGTCGTGTAAATCCCAACATCACCTTCATTACAGCTTTCATCAATGATGGACTTAACGTCTGCATCCAACGCCACGGAATTCATCTTTTGTAACCATTGTTGAATTTATTGATGGTCTAAAAGATATTTCCGTATATTGAAGCATCGGTATCCATTCTTCCCATGGTCGATATTTGTAGCCTACATACCAGCTGAACAGTGTCTGCAGCCCGGGCAAACGACGACTTGTAGCGCTATATTAGATTTCCACCACTGGTGCTGAGCAGACCGTGCAATGGGTGATACTTTTAAGCACTTATTTTGAGATATGTACGTGCTCTAATTATCTCGAGTCTATACTCTATGTTAGGGAAATCAAGGAGACACCACATCGTCACGCAGAGTTACGCATCTCTTGTTAAATCTCTAGGATAATACGTATAGCTTCTAGGATAATACGTATAGCTTCATTCTGTATTCTTTCCAGTCTTTCAATTTGAGTCTTACTAACAGTGAGGATTCAATATTTAGGGGTATCGTAGAAAAGTTATTGAGGAAGAACAAGTTGGTTTCAGAAAGGAGAAATCATACACTGACCAGATCTTTGTACTGAGGACACTGATTGAGCAATCCCTGTAATGGAATCCCCGTGTACATAAATAGACTTTGATAAGGCATTTGATAGTGTTCACCATCCTAAACTATGGAAGATCATAATCGAATATGGATTCCAGCAGTATCAATATGTATGTGCTTTCATCAAAGTGAAATGAAATTAAGACACGACTACAAGTTGCGATTTAACTGAGATTGTAATTTATTATAAATCTGTTCATCCTGTCTAGCTACAGTTTGATGAGACAATTGGATACACTGAACGAAGACATCAGTTCAGATTAATCTATGTAATCACTGAACATAGTTTCAGCTACATGACCATATCTTCTTCCTCATCACTGAAAGGTATCTTTCTTTTAGATAATACATGACATATTTGTAAGAAGCTATTGCGAAACACGTACAAACAAAGTATTATAGTTTTACAAAATACAGAAACAGTGACGATAAACAGCAACGTTTCGACCAAAAAACCTTTATCAAGCAAACGATACAACAGGAGTTACGAATTTCAAAGAACACTTACAAATGGACGGTTACAGAAACATTCAAAAGTATTTAATGAAAATCTGGGAATAAAAACGAATAACGAAATGAGTGCAACACAAAACTAACTAGAAGTGGAAAAGAAGAGAAACAATAAACAATCAAGTGAAAATATAACCTATATATATGAAGCAAATACACATATAGATTACAAGGCATGAGATGAAAAAGTACTAAGAAGCATAGGAATGTAATGCGTTGAGTCCAAGAGGCTGCAAGGTACCATATAACGAAATAAAACGGTTCTCCAGAACAAATCGACTACGATCATCAGAGGGACATGATCAGATGGCTGTGACCTGGACATCGCAAGTTCCTGAATGGCCAGTATCATTGAAATGAGTAGCTACATGGGTCACAGAGCATTGGCGTATATCGCGCAAGTGTTGGACGAATCGGTCACTGAGTCTCTTGCAGGTTTCCCCAATATATGCCTTGTTGCACCGCTTGCAGATAATGGCATAGATAATATTACGGACTCGCACGTGAAACTGTCTTCAATAACGAACGTGGCTTTTGGAAAAGACACAGTGCGTGTCTGTATTACATAAGCACCCGTGTTGCAGCGCCGACGGCCACACTGGATGGTGCCAAAATGACTCTGGATATTAGGCTTGAGGTGACTGTGAACCAAAATATCCTTAAGACTTCTGTCCCGTCTGTACGCCACCAAAGGATAGTGTTGGAAAACTGAACGTGTCTCAGGATCAGACTGAAGAATGGAGAGATGACGGAATAAGACTTTCTTCACAAGGGAGCTATGAGGGTGGAAAGTTAAGATAAGTTTCACCCTGTCAGAATTGGAAGTTCTATGCTGGTTAGAGAGGCCTCCTGGCGAGAAATTTGCTGAACGCGCCGCATAGCAGATGCAGCACATTCTCCGGTTATAGGCGCTTGCGAAAGAAATCAAGCATCTCATGAGTTCTATCAGAAAATCAACCTCCCTCGCTAGAGGCGACGAAGGCGCAAGAGTTGAGAGAATGGTAAAGAGTCACGACAAGCCTGGGAATGGGAAGAGGTATAGAGGAGAAAACTATGAACATCAGTAGGCTTGTAGTATACTGATGTAGTGATGTGGGTAGGCTGATGGTGATAGTGATGTCAAGAAAGTTGACACAAGAGGTAGAGATGTGAGATGTAATAAGAAGCTATGTAACGTTACTTGATTGTTTAACATTCTTTGTAAACACACTTTGTCGTAATGTTAATTTGGATATAAGTGCCCTCCACTTTGTGCCTTCTGAGTTCAGAATTAACATTATATTCACTATTAAAACCAGTGGCGGCTCGTGATCATTTTTGCCCCATTGGCCCTTAATGACGAGACGCCACTGATTAAAACTGTTATGATAAGAAATGTAGCTCTATATTACTTTTTGTTTTACTAATAGATACGTTTTCATGATATAATAAACACGCAGATTTGTCTTTATATTGAATACTGATCCTTACAATTAGAATTAAGAATGTAGTTCTGTTGTCGTTTAGTCCTATATTTTAATGGCCCATGATACTAATTAACAAATATTGCATACTTTCGTAGCTAGTACAGATTAACATATTGCATAACTTTCGTAGCTGGTACAGATTAACATATCAGTTTAAAGATTAAAATCTATTGATAGATAAAGAACACACTGTTTATTCTCGGAACTGAAACTGAAAGCGCCATTCCGTGAAGCTAAAATCACGTGTTCGTTGCAGGTCTCTCAGAGAAACCGCTCGTATGTGTGATTTGTTTGCAGGGATGAGTTGAGAGATGAAACCCAAATGTTCTTCAGTGAAAAATCAAATGGTGAGGTTAAGGACAGGAAAATGATTACAAAAGAGAACACTATTGTAAAAGCGGTAATACGGTGTCATCGAGTGTGCTGTGATAAAAAAAAATATGATAATATGCGATTCAAAAATACTTTTCCCCACACTTAAGATTCTGATTCTCCTTAAAATTAGCAGAGTAGCTTGGGTTGCCATAAATTTGCAACATGAGCGCCATGCGGCGCCGCTTTGGACAGCTTTGTTCTAGACTCTATACTTGAGACTCTATAAGAAAAATATCTGGTAACCTTGCAGACCCTAGGGTATGACATATCTGTCACTTCTCATTTCTAATGTCAAGTATGCTGGAGGCAGGTGGGCCAGATTTGCTCTCACTTGTAGAAATCAAATTCGTGAATTGAACCCACAACCTATTCGTTCTATATGCTGCGCTATTATGACCCTTTCGTATACTCTGTATATATATTTGTCTATATCCTCTTCTTGTTCTGTTTGACACATACGACTTCCACAAGAAAGTTCCATTGTTGTTGTTCTATTGCCTTTATATTAATTGTTTTCCTTGTCGGGCCACAATCTTTCAACTTTCTTTTCACTATTCATCTATTCATTTCACTATTCTCAACACAACCGTATCGGTAAAAACGAAATGAAACCAGACCAACAAAACAACACCGATAGAAAACAACTCTTAAATATCGGAACATGGAACGTTCGAACTCTAGCACAAAGTGGCAAACTAGAAAACATCAAGCAAGAAATGACAAGAACAGGACTTAACATATTAGGAATAAGTGAAATGAGATGGATAGGTGCAGGAGAAATGTATTCAGACAACTTTAGAATAATATATTCAGGAGAAACAATCCACAAAAGGAGTAGGCATAATATTAGACGCAGAGAGCAAAATGGTGAGGATTCTGGACAATATCAGAGAGAGCAATGCTATTAAACTACAGGTACACCTGTAGATATCAACATCATACAGATATACGCACCAACAACAGATAGTACAGAAGAAGAACTAGATGATTTCACAACCAGTTACAAAATAGCTATGAAACAGTCAAGGCTCATGAAGTGACAATTGTAATGGTGACTTCAATGCTAAGGTAGGCTCTGAAAAGGTAGACGAGACAACTGGAGGATGTGGCCTAGAGAGAGAAAAAACGATAGAGGGAACATATTATAGAATGGGCAACAATAAACAACATGATAATTGGCAACACTTGGTTTAAACATCATCCGAGAAGACTATGGACATGGAGAAGTCCAGATAACAACACACACAATCAAATTGATTATATTATGATAAATAAACGATTTCGAAATGGACTGCTAAATACAAAAACAAGACCAGGTGCAGATTGCGACAGTGACCATGCACTACTGATAGGAAAAGTAAGAATAAAACTAAAGAAGATAAAGAGGGACGCAAGAAACATCATATCGAACTCCTCAACACTCAAGACTGACACAAAAGTGAAAGACTTATTTAAACGCATTATACAAAACAGATATAACGCTATGGAAAAAATAGAAACAATAGAAGAACAATGGCAGATGCTTAAAGAATCAATCCAACAAACGTCAAAGGAACTAACACACACAACATGTCAACGGATCAAAAGAAATGGATGATGAAGACATTTTGGAATTAATGGAAAATCCAAGGAAAAACAAACAGAATAAAGCAGAATTACGATCGAATCAATAAAGAGATAAGACAAAAATGTAAAACAACAAAAGAAGAGTGGCTAAATGAAAATGCAAAAAGATCGAAACAGAATACAAAGAAACCCTCAAATCATTATACGAAAACGTAGAGACTTACTGGCAGACGTAAACGTACAACTACTGGATGTTTAAAATCAAAGCATGGAGATATCCTGATGGAAACAGACAAGAAAATAGAAAGATGGACAGAGTACATTAAGGACTTATACAGTGATAACAGACAAGAAATACACATCAATTACAACCATGAAGGAACACAAATACTTCCATCAGAAGTTATCAATGCCATAAGACACACGAAAAAAGGAAAACCCCAGGACCAGACAACATAACAACAGAAGAAATAGAAGCAACAGGCGAATTGGGCGTTGGCGTTTTAACAAAATTATTCAATGACATCTACAACACCGGATATGTACCCAAAGATTTACGACAATCCATTTTTATAGCACTACCAAAGAAAGCAGGAACGATAGAATGCGAAGAACACCGCACAATCAGTCTCGTGAGTCACGTAACAAAACTACTTTTCAGCATTATTATGAGAAGGGTACGAAACAAAATAAGACCAGAAGTTAAGGAAGAACAATGTGGCTTTGTTGTACTCAGAGGAACAAACAACGCAATATATACAATACGAACAATAATGGAAAGATCAATAGAAATGAAGTTGGACTTATACCTATGTTTCATAGACTACTCAAAAGCTTTCGATAAAGTAAAACATGGAGAAATAATCAGCATGTTAGAAAGTATAAATATTGATGGTAAAGATCTTAGACTGATCAAGAATTTGTACTGGCAACAAACCGCAGCCATTAGACTAGAGAGTAAGATTGGAATCTATCAGGCGATACAGTTAGAGTACGACAAGGGTGCGTACTTCACCAGACCTATTCAACTTATATAGCGAAAACATCATGAGATCTATAGAAAAAAAGACAGGAATAGCAGTCGGTGGACAAAATATAAACAACCTAAGATACGCTGATGACACAATTCTCATGGCTACAAATGAACACGATCTGCAAGACTTGATAGACATACTAGTGAGAGAAAGTGAAAAGAAAGGATTAAGCATGAATATAAAGAAAACAGAGGTTATGGTTGTCTCCAAGAAACAAGAAACACCAACATGCAATATCAAAATAAATAACACAACACTGAAACAAGTCCATCGATTCAAGTATCTAGGAACATTTTTAACACCAGATGGAAGATGTACAACAGAGATTAGGAGTAGAATAGCTCAAACGAAAGCAGCTTTTATGAAAATGAAGAACACACTATGCGTGAACTCACTACCAATGACACTGCGAAAACGAGTACTCCAATGCTATATTGAACCAATTCTTATGTATGGCAGCGAATCATGGACACTGAACAAACAATCAATACAATCATTGGAAGCCACAGAGATGTGGTTTTACAGAAGAATGTTGAGAATTCCATGGACAGCAAAGAAAAACAAACGTGGAGGTTTTAAATCAGGTCTGCACACAAAGAAACCTTATCAAAAGAATAAGAATCCGACAATCAAGGTTCTTCGGCATATAATGCGAAGAGAAGGTTTAGAACATTTGGTGACTACAGGTAAAATTCAGGGAAGGAGAGATCGTGGAAGACAGAGGAGAAGATGTTGGATGGCCTGACATCATGGTTCGACAAAATATCGACGTCAGAACTGATTACATGCACAAGCAAAGAGAGTTGTGGAGAGACATGATCGCCTACGCCAGCAGGCATGGCACTTGATTGATTGATTCATCTCCATTTTTCTTTTGAACGTCGAGACATTTTCACATTAACTTTCCATTGGAGAGTTGTCATAGAAATAACGCTTGAATACTAGTAGACTCACATACTTATTTCATCTCCAGCTTCGACTTTTAATGATGGTCTACAAGGATGTACATTTCTTTCCATTTATAAGCTTTTCATTTGCTATTGTATTTGGCTAGAACATTTGTGGAAATCTTCTTGAACATTTATTTTGGAATGTCTCTAATTTGTGTATGATGTTGCATGTCATTTTCCAGCACTCACTTCTGTATAATAACACGCTTGCCTTGTGAGTCGAAGGTCGTCGGTTCGAATCCGGACCGCGCCGTTCTGTTCACGAGTGAAGATTGTTTCCAAAGACCCCTAGGATTGTTGCTGGAGCTACAGAGTTCGTGCTTTGCGCAATACTCTCGGCAGGTGGCGTGCCATTAATGCGGAGAGGGACCGAGCCATATGGGTTAAAAATCGTGCAATGAAGTCAATCCTTAGGCTTTAAACCCTTTAAACTGCTTCTATATATTTCAATTAACATACTTAATATACATTGGATTGAACGATGTCCCGGTTTTCCGAGATAGTCCCGGTTTTTAACGAAAATGTGTGGTGTAGCGAAATATCCTTTCGGAACGTTCATTTGCCCCGGTTTTGGTCCTCGTCAAACTGTCAAATGAAAGGTGAAAATAAATCGAACTTTCTCTGGATTTTCAGATGGGAGAACTGTTTTAATTTGAAAACTCGAAATGTCCACGTCCACACTTATGTTGTAGTCGTGGTTAGTAGAGCTAGAGTGGAGTTGTGGGAGTTCATTCTGTTAATATATCTGAAGACAGTGTGATTACATAGATTAGAATGAATACTGATAAATATATATCTCTCTCTCGATCCCCGCTTAGACTGATGTACCTGATTTCCTATAAATTCTGCTGTTTTTTTGAGGACTCATTCTCTCCGTACAGCTTCTCTCATGTGGAAATCTGATTCCTGCAGCCTTAGCATGGGTGTGCTATGTCACATCTTTAGCGCCATTTGGAGCTCTGTTGCTTATCCTTCAGCGATGTGTCCGGTTTTAGCCAGCGTTTACTGGGTTCGCTCTCGTCAGCCTTTGGCTGTCCCACCGACCTGCATGGCAGCAGGTTGAATACTGATATATAAGACGTTTGGCTGGGACAGTATAGGGTGACCGATATACTTTCAACCAGAGCGTCTGCCTGTGTAGGTGTTCGTGGAACGACCCTTATGGTACTGTGTTATTTAAACACGTGGATAATATTTGGGGGCTATCTGATGAATCTGTTCAGGGATGGTCGGTGTGTTACTGCTGAAGTTCTGTTCACGAGGTCTCCGCACAAGGGTTCTGGGAGGTGGGGACCTTCTTAGTCCATTGAGCTTATGTGATACAACTTGACCACATGCGTCATATCGCTTCATGCTTGTTCCATCCCACGTCCGTTCAGTCACAGCCAACTCTAGATAACTCAGGCCAGACAACTGAGTGGGTGTTCCCGACCTAGATCAGAAAAGGGACCGGAAAATATAGATGTTTGATAGAACACTGCAAGCTGTTTTGCTATTTTACTCAATTATGTGAGTCTATGGTTATTTATTGGTGAAAAATATTCATAATATTGATATTTCTTATTGTTAAACTTAACTTGTTGCATAATATAACTTCGAGTTAGCATTTTGTGTTGATTTTAACATTAATTCGTCTATATACACCAATACTAGTATGCGAGGATACGTGGTGTAGTTGAGGTCTGATTTCCCTAATTCTTACCGAATCCGAAGGCCCATAAGTTTATACGAGGCGTGTTCAAATGAAAACGGGACTTGTGGATTTATTTAAAAGTATCATACGCAAATTAATAGTTTCAACGGAATTAAACAAAGCAACCACTTGTGAATAAGAATGCACCTGGGTTCATCAGAAAAAATCTCCGTTTGCATTTAGGCAAGCATCCCACTGTTTGGGTAGACGTCGAATGCCGTCCAAGAAAAAGCTGCGTGGCTGCTCACTGAACCATGGGGTCACCGCTGTTTTCACGTCTGCGTCGCTGTTGAATCGCTGTCCCTTTAGTGCTTTCTTCAACGGTCCGAACAAATGGAAATCACACGGGGACAAATCGGGACTATAGGCTGGGTGTTGAAGAACTTCCCAATTCTTCTTTGCCAATGTTTCCTGCACAATTTTGCGACGTGCGGACGAGCGTTGTCGTTGAGAAGAATCACACCTTGAGAAAGCTTGCCTGGTCGCTTAGCCTTGATGGCCTTATGCAGTTTGTCTAAAGTGTCTTTATAATGGGCGGCATTGATGTTGACACCAGGTTCCTTAAGCACATATGCATGCTGGGAAGATGAACACGTGACCGTATGTTAATTATTGGATACTCATTACTAGTGCAAAATGTCATAAATATCCTTGCACTCTAGCACGCGTGGTGTAACGAGTCCCGTTTTCATTTGAACACGCCTCGTAGTTGGCTTTGGTTCAGTTCGGTTGCTCTACTGTAACTGGTGTTTAGCGTCACTTGACCCTCTTGGTGCGTCATCAACCACGTCATTCTTCTTACACATCTTTATACTCTTTGGCGCTTTGTAATGCGTGTGATATTTGGTGTGCAAATGTTTTCTTCTATTATTTCAGTCTAATTGTCTTTATGATGTGCTGTCATCGGTTGTCCATCGTCCCTACTATACACCGGCGGGTTAGTTTTCCATCCACCCCGACATGACGGGTTATCGGTTGGTCATGCCTTGGAATTTTCCTTGTGGTCATTTTACGTGTTTTGAGCGTGTGGCGCTATGTTTAGTGGGCTGAATGGAACAAAGTTTCCACACGTCATAATAAGTGGTCCCTGAGCAGGTCTACTGCTCGTGGTCTACTAGTTGCGATGTTCTTTAAGGATCATCCTGTTTGGGATGTGAGATGGATGTATTGAACATCATTTCTTGACATGGTGTTAGTTGAAAAGGAAAACATTGGTGTTCTTCGAAACTGTGTACGCTAGTAGTATAGATCATGTTCTCTACAGGTATCATTGTGGGCAAATAGTGATAGGCAAGAGCAAAATACTCATAGGCGTTCATAGGCGTCTGGTGGAGCAAAGACAAAGAAGGATTTACTAAGGGGGAGATAACTATTGATTTATATAAGGAGATACATTTTGGATTATTAAGGGAGATAATTTTAGTAGATAAGGGGTACTTAGCCCATTTTGGCACTAATAAATAGGCAAGAGAATATATGACACCCTACCCCACCCTTAAATAGCTTATATAGAATATACTCCACCCTAGGGAGGAGCAAAGTCAAATAAAGACTTACTAAGGGGAGATAACTATTGATCTATGTAATGGTGAGATAATTTGTGGTTATTAAGGGAGATAATTTTATTATACATAGGGGTACTTAGGTAGTATTTGTGGTGGAGATTGATAGGCAAAAGTAATATACTCATAGGCGGCCTAGGCGTCGGCTGGGATCATGGTCAAAGAAGAATTTACAAAGGCGGAGATAAATATTGGTTTATATAATGGGGAGATAAATTTTAGGTTATTAAGGGGCGAGATAATGATTTAAAAAAAATTTAGGTAGGTATTATATATAATTTAATATATTATATATAATTAGGTAGGTTTATATATAAAATATTTTTATTTTTTTTATCGATAATGTTTTGAAAAATCGATAATTTTTGTAAAATTTTAATAGGAAATATAAAAAAACTGATAAAATTTATTTTTATTTTTGGGTGATATTTTTTATTTTCTGTTAACCATAAGCTATATTTAGATATGACGTAATATTTTTTAAATGTATATTGACTTCTCATGTGCTTGTCTATGGTAAGGTAATGTTTTTTGTGTTCTATTTGAGCAATGTTAAGGTAGGTACGCTTAAATGAAGAGTATATTTTGTGTATATAAGTGTGTATGCGTGGTTGTATAGGTATTATGTCATAGTATTTACTCGTATAATTCTGACAATGCCGGTTCCAACCCCGGGATGAAAAGGAGGAGGACCTGTGCTTGAGGCCAGCTACCTCATCACAAGAAATTGAAATAGCTACAGAAATTTGTAAGAAAGGACGCCATACCAGTAAACCGACCAGCCAGGTGATGTGCGGTGCACCTAGTGCATCAATGACGGTTGCTGATGAAAGCCGCTCTGCGGAAGTCAGCAACCTGACTCGTACATTACTTGGCTCAAAAACACACTAAAATTGGATTTTGGAATGTGAGAACGATGGCCACGGCTACAAAATCAGCCCATATTGCTGAAGAAATGAAGAGATACGAGCTGGACATACTGGGGTTAAGTGAGATGAGATGGCCTGGAACAGATAGAAGAGTAGTTAGTGGATTAACTTTCATATATTCAGGAAGAGAAGATGGTAAGAATTTGAAGGAGTGGGTATAATGATGACACCTAGAGTAGCAAAGAGCATGTTAGAATGGGAACCCATCTCTAGTCGGGTAATTAGAGCCCGCTTCAGTACCAGGCATGTCAATATGACAATACTGCAGTGTTATACACCAACAAATGAGGCTGACGATGATAAGAAAGACACATTTTATGAGCAACTACAAGATCAAATTAACAAGCCCCAAAAAACATGACCTGTTAGTAGTAATGGGGACTTTTTGCCAAGGTTGGAAGTGATAATGTAGAGGTAGAGAGAGCTATAGGAAAACTAGGAATAAACACAATGAATGAGAATGGAGAAAGACTCGGAGTTATGTATGCTGTCAAACTTAGAAATTTGGGAGGTACCATCTTGCACATAAGGAAATTCATAAACTTACTTGGCACTCACCAGATGGAGTGACCAGGAATCAGATTGACCATATGTGCATAAATACACAATTTAGAACATCATTGCTGGATGTCCGTGCATACAGAAGGGCAGATGTAGGAAGTGATCCTAATTTATGCATAGCTAAATTAAAACTGAAACTGAAAATTCACCATACTAAAAAGAACAACTGCGAATAGACAGTCAAAGGCTACAAAATAATGAGGTAAAAGAGGAATATCAGCTCGAACTTAAGAATAGGTTCGAGTTACTCAATGGTGAAAATGAACAGAACATTGAAGACAAATGACTAAGATAAAGGACACACTATTGGGGGCAGCAAATAGTAGCGCAGAATTAAAGACGAAAGACAGAAAACCCTGGATAAGCGATAAAACCTGGAAATGTATTCAAGAAAGAAGACAGATGAAACTAGCGATATTTAATACTAAGGATGCAACAGATGAAATCCAAGCTAAAGAGGAATATAGACTAAAAGACAAGGAAGTGAAAAGAGTGGCTATAAGAGATAAAAGAGCATATGTCAATCGACTGGCCGAAGAAGAGGAAAAGGCAGCTAAGACTGGAAACAGTAAAATGATATACAACACACTAAAACAACTTACTGGAACTTTTGTTTCAAAGGGTGGCAGTCAAGAGCAAAGATGGTAAAGTTATAACATCAGATACCGAGCAGAAGAAAGATGGGCAGAACATTTTGAAGAAATATTAAATAGACCTGATCCACCAGTACTACTCAAGTTTGACGAAGAGGCAAGAAACAGCTCCTACCAATTAACGAAGAAATGATAAGTGTAGCTGAGGTCAAGGGGGCAATCAATTCCTTGATAAACAATAAGGCAGCGGGTGATGACAACATTGCAGAAATGCTCAAAGGCATGATACAACTATTAGCCAGGTGCAAGAATTATTTAATAAAGTATGGGAAGAAGAAACTGTCCCAGATCAATGGAAAAGGGAATAGTTGTTAATATCTCCAAAAAGGTGACCTCAAAGATTACAACAACTGGAGAGGGGTCACCCTATTATCAGTAATGACCAAGACTTTCTGCAAAATCATTCTTAATAGAATCAAAGGAGCAGTGGACACAACCCTGAGAGAAGAACAAGCTGGTTTTAGACCTGGGAGAAGCTGCTTAGACCAAATAATTACCCTACGACTAATTTTGAGGAACATATTGAGAAGCAACAACCACTCAAACTAAATTTCATCGATTTTAAAAAAAGCCTTTATAGTCTACACATAATCTCTCTGTGGAATATTCTGAGATGCTATGGCATACCAGACAAAATAATAAACATTATAAAGAGCCTCTATGATAGTTCACAGTGTGCAGTTCGCACTGATGGTGGACACAGCGACTGGTTTATGGTTGAAACGGCTGAAAAAAAGGCTGTATTCTATCTCCGCTATTGTTTGGAGTGGCCATTGACTGGGTGATGCGAAAATGTTGCAGGGGCGAAACTGGCATCGATTGGGTAGAAAATAGTCAACTAGAAGATTTGGATTTTGCAGATGATATTGCCTTGTTAAGTAGAAACAACCAAGATATGCAAAAGAAAAAGACAACTTGTTATCTATAGCATCAAAAGTTGGACTGCAGATAAGCTATGAAAAACAAATATAATGAAGACACCTATGGCAAGTAATGCAGATATCACCCTGGAATCTAAAATGATAAAAATTACAGAGCAGTTCACCTATTTAGGTAGCAATTTTGATTGCACAGAAATGTTAAAAGAAATTATGATACGAATTGGTAAAGCAACATCAGCTTTTAAAAGTCTAAAAAGATATGGAACTGCAAGTTATATAGTATTAAAACTAAATTACGAATTTTCAATTCAAATGTCGTATCAATCCTAACATATGCCAGCGAGAGTTGGGAAATGACTAAATATATAGAAAGCAAGTTGAATGCATTTGAAAATAGATGTCTGCGAAAAATAATGAATATAAAATGGAACGAATTCAGGAGAAGTGATGAAATCAGAGACATGTCTGGTCAACCACTAGTGACAACTGTTATAAGAAAGAGAAGATGGAGATATGTTGGGCACACCTTGAGGAGAAATGATCAACGAATATCAAAGCTGGCATTGAAGTGGGATGCAAAGGTTCAAGAAAGAGAGGTCGACCTAAAGAGACCTTGAAGCGAACATTGCTGAGAGAGGCAGAAATATAGGTCTCAGTTCCATGGAGGAGATTGAGCGAGTTGCCCAGGATAGAGCGGTATGGAGAAATTACTTGCAGGCTCTATGTAACGTATAACGGTACGAGGAATATTATTATTATTTACTTGAATAAGTGTATATCTGAGTGTGGTTGTATCGGCAGGTAGACATATAAAAGGGAGGAGGTGGGGCAGTATAAAGGGGCCAGATTTGGTATGTTAAAGTATGTGATAGTATTTACTTATATAAGTGTATATGTGAGTGAGGTTTTATAGTCAGATATATAAAAAGGGTGGGGTAAAGGAGGATTTCGTATGTTCAAGTATATGATAAGTATTCACTTATAGGAGGGTGTGTGTGTATTTAGACCGATATATATTAGCGTTATTCTTAGCTTTGCACATACAAGTAATTTACTATAGATACATATATACATATACATATAGAGAGACAGGTATACATATATAACCATACATATATACAGTTATAAATAAGAAACATGTGTGACTTTATATACAATATATTTATTGAAAGTGATATATATATATATAGTTATAAAATAAAAGGAAAGTAAAGGTGAAACTTTGTCGTCGCCACTTGTAAAAAATCGGACGTAGTGGTATACTAACCTATAGGAAAACCGGGCATATGATAGATGAACTGGTCGATTAGTTATATAAGTGTAAAAGAGGAGTGTGATTTATATATTTGTGTATTAAAGTGTGTATGTTAGTGTTGTATGTAATATAAGCTTAGTCATGTTTATATATAAAACTAAGCAGGGTGGGTAAGGGGAGATGTCTGGAAGTAAGTAAATAGTATGAGGTCACTGTTAAGGTGTATGTATGCGATAGTATTTAGTATATGAGGATGTGTGTGTGTTATATTAAGATATATTAGTTATTCTTAGTACAAGGGTGATGTTCTTTAAGGATATTCTTAGTACAAAGGGAATGTTCTTTAACTCATATAAGGGATATAATTATTTATTTTGTTTAGTAATAGATGTATCACACAATGTAGTTGTGTTTTATTTATTATTGAAGAATTTAGGCAATCATTTATACAAATAATTATATATATATACATATATAAACAAAAATATATACATTTATAACTAACAAATACAGTGAGTGTAATATACAAATATTTTTCGTAGCATATGTATTATAAAGACATATAGGTGTAGTTAATATATACATATATAGGAATATAATACCGGATAGCGGCAAATTTAAGGGACAGAGGTGAGACTTACGATCGGTAAACACGTCGCCATTTGTAACAAAAGGTGAAATGGCTACTAACTTATAGAAAATCCGGCATATGATATATAAAAATGTCGTGTGTTTATAATTTAGTATTTACTAGTGACCACATTAGAAGTGTGAGATGACTAGGTTACAAGTGAGAGGTGACCATGTTAGAAGGGACAGGCGGCCAAAGTAGAAGTAAGAGGTGTACATGTTAGAAGTGTGAGATGACCCTGTTAGAAGTGAGCGGTGTCCAAGTTAGAAGGGACAGGTGAGTATGTTAGAAGTGTGAGGTGCCCAAGTTAGAAGAAAGAGGTGACTATGTTAGAAGTGTGTGATGTCCAAGTTAGAAGTGAGCGGTGTCCAAAGGAAAAGTGTGTGGTGTCCAAGTTAGAAGTGAGAGGTGACTATGTTAGAAGTGTGTGGTGTCCAAGTTAGAAGTGAGAAGTAGAAGTGGGAGGTGCCCAAAGTAGAAGTGAGAGGTGACCATCTTAGAAGTATAAGTTGACCATTGTTGAAGTGAGAGGTGACTATGTTAGAAGTTTGAGATGGCCATGCTAGAAGTTTGAGATGACCATGCTGGAAGTGAGACGTGACTGTGTTAGAAGTTAAATTTTAAATAAATCGATAACTTGCCCCTTATACGGTCATAGTTTTACTACTGCAAGTTATCGATTTATTTAAAATTTAACTTCCTTACTTCTACACTGGTCATCTCACACTACTAAATTGTTCGCCTCTCAAATCTACTTTGGATACCTAACACTTCTAACATGTGCATCTCACACTTCTAACTTAAACACCTCACATTTGTACCATGCTCATCTCACACTTCCACTTCTCACTTCTGCAATTGTCACCTCTCGGTTCTACCAGAGTCACCCTACACTTCTAAGATAGACACCTCAAACTTCTAAGATGTCAATTCTCCCTTTTGCTTTGGACACCTGTCACTTATAACATGGGTACCTCTTATGGTCACCTCACATCCTAACATGTGCACCTCTCACTTCTACTTTGAACATCTCTCATTTCTAACTTGACCACTTCTAACATTGTCACTTCTCATTTCTAACATAGTCGTTTTTATGCTAAATTATCGATTTTTCAAAATTATCGATTAAAAAAAA
This sequence comes from Arion vulgaris, assembly GCA_020796225.1. Lineage (NCBI taxonomy): Eukaryota > Metazoa > Mollusca > Gastropoda > Stylommatophora > Arionidae > Arion > Arion vulgaris. The sequence goes on along the minus strand of CM036755.1, from coordinate 66,669,788 downwards.
AAAAAACCCATATTTTATATATAACTATATATAATAACTACCTAAATTTTTAAAAAATAATTATCTCGAACCTTAATAACCTAAAATTATCTCCCATTATATAAACCAACATTTATCTCCGCCTTAGTAAATCCTTCTTTGACCATGATCCCATCTGACACCTAGGCCGCCTATGAGTATATTGCTCTTGCCTATCAATCTCCACCACAAAAACTACCTAAGTACACCTATGTATAATAAAATTATCTCTCCCTTAATAACCCACAAATTATCTCACCATTACATAGACCAATAGTTATCTTCCCTTAGTAAATCCTTATTTGGCTTTGCTCCACCCCTAGGGGTGGAGTATATTACTATATAAGTTATATTAAGGCTGGGGTAGGGTGGCGTATATTCTTATATAAACCATATTAGCACCAGAACTGATACCTAAGGACCCCTTACAACCTACAAATTATCTCCCCTTATATAAACCAATTTTCCCTCACCCTTAGTAAATCCTTATTTGGCTTTGCCCCACCCCTAGTGCCCACCCCTAGGGTGGGGTATATTACTATATAAGCTATTCTAAGGGTGGGGTAGGTGCTATATTGCTCTTGCCTATCTATTAGTGCCAAAAATGGGGCCTAAGTACCCCTTATCTACTAAAAATTATCTCCCTTAATAATCCAAAAATTATCTCCCTTATATAAATCAATAGTTATCTCCCCCTTAGTAAATCCTTCTTTGTCTTTGCTCCACCCGACGCCTAGGAACGCCTATGAGTATTTTGCTCCTGCCTATCACTATTTGTCCGAAATGATACCTGTAAACATGATCTACTACTTACGCTATGTTGAAATTACATAATCTAGGTCATGTAATAGATACAAGGAACTGTGCAACATATGAGGTATCATGTATGCCAAGAATAAACACAATCAAACGTTAAACAATGTTAAACGAACGATAAGGAACGAACGATTAATAATTATTAAATGGTAAATATAAACATTCATAAGCAAAACCCCGCCTTATACAACTCAATACCAGTATAGCTTAATCCTTATTTGTACTTTTATTACGATTATGCATCATATGCCCTTATATTTTGTCTTGTTCTGTGATTTAGTATGGGTCGTTTAGACACCACATGTCGTGGGACAAGAGACACATCTTACAAGTCAGGGATAAGATTTTCCAGATCCACTATAATGGTACTTATTTACTTGAACAATGCTTATGTCTTGGTGGGAGAAGGGAAGAGGGGGAAGGGTCGTCCTAGTATACATACTTTAACAATAGTTTTGTTTTCCTTACCGCCGTATTAGTAGGGAACTGTACTGTTTAATTTGAAAACGTCCGCGAATAAACATTAGTTTTGGTTTCATTACCGATGTACATGACACAGTGCAAAAATGTAGAAAGAATATTTTCTCTCATGAATGTGCGGTGGACAGAGGAACGATATTGCTTCCATGTGTCAACAGTTTAAGCAATAATTAATTATCCCTTGCGCGTCTCTGAGTTTTATGATTACGTCCCTCAGAGACAAGATCTTCTCTCCTTGACTTTGAAGTACGACAAATATCAGACGTCGCCGATGCAGGAGTGTGAAAGGGATGTTAAGGTAAACATTTCAAAAGTATGGCAAGAAACCAAATAATTATGTTTTAGTATAATATGAGATTTATTTTATTAATTTCATTTTTATTATTATTAATGCAAGTAATAGCCGTGTAAACGTTTCTAACATCTTTGACTCTTCTTCTTGTAGTTAACACTCTTAAGCAGCTCTGTCCAAAGCGATCCCCGCTGGTACCATAACGCACCGTTATACATTTATGGCGCCCCAGCTTTACACTGTCAGCTTTAACGTTTATCAGATTTCTCAAGAAAATGCAATTTTTCTGTTTTTCAAATCACTCTCATGAACACGATATTACCTCCTTTTTCAATCATGTTTTTATTAAAAAAAAACGTTCTACTGTCCTTTAACTCTGCCCTTTACTTTTCTACAGGAGAAAGCGTTTGCATTTCAACTATATTAACATTAATCATTGTTTAAATTAGTCGTAGTAGTATTGTAATTATCACATGGCGCCCCCAGCTTCAATTGAAACCATTACATAGCGGCCGCAGCTTCAATTGAAACTATCACATAGCGCCCGCAGTTTCAATTGAAACCATCACATAGCGCCCGCAGCTTCAATTGAAACCATCACATAGCGCCCGCAGCTTCAACTGAAACCATTACATAGCGGCCGCAGCTTCAATTGAAACCATCACATAGCGCCCGCAGCTTCAATTGAAACCATTACATAGCACCCTCAGCTTCTATTGAAACCATTACATAGCGCCCGCAGCTTCTATTGAAATCATCACATAGCGCCCGCAGCTTCTATTGAAATCATCACATAGCGCCCGCAGCTTCAACTGAAACCATCACATAGCGCCTGCAGCTTCAACTGAAACCATCACATAGCGCCCGCAGCTTCACAACCATCATTCAGATATGCCCTAGTATTAAAAACCGTAGGAGAGCACTTCTCTTAAGATTAACAAGAATCACATATTTTAGTATTGTTATATATAGTGGCAAATTATTTTATACACTATAATGACTATCCCAGAAAACCGGGAAGGTTGGCAAGAAATGTCTCGAAAATAACCGGATGTATGCCAAGAAATGTTCCGGTTTCTCGGTTGCAACATCTGGCAACCCTAAATATACATATACAATATTTTTTCTCTCTCTCTCTCTCTCTCTCGCGATCACTGCCCAGACCGATGTACCAGATTTCCCCATAAATCTCATCCATGTAGAAATCTGATTCACGCAGCCTTAGTGTTGGCGTGTTTCGTCACATCTTCAGCGCATTTGGAGCTCTGGTGCTTATCCTTTGGCGATGTGTCCGGTTTTAGCCAGCGTTTACTGGGTTCGCTCTCCGTCAGCCTTTGGCTATCCCCAACCGACCTGCAGGGCAGCAGATTATATAAATATATTAAGAATACTCGGAGAAATTATCTTTAACCTCCTGTTGGCTACACCTCTGTTGATACAAGTGGTTCGTTAATTTATTTCAGTTATGTCATAATTCTATTAATAACATCACTCGTTTCTGACTTCAATTGGTCAAACACAAATTTAAACTACCCAATCAAATTACCGGGTTTTTTTAAAACTTAATATATAAACCAATTTCTTGTGTCTTAACTTTAGTTCATCATGAAACACCCTCTTAACCAGACAGTCATGGATTCTCGGATATTGAGGAGAATTGAATTGCTGGATTGTCTTAATATCGTTTTTGCTAATAGAAATACTAATAATAATAGATTCTTTGCTAATTATAAAATAACTCTTGAATTAATTAATAACAGTTCTGTAACATATTATATTACTTATTCATCTATGAAAATAAAAATTAATTTTCCAGAAGCTTTGATATTTTATAAACAAATTTTGAGTACTTTAAATAGGCCTATAGTTTTTAAACGTATTTTATTGAGTATGTATGGCAGATTCATTTTAGAAAATAATATGTTAAATTCAAGTGCAATTTATCAAGACCAACAATTACTATTCTTTAAACATAATCGATACAAAATCGATAAAGGTAATCAGTTGTCATTGGTTACAAGGAATGCTGAACCATTTTCCAGGAAAAACTCGTCTTTAATTCCCAAAGAACTAGACATGGAGCATTATCCGTTTTTATCTGAGTTTAGCATGAAAATATTAACGTTTCTGAAAGATTATGCTCCAAGTTCAAACAGCTGTTCCTATTATAATTGCACAGAGAATGGAAAAGATACATTAATGTTAAGTGTTCCTGTACCACCAGATTTTATCTGTGATAAAAGCAGTAATTTGATATTGAAAGTGGTAACTAAACGACGAGTTACACATATTGATCTTTTCTTTGCATGTAAAAATTCAATGTATGAACGATATAATCAAGATAAATATCGATGGTGTAAATTTAATTTTTACCAAAGTAGGTCAACGTGTGGTCACGTGTTATCATATTCTAAAAATAGATGGAAACAAACACTTAATAATTTACTTTTGGAAATATTAATGATACCGGAACCGGTTAAAGAACAAGTTAAAACAAACCCGGTAAAACAAGTTAAGACAAACCCTGTAAAACAAGGTAAAACAAACCCGGTAAAACAAGTTAAGACAAACCCTGTAAAACAAGGTAAAACAAACCCGGTAAAACAAGGTAAAACAAACCCGGTAAAACAAGGTAAAACAAACCCGGTAAAACAAGATAAAACAAACCAGGTAAAACAAGGTAAAACAAACCAGGTAAAACAAGGTAAAACAACTGAAAGTTGGTTTCAACCTGGGATGTAAAATGGGACATATCTCTAAGCGACACATAATTACAGACAGTTTAAAATATCTTAAATATATCAAACTCCTTGGAACATCGAATATATTAAACAGTTATTTTTATGATAAGGATAAAATCATGAAGCTCATATCTACTGCTTTATGTAATCCTGAAGCAGATCAAATAATAAAAGAACATCAATATAAAAAGGACATTAAGAATAAAAATAAAGACATTGAGAAAAATAATCTATTTATCATTAAATACAAATTCCCGGACTATATTGGGGAGATTATTGGAGGCCCTAAATGCAAATCTATTTTGGTTATCTTAGAACGACTGGCCAATAATAAACTGATGGTAGTAACAGCTTATCCATTTGATGAACAAGAGAAATCTGACAGGTTGGAACACCAAAGTCGTCTCAACGTCATAAAATAGAAATTTAAAAAAAACAAAAAAAAAAACAACCCCATCGACTTCAGATATCACAGTATAACAACACAGACATGTATATATATAATAGAAGAGAACAACAGCAACTGTAATTAACAAGTATAATTAGCATAATTGTTTTAGTATCTTAGAGTTACATTCCTTTTATACCCTTTAAAACCCTTTGAAACATTGTATAAGTCACTGATGTATTCTGTCCATCTCTCTATTTTCTTGTTTATTTCCATCTGGATATTTTCCTCTTTTGATTTTAAACATCCAGTAGTTGTGCGCTTAAGTCTGCCAAATAAGTCATCTACGTTTTCTTATATTGATTTTTGGGGCCTTATTTGGGTTCTGTTTAGATCTGTCTGTTTGCATTTTTCTTTTAATCACTCTTCTTTTACTGTTTTACATTTATGTCTCAGATAGTGTCCAGAATCCTTTCACCATTTTTGCTTTACACACTCCTCTCTCTGTATGCTCGAGGGACAGAGAGAGGAATGTGTTTAATCAGCAAGTCGCATGACCTATTAGTTGACATACCTTTCGACATCTGTTGTGGGGAGATCGAACACTTAGGGTTCTGCCCCGAGTGCTATGTGGTTGATCCAGTAACTAATAACTAATACAGTTTATACACAAAGAAAAGACAAATATTATGAAAAGAAATGCAAGCAAGTAACCAGATTATATTAGGAGAAATAGTTCTATCTTATCTTATCTTAACCACATTTGCCGTGAAGCGTCCTGAGGAGACTTAATTTCTATCTTGTGCCAGGTGTGTTGCGCTTGACGTTGTCAGTCCATGCCTTTGCAGGGACTCTGAGATGTTATCTATCCATCGTGTTCTTGGCCTTGCTCGTGCTCTGCGCCCTGAGTGTCGATTATTATAGGCCCGTGATGGTAGTAAATGTGGTTCCATTCTCATTAGATGGCCGAACCACTTGATTCTTTGCTTCTCGATGTACTGTATGCATGGTATAGTACCAACGATGCTTCTAATATTCTCGTTTCTCACTCTATATCGCCTTGTAACGTTGACAGTTTTTCGTAGACATCTCATTTCACATGCTCTACATATAGTTCTATATAACATAGAATAGTTCAACATAACGTGAATACACACTTATATATATATATCTTGGAACAAACATAGATAAGAATGAACGAAGACAGACACAAAAAAACCAACAATAATAACACAAATGACTAGAGAAGCTTAGATGTTCTAGGAAATAAGAGCATCTTGAAAAAAGTAGAAAGAAATTTAGCCCATGCATTACTAAACTTAACTAAGAATCTTAACACAATGTTTTCAAGTCGGTCCGTATGTATGAATATGTGATATACGTACTAGCCGTGTCTGGGTTATACCCGGAATGTTACTTCCGTGGATTTATACGTCTCGTACATTTTGTATTGATTTTTTCATGCAATTCGAATATTCTCCGATACAGGCTTGCAAATTTATAATTTAAAAAAAAAAATCGTGGATAATTGTGTACAGTGCAACACCGTCTAAGAGGTCACAATAGGGTTATTTGAGAGTCGGTGCAGACCAGAACAGCAGCTAGATTTGCACACTTGTGGACTGTAATGTACATCATAGTACAAACAATTTTTATTTAATAGTCTTCAGAGCTACTGTGTAAGTGCTCTGTCATTGTTACTTTCATTTGTCTGTGAAATATTTGGGATTTAAACATGTAGTGAAACCACCGAGAAACCAGATTACGTAGCTAGCAATTCAGTCTTTATCTTCATCTCAAAGTTTATAATAACTATCACGTATGTGTGTGTGCATGCTTACAAAATACTGAACTCAAACGAGATAATGGTAGTCACACTATACACCCATTTCTTTCCATTTCAAACGAAAGATAATTCAGCTACTTTTCATTTCAAAGTTCAATGCGAAAGTTTACATTCAAATTATTCCAGAAACGATATAAATATTTTAACTCCCTGTAGACGAGGATCCATATTGTGTGGCCCTTTATTGTGGCTACAAAAATGTCGAGCCACATACATGGGAAATGTAGAGCATGTAAAAACGTAGTTTCAGGTGCATCTACTGAGAGTTGAACGCAATTTATGCAATACAGCAATTTATTTCGGCCTGCAATTACCGAGGTCCTGTACTCGTCTGGTGAGAAGGATACACCCATATGGTAGCATATTTTTGCCGCCGGTGGGTGTGGAACGCAGAGACTCCTCTTCGCAGGGGTCAGGGCTAGGAAACAAACTAGCCAAGACCTTGCTTCCCCTCCACGTGGAGCGTTCTGGAAACAGATTATTCTGGCCAACGAAGCAAGGATCGACACTATCTCCGCCATGATGAAGCCTGCTGAAGATATACCTGCAAGAAATGACTCCATCCTTTCACCTTTATCATGAGAAATGGTAAGAATATCTATATTTATATTATATAATATACCGCCCATTCAATGTCATCGACTTTATTCAGTTATTCTTCTTTCGTTAGTCCATGTCCTATGTTAGTCAATGAGCTCCAGGGGTGCTACGGAGTTCGTGCACTGTCGCCTGGTACTCCAGCAGATCAAGCAAGGAAATATGCATATAGAAGAAAAGAAAGAGAAGAGAAGTGGGTGTAAGAGGCGGCTGGACAGAGACATGTTAAAACCCTGTTTCCCAACGTGGGGCCCACGCCCCACAGGGGCAATTTCATCGTTTAGGGGCAATGGACTCGTTCGGAGTTTAACTAATGTTCATGATGTTGCACAAACCGATATATCGGCTTTTGGATGTCTGTCGACAAAAACAAATGTTGCTTCACAATCAATTTATTGAAGTTTAAAAAATCTTCAATAAGTGGAAAGTACTTATATCTAGGTACATTTCTACCTCCTCTAAACAAAGTTTCGAAAACGGAAAAGCATGTTTTAGTGTGTTAAAATTGAGTTATATTTTTTTTAAAAACTATAATGTGTCCGACATTTGCCAACATTGTCATGGAGACCAAAATGAGTTTATACAGTGCAATCTTGAGTATGTAATAGTATTGGACAGAGCCACGCATATCATATTTCCGTCACAGAAAGCAGATCCGAAGTTTAATTTGACTTGGAATGTTATGTATGATGTGAAAAGCAACCAAGAAACATCAAGGTGGTTTGACTCAAATACAATTCTGAAAGAAAAGCAACATTAAAGTCTTTGTTTACTGCTCATACTGCAACTGTCAATCAAACCTTTGAGGTCAGTTAGCAAATTTTCTTACTCATTGCTGAATGTTGGGAAAATCATACTATAGGAGAGAATTTAAACAAACCATCAATATCAGCATTTCGTAAAACGGTTCTGGTCAAAAATGACAAAGAGGCGAAAGCTATGCCACTCAGTAACAATACTATTAGCAAAAAAACAGACGAAATGAGTAAAGATATTGAAATACAACTTGTTGAAAAGCTGTAAACAAGAAACTGCTCAGTGCAAATAGATGAATTAACTTTGAGAGACAGTGGGACCGTATTGATAACTTACGTAAGATATATTGATAAAGGGGGATTTTGCTGAAGAAGTGTTTTCGAGTAAATCATTAGAAAGAACCACTACCTCCAAAGATATATATATAATAGGCTAAAAAATTACTTAGATGTTAAAAATATACCAATGAAAAATATAACATCTTGCGCCTGGATATGATGGCAAGAAAAATGGCTGCTTAAAATTGATGAACGATGAAAATCCAGAAATGCGTCTTGTGCATTGTGTTATTCACAGGGAAAATTTGGTAGCTAAAATATTTCGCCTGTTCTAAATGAAGTACTAAATTCAGTTATAAAGTGTATCAATGTTATTAAAGTTAATGCCAAATGTGAGCGTCTCTTCAAGCTATTTTGGGAAAAACAAATGCAGACCATGTGAGACTTTTACTTCACACTGAAGTAAGATCGCTCTCGAAAGGGAACTGCTTGAAAATATTTATGGAACTATTACATACTCTTTGTGATTTTTTAAGCGACAAACCTGAGTTGAAGTATCTGTTAACGGTCGATGGTAAAGCATTTGTGAGTTATCTAGCCGATATCTTTGAAAAACTAATATTAAATAACCAACTTCAAGGAACAAATAAAACTCTTGTAGATGCAAAAGCAAAGATATTTGGTTTCATTACCTTTATTGAATTATGTCATAAATATATTTGCAACAAAAATTTTGAAAAGTTTCATTGGCTCCATAAATGTAAAGTGACCGATACCGTTATATTTGTTATTGTCGATCATCTGAAAATTCTATCGGCTGATTTAAAAGAACAATTTTCTGATTTGAAACGTATTGATTTTCCAACTTGGATGTTGTAGTCAATGTTAGTGAATTTATCTGATATTTCAAATATGCAGTATCAAGAAGAACTCACAGAAATGTAAAACGATGAGTCAGTTAAAACTTTATTTAATATCCGTTATCAGTTATATGAGGACTATCATCATAGCACTCCGGACATGTCTATAGGTGCTCCGATCTCCACCTCAACAAATCCAGCAGCGTCCAGCGACCCAACACGCCAGTTCGATGTTGATTAATCAATCTCTTTGTATACGTTGTATGTCGTTTTTTTTGGGCTGACCCAATATTGACACCCATCTCTCTAAATCTGGTCAACGAGTGAGATTCACAGCCCTGAAACTCCTCTGTTCGGAAAGACTCTCTCAATGCGTGAAGAATGTCATTTCGATCCATGGTAGCTCCATCTGATCATCAGCCAGCTAATTTAGCCAGCTAATCTATCAGCTCGTTCATTACCCCTAACTCCTGCGTGCCCAGGGGCAAAAATGAAGGTGATTTCTCTGATCATTGACTGTACTAGTACCTCCACCCAGTATCGTCTCACCATTCCTGATTCTACTTTACGAATCATGCTCATAGAGTCACTGAGTATGAAAACACGAGAGTAGTTGTGAGGTGCGAACCATTTCACCGCCTCCGTAACCGCCCGAACCTCCATTGTCAAACTACTTGTGGTTGTTGCGTAGGGTCCACTGGCCTCTCTTATTATTTTTCCTTCTGAGCGTGCTGAAAAAGCCCACACCCAGCGTTGGTGGCGAATGACTGAACCATCGGTGTAAATAACCACATTTGTATCATTGATGTTATCATTCAAGAGGGCCTCAACCTCCACGTTAATCATTGATGGATTATTTGGTTTGCAGTTTTTCTTTATAGATGTAATAACTGTGAAAGCAGTCTGAAATTGAGGTGGCACAACAATCCATTCCTGTCCTGGTTCAATATAAAATGAGCGATGGCATGGCTTTGTGAGGATACAGAAATCAAATTCAACCAAATGTGCAAGAAAACTGTTATTACAGTTTCCATCTTCATATTTAGCTGAATGTGGATTTAGTGCAATAACTGATTTGCTGTTAAAAAAAAGAAATCGGTTGGATGTAACACAACGAGGAGACTTGAGACTGAAGCTAACTAAATTGAAACCTAACATAAAATATCCTTGTAGCATGCATCAAGCGCGATGATCTCACTAAGTGTAAGTAATAAATAATTACTAATAATTAAAATAATGTAGAAAAATCTGTCATTAAAACTAATTCGTTCTTGAATTTCAGTTTTCCATTATGTTTTGAAAATTTACTTACTGTTTTCTCAAAAATTTCCTAGTGATTTCTTCCTAAAACCTATTATTTAAGTTTCTTCAGTAAACAATTCCATTTTTGGAAATTAAAAATTTTGTATATGTTACGAGGGGTCACGCGTACACAGGAAGGGGGGACATACACATTTTTGAAAGTCTTTGGTGGAGCATGGCACAAAAAAAGTTGGGAAACACTGTGTTAGAAGGAAGACAGACTTGCCCTCAAGTATCTACAAGTAGAGCTGGTTGCTTGAGGGGAAGATATAAAGTGGTTTAACCAGCGAGCTACGGGAATCATCAGTACGCATTTCCTTCGAAATCTGTTGGGGGAGACTGAACACCTATGGGTCTATCCGGATGGCTGTTACGTCAGTTCCATAACCAATAAACATGTCTTACTACAGATATATTTCTTCTTCTTTCCGTTAACCTGTTTTACATCACAGCACCAAGATAAGAAAAAAGTATAGAACGGAGTCTTGTATGCGCTTCGTGAATGGTGTCTTTAACTGCTTCCGTTATTTCTGTGGTCCACATTTTACAAAGGTAACCTTTCGCATTTGTCTTCGTTCCGGGGCATATGGGTGTCGTTGGCAATGAGAGAGCAGACAGACTGGCTGGCTCTGCCGCATATCATGGGCCAGTCAATGGACAGATCTGACATCTTGAACGCCCTCATAGAGTGTGGCCGCAGAGAAGATCTTTATATAAATCAATCCACGTCAGCTACTAGATTGCGGGAGCTGGGTTTGAAGGTTGGTGTGGCAAGCAAAGAACAGCATAGCAGGTATATTTTTTTTTTTTTTCCGATCCAGAAGCACTTGAGCTTTTCAGCTCTTCGGCTCGGTGCCATGGACATCGTAACCCTTCGGTTCGGTGCCACGAACACCGTGAATCTTGGGAATCTGTGGCTTTTTCTGCCTGCCCACGGAATTGAACCCGTACACACAGAGGGCTAGTCACCCACAGTCCAACGCGCTACGAACACGCTGGGCACGCGGGCATAGCAGGTATATAAGTAGGCTCATCAATTAAATTCGAACTGGACGCTGTTGGAGATATTGCGAAGGAGATCTGAGCACCTATGGACATGTCCGAGTGAAATGAAGATATTCCAAACTGAAACTGAAACCTTTCGCATTGCATCCCATGTATGTGAAGAGCACTGCCATTTGAGGAGCAATGTCTGTTCTTAATTTCTAGTTTCTTGATGAAGTTCAGTACTGATGTTGTACCCACTATTTTTCTGATGTCTTCATTTCTTTTTTCTTTTATTCCTATACACCCAGCACTCTTTGTAGAAACTTAATTTATTTCGTGACTAGTTTTCTTCTTTCGTTTGATGTCGATGTCCATGTTTGGCACTGACAGCATAGTGTAGGAAGAAAGGTTGTGTTGAATAAAGCTCTTTGTGTGTTCATTGTGACATGCGTGAATTACACAATTGTTACCATGTTTCCTACAATTTGATTTGTTTTATTGCAACTTTGTTAGATTTCGTTAGTTATTCTTCCATTTGCTGAAAACACGAATGGTAGGAGAATTTCATCAACTTTTTTAAGCGTTATATTTTTTGGTTATCGTATTTATAATATATATATATATATGTATGGGTGAGCGTCTATAGCTCAAGTGGTAGTGAGCTCGATGACAAACCCAAGCGTACCTGGTTCCAACCCCACGGCGGGCAAGTTTGGCAGCAAATTCGTTTCCGTGGGATTTTTACAAAATGTAAAAGTAGACCTCACCGTTCAAAAGCAATGGCAAACTACTGAACGTATAAATGGTGCCTAGAAAATCAACAACTCGTTTACTGTGGTTGATGGCTACGTCCTGTAAAGGATATGCCACGATTTTCATTTTCATATATATATGTGCGTCTGTATGTATAGATTTCATAACTATCTCTGTATGTGTACATTTCATAGCTATCCTTGTATGTGCAGATTTCATAACTATCTCTGTATGTGTAGATTTCATAGCTAGCTAGGTATTTGTATTAAATGTTCATTTTTTTGTTCAGGCTGCTAATTCACAAGAACGCAAGTTAAACCACACAAAAAAAGAACTCAAGTTGAACCACAGAATAAGAACTCAAGTTGAACCACAGAATAAGAACTCAAGTTGAACAACAAAAAAGAACTCAAGTTGAACCACAAAATAAGAACTCAAGTTGAACCACAGAATAAGAACTCAAGTTGAAACACAAAATAAGAACTCAAGTTGAACAACAAAAAAAGAACTCAAATTGAACCATAAAATAAGAACTCAAGTTGAACCACAGAATAAGAACTCAAGTTGAACCACAGAATAAGAACTCAAGTTGAACCGCAGAATAAGAACTCAAGTTGAACCACAAAATAAGAACTCAAGTTGAACCGCAGAATAAGAACTCTAGTTGAACCACAAAATAAGAACTCAAGTTGAACCACAAAATAAGAACTCAGTTGAACGCAGAATAAGAACTCAAGTTGAACCGCAGAATGAGAACTCAAGTTGAACCGCAGAATAAGAACTCAAGTTGAACCGCAGAATAAGAACTCAAGTTGAAACACAAAATAAGAACTCAAGTTGAACCACAAAATAAGAACTCTAGTTGAACCACAGAATAAGAACTCAAGTTAAAACACAAAATAAGAACTCAAGTTGAACAACAAAATAAGAAGTCATGTTGAACTGCATAATAAGATTTCAAGTTGAATCACAGATCAAGAAACTCAAGTTGAACCACAGAACAAGAAACTCAAGTTGAACCACAGAACAAGAACTCAAGTTGAACCACAGAACAAGAACTCAAGTTCAACCACAGAACTAGAAACTCAAGTTGAACCACAGAACAAAAAACTGAAGTTGAACCACAGAACAAGAAACAAGTTAAACCACAGAACAAGAACTCAAGTTGAACCACAGAACAAGAAACTCAAGTTAAATCACAGAACTAAGAACTCAAGTTGATCCACAGAACAAGAAACTCAAGTTAAATCACAGAACTAAGAACTCAAGTTGAACCACAAAACAAGAAACTCAGGTTGAACACAGAACAAAAACTGAAGTTGAACCACAGAACAAGAAACTCAAGTTGAACCACAGAACAAGAAACTCAAGTTGAATAACAGAACTAAGAACTCAAGTTAAATCACATAACTAAGAACTCAAGTTGATCCACAGAACAAGAAACTCAAGTTGAACAACAGAACAAGAAACTCAAGTTGAACCACAGAACAAGAAACTCAAGTTGAACCACAGAACTAAGAACTCAATTTAAATCAAATAACTAAGAACTCATGTTGATCCACAGAACAAGAAACTCAAGTTGAACCACAGAACAAGAAACTCAAGTTGGACCACAAAACTAAGAACTCAAGTTTAACCACAGAACAAGAACTCAAGTTGAATCACAGCATAAGAACTTTATTTGAACAGCAGAATAGGAAACTGAAATACAGAACAAGAACTATACAAGTTATATTGTATAATTATATTATGACTGTTTTTTTTTGTAAATTTCGTATTCAAAGTTTTATATATTTTTCTCAATAATTGAAATATTTAAAGAAAAGATATGCATATATTTTGTGTAGTTGAACAACAAAGTAAAGATATGCATATATTTTGTGTGGTTGAACAAGAAAGAAAAGATATGCATATATTTTGTGGGGTTGAACAACACAGAAAAGATATGCATATATTTTGTGGGGTTGAACAACACAGAAAAGATATGCATATATTTTGTGTGGTTGAACAACACAGAAAAGATATGCATATATTTTCATAGTTGTCTGTTTACTGTGGGCTGCTCTAATGATAGTTATTTTTTTAAATTTTGACAGGATTCTGCTATGGTCACTAACCATCCTTTTCATGGTCTTCCTCTCGCCTTCTTTCTTGATGTTCTGTTGTAGAAGGCTCTGTGTACAGTGGAGTTTGATTTGATTGCATTCTTATTATGTGGCCAAAGCATTTGGCTTTTTATTTCTCAATGTAATTCAAGTAAGCACCTGTCCCAACTTTCTTCTTATGCTGATGTTGGTGACTATGTCTTTCTGGTGTTGTTGGTAACTTTCACAGGCGTTGCACTTCACATGTGGTAATTTTTTGACTTTGCTCATTGTCCATGTTTGACTCTGGTAACACAAAGTATTTTAACAGAGTACGGAAAACTCGATAGAGAAGTAGAGACAAGATGTTAAAAAGCAAATACAGTGACCTACTAGCTGGCACCAATACTACAACAGCCAAAGATCAAGATGGAAGCAAAAAGACAGATGATAAAAAGTATTTTCTACCAACACTTTGTTATCAGTGCCAAACTTGGTCTCTGACAGCAACACATCACAGAAAACTCACCACATGTGAAATTAAATGCTTCAGTAAGGCAATGGGGGTCACCAGGAAAGATGCACTACGGAACGAGGACATCAGAAGCAGAGTGGGCATAACATCATGCACCAAATACATTGAAAGACAACAAATGCAGTGGTTTGGTCATTTAATGAAAATGGAATACAACCAACCACCAATTACAGCATACAATAAAAGAGATCGGAGCTAAGGGAAGACCAAGAAAAAGATGGATAGACAATATAAAGACCACACTAAATAAACACGGATATAACACAACACGGAAGACTCATCTGGCATTAGGACGCAAATTAAAGCTCCCATCCCTTCGCATAAATGCAAGAGTGGGCAACAAATTCCATCATCCACCTGGGAACAAACAAAAACACAAAGTAGGCATGAAAATATTGCTGTTCATCTGTTGTTCAGCTGTAAGTGAGATGTTTGTATGCCTTAACAATGGGACTAACTGGTAGGTTACAGCATTTTACCTTGTACTGTCTGTATACTTACTGAGAATTTTTGGACCAAGATTGTCTCAAACTGAAATCTTCACAGCCAGTGGTCTCTAGTGTTACATGTTGTCAGTTTTTCTATCTGCTTGGAAATATTTCGATTTTGACATAATGAAAATATTTAGATTTGATTTAAAATGAAAATATTTTAGATTTGTTTTAAAATGAAAATATTTAGATTTGTTTTAAGGGGCAGTACTACAGAGAATGGAAAAATTTATATTTTCAAGATTTTGTTCCCATATTTTCCGATGTACTTTAGAAATCATTAAGCTATGTAAAAAGGTAATTGCCACTGAGTTCATTATATACAAAACGGTAAATGAGAATTTTGACATGAAAAATTATTTTAGACATGTGCAAAATACGTCTCACTTTTTACGATTTGTGTGTGAAATGATACATTTCATTCAAAATGATTCATTCAAAATTAAACAGCATACACACAGATTGTGTGAGTTTGGCAAGTACTATGGAAAATAGTATATCTTTAATAGATTTTATGTTTTGGCTACCTGAAATTTTTTTGAATGGTTTTAAAATTATTTATAGTGAAAAAAACAAAAATTAATGTAATTAAGATATTGCAATCCCCTTAGTATACGCTATAGACAGTTCTAATGTAAACAGATATGCAAAATTACATCCTGTTTGGTAAATATTTGACAAAGTTATGATGTAAACATTAGCATGAATTGTTAATTTTTTTATCAAAATCGAAAATCATCCATGCGAAGAAGATTTCATGATCTTTGAGTCATCATAACTTAAAAACTATTTAACCAATTTTACAAATTGAAAAAGAAATGCGTCTACAATTCGTTAACCTTTAATTAAATACCAAGTACGTCGTGAAATTTAAGAACATTTTTTTCGGTATTCCCTGCTAGTAATGCCCCCTTAAAATGAAAATATTTTAGATTTGTTGTAAAATGAAAATATTTTAGAATTGTTTTAAAATGAAAATATTTAGATTTGTTTTAACATGAAAATATTGAGATTTTTTCTATAAAATATTTAGATGTTTCAAAATAAATTAGTTTTGTTTCGAATATTTTACTGAGAAATTGTTTTAGTCACATTTTCTGAGTTTTATATATAAAAATTAAAAGTTTTAGAAACAATTTTATTCCCTAGTTTAATGCAGTTTTTTTGTTTGTAACTTGTTAGTAAAGGATGTCTGCAAGGCCCCAATGAAGAACTTTTATATAGGTCCCAGCACATGGGAAAAACTAGCTGATAACAGATTTACATGGAAAGCGATGTTGTGAAAGGGCGCACAGTCTTTTGAGAAGAGACTTATGTATGAGCTGAAACACAAGAGAGAAAAGCGAAAAATTCAGAGCTTGTCACAGTAAAACAATTGCCAATTGACCATCTGTAAAGATGAAAAAGGTCATATATATATATATATGTTGGGAAATAACAAAATATTTGTAAGAACGTTATGCTATATAAAAATTGGAACGAGTCACAGAAATACATTTCTGCAAATAAATGATCTGAGGAGATTTTATTATCTGTTGTTTTTGTATGACTTTTTGTGTGATCTGGTGAATGTTGTTTTCATTTAATTAGGTTAATATATCTGCTTAATTATGATCAGATCAGGCACTTTCTCTTACCATGGTGGAAGACTTTGACTGTTGCTTTCCATTCATTAATATTCTCACACTTGAGACACTTTCTCTTAGCGTGGTGGAAGTTTTAGTTTAGTTTAGTCGTCGGATCACCATCACTGCACGTCGAACAAATTAGTCCATAAGTGCTCCGATCTCTCCCTCAGTATGTCCATCAGCGTGTGGCGACTAACGACACCGGTTCTTTGTGGTTTACAATTCTTCTTTGTCTGCCAGCAAGCGTTCTTGTCGAGCTACACCACACTTAACTTTGAGTTCTTGCAGTCTGGTTAGTGTTGTGGATTCACCGCTATTACGTGAATCATGTACACGCCCTCTCTCCCTTAAGGAATTTATAATATCAGCCTGGTCCATTGCTCGTCCGCTTTGGACAGCAGCCATACCTGCAAGCCTATCCGCACGTTCATTCCCCTTACACCTGCATGCCCTGGCACAAAAATAAAACTGATCTTTGTCAGCTTAGACCTCCCCAGCGATTCTATCCAATGTCTCCTAGCCCATCCTGTTTCAATCTTCCTGAGCATACTCATTGAGTCACTGAGAAAACATGCATGGATAAAAGTCTGTGATTCTAGCCAAATCATCGCTTTGGTAACCGTCATGATTTCCATAGTGAGACTGCTTGTAGTCACGGCAAAACCACCACTGTCTTCCTTCACAACATCACCTCCGACTTGAGCAGTGAAAGCCCACGAGCTCCGCACATGTCGAATCACCGAACCATCCGTATAAATGATTACATCATGCTCAGATGCGTTCTCAGAAATTAATGCCTGAACCTCTGCCTCCACGACAAGTGGGTTGTGTTGCCTGCATTCTTTATCAAGTTCGATGCATACAGAAAAGGATGTAGCGATTGCTCTTGGCACTGGTATCCATTCTTCACCGGGATCAATGTCTTCAAGTGTACACACCTGTTCAATACAGTCCTCGGCCTGACCCATCCAAGATTTTCCTCTTTAACCTATTTCCTTTTGTCTCTTTATTTCCAAGTGCAGAGGATGTTGTGTGTCAGCATTGACTCGAAGGTATGCTCGTGCACGGCTCATCAGTATTCTATACTCCATAGTAGGATAGTCAGGAGATAGCGCATCGCCCTGCACGACGTCTTTAGTGCAACCAAGTATAATGCGATCGCCTCGTTCTGTATTCTTTCCAGTCGTTCTATCTGACTATGACTGAGAGTCAGGATCGCCAGCGCATACTCAAGCACAGAAAGGACCAGACCCTGGTATAAAAGACAAAGATGGCGCTGTTCACAATCCGCCGCAGCCATTCCCCTCATCGCCAGCAAACCTTTCCTCGCCTTCATTATCACATGAGCTATGTGTTCCGTAAAAGCTAGACTACGATAAAAACGCAACTCCAGGTATTTCATAGACTGAGATCGCTCCACCACCTCTGAACACAAAACCACAGATGGAAGACTTTGACAGACTATTGTTTGTCCATTCATTAATATTCTCACACTTGAGGCACTTTCTCTTACCCTGGTGGAAGACTTTGACATACTGTTGTTTGTCCATTCATTAATATTCTCACACTTGAGCCACTTTCTCTTACCCTGGTGGAAGACTTTGACAGACTGTTGTTTGTCCATTCATTAATATTCTCACACTTGAGCCACTTTCTCTTACCCTGGTGGAAGACTTTGACAGACTGTTGTTTGTCCATTCATTAAAAAACCACAAAAACTGTTGTTTCATCCTTTAATACCGCTTTTTAGATCAGTGTATGATGGGGGAAGAGGGTGAACTGCCTGTGGAGTTTCATGACCACATGGCTAGCTGAGTTGACGTGAAACTGTTCAAGTTAGAATTTTACTTTATGCCCTAGACAGATCAGACAGAAAAAACTCCTGGCCTTATTGGGGATTGAGCTTGGGTCTCTTGAAATGGAGTCCCGCCCGATTGGTTACCGGTACCCAAATTGGGATGTAAAGAACAGAACCACTATTACCTGCCACGCATGTCGTAAGAGGCAACTAAGGAGGTTGGACGTGGGGCTAGCTAACCCACACCGTAAAAACACTAGATGGCTACAGAACGGAAAGCGAACCAAGTAAACACTGGCTGAAACAGGACACATCGCTGAAGGATAATCACCAGAGCTCCAAATAGTGCTGAAGATGTGACGTCAAACACACCAATGTTAAGGCTGTATGAATCAGATTTCCACATGAATAGAATTTATGGGAGATCTAGTACATCGGTCTTGGCGGTGATCGCGAGAGAGAGTCCACGCTCTAACCCATTCGGCCAGACGCTCTACATACTTCTCATGAGAACATTGATATGCTAGTTTTGAGGACACTATTTGCAATCCCAGGTAAGGTAATGACATTATTTTCTGTGGGCAGGAAAAAAATGAAATCACTGCCCGTACACAGCGTGGTAATAGTTTTGGAATGTATCTTTATATCTTCTTCATATCTCATTTAACACATAAGGTTTCCACAAGAGATTTCCATTGTTGCCGTTCTGCCACCACCTTTCTTCTAACTGTTTCCCATGTCAGGTCATAATCTTTGATTTCTTTTTTACACATTTCTTCTCTCTATTTATTTTGGACGTCTTCTTCCGCACGCTGTCCACGTCAATGTTCCTATTGGCTTATGATGCCCGCCTGCCCAACGTGTTCGTTGCGCGTTGGATGACGGGTGACAAGCCCCTGTAGAGTGGTTCAATTTTGAGCTGCCAATTGTTCCATTACGTGCTCAACTTGAACACAGGACCTACATTTTATCATTCGTCTTCGATAGGACTAGGAACTCGATCTCACCTACACTGAGATAGGGCTAGAACTCGATCTCACCTACACTGAGATAGGACTAGAACTCGATCTCACCTACACTGAGATAGGACTAGGAACTCGATCTCACCTACACTGATATACATCTTCATTGAAATGAAAATCGTGGCACATCCTTTACAGGACGCAACCACAGTAAATGAGTCGTTCATTTATAGGCACCACTTAACGTTCAGTAGTTTGCCATTGCTTTCTGAACGGTGAGGTCTATTTTACCTTTCGTAAAAATCTCAGGGAAACAAATTTGCTCCCAAACTTGCTCGCCATGGAGTTTGAACCAGGTACGCTTGGGTTGTGATCGAGTTCACTACCACTTAAGCTACAGATGCCCACACATTCTATAATAAAAACACAAGACAAAACAACATAAGACATTATATTTCAACTTTATTTCATACTTCCAGAAACGTTTCTTGAGACTGAAGCTGAGACAAAAGTGATACAGAATTGATTCATTTACCTTAGTTTTGTTTTGTATGTTTAAACAATAAGTAACCAAGTAGTGGTTACTGTGAAGTAACCAAGTAGTGGTTACTGCGATGTCATTATTCATCATATTTTCTGACTTTCATATTTGACCTCTGCTCTAAAATATATTTAATACGTTATCGAGACACAGATTATTTACAGCGGTTTTTCTAAAACAACCAGAACAGAACTGGAGACATATAAGGCTTGCTGTTTTTTTTTATATCAAGGAAAACAAAAGATAGATATGTTTGGCCAGGATTCTACAATTTTAAAAAAATTGAAATAACCAAATTGTGTTTTGTACCGTTTATGTTTCTTTATTTGGTCTTTATATACAGTTTTTTGAATATTAGTTTCTGTGATAGCTTAACGAAACTTGTCTTTTTTTATTTCATTTCTAGGCATATCATAAGATGTTTATTTAGTTCATTTTTTATGTAGCCTTCTCATAGTTTTTGAATATTTTTTCTTTGTTTTTTTTTCTTCTTCCAAATTCTTAGTCCTAAGATTCCTTCCCTTCTCAGTTCTGCTTTCCTTCCATTCAACTCTCACTTCTGCCTTCCCTCCAACTCTCACTTCTACCCCCAACTCTCATTTCTACTTCCAACTCTCCCTTCTGCCTTCCCTCCAACTCTCCCTTCCGTTCAACTCTCACTTC
Source organism: Arion vulgaris (assembly GCA_020796225.1). Taxonomy (NCBI): domain Eukaryota; kingdom Metazoa; phylum Mollusca; class Gastropoda; order Stylommatophora; family Arionidae; genus Arion; species Arion vulgaris. The sequence continues at coordinate 66,648,972 of CM036755.1, read as the reverse complement.
TGTCTTCCCTTCAACTCTCACTTCTACCTCTAACTCTCCCTTCCCTCCAACTCTCACTTCTACCTCCAACTCTCCCTTCCCTCCAACTCTCACTTCTACCCCCAACTCTCATTTCTACTTCCAACTCTCCCTTCTGCCTTCCCTCCAACTCTCCCTTCCGTTCAACTCTCACTTCTGTCTTCCCTTCAACTCTCACTTCTACCTCCAACTCTCACTTCTACGTTCCCTCCAACTCTCAGTTCTGTCTTCCCTTCAACTCTCACTTCTACGTTCCCTCCAACTCTCCCTTCCCTTCAACTCTCACTTCTGTCTTCCCTTCAACTCTCACTTCTACCTTCCCTTCAACTCTCACTTCTACCTGTAGAAGGCATGTAGACAGTCCCCTCAGGTGGTAGCCGATGGACCAGACAGTTAGCTTTAGTGTGTAGTTTGTAGATATTTAGATATTTTGTTAGTTGACTGTGGTGTTTGCGCACTAAATCTGCATCTGTTCACTATAAGCAGAGTGGTAACATTAAACGAGACATGACGTAGCTTTAGGTAGTGACGGTGTAGTAACGTGAGTAAATAGAAGGGGATGAACAGAAACATAGGATGCAGATGGACGTGTTCTTGGTGTGTTGTCCACACATGTATCCTAACATCAAATAATGTGTTCTTAGTGTGTTGTCCACACATGTATCCTAACATCAAATAATGTGTTCTTGGTGTGTTGTCCACACATGTATCCTAACATCAAATAATGTGTTCTTGGTGTGTTGTCCACACATGTATCCTAACATCAAATAATGTGTTCTTGGTGTGTTGTACACACATGTATCCTAACATCAAATAAATATATATATATGACTCCACAAAAACCCATAGTCGTTCAATATATTGTAGTTGTGTCACAGCCATTGTAAAGAAAACACCATCATCATCAGGAACATCAAAACTACAACAATGCTACTACCAGCCTAAACCCAATCATCAACTCCATCCTTCAACATACCTTCAACTCTCACTTCTACCTTCAACTCTCACTTCTACCTCCAACTCTCACTTCTACCTTCCTCCAACTCTCACTTCCTCTAACTCTCACTTCTCCCTTCCCCCCAACTCTCACTTCTGCCTTCCCTCCAACTCTCACTTCTACCTTCCCTCCAACTCTCACTTCTGCCTTCCCTCCAACCCTCACTTCTGCCATCCCTCTAACTCTCACTTCTACCTTCCTCCAACTCTCACTTCTACCTTCCTCTAACTCTCACTTCTGCCTTCCCTCTAACTCTCACTTCTGCCTTCCTCTAACTCTCACTTCTGCCTTCCCTCTAACTCTCACTTTTGCCTTCCCTCTAACTCTCACTTCTACCTTCCCTCTAACTCTCACTTCTGCCTTCAATCTAACTCTCACTTCTGCCTTCCCTCTAACTCTCACTTCTGCCTTCCTCTAACTCTCACTTTTGCCTTCCCCCTAACTCTCACTTCTACCTTCCTCTAACTCTCACTTCTGCCTTCCTCTAACTCTCACTTCTGCCTTCCTGTAACTCTCACTTCTGCCTTACCTCTAACTCTCACTTCTGCCTTCCCTGTAACTCTCACTTCTGCCTTCCCTCTAACTCTCACTTCTACCTTCCTCTAACTCTCACTTCTGCCTTCCCTCTAACTCTCACTTCTGCCTCCCTGTAACTCTCACTTCTACCTTCCCTCTAACTCTCACTTCTGCCTTCCCTCTAACTCTCACTTCTGCCTTCCCTGTAACTCTCACTTCTGCCTTCCTCTAACTCTCACTTCTGCCTTCCCTCTAACTCTCACTTCTGCCTTCCCTGTAACTCTCACTTCTACCTTCCCTCTAACTCTCACTTCTGCCTTCCCTCTAACTCTCACTTCTACCTTCCTCTAACTCTCACTTCTGCCTTCCCTCTAACTCTCACTTCTGCCTTCCCCGTAACTCTCACTTCTACCTTCCTCTAACTCTCACTTCTGCCTTCCCTCTAACTCTCACTTCTGCCTTCCCTGTAACTCTCACTTCTGCCTCCCTCTAACTCTCACTTCTACCTTCCCTCTAACTCTCACTTCTACCTTCCCTCTAACTCTCACTTCTGCCTTCCCTCTAACTCTCACTTCTGCCTTCCCTGTAACTCTCACTTCTGCCTTCCCTCTAACTCTCAATTCTACCTTCCCTCTAACTCTCACTTCTACCTTCCCTCTAACTCTCAATTCTGCCTTCCTCTAACTCTCACTTCTGCCTTCCCTCTAACTCTCACTTCTACCTTCTCTCTAACTCTCACTTCTGCCTTCTCTCTAACTCTCACTTCTGCCTTCCCTCTAACTCTCACTTCTACCTTCCCTCTAACTCTACTTCTCCCTTCCCTCTAACTCTCACTTCTACCTTCCTCTAACTCTCACTTCTACCTTCCTCTAACTCTCACTTCTGCCTTCCTCTAACTCTCACTTCTGCCTTCCCTCTAACTCTCACTTCTACCTTCCCTGTAACTCTCACTTCTACCTTCCCTCTAACTCTCACTTCTACCTTCTCTCTAACTCTCACTTCTACCTTCCCTCTAACTCTCACTTCTACCTTCCCTCTAACTCTCACTTCTACCTTCCCTGTAACTCTCACTTCTGATCATGAGATGTGAGGCTTGATACTATAACATTTCTAAAAAGGAAGAACTGAAAAAAAACAAAAACAGCAAGCCTTATATGTTCTATTACAACAAAACAATATCTACAAGATGATGAGTGTACACAGAAATCACAACAGAATCGGCTGAGAGAGAACTCAACGAAGAAGCCAGGCAAAAATCACAGATTTAAACAAAATATGAGAAAATATCCATGTCACAAATGATTGGTTGAAAAAAAGTGGCATATATTATAAAATTTGATGACACAAGTGCAATAACTCTGAAATTTGATGATACAAGTGCAATAACTCTGAAATTTGATGATACAAGTGCAGTAACTCTGAAATATGATGACAAGTGCAATAACTCTGAAATTTGATGTTACAAGTGCAATAACTCCTGAAATATGAGACAAAGTCTGTTGGTATGTGCAAATTCAGAGACAGTATCTATTAGTTTGTACGGTGTCGAGAAGTGTCTATTAGTTTGTACGATGTCCAAGACAGTGTCTGTTAGTTTGTACAGTTTCTATTAGTTTGTACAGTCTCAGAGACAGTGTCTATTAGTTTGTATGATGTCCGAGACAGTAGTTTGTATGATGTCCGAGACAGTAGTTTGTATGATGTCCGAGACAGTGTCTATTAGTTTCAATGATGTCCGAGACAGTGTCTATTAGTTTCTATGATGTCCGAGACAGTGTCTATTAGTTTGTATAATGTCCACGACAGTGTCTATTAGTTTGTAGTCTCAGACATAAATTTCTCATAGTCAAAAACAAACTAAACTTGTCCACCATAAAATGATGTCCGAGAGTGTCTATTAGTTTGTATGGTGTCAGAGACGGTGCCTATTAGTTTGTTCAGTCTCAGAGACAGTGTCTATTAGTCTGTACAGTCTCAGAGACGGTGTCTATTAGTTTGTACAGTCTTAGAGACGGTGTCTATTAGTCTGTACAGTCTCAGAGACGGTGTCTATTAGTCTGTACAGTCTCAGAGACGGTGTCTATTAGTCTGTACAGTCTCAGAGACGGTGTCTATTAGTCTGTACAGTCTCAGAGACAGTGTCTATTAGTCTATACAGTCTCAGAGACGGTGCCTATTAGTCTGTACAGTCTCAGAGACGGTGTTAGTTTCTAGAGTCTCAAACAACAATATCTCAAAGTCAACCAACAAAATAAACTTATCCACAATAAAATGAGAAAATTTCCTCACAATAAAAGAATATACAAAATGTGTCCAATGTAACAGAAAGTGACAACATATACACTAATAACTTCAAACTAACAAAATGTATATATATATATATAATATAATATTCCTTGTCTTATTTTGTAAGATGGTAGAATGCCAAAGACATTCTTCTAACTGCAACTAGCACTAGATAATATGGGTGCTCATTACTACGTTTCGTTGACACTTGCAAGAGTGATCTAACTTCATGGACAAAGAACATAGTACATTGTTGCTGTTCTGTCATCTTTCTATTAATTATTTGTCCATATCAGGCCACAATCTTTCAACTTTCTTTCTACTGTTCTTCTCCATGTGTCATTTGGGCATCTTGACTTTCTTTTCCCATCCGTTATCCTTCGGAGAGCTGTCCTAGCCAATGCCCCTAATGGTCTACAATATACATACCCAGTCATAGAGAAGCCACACTTAACTAATTGCCACTGGTCATATCAGGACTTACAGCACATGGTTCGGATTACAGGTTTCCTGAAAAGATCACACTTGAAGGATCTAATCTTCAAGTACCTCTGATCTCGCAAAGATTGCCTGCATGGTGGGGGACACCAGCCAAATGGTAGAAGCAGGCCTTCACTCAAAAATCAGTCAGAAGCGCCATACCAGGCGTCATGGCTAACACCTGAATTCACAGAAGGCGAATGCAGAAGAAAAAGAAGACATGCCCAATCCATCTCCACCTTTTAATAATAGTTTTCAATGATGTCTGATGGTTTGTTCATTATAAAATCTCTTCATTTGCTAACAGATTTAGTAAGAAAATTTGCAGTATTCACCTTTAAATTATTCTAAAGATAATCTAAAAAAAAAACGCACCGATGATTGAAATAAAATTGGAATAATAACACATGAAACAAAAGAAAATGTATCACATGTTTTCTCATTATGATCATAATAAATATAGAAATGTTCATTACAACGAGGTAGCTACCCCTTGTTTTATGTTCAGCTTAAGTAGTTATTATATTCTGATGTCAAAGACATATGCCTACTGTCTCCTCATGTCTAAGACATATGGCTACCGTCTCCTCATGTCCAAGACATATAGCTACTGTCTTCTGATGGCCAAGACTTGTAGCTACTATCTCCCCATGTTCAAGACATGTAGTTACTGTTTCCTGATGTCCAAGACATGTAGCTACTGTCTTCTGATGGCCAAGACTTGTAGCTACTATCTCCCCATGTTCAAGACATGTAGCTACTATCTGCTGATGTCTAAGACATGTAGCTAATAACTTCTGATGTCTAAGACATGTAGCTACTGTCTTCTGATGGCCAAGGCTTGTAGCTACTACCTTCTGATATCTAAGACATGTAGCTACTGTCTCCTGATGTCTAAGACATGTAGCTACTATCTTCTGATGGCCAAGACAGGTCTTCTCATGTCTGTGACATCAGATTAAAAAAAAATATGCAGAACACATTTGGACATTTTATTTATACACCAACACACAATGAGAAAAATAATGAGGGCAGATTATAGAATGTGATCTCACAGATATTTCGAGAATGTACAAATCTGAAATAGTCATAAACATGAGACACTGGTAATTTTCATCATGATACACTGGTTATCCCATCATGAGACACACGTTAAGTTAACATGAAACATTATGTTAACATTAACCACTGGTTATGTTGACAGTTCCATCCGCAATGAATAAAGCATGAAAGTTAACAATGAAAGGGCATGGAGCATTGAATGTTAAAATTTATTACAAAGAAAAGTGACATAAAAGGAACATTTATGGAACATATATATATAATTAGGTATGATATGCATTGTCAGTGAAGGAACCAAACCCCCACCATCTCTGAACTACATGATCACAAAGTTAAAGTTTCATTGTGATTTCATGGATATTACTGCTACCTTGTGTCCGTCTTGATGTGCTTCTGTGAGCATTCAGATACTTAACCTCTCTACAATTAGTTTCAACTTTCTTTCTTCTTCTAATTCAGATTTGGATCATTTCTTTCCGTAAACTGTAATTCTGTGGTGGAGGTTTCTGCAGTTTGAAGTTTTAGTCTTTCACTCCAGAGGTTGTGAGTTCAAATCCAGGTAGCATCTCTCTTGTTCACGAGTGCATTTTGTTCCAGAGATATCTAGGATTGTTGCTGGAGTTACGGGAGTTGTCTTGTGCAATACTTTCAGCAGGCGGTGTGCTATTTCTACCGAGAGGGAAATAACCATATGGGGTAAACTTGGCACTATGAAGTCAATCAGTCAGTTTTAGAGCTGCTTTAGAGCCTCTTTATGGTCTCTTTAGATCCTCTTACACCTCTTTAAAGCCTTCTAGACCTCTTTAGACCTTCTTTACAGCCTCTTTAGACAATCTTTAGAGTCTCTTTACACCCTCTTTAAAGCCTCTTTAGACAATCTTTAGAGTCTCTTTACACCCTCTTTAAAGCCTCTTTAGACAATCTTTAGAGTCTCTTTACACCCTCTTTAAAGCCTCTTTAGACAATCTTTAGATCCTCTTTACACCCTCTTTAAAGCCTCTTTAGAGCCTTTCTAGACCCTCTTTAGACCTTCTTTACAGGATCGCGAGAGAGAGAAAGAGACCTGTACAGCTTCTTTAGACCTTCTTTACAGCTTCTTTAGACCTTCTTTACAGCTTCTTTAGACCCTCTTTATAGCTTCTTTAGACCCTCCCTGCAATAAACATCTTTCTTGGAATTAAAATTGTGATCTTCCTTCTCCATTAACTGCAATTCAAGAACCACAACTCCCATGAATCAACTTCATTGATTAATTCCCCTGATAATGCAATATTTGATAAGAACAAAATAATTGAACAATTATACAATCAATAAGAATAAAATATCAATAAAATGAAGATGATATTGAAAGCAGGAATGTGATACAGGCAGCAAAAAAAAACCTCAGGTGAAAGAAAAATTACCCCTATTGTGCTGGATACAATTATTGCACAAATTATAACTGGACAAAAATATAGAAACATGTTGCGATGATATGCACATACACAGACATTAATTATATATCTCTGGTTTCAGTAACAACCAAAATGGTGGTGACATTGAAAGGTTAAAAATATGAATAACAAATTCACAACTAAAATGGTAATTAGAATAGTGTCTGGAAAAAGTAGACATATGGGAGTGGTGATGACGAAATGTATCATTCATGTTTACAGATATCAGAAGTGCAAGGTTATCGGTGGTCATGGATTGTTTGTAATAGGCTGCTGTAAACTTATCATTGGTGTACTGTAAATATCATTGTGGTATAGATATTTATAACTGATGTTCAAACTTATCATTGGATGTTCAAATGTCATGGATTGGCAACTTATCTGATGTGCAAACGTTCAATGGATATGGTAAACTTATCATGGCTACTGCAAATTATCATTGACCCCAGCATAAATATAAATTGCTGTAGCAAACTTATCAATGACCACCAACAACCGTTAACATTAGCATGTACAGTACATCCATAGTTGAAGTTGAGAGCAAAGATATCATGCAGACAGCACACATTTTGTGACCTTTCATTTGTGAAGACATTTGTAAACAGAATAATGTTAGGAATATTGATCAAATGTTGAAGTTTTGGTTTATTTTTATTTGGTTCTTCATGGCATGAGAGTACACATATACCTCGGAACAGGATATCAGGTATATGCTTTCTTTGACTAGGATAACAGCGAGTGTCAGGATATGAGTATGCTCTCTTTGACCAAGATAAGAGTGAGTGTCAGGATACGAGGAGTATGCTCTCTTTGACCAGGATAAGAGTGAGTGTCAGGGTATGAGGAGTATGCTCTCTTTGACCAGGATAAGAGTGTCAGGATACAAGGAGTATGCTCTCTTTGACCAAGATAACAGCGAGTGTCAGGATATGAGTATGCTCTCTTTGACCAGGATAAGATGAGTGTCAGGGATGAGGAGTATGCTCTCTTTGACCAGGATAAGAGTGTCAGGATACAAGGAGTATGCTCTCTTTGACCAAGATAACAGCGAGTGTCAGGGTATGAGCATGCTCTCTTTGACCAAGATAAGGTGAGTGTCAGAGGAGTATGCTCTCTTTGACCAGGATATGAGCAAGTGTCAATATATGAGGAATATGCCCTCTCTGACAAGAATAGGAGCAAGTGTCAAGATATGAGGAGTGTGTTCTATGACAATTCTGATCCTGATAGAAGAGACTGACACTCTCTTCCAGGATAGACATGCTGTACCCCTCCGATACCTTATTCCAGGATATACATGCCCTACTTGACACTCTCTTTCAGGATACAAATGTCCTCTGTGATACCTCATTACATGATACACCTGTATTCTCTGCAACCTCCTTCTAGAACAATTCATACACTGCTACATGTAAGGGTGTCTTTGCAAACATGATACCACTGTTACTGTTCTCCATTGTTTCCTTATGTATGACTTCAGTCAACTCATTACCTTATGTATGACTTCAGTCAACTCATTACCTTATATATGACTTCAGTCAACTCATTACCTTATGTATGACTTCAGTCAACTCATTACCTTATGTATGACTTCGAGTCAATTCTTTCATTTATTATTACTTAGTCAACTCTGTTATTACCTTATGTATGAGTTCAGTCAAAATGCCATGTAGCCTTTGCAGAACGTAGAGTATATTAGTGTTTGCCACTTTTTCTAGGCCCTAGTATGCAGGAGGTAGAAGGATCCTTCCTTCCTTTTGTTTACTTGAAATATTGTCTATGTACTCAATGTTTCAACCTAAGGAGACCCTGAAACAAACTTTGCTGAGAGAGGCAGGAAATATCGGTCTCAGTTCCATGGAGGAGATTGAGCGAGTTGCCCAGGATAGAGCGGTATGGAGAAATTACTTGCAGGCCCTATGTAACGTATAACGGTATGAGAGGAATTATTATTATATTATTTTTTTATATTCAATGTTGTCAACTGTATGAGCTTCGTTTTTGTTCTAATTCTGGTAGGAGTGTCAATTCCTTTTCTCACTTGTGGAACATTGAGGGCAAAAATTGAACCCACAACACTATTGAGTCTATTTAGAAAAGTGAATGCCCTACAAATCACGTTTATCCGATATCCGCGGTAGCATATTTGTTAGAGAACTTGTTTCTTAGACTGGTGGTCCAGATTCAATTCAACAGTGGACGTGGACATTTTCTCTCAGGTCGACCCAGCAGACTCACTTAGGTACCAGAAAAAGCACTGGGATGTAAAGACCGACAGCAGAATGTTGACCACATCACTTATAGTGTGTCATGGTCAATGAATAATACGGAGCTCACACCGCAGAATGTTGACCACATCACTTATAGTGTGTCGATGGTCAATGAATAATACGGGCCTCACACATATTACCAATATACCTTGAAGTATAAACAAGAAAAGACCATGTTTATCCATCCCCCACTTTATTCAATACCAAACTCATTCCAAACTCATTTCTTCATGTAAGAAAATGAAAAATGTGGCATATCCTTTACAGAATGTAGCCATCAACCACAGTAAACTAGTCATTGATTTTCTAGGCACCACTTATACGTTCAGTAGTTTGCCATTGCTTTCTGAATGGTGAGGTCTATTTTTACCTTTGTAAAATTCCCACGGAAACAAATTTGCTTCCAAACTTTATCCCCCGTGGGGTTTGAACCAGGTCTGCTTGGGTTTGTGATCAAGTTCACTACCACTTGAGCTACAGACGACTCTCACTCTGTAAGACTTCAATAAAATACTAAAAAAACTGACACAGATAACAAGATCTATAAATCTTTGATAAACAATCAAAAATTTTATAAAAGATAACAAAAAGTGTCTTATATAAAGATAACATAAAGGATAAAAACACAATTTTGAAAAGGATAAAAACACAAATTATGAAAAAGTTAAAAACACAATTTCATGTGCAGCAATAAATTAAGGAATGATAATGAACAGCATCCGTGCCACAGCTTCAACGATGGATGATATTATATTCCGTTTAGCTGACAAATAATTTACACATGCCACGATACATAATATTAATATATATACGTATAAACAAGCTCACTATATATACACCGATGTCATTATACATATGTTCACAAAATGTACAATCTGTATGTGAATTTTACGCCCCCAAAAGGAAATTATTTGTGCAGAGACATAATGAATGCGTTGTTAAGCCTGTGTACTAAATCAAGATTTTGGCATGAGTCAGTTCTGACGGTCTCCCTTATGACCGATCAATTCTGATACCATGCTACAGTATAACTCCAGATGTGGTAATTTCAAGTGGGGGTTTTCTGTTTGTTAAAATCATATAGTTATCTATCTCTATAAATTTGTGTCCTATTGGATAATATGTCCTACAAGAATGTCCTCTCCTGTGTGAGCTGAGAAGAAACATGTGCCACACCTAGTCGACCTAAAAACTAAGCTTTTGGGAAACCTGACAGACCTGAAGCTGACTGCCCAGATTGTGGTCCAAGTAAATTAAACGCATGACCAGAGATTGCTGAAGAAGAAGGACATAATATGCATACACTTTAGCCAAAATGTTGATGCACCTGTTCTACTTGACGTAGGGGTCTAATGGGGTCGCAACATACTCATGTTCTCACAGCAAATCACACAGATCACAAAGAGTGGTTAACCTGGTTGATATGAATGAATGCAACCAAACAAACAAATAAAAATGTTTTAATATCGTATGTACCCCATCAATGTAACATTTCTATTGTATGTTACAGATACTCAAATAAAACACAAAGATTTGTAAACTGTGGAAAAACTTGACAGATAAGATATCAAGCTCAATAGCAAAAAAATTAAACATGTATGGATTAGAAATAAAACAAACAAAACAAAACCAAAATAACTAAATAAAGACATTTATTTTGAATGACAAGATTATGGCTGCATTGTCTTCAAATATTCAGGGATTCTTAGTATAATCTTCATCATTTCTTCTTTTTCTGCTTCTTCTTCTTTGCATTCATTCTTTACGACCAATTTTAATCACTATTTGTGATATGTTTGATCTGTGTCAAGAACGTGTATACGTTGCACATTGGTTTGGTAGGCCCCTAAATGCATAGACTC